>OY728138.1:548687623-549906195 GCA_963277665.1 Viscum album
ATTTTGGAAATAACTATCTATCATACACAGTGGAAAGTAAAAAGTGTGTGGAATCAATAATGATCTGAGATAGAACAAAATGTAATAGTAAAATGTTGTAAAATCCCAAAAAACTATGCAATACAATACAAAACTGGTCACCCACAGGGCTGAAAATATATATACAAGTATATAATATGTTGAAAATAAAAGTACAGGGATCAACTAGTAACTCTGATACAACCTACGTACCCAATCTCCATAAACTGTTGAACTGCACCAATCGATTAGTTGATCCACTCGAGCAGCTCTACTTGATCATGAAATATTGGGCCTCATCCCCATCCACCCAGAAACTCATTCTCAAAATAAAAAAAAGAATACATATGGTCTATATGTTCAATGAGGTGCACGTGCAAGGGTGAGAAATAATCTCAATAGGGCATCCCGAAAATCAACCTATAACTGTGCTGCTAAAAGTGTATGCACCAACAACGTGCTTAGCCTAACTAGAACACTACAAAAGAAGAAAACCAAACGTGCATCCACAATCGAACCTAGGGTCGGTAATCCCTGTAAATTGGGTATGTGACACCATGGATGTCAATATCTATATAGTTATACATGTATAGTCTCATACCTATACACAAATACATAAATATGAATATTCATGAGTATGGGAATCAAACAACAAGAAGCCAAATCACCAGTCGATCCTTGGGTCCATATGGCTGATAGCCTATACATTCTGTGCAAGTTTATTGAGCTAGACATCATGACACTCAAGCCATGTATCATTATGTCAATCTATGGGTCTGTAATCCCATCAACATGTCCCTGATTTAGCCAATGCCAGAATTATATTTCTGAGCAAGATATGTCACTACATGGGGATACTCATCCTACACCTAGGTTCACCAGCACTCACCTTCTATCACAAACTAGGATACCATATTCGGATAGTAAATCATATAAAAGGTCACTGGTCTACAAACATGGAACATAATCCCATGAATCAAATCGAGACTCAGAAAACCTCGCCCGTAGGCATAGAAAAACCACACCCTCAGAAATATTAGAATCTGCCCACATGCATAGAAAAAATGACACCTTTAGGAATATAATAACCTTTTTACAGGCATGGTAGAACCTTCCCGCAGGCATATCACAATCTCACCCTTTGTCATATCACAACTCTGCCCGCAGGCATATCATATCCTCACACGCAGGCATATCATAACCTCACCCACATAAATATCATAACTTCATCCTCAGGCATATCATAACCTCTCCTACAGGAATATCATAACCTTGCCCATAGGCATATCATAACATCTCTTGTAGGAATATCATTCAGTCCATGACTCCGTCCAAGATAATCCTACTACTGGAATCCAAGTATAACTCAAGGCGTAAAAGTAAACATGTAAGGTTTAACAGATGGATACCAGGAAGCACCTCTGGACAAACCAACAAAATATATAAAGGCTCCTCGCGTTCGACTCAATAGACACCAACCAAGAATAAACTATGACAACCATTGCTTCATCTGAAAATCCAATTCAGATATCATCAAACGAGTGAGGGTGGCCCGAACACCCAACCCAACACTACAACCACATCCCCATGAGCTTAGCAGTTTGGTACGGGTTCAAGGTGACACCCACACACCATCTTTACCCAAACCCAACGTAACAAATTAGGGTCGGTCAAACAATGGGCACCCGTTGGGTCTCTCATGTATAGCATTGATGAGGCATCCTACTTGGGATTCTCCAGGTGAACACGAACGATGGAATGCTACATAGGATCCTTAGTGAAGAGTAAGGGAGGAATCCTACATAGGATTCTATAATGAATAACAATAAAGGAATCCAATAACATTAGTCATCTAATTGAAATAAGGATAGAGATCCTACAAGGGACTCCCTAGGTTAGCACATAAGCAAAGACGGAGGGATCCTTGGAAGCATCTGATCTCACAGTCTCATAGGCTAGAAGGGGTCAACTCACAAGGATAAATTCCTCAAAATAATAGGTCCTAAGATATAACTCATAGGTCGTAGCATATATCTCATATCTCATTTATATTAATGGTCTCAACTAGGTTAGTCCGAACACCCAACCTATCATCCACGCCAAGTGTCACTCTCAAGTGACAATTAAACTCGATAACTTGAATAAGAACCTAACCATTTATATAGAAACCCTAAAACACCATTTATATGACTTATAAGTGTACATATGATTCCACCATTGCAATCTATTCTAAACACCACATATAATGGACTACTCACACACCAAATTCTCACATCCAGGCCACAAGATACCCCAAAACTACTTGGCTGGATTAGTACATGGCTAGAACAAATGGTGTCTTCCTATGTATTAGTACATGACATGAACTTTACTCTACACTGCATGTACTATTCACAAAAAGTCATTCCATTTTTGTTTTCACCCAAACACATGAACACGTACCACTACACGATGTGTAGTTATAGTACACATCATGTACTCTTTATAAACCATTATTCCGTGTCCTTTTTGCACACAATCAGACACACTAACACCAATAAATGGAATATACTCAAAGTAAACAGAGTTTACATTGGAAAAATTTGAATTCCCTAAATGGGAAGAACACACGGTGTTTTCCCTTGAAACACACACAATGTATTCTGGGTTTTCTGATAGGAAATCCCTCAAAACACTTGAAACACCCATTTTCACCCCTGAAACAATAGATCCGTCATTTAAGGGACACCAAAAAATCAATATATTACATTAAAAACATAATAAAAATTTAAAATGGGATATATGGTGAAAACATAAATGACCCTACATTTGGGAAGAAACCACTGAATCATTGGATTATTTCACTGCTCATGGTTGCCCTTGGCTAAATCAGCACGTCGAGAGATTCAAATCAGTACCCCTCTTGCCTCCCAACTCTCTATCTTTCTCAATCTTGAAATCCTCCCAAAAGACATTTCCATGGAGGATCAAACATGGAGTGTGCACAAGAAGAATGATGAAGGAAGATAAAATAATGAAATGGAAAGAAGAAAAGAAATGAAGAAAAGTCACGAAATAAAAATGGGCCGACTTACAGAAGATTATGACTTCCCTTGGATAAACTCTTCATTATATACTCAACGGCACAGACATAATATCAATCCTACACTCTATTTAAAATTTATTTTCAAATGAACCTACATGGATAATTTAATATTTAATTTAATAATATTAAATATTAAACATTACCCTAAAATGAAAACATATCAGAGTTCCACAAAACTCTTATCCTTGGGTAAAAACCTTATTCCAAGACCAATTTAGTGGCCAAAAAAATTATCCAAGATCAACAGTTAGAGGAAAATGAAAATTTGACCCCTCACAAGTATCCAACATAAAAAATTCAAATTTATGCTCAAGATTGCAGTTCGGAAAAACATGGGTTCTTAAATGATTTTCCACCTATATCACCATTAACCAATCAAACTGAACAACTAAATACACCTTAGAAACCACCGTGAAGGTCAAAATTGTAGAATAGTGGTGGAATACTAGAGTAAGTGACGAGTATAGAGCAGACTGGTCCTTGAAAGTTAGCTCCAACCATCACTATGACCACAATACCCTACCTTCAGAGTCACCACTGAGTGAACAACAACTGTATTGGTAAAAGTATAACATATATCCTGAATGATAGAAAACCGTCATCATTGACATAGATGAAACACCTAAACTATCAACTACCAAAACATTTCCATCAACATCAAAAACTGGAATTGCCTTCACAACATAATTTTGGCCATACAGCCAAAAAACAAAGCGAAGATGAGCATAAAACAAAAACCAAATGGAGTAACCAAAGAGGAAACACCATTAACCCTACCACAATCCCCATCTAAAACCACCATAAAACATTTTTGTTCTTGAAAAAAATGTGGTCTAAAAAAAGGTGAGGTAATAATTGTAGCGGTGGAAGGAAAACAAGCATTACTAGAACTCAGAGACTCAAGATCTTCCAAAAAAGGATCCCAAGGAATGTAAAACTTTGAAACAATAGGTGAATAATATTTTCAATTCGATAAATTTCCTTATTAGCTTGAATATTTTGATAAATATATATCTAAATCATCTCTGATTCCATTTTATGACAATGTTATAAATTTTTCTCACGTATCTCTGGAGTGTAGAGTTGTCACATTATGGATGAAGGGGTACCTTACATCGAGGAAGGGTGGTAGGGATACAGTAAAGGTTTCAGATATATATTTTCAGATAACATTATAAAAATGATGACATTTAACATGGTAAAGTTTGTCTTCATTATGGTTTAAGTAATTAATAATTCTTTGATATATTCAATTATCATAATGTTTTTTTCTTTTATAAATAATATTCTTATGAAGTTTATCTAACTCTTCAAGTTGGATAATAAATCATATTTGATTAGAGAAAATATTTCATTAACCGGTGAAGAAAAATTTCAATAATGATGTTATTTTTTGATTCATATATGTAAATATTTTGTTGAAAATGTTGATGGAGCTACATCCAAAGATGATCCATCTATTAAATTTGAGGATCATAGAGAGAAAATAAAGGTCAAATCTTTTCATTTGAGGAATCATAATAAGGAAAATAAAATTTTTTATAAAGAGTTCAAAGAATTCCAGGATCAAATGGAAAATTAGGAACAAATGGATATTGAGTTTGGGATAGACAAGGCTGAGGCCTTTTCCTTGAAGATTATTATTAAATATGAAATGAAGGAATAGGAAAAGTAAACAAAGTAAGATAAATTATTACAAGAGAAAAAATTTGTGAAATTATAAAGAAGTGTATTGAGATAGATTTATAAAATACAGTAATACCTTATGTGGATTGGATTTCATTAATAATTGAATTATAACATCAGTTTTCCAGAATTTTATGATAAGGGAAAATGAAAATAAATACTTGAATAAGTTACCAATTTTTACTTGTAAAATATCAAAATAAAGTTCTAAAAGAAAAATAATCGATTTCAAAAATGGTTGGAAAAAGTGATATTTGAACTGTGAGGTAGTTAGAAAAAGAACATGAGGAAGAAGTAGAGAAAGAACTCAATGAAAAATAATAAGAAGAATATAAGGAAGAAGTGTATAAGGATTGAAAATAAAAGGATGATGAAGAAGAATCTAATGACAGAGAAACACAGTCTTGAGAAGAAATAATGGAAAAAATAGAATCATCCTAATAATCAAATCCCTAAACATACCAATCAGATAACGATGATAACATAAAATTATCACAAGATGAAAATCCATAATCAGTAGGGGATTGAAAGTCATCACAATATATAGAGGATGAGGAAAAAATATCCCACATGAAACATTATGAAAATGTTTAATTAGATAAGGTTGTAGAAAATATAAAATTATCAGAAGAATAGAATTATTCTATAAATGTAAATAAAATGATGATGGGAAATAGAAACATAGTGCTAAACAATCTAGGTTAAATTCTCCTCTATCATTATCAGAGTCATAAGACTTAGAAGCTCTGATTTTTCAAAAAGGTTTTGATTTTATTTTCCAAATCCTATGGATGATAATAGACTTGATAAATTTTCTTCTTAAAATTTAGAGAAGTTATAAAGTAATTCCGAGTAACAATAATGAGAAAGCTGTGTCTTCGAAATTTTTAACTAAATCATCTTTTTGGATTAATGAATTTTTTAAAACATTCCATGAATAGTCTAAAACCTATAAAAGATCGTATAATCAAATGGTTGACTGGTAAAACCAATTCAACATTGATCTTAGGTAACATTATGATTTTCTCATAGAAGTGAAGAATGTTTCTTTATAAATGATTGGTTCCATTGAAAATTTATCTATAGATGTTTCAAATTGTGTTTAGTTTCTGGAATAGCTCAATGATATGAAAGATGAGAGAACTGAGGAATTTAAAGTTCCTATTTTTTTTAGAAACATGGAGTTCTAGAACAACCATATGAAAATTTGTGAGGATAAAAAATTTCTTATCAAGGATTGAATCAAAAAATCATTTCTGAGTAAGTTTAAGGATTTACAGAATATATACAAATGCAGGTTGTGAAGCAAAAGAAGATTTTTAATATTCAATCTTCAGTTATAGAGGCTATGATTATCATAATGAGTTCATAACTATGAAATAAATATTGAATAAGGTAATGGAGAAATAATTAACATTTAATTTTGAACTCTTTATGTATATTTTGAAACAGTTGACTGCATTTTTAATTTGAATGACTCTTTCATGCAAATATTTTAAATCTAAATGTATTTTTATTTTGTTTGGATATATATTATTTCTTATATTTCAAGGATAAATATTTAGTCTATATAAAATTGTTTCATTTGTTATCTATTTATAATATTTCAGCTTATATATGTTTCATAATGTCTTTTAAAATCACAATGGTTCATAATTTTATGTATTTGGAAATTTTTTTTGGGGGAGTTATTTTATGGAGATTGGTTAGAAAAAGAAATTTATAAAAGGGGATAAGTTTTATGAAGGTATAAGTATTATAGATATTATCATATGGGTGATTAAATATCCTAAGGGGAGAATATAAATTAATACTTTCCATCATATTATACAGAAGATATATACTCAGGGGGATTTAATATAAAGTATATCATTTAAGATCATACATAATATAGGATTTTATGTTATTAAACTAATTTTGACATTGTATTTTGTTTTGTGATTTCCAAAAAGTGTGATAATTTTTATTCATAAGTCTTACTTATTAATTTTCCATTCCATTAGTTTTGAAAATCAAAAACACCTTCCTTGAAACCATGTTTACTAAATTTATATTTACAATTTTTTTATCATTTTTATATAGAAGAAATTAATTTATACTTAACATTGAAATTGGTGTAATGATACTGAATATAAATTTAATATTATTAATTTTGACCAAATAATACTGAAGTTGAATTCATTACATCAAACAAACTAGTAGTATGATCATTGGTTATACATATGTCTTATCATTTAAACATACAAAATTAATGACCATTAGGCTAACCCTAGTAATGATTCATCAGTCTAATATTTATATAGTTTATTGGATTGAAAATAATGAAGGAAGCCAATCAGACAATAAAAATATTATAATTAGATCTATTCGTATTATATAATTCTCAAGGAATTAGAAATATCATTTTAATGGTGCTAGGAACATTATTTTTTACATTCAGATAATCCAGATTATTTTGAGCTATAATGTAAAAGATGTTTCAGGTTGTTGCAAGTAACTCTGAAAGATGACTATGGAGGTTCACATATAAATAGAAGTTCATTTGGAATTTTGGCATCTAATGAAATAGAAAATAAAATAATCTAAACCATTCCATGCGTGATTATATCGTTCATACTATTTTTAATACTTTAGAGATTTTATGTTCTAAGGAATCCTTATAAGGATTATGATTATTTTAAAATATTTTATTTCTTAATCGTGTTTCAAATAATGGGTTTTTAAATTAATTTATGGATTTGAATAATGTGAATATTATATATTGGATTGAGGGATTTTAGGGATTGGAATATAGACACAGATAATTGTATGGAGGGCTTTCTCTGTCATGAAAGATGGAAATGACACCGATCATCATATCAATGGATTCTAGGGCATTAGAATATAGAGTTATTTTGATCCATTTAATATATTTATTTCTTAGTAAGGAAATAAATACCTAACAATTGGTATTAAATGGTGGATACTTTTAGTAAATTTGTTTGACTACCTTAACTCTTACGGATTAAAAGTGAATTCTTTTATAAGTTTGGTATTCAGTATTACTTTTATAAGCCTTGTATTTGTTTGTTTTACTAGATTTATTTTTCATTGTATGTGTATTAGAAATTTAGTCACAATAATTTAATTTCTATTTATTTTATTATATTGATTGTGACACAAGTAAATAACGCTGATTCAATCAGACAATATTTGAATAAGATTAATGCACTCTGATCACAAGGAAAAATATGAGTTTTGGTATTTTATGAGGAATTGTTTTTGTGTTAGTTTATTTTTAAAAATACAAATCACCCCTATTTTATCTATCTAATATAATTTTTATCCAATATAATCTTTTCTACCAACTAAATTTTTTGTTTTTGATGATTTATTTTTTGGAAAAATCCATATAAAAATGTATTACTATCGAATATGATCAATGTTATATATCTATGATTGGATTGGATTTCATACCTATTATAATTTTCTATAGATACACATCAATTGGAATATTTTTTATTTTCCGATATGTTAAAATTGAGTCTTATAAGTTACTTATATAATACTTTCATAACTAGTTACAGAATAATATTCAATGTTTTTTCAACAATGATTTTTAGAATTCAACATGCTAATTTGTTTAGGGGTGGTAAGGTGTTGAATTTTTTCAACCCATAATTCTAAATTGGGAACCCAAATTTATATTAAAAAATGGTCAACATAGTCTTTGATGATTTACGTAAATTTTGTACATGAGAAAACATAATGTTTCTTAAAAATCCATTACATTTGTGAGATTCCATCATTATTGTGGATTTGGACTACACACATTCTCTAAAATAATAATGAAAAAATTGAAAGTTCATATAATAAAATTAGAATGTATGTAACACCCCGAGCTTCCACGATACGCTTCTCATTCAATAATGAAATAGCTTGCATTGAACGCAACTTCGAGTTCTAAAACACCGCGACAAATCAAAGTAGTCGTTATGAATAGTAATAACCACTTTTTAAAATTATAGAAATTTTATATTTCAAAATGGAATTCATTTTTGTATTCCTAATATCGAAATTAGCCTATGTTGAATTTTTGGTATTTTTCTGAGAACTTCTAATTTTTATGAATAGTGAAAAATACTTTAAAACAACTTTTTTAATCAAAATAATTTATTGTGATAAATTATACTATTTAGTGGTTTTAAGGTATAATTAGAATATATTTTTACCATTTTATCCAATGGTGGTCATTAGAAATAATTTAACATTGAAATTGGACATAAACAATTGCCAATCTTTTGATATAAATTGTTTCTTGAAAACACGCTATTTGTCGTAACAGCGGGAATTAATCATAAAATTAATTAATACAACTTATATGTTTGGAATTTTGTAAAATAGACATCATTTTTGAATTTGGAATATCAATTATAGCTTAGGGTGAAATTTTGGCATTGTTCTGAAAAACTTCAATTTTTGATGAATAGTGAAACCACTAAGTGGTAGTTAAATAACTGATTTTTCGTTTAAATGAAATATTACCACTTCTGTGATTTGATTTTCAAAAATCCGACATACATGGTTGTCATTAAGAAGTAAAATGTGGTTCAATGGGATAAAAATAATTTTTTGGTGAATAGTAACTTATTAAGTTTTAATCGCGATTAGTGGTAATTAGGGTAGTTTAAGGTATAAATAATACTTTAATAATATTAAATGACCTAGACACATGTCCCAACCTCATTGGTTGTGTCATGGCCGACCAAGACAAGCCATGGCCTAACTTTGGGACCCCATGGATCCACTTTTGTAGGGAAATAACATAAATTACTTTTTATTTAATGTTAAAGTGAAAATGACACTAACATAAATTGTTCTACTAAAACAATTTTTAAGTAGGGTTACACAAGTCCAAATTTTGACTATAAATATTCATTAGAAAGCTAAAAAGATTTCCTACATCATAGTATTTTTTTTATAATTTTTAGACATTAAATAAATTAAATTATTTATGACATCATTATGATGTGGCGATGACCTCATTATTTAACGATTTAAATAAAATGAGAAGATAATGCAAAATCCAAGGATTAAACTTGTCCAAAACCAATTGGATGAGTGGATTTCGATGCCTTATCACCTTATCCACGAATTCTATCAATGTGGGACCTTTTAAAACCGAAACACATTTTCAATTAATGTAATGTTCCTTTACTTTCCAAAAGTGCCCCTCCTCTCCTCTTATAAAAGGCCCCCACCTCTACCTCATTTCACACACTCTTCAAGCCATTAGCTCGGCCAACCCCTGCCCATTTGCTCTCTCCACATCCCTCTCCTCATCCTAGAGGATTCCCTTTGGGCAGAATCCTTTCAAAGGAAGCCTTTAGGCTCAACTCAAAAGGAGTTACACTTTTTAAGGTAATTCATTCTCTCATGTTCTTTTGTTTTATTTTGCTTCTCCAACCCCCTAAACTCTTTTTATTTACTTCTTTTGTAACAACACCAGTATCTTAAATATACTAGGATGTTGTTATAAGATTTATTTGAGCTACACTTCCACACAACTACATCAAATGGTTAAAGAACATAAGGTTTCCGTGGATGGCGAAATTCTGCCTCCCGAAACGATGATTGTTCAACACTCATTTAACACCTTCAAAGGTGGCCATTATGATGTCACTATTTTTATATATGATATATAATATGTTTATGTTTTCCTTAAGCTTCTGTTTTTTTCATTTTGGGCATACCTTTATGGTTTCCATTATGGGTAAAACACGATATCTTCATTTTAGGAAGCGCGGACTACCGCCCCCTGAAAGTGATTTGATTCGTTAATACCATATGTGGGATGTGTGAAGGATAAAGTTAATGATATTATATATGTTATTATACTGGAATTATAATATACTCTCATATCATTATGATTCCATTCCAGAAAATATGAAATAGAAATGGAAGTAGCGTTCATGCGTACGTACGGCTTACCGTCTCCATGAACGGTGCATTTCATTTCTTACCTCTAAATGTGATGTAATATTATAAATGAATGTATGTACTGGATATATATGACATATATGATATCTAAATCATGAATACCATTCTGGATATAATGAACCTTTGACCAAATTAACAACATGTAAGTGTAAGAAGCCTATTTTTGACTTAAGAACCAAATACCGACAAAATGAACATTATTAACTTAAATAATTACATAATGTTCATATCATTGTAATAAGTGATATAATAAGGATAATGAAGTTGAAAATGGTTCTTAATAAGGTATATATTAACTCTAGTTTATTATTCAGGAGGTTAAAGAACGGTTGAGTCAAGTCAGACACGAGGTAAGGGAACTTCTTAACCCAACTTCCATTCTTTGGGTTAATCTCCTACTTTCCGATTATGTCATGATATTATTATGTATTATTTTGTATTTTTACTTTCTTTATGTGTACCTATAGTGAATACACATAATAGATCTATTTTATTCTAAAAATGATCTTTTTAAGGACTTCGTCTCAATCACCATCCACTGAGACATATTTGGTTTTATACACAACTTTCTTTTATACGGTGTATAAACCCCTTTGACTTTTACGTTTATTCAAAAGGAATCTTTTTTATACGAAGTGTTTTGCTAAACGACAAAAGGGAATGTTTTTCTTTCCGTACTTATGCGGCGACAACGACTTCTCCACCGCCGTGACCACTATTTGAGTTTCGGCTTCCTCTAAAAGCCATCTTTTTTTTAATGAAAAATAAATACAAAGTTTTAACTTTCTTTTATTTTGGTATTGAAAATGGTTTTGAAAGAGTTTTTATCAATGTGTTGTATTGATATCTTGTGATTGAAATGTGGAAATGTTATGTTTCCTTTATGCATGTTTTATGTGATACGATTATGTTATGGTTTATGATATGTTTAAACCTATTCATATGAGGAATGTATTGGACTTAATAAGTGACGGGTGGAGCCCGCTATAGCTCCTCGATGCATCGGCAGGTCTCATGAGACAACTAGACGTGGAATTGGCCGAGGCCCTTTCCCAATTTGATTTATGGTTTTGGCCGAGGCCTTAATCATTTTAGATGTCTTGGCCGAGGCCTTGACAAAATGTTTCAGAATGTCCGGCATTATACATTCCATCATTATGAAAGTGGTTATTGATATTGCATGTGATTATTCGACCAGTAGAATATCCATGTGAAGAAGTAAATGGCATTATCTCATTTTACTTTTGCCATATTATGTTGAAGTTCATGTTTAAAAGGCTTTTGTTTTAGTTATACATTGCCTTAAATGTTAATGTTTATTTATGAAAGCTTCCGCATTATTGTTATCCTTACTGAGCATCTGAGCTCACCCCTTTCAATGTTTTAATATTTTCCAGGATGTGAAGAAGTATTTTATGAATGACCTGCAGGGATAGTCGGAAGAGGATATGAGTGTGGACTATGGAGACTTTGTTATTTTAGTTTTTCACTTTTTGATGTAATGAAAGACTTATGAATGTATCTAGTGTTTCCAAGGCTACTAAACTAATCGGTCTTTCGAGACTTGATCCTTTGTGATCATGCCAATGTTACGAAGTAATGCACCGGCTCTGGGTAGCAGGGGTCGGGGCGTTACAGTTGGTATCAGAGGCAGTTTAGTACTAACCTTGGAAGCTAGATTTAGATAAACTCTGATTAGAGCACATAGCCCAAAGATAGACTTTGAGGATTAGTATAGAAGAACTTCCTAGAATTTTAGTATTGTAGAGATGTTGTGAGTTTTCCGAGCAATACATCCCTGTCTGGATACGAGCAGGTAGAGGTGGCTCTGGCACAGATTTACCTAGGGGTAAAACCCGAAAACACCGCTTTGAGCTAGACTCGAACGGGAACTGGTGCACGACAACGGGCCTTGCTGCACTCTTGGTTACGACACTCCCGGGGGATATGCTTTGGATAATTCCCATTTTCTTTACAAACCACTATAAAGGGTTATGAGTATATACTTCCTCAAAGAAAACATTTTTATAATTATGGATTATATCCATAATTAGTTCAATTTATGTTAAGTGTTTTACAAGTATGGAATTATGTATTTTGATTCATGAACTAATCTAGTTTATGCCATTATTTAGAAATGGCGCCTAGTGGAAGGAATGGAAACCGTATCAATGCACGCACTCCGTGTAGGGATTGCCCTCCTGCTCAGGATAATTATGGTGGAGCTAGTGATACAACTGGTGCTGATCAGCTTCTCACCATACTGGGACAACTCACGCAGGTTATGAATAACAACCTTACTCGTATGGAGCACCCTGATCCGCAACGTGGAGGATCAATGCTAGACCGTTTCATGAGGCAACAACCGCCAACCTTCAATGGGAGTACAAATCCTATAGTAGCTGAGCAATGGATAAATTCCTTAGAGAAAATATTCCATGCCCTGGGGAGTAGTGAAAGGGAGAATGTTGTCATGGCAGTTTACCGCCTCACTGGAGATGCCGATCAGTGGTGGTCGCTGATTCAAAACACAAAGGAAGATGATGACATATCGAATATGGAATGGAGGGAGTTCAAAGAGCTTTTCTTAGAAAAATACTTTCCTCGTGACCATCGAGCAGATATGGAAAGGCAATTTTTGAGTCTGAGACAAAAGGAGGATGAGAATGTCGCAAAGTATGAGGCTAACTTTACAAGGTTAGCGAGGCATGCTGCAGATTATATACGTAACCCAAGAAGTAAGATTGATCGTTTCTTTGATGGGTTAAAACCATTTCTCCGTCGAGCTCTAGTGTCACAATCTTTCTCAACATACGAAGATATAGTCTCATGTGCTATCAAGACAGAAAAGGAATTCTCTAAGTCTTATGACAACAAAGTAAAGCAAGAGAAGAAGAGAACGGTGGAACAAGAGACAGATAAAGGGAAAAAGGGAAAGAAGGATTTTCCATTATGTGATAATTGTGGGAAGAATCACCCTGGTACTTGCCTAAAAGGAATGGGAGTCTGTTATAAATGTGGAGAAAAAGGTCACCAGGCACGTGATTGCAAGGGAAGGAAAGAGGCTGTCAAAGTTGAATGCTACAATTGTAGAGAAATGGGTCATTATGCAAATGAATGTCCTAAGCGTCAAGGAAACTTACCTCAGAAAAGGCCAAGGGATCAAGGACAATCTTATGCTATTACTACAGTTGAAGCAGAATAACTAATGTATTAGTGCTTTTGGACTCATGGATTATATTCTGGTTATTAGAATAATGTGATCTATATAAGGATTGTACTGCAGTACTTTTTGATTTCAGTAAGGTTTTAATATGATTAAGGTAATCATATTTTTAGTATGTGACAATAAGAGAAACTTTACTTTGTTTGGGGAATCGGATAAATTGATTTTGGAATTAAGAGACCTTTTAGAGAAAGTCTGGACAGAGGTATTTTGGATAACTATAAAGGATGGAGTGGATTAAGTTGATTTTTGGATAGTATGGTTTAAGGTTAAAAAATTTATGAAGATTATTTTTGGAGTACTATAATACTATATTTTTAGAAAAAGGACAACCTGCAGGGTGGGGCATAACCCGTCGCGTCGGACAAAGCTGCAGGAATCGAACCCACAACCATAGTGCGACAAGCCTTTATTTCCTACCACTAGCCTACAGGAAGTCCCTGGTTATTACAAAATAGTTTTACTAATCTAAATGGTATGTGTTAACATTTTGAACCTTATACAATTAGGATAAATAGAATATTTTTGAGTTCTGTTACCATTTGGAGTAAAAGATGGGTTGTGGTAAAAATTCATTAACGAATGAAAGTATACATAACAAGTATGTATATTCCCTTACGTTCTTAGTAAATCTCCTAAATAGAATCCTCAACATTATAAAAGGTAACTTAAAACAAAAATGTTGTCGGTTAACTTTTCCTACTAGGGATTCAATGACCGTTTAACCAATCACAAGTTTGTGATTTTCTTATGGTTAAACTTTCTCCTAATCCTGTTTTCTATAACTCTCCATCAGACCTTGATGGTTTGTTTTTCTTCCATATCCATATTTTCATAGAATCTTAGAATGGGCTATATCGGGTGACCTTTGTACTTATCCTGTTTTCTTTTAATGTTATATATTTATTAACCTTATTTCCGATGTGGGTTTTCCACAAAGGTATTTTCTATTTTGAACCTTTTATTATCAAAGAAAAATTTCAAATTGCGAGGACGCAATTTATTGAAGGAGGGGAGAATGTAACACCCCGAGCTTCCACGATACGCTTCTCATTCAATAATGAAATAGCTTGCATTGAACGCAACTTCGAGTTCTAAAACACCGCGACAAATCAAAGTAGTCGTTATGAATAGTAATAACCACTTTTTAAAATTATAGAAATTTTATATTTCAAAATGGAATTCATTTTTGTATTCCTAATATCGAAATTAGCCTATGTTGAATTTTTGGTATTTTTCTGAGAACTTCTAATTTTTATGAATAGTGAAAAATACTTTAAAACAACTTTTTTAATCAAAATAATTTATTGTGATAAATTATACTATTTAGTGGTTTTAAGGTATAATTAGAATATATTTTTACCATTTTATCCAATGGTGGTCATTAGAAATAATTTAACATTGAAATTGGACATAAACAATTGCCAATCTTTTGATATAAATTGTTTCTTGAAAACACGCTATTTGTCGTAACAGCGGGAATTAATCATAAAATTAATTAATACAACTTATATGTTTGGAATTTTGTAAAATAGACATCATTTTTGAATTTGGAATATCAATTATAGCTTAGGGTGAAATTTTGGCATTGTTCTGAAAAACTTCAATTTTTGATGAATAGTGAAACCACTAAGTGGTAGTTAAATAACTGATTTTTCGTTTAAATGAAATATTACCACTTCTGTGATTTGATTTTCAAAAATCCGACATACATGGTTGTCATTAAGAAGTAAAATGTGGTTCAATGGGATAAAAATAATTTTTTGGTGAATAGTAACTTATTAAGTTTTAATCGCGATTAGTGGTAATTAGGGTAGTTTAAGGTATAAATAATACTTTAATAATATTAAATGACCTAGACACATGTCCCAACCTCATTGGTTGTGTCATGGCCGACCAAGACAAGCCATGGCCTAACTTGGGGACCCCATGGATCCACTTTTGTAGGGAAATAACATAAATTACTTTTTATTTAATGTTAAAGTGAAAATGACACTAACATAAATTGTTCTACTAAAACAATTTTTAAGTAGGGTTACACAAGTCCAAATTTTGACTATAAATATTCATTAGAAAGATAAAAAGATTTCCTACATCATAGTATTTTTTTATAATTTTTAGACATTAAATAAATTAAATTATTTATGACATCATTATGATGTGGCGATGACCTCATTATTTAACGATTTAAATAAAATGAGAAGATAATGCAAAATCCAAGGATTACACTTGTCCAAAACCAATTGGATGAGTGGATTTCGATGCCTTATCACCTTATCCACGAATTCTATCAATGTGGGACCTTTTAAAACCGAAACACATTTTCAATTAATGTAATGTTCCTTTACTTTCCAAAAGTGCCCCTCCTCTCCTCTTATAAAAGGCCCCCACCTCTACCTCATTTCACACACTCTTCAAGCCATTGGCTCGGCCAACCCCTGCCCATTTGCTCTCTCCACATCCCTCTCCTCATCCTAGAGGATTCCCTTTGGGCAGAATCCTTTCAAAGGAAGCCTTTAGGCTCAACTCAAAAGGAGTTACACTTTTTAAGGTAATTCATTCTCTCATGTTCTTTTGTTTTATTTTGCTTCTCCAACCCCCTAAACTCTCTTTATTTACTTCTTTTGTAACAACACCAGTATCTTAAATATACTAGGATGTTGTTATAAGATTTATTTGAGCTACACTTCCACACAACTACATCAAATGGTTAAAGAACATAAGGTTTCCGTGGATGGCGAAATTCTGCCTCCCGAAACGATGATTGTTCAACACTCATTTAACACCTTCAAAGGTGGCCATTATGATGTCACTATTTTTATATATGATATATAATATGTTTATGTTTTCCTTAAGCTTCTGTTTTTTTCATTTTGGGCATACCTTTATGGTTTCCATTATGGGTAAAACACGATATCTTCATTTTAGGAAGCGCGGACTACCGCCCCCTGAAAGTGATTTGATTCGTTAATACCATATGTGGGATGTGTGAAGGATAAAGTTAATGATATTATATATGTTATTATACTGGAATTATAATATACTCTCATATCATTATGATTCCATTCCAGAAAATATGAAATAGAAATGGAAGTAGCGTTCATGCGTACGTACGGCTTACCGTCTCCATGAACGGTGCATTTCATTTCTTACCTCTAAATGTGATGTAATATTATAAATGAATGTATGTACTGGATATATATGACATATATGATATCTACATCATGAATACCATTCTGGATATAATGAACCTTTGACCAAATTAACAACATGTAAGTGTAAGAAGCCTATTTTTGACTTAAGAACCAAATACCGACAAAATGAACATTATTAACTTAAATAATTACATAATGTTCATATCATTGTAATAAGTGATATAATAAGGATAATGAAGTTGAAAATGGTTCTTAATAAGGTATATATTAACTCTAGTTTATTATTCAGGAGGTTAAAGAACGGTTGAGTCAAGTCAGACACGAGGTAAGGGAACTTCTTAACCCAACTTCCATTCTTTGGGTTAATCTCCTACTTTCCGATTATGTCATGATATTATTATGTATTATTTTGTATTTTTACTTTCTTTATGTGTACCTATAGTGAATACACATAATAGATCTATTTTATTCTAAAAATGATCTTTTTAAGGACTTCGTCTCAATCACCATCCACTGAGACATATTTGGTTTTATACACAACTTTCTTTTATACGGTGTATAAACCCCTTTGACTTTTACGTTTATTCAAAAGGAATCTTTTTTATACGAAGTGTTTTGCTAAACGACAAAAGGGAATGTTTTTCTTTCCGTACTTATGCGGCGACAACGACTTCTCCACCGCCGTGACCACTATTTGAGTTTCGGCTTCCTCTAAAAGCCATCTTTTTTTTAATGAAAAATAAATACAAAGTTTTAACTTTCTTTTATTTTGGTATTGAAAATGGTTTTGAAAGAGTTTTTATCAATGTGTTGTATTGATATCTTGTGATTGAAATGTGGAAATGTTATGTTTCCTTTATGCATGTTTTATGTGATACGATTATGTTATGGTTTATGATATGTTTAAACCTATTCATATGAGGAATGTATTGGACTTAATAAGTGACGGGTGGAGCCCGCTATAGCTCCTCGATGCATCGGCAGGTCTCATGAGACAACTAGACATGGAATTGGCCGAGGCCCTTTCCCAATTTGATTTATGGTTTTGGCCGAGGCCTTAATCATTTTAGATGTCTTGGCCGAGGCCTTGACAAAATGTTTCAGAATGTCCGGCATTATACATTCCATCATTATGAAAGTGGTTATTGATATTGCATGTGATTATTCGACCAGTAGAATATCCATGTGAAGAAGTAAATGGCATTATCTCATTTTACTTTTGCCATATTATGTTGAAGTTCATGTTTAAAAGGCTTTTGTTTTAGTTATACATTGCCTTAAATGTTAATGTTTATTTATGAAAGCTTCCGCATTATTGTTATCCTTACTGAGCATCTGAGCTCACCCCTTTCAATGTTTTAATATTTTCCAGGATGTGAAGAAGTATTTTATGAATGACCTGCAGGGATAGTCGGAAGAGGATATGAGTGTGGACTATGGAGACTTTGTTATTGTAGTTTTTCACTTTTTGATGTAATGAAAGACTTATGAATGTATCTAGTGTTTCCAAGGCTACTAAACTAATCGGTCTTTCGAGACTTGATCCTTTGTGATCATGCCAATGTTACGAAGTAATGCACCGACTCTGGGTAGCTGGGGTCGGGGCGTTACAATGTAAATTATCCAAAAAATGAATTCCCCACTCATAAAAAATATTAAATAGTAATATTCGGAATTGAGTCAATTTGTACGTTCTTGATATGTTATCAATGTTTTCTAAAGGAATAAAATATATACAAAACTAAAGGGTATCATTAATTAAACTATTCCAATATAATAAAGAATATAAATCTCTACAATTTTTATGGAATATATTCTTTAGCTCACAAAAATATATTAAAAAACATAAAATATGATTAAACTCATGGTTAAGAATTCATATATTAATTCATTGGTCATAAGAAATGAAACAGAGGTAAGGGACATACCATGTATAATACCCATACATCCCCTATATCAATTTCAATTGGGGTCTCTTAATATCTCATAGGATTTTTAGGAAACCAGTAAATTCCCAACATTATTATACCAAGATCATGGATATTAAAATATATTGGTTATTAAAAATCCACCAAAGGGAGGGTAGATCTTATAAATAATGTCTCAATTTAAACAATATCTTTTTAGATTAGTGATTCTTAATATGTGTAAGAATTATGGATGAAAATTAATAATTAAAAAATAATCCTACCAATTATATATACCTGATATTTCATAAATATACTAATGAGAACATATATATCAATGTGGAATTTTATTCAAGGTTTTGACCACCCACATGTGAGGGATCCTACTCATGTGCTATGATAACATGATATCTCTAGAATTATTTTATTCAATATAATTATCTAATTCATGAAAAATAGTAATTTAAGGGATAGTTACTGCCTTTACATCTTAATTCTTTAATGTGTGTATCAAAAATCAGGGTTTGAAAAAAATAATTTTGAAACCAATAAATAATAAATATTCTGTATAAAAAATAAAATCATAAAAAAGTTATATTATGTTATCATTTAATTTAACACAATTTAATCTATGTTCAATGAATCATAGGAAATCACCTGGAAATTTCCCTCGACACAACATGATAATACAACCAAAATAAAAAAAATTGGGCATCACAAATAATCAAAAATGGGTGATCTAATTTTGGTATTGTTTTATGATTTATGAAGTAGTAATCTCATTTTAATCCCATAAAATCAACCCTTTAAGAACCATTAAATTATAAATCAATGCCTTTTTATGTTATGTGAGATAATTGTAGTGTGATCATTTTAATATCATTGAAAAATCAATCATAAAAACTAGTTTGTAAATGGGATAATTAAATATTACACGAATATATAATATATTGAATGGATAAAATAATGTTCATAGGAAATCGTTAAAGATACATGTCATGATATGATGGTATATTACCTTGGGTAATTCCTTTATCTAACATAACATAAAACATTATAAAATTTAAAACCTTGTTTTTTCTCAAAAAAATGATAAAGAACTGCGTCAAGACATGAGAGACATTGATCACAATGGATCCATACATAATGAATTAATCCATGAATAACAAAATGAATGTCTCATGAAAATATTAAAATTTATTTATCATAAATTAATAAAACATATCTTTGGAATTATAAAGACTAAAAAATATATATATAACTAAATTTACCAAAAAATCACATGAATGTTGTTTTTTCATATCACATTACAGTAATATGAACCTGAAAGTAATTTTAGAAATTATTTAATAAATAAAAAATTATATTTTTATTCAAGTATTTAATGAATTTATTCAATAAAATGATGATTTAAAATCCATATAGTATTTTGTTAATTTAGTTTCTATTAATAAATTATCACCCACCAACTCATTAGAATTTTTTTGAACTAAATTATTCCCCCCATTTTTGAGTAATAATTAAACCAATATTTCTTAGGCATAACCAGAATAAGGATAACTCATTGGGAATAAAATATGGTTTATATAATGCAAACCTTAAGAATTTTTTTACATTTTCTAAAAAAAACTACCAAATTGGGATTAATGTATATTTTTTATGTGTTATTTATTTTTTACCTATTCACTACTAAAATAGGGTTTCTGTATATTTATGGAAAACAATATTGCATGAATAAATTTTTAAAAAAAATATCCTAAGGGCTCCCTATTAAAAAATTCCAAAAGTTGGTCATATTATTCAATATGGGTATTCTTAAAAATAATAACACATAATTTTTCATGACTATATAAGTATTGGTATATAAAATTTGAGTATTAGGGGACTATTGAATTCCAATATTGGTGGGTATTATTTCAATATTGTAATCTTTAAAACACTAAAACGTATCTAATGAATATAGATATTAGAATATTAATCATTAATACCATAGAATAATTATTCAAATCCAACATCATAATCAAAATTCATATCATACCCAATAATATTTTTGTAAAAAATAAAAATATTAATCCATATCATAATCATATCTAAGAGTGAATTCATTATAAAAAAATAGGTTTTTGAATAATATGAGAAAAAAATCCTTATCCAATACTCAAAATCTCTTTAATAATAATGTAATAAAAATTTTAAAACGATCATAAATAAAAAAATTTGAAGGTGGATTCCAATTTGATTCCTTGTTGTATGATGATTGTGTTGGGAACATTATGATGTGACCTTCCATGATGATAGTTATTTTATACTATTAAGTGATAAATATGAGGCCATGATTTATGTTAGGAATTTATGATTATTCTCCTTGGTTATTAAAAAATATGTTATCTTAAGAATTATAAATACTAAGACAAACATTTTTCCTCATTGATGCATTGTAAATATATCTATTGTTTCCCCCCATTGATTTGATATGTCCTATCTTAGATTTTGGATACTCATTCCCTTTCCTGATTCCCCCCAGAAGACTCTATGGTCGATATTGGGTTTCTTCGTGTGATATTTTTATATTGTGTTTATTTTGGTGTGAAAACATTGAAATATATTATATGATTAATTCCATTTGCCATTAAGGTTCCCACTAAATACTATAATGTGCCTTTATGAAAATTAAAAACTATTAGAAAGATAAGGACTATTTATAAATATATTAAAATGAGAAATAATGAATGTGAAATTTTCTTATAAGGGGTCATTCGTGTTTTCAAAAATATAAATTCTCATAATTGTTTCCCAAAATGTATAAAACAATTTCACTAATAAAAAATTCTTTTAATTATGGTAGCATTGGGAATGTTTCTAGTAAATAATAATGGGATTGTGAAATTGTACATTACGGTTTTCCATGTTAATCACATAAAAAACTTGGTGAATGATCATGTATATTGCTAGAATATGTTTATTAATTATGAATAATAGTTTATATTCCATATCCTTATTTTACAATTCCATCACATTTGTCACTAATTTCTACGAAATAATATAAAATAAATAGAAAAAGGATGGAAACATTATGATAATTGATAAACCTAAATCATATAAATAATTAGAGAAATATATCTCCTACATATTTCATGGTATGGAGAAAGTATCAAGATCTATGGAAATTATATAAGAATATCTAGAGTGGGTATGCTAATTATTGACATGTTTATTCCTATATTAATATTTCTATGTGTCCGACTTCTATTTGTACGATTCTCTTTTTAGAATTTTCAACCCATAGAATTTCTTAATGGAAAAAGTAGATGAATGCCAATGTAAACCCTATTGAATGTGTCTAAAAATGTTTCTTACATAACCTCATCTATAATAATATGGTTTTTTATAGTTTCATTTTGGGATTTAAGTGATCTATGATAAACATTATTTTCTTTTTCCTATTTTCCTTCTCATTTTTTCTCTCTTAAATTGATTTTGATAAGGTCTTCAGAGTAAATGGGTTTAATATTAATGAATATTTTAAGACTATTACTTATCCATATTCATCCAACTCCACAATTGAATTGTATTGAAAATACCATTAGTGTTTATAGTTTGGTGGGAATGGAAGATTAATAAAATCCAACTTCCTAATTATTAAATAAAATACATAATTTTTATCATAATTATCTTTAAATCTATCAATTCTATATGCATTTTATAATCTTGATGTATATTTTAATAAAAATAGTTTATGAAGATATATAATAAAATAATATATATTTAAATGGATTTAGACTTATGTTTCATGACCGGTTACTCTCTAATTTTCAAATCTTCAATATTGTTATTTCAATATCTACTACTAAAGAGGATATTGTCGGATTTTCTATTGAATACACGACTTTTGGAGAATCCTTTATAAATAAATTATATTAAAAATACATTTTCAATCTTTTGTTTAATTTTAGATTGAATTAATTATACTTATTTTATGGAGTGGAACTATTTTCTATTGGTATGTACTCCGTCAGAAAATATTTATTGGTTCCTTTATATTTATAGATGTGAAAAAACCTATAGGATGGACTTATGAAAAAAAATTGTTAAAATTGTTCTTAAAATTAGGATTTTCTCACCTTTTGTCCACTGAAATATGTATCACTATAGTATAATCTCATATAAATTATTATTAAATATATAATTCTTAATATATAAGGAATATGATCAATTAAACACAATGTAGTGGTAGTTATACATCCTCTCTAAAAGTGCACATGATGTCATTGTATTTTTACAAGATTTTACCATAGTTTTTACCCATAATGATAGTAGGTGAATTTCACATATTACGTGTTCTCGTGTGAGCAAGTGAAGGATAATTTTTTTGGTGTGTATCAAAGTATGTAACCATGTAACACATTGATAAAGAGTATAAAATTATATAGAGGAAAAAAACACATAATCAAATAATATAATTGTTTGATAATCAAATGAGAATTATTGTGGATGTTAGGATTAGTTTATTTGATTCGTATTTCAGATACAATATTTCTTCAATTATTATATTTTACAGTCACATTATATCTAAAAGTGTTCTCTCAAATAACTCTTCAAATTCTTAGTGATATTGAAAGTACCTGAAAGGTTTCCAATTAAAACTAAACTACGATAATTACATTATTTGTAGTCTATGAATAATGTGTATGTTTTCCTCTTAATATACTTAAATTGTTTTTATAAATAGTCCAAAATTAAAGTAGATAAGATTAATTTTCAACTCTATTTTCTTCACATTAGCCCTCAAAGTTCATCTACCTGTTGATGAGTTTAATGATTCATTAAGTTCACAAGAAGACCCCTATTAGAATTCAAATCATTTAGGACTTTCAAAATAAAAAACAAATACCTCTCTCTAAACCATATGTTTTCTTTCATGAATATTCATAAAATTATAATTAAAAAAGGGAGATTATGAAAATTCATCTATAATGGTATTCATGGTTAAAGTACCTTCTAATAATCATATATCTTCGACCTTTTCCCACATATAAAAGTGATTCCCCCTTATAAATGAATGTGATCTTTCCTTTTCACATCTTCACACTTTATATGATCTTTCCACATGGAATAGAATGGAATTATATTCCTCTATATAAATAAATACCTTATTTCAGTTAATAAACATACAATAACATTATTATGTGGATTATATTATCTATCCCATAGAAAAACTCCCATATATATAGATTATTATAGAATTACATGATTTTTTAGAAAAAAATAATCTACGATTCCCTTGCTCCCAAAAACCTATGAATATTCTCTCTATTGAAACCTCATTATTCAACGGACACTAATGATCAATATCCATGCCTTACTTATAACATCAGCATTAATGTTTTCCAATGTTTTGAGACTACATGATCACTTGTTGACACTTCTGAATCATCATATATCAAACATTAAATTGTTTCTAAATTTGACCCACAAATATATATTAGATGAAAGGTATCCTTCATTGTGTCATGATATTATACTAGCATAGAAATGTAGGAAGAAGTTGGTGGCATAAGGGTTTTACTATAATATTGTTGTATCTTTCATTATTGGTTGAAATTATATTTAATCATGAAAATATCATTTTAATTTAATGAAGGTCGTGTTGTCTCAGGAATATACTTTTCATGCAATGTGGTCTACATTAGATTTCAAACATTATATTATTATCCTAACTTATCATATTTCCACCAAATAGAATATCACAATTATCATTATATTTCCTCTAATTAATAATGTGTGTTGATACCTTATGTGAAATTTAATCTTGGTTGTATCTGTTGTTAGATTTTGTGTTATAGAAGTGGTAGTCTCGGTACTTCTAGTGAGACCAAAAAAGTACATTGTGGTTTGAAAATTTAAGGTAAGTTCAAAAATGTATGTTAATGAGGGGATGTATCCTCATCATGATGAGTATATGATAGTGTTACAGAACCATCATACTTTCAATGTTTTATGTATGACTCTATTATTCTTAAGATACTCTTATTATATATTCTTATACACTATGATTTCCTTAATTGAAGCTTAGGGTTGACCGTGACATTCTGTATACTACATGATGCATCCTTATAATAGGTTTGGTATTTATATTGGGGATATAAACCCCATTACTAAACTATGATTAGTGTATATTGGTCCTGTATTTTATCCTTGGGGTTTACAATACAATATATCTTGTCACACAATATTGGATTAACTTTAAAATATGAATTTGTATCTTATTTTCCTTTTTTATATCCTTCTTACTTACATAAAAACATATCAAAAATTCAATTATTTTTGTGCAAAAATATATAAATTTAAAATTTAGCTTTAAGGAATTAAAAAAATAAATGAAAGTTTCTTCTTAATAACTTATTACCAAAACAAGAATAATTTTATAAAATTTTATAAAATAACTAAAAAATAAGAAAAAACTCAAAACTCAAAATAAAAATATAACAAAAAATAAAAAATATATAAAATTCATATCCCCCCACATTGGTGGTTAATTATCATCAAATAAATTTTTCTTAGTTTTTTTTATAATTATTCTATATCATATGATATTTGACTTGATGTTCCCATTCATGATCCAATTATCACTAAGAGGGGGAGGGGTGAATCAGTCATATGTATTTATTTTTATGTTTCCTTCTTTTTGAAACAACATTTGCCTCCAGTTAAAGAGTTTCTTCCCTTATGAACACACACAATCACATGAACACAAGATTTACAAGGTTCACTACTCAACAAGAGTAGCTATGTCATTGGAATGGTACGCAAATAATCCATTACCACACATTCCACTAGAAAACTATCCTTTGATGTGGAATACAATGAGTAGAATATACCCTTACACTCGTGTAGCACATGGAAAACAATCCACAGGCGTGTGTGCACCCTCATAGCACAAATAGGGAATTACAATATTTCAGTGCTTCTTTAAAATTAAATAGTGGTATTCTCTGATTTACAGATCTTCACTTTCCGACCCTGAAGCTGGTAAGAACCTCCTGGAGAAAACAACTTGCGTGCCACTTACTGCTTGCACGCCTCCCTACTTGTGCTCCTACTCAATACTTGGGTGCCACCTGCTTGCGTGCCTCCCTGCTTGCGCACCTCTAGAAACATGGCAGCAACACTTGCGCATCAACACTTGTGCGGAAAAACATGCATGGTAACACTTGCGCGACAACACTTGCACGGAAGCACTTGCATGACAGCACAAGCACTCCAGCACTTTCCGGACAGTACTTGCGCGACAATACATGTGCGGAAGCACTTGCGCGAAAACACTTGCACATAAACACTTGCGCGGAAACACTTGTGCGGAAACACTCTCTACTACTTGCATGCTCAGAGCTCAAATTTTCTTTTAAGTGTTGAGCATTAAAAAATAATAAGGCAAGTCATCTATTTATAGGCATTTTGGTGACTTGCGTGTCACATAGACTTCCGCGCCAATTTTTGACTTGCGTTCCAATCTTTAACTTGCACGCCATTTTGTTTCCGTTGTCAAATTTTGATGTGATGATCTTGAATTATGACTTGCGCACCACATATAAATTCGTTTCAATACTTGTGTGCCAATACTTGCGCACCCCTTTTGACTTGCGTGCCACTCTTGACTTGCGTGCCACATTCTAACCTTTTCCAAAAACACTTCTTTAATCCTCCGATCCTTCATAAGTATGGCATCACAATTTCTACAAACTTATGATATTTGTGAAATACAAATCAGAAAAGGATCGTCATAGTTTTCAATTCCTTTACAAAGTGAATTGATTTATCTTATTTGATAACAAAAGACAAAACTCTGTAATATAAAACTTTTCTTACTTATTTATCCATACAACTTGGTCCCAAAAATCTCCCCCATTAGATTTTGTTATCAAAAAAGATTCAGAAATCACTAAACTTTGTAACCTTAAGATATGGATTACTTAGGAACAATTCTAAGCCTACGTGACATAACTCATTGTAGGAAACAAGAATTATTAACAGCCAAAAACATGTTGTCCAAAAGCAGTGACTATGAAATCGAATGATCATATCTCCTCAGCATTCTTCCGATCATATTTCATTCTTTTACTTCAGTATTCATCAATTCTTCAACTTTACTATATAAAAAAATTGTTTCCAACAACCACTCCAAAAAATACTTAGAATAGCTGACACACATACATGCTGGATTCACAGCTTACCCACAACTCTCCCATTATGCATGCATCTATAAGGATAGATTTATGAAACAATTCTCCCCATTGACAACACTATCCAATGGAAATATGAGATTGGGGATAGAAACACCTACCTTAACCTTGATGAGAAAGAGGTTGGACACCCATGTTCATCCTCAATTTTGGAAATAGTTCCTTCGGTAAAGGTTTTGTGAATATATCAGCCACTTTTTCAGATGTTGGAACATACTCCAGCCTCAACTCATTCTTCTCCTCCTACTCTTTGATGCACTGGTACTTCATATCAATGTGATTTGAACAAGATTTTTGTACTGGATTTCTTGTAAGATTTATTGCACTCTAATTATCACAACCCAAGAGTAATGGTATCTTTACTTCAACATGTAGATCTTCCAGCTGAGTCTTCATCCACATTAGTTGAATTGCATCTTGAGTAGCAGCAACATACTCAGCTTAAACTGTGCTAAGAGTTACTAAATTCAGTTTCATGGTATGCCAACTAACACAAATTTTACCGAGAAATAAAACTCCACCAGATGTGGATCTTCGATCATCAACATCTCCTTCCCAATCAGCATCTGAATTCCCGAATAGATCAATATTTCTAGAGCCATCATACCTGATTCCAAAATTTGTTGTGCCTTAGATATATTTGATAATTCTTTTTCCAGCAATAAAATGTGATTCTTTAGGAGCTCTCTGAAATCTTGCACATAAAGTCATATCATAGACGATGTCGGGTCTTGAGGCAGTCAAATACAATAGGCTTCCAATCAGCTTTTGAAACTCTTTCTGATCAACTTCCTTGCCTTCTCCATCCATAGACAACTTGGTTCCCACTAAAATTGGTGTGGAAGCTGGTTTCAAATTTTCCATGCCAAATTTCTTCAGATGTTCCTTAGAATACTTTTCTTGAGTTATAAAAACGTGATTCTTCATCTGTTAAATTTGTAGCCCATGAAAGTACTTCATTTCTCCCAGGATGGACATCTCAAATAACTTCTTCATCTCTTTAGAAAATTTTTCACATGATCTTTCATCATTTCCAGCAAATATAATATCATCGATATAAACAATAATGATCATATAAAACTCCTGACATTCCTTGATGTAGATATTTCTGTCAACCCTCCATTTCTTAAAGTTCATCTTCTTTAAGCAAGTATCTAATTTATAATACCATGATCTCAGAGCCTATTTTATCCCATACAAATACTTCTTCAACCTGCACACATAAGATTCCTTTTTTCCAATAAAAAATCCACAAGGTTGATCAATATAAACTTCCTCGTCAAGGTCACCATTTAAGAATGCAGATTTTATATCAATTTGAATGATTTTTTAACCCCTTTGTGCAGCAATAGCAATAAATATTTTGATTGTTTCTAATCTTTCCACTAGAGAAAAGGTTTCATCAAAATCAATGCCTTCAATTTGTGAATACCCTTTTCAAACCAATCTTGCTTTGTTTCTTATTACATTACCTTCTTCATTCAGTTTGTTCCAGAAAACCCACTTAGTACCAATAATGTTCTTGTTGTTAGGATTATGTACAAGTTCCCAAGTATCATTGTTTTCTATCTGATCATGCTCTTCATTCATTGCATGAACCCATTCAGGATTCTCAAATGCTTCATTTACAACATTCGGTTCAACTTTCGAATAAAGAGATGTATGTGATATAGAATTCACCATTCTACTTGTTTGAAACCTCGGATTTTTATCTCCAATAATGTTCTAAGCATCCACTTGCTTCCTCAACCTAGGATGAGTTGTTTGAACTCCATCTTCATCACTTGATATTTCTGAGTCAGATTCATCTTCTTGAGTAGGATTCACACTGTCTTCAACATTATAAGAATTGTTTACAAAATCTTTTCTATCCTGCTCAACTTCCACATCAACATATGATTTTTTTTCATTCCCAACATTTTCATAAACTTTTACATCTGAAGAATCAATAATTCTTCTGGTTTCTTTGTTTATACATCTATATCCTCTTCCTTCTAGAGAATAGCCAAGAAAAATTCCATCATCTCCTCTTTACACAAACTTTCCAAGGTTTCCAACTTTCTTATTTGTAATGCATGGACTCCCAAAAACTCTTAAGTGTTGTAGACTTGGAGTTTTTCCATAGAACATTTCATAAGGAGTCATATCTAAGTTTGGTCTAAAGAAACATCGGTTTTGAATATACATAGCGGTGATCATGGCTTTCCTCGAATAATAATGAGAAAGACTATGCTCAAGAAACATAGTTCTCCCCATTTTCACCAAACTTCGATTATTTCATTCAGCAACCCTATTTTGTTGAGGTGTATATAGTGAATTGAACTCATTCTGAATTCCATGCTTCTCAAGATAACATTCAAACTATTCATTCTTATACTCACCTCCATTATCAGTTCTCAACTTCTTCACTAAATACTCACATTCTTTTTCTGCTTTCCTCCTCAAACTATTTAACATTTTCAGATCATCTGACTTATGTCTCATTTACATAACACAAGTAATGCGAGTAAAGTCATCAATGAAAAAAATGAAGTACTTATAACCATTTTTTGTTGATTTATCATTGGCCCACATACATTAGAATGTATAAGTTCCAAGGGTTGTTTTGAATGAATTTCAACTCTCTTATGAAAAGTGTTTATAATCTTCCCTTTTCTACAAATAGTACAACACCAATATCTTATTCTTGATAAATCAGGCATATCTCGGACACTGTCTCATGTTGATAACTTTCGCATATTTCTCTGACAAATATGTCCTAGCCTCTTATGCCTTAACTAATTTTCATCCACTACACCCATGTAACAAGTGTTCTGCACTTCACCAACTAGGAACAAGTTCCCTTTAGTACGTTGGCCCCTTATAACTATATTTCCATCATTTTCACTTTTCACAACACATCCATCTTTACTGAAGATAACTTTGTTTCCCTCATCACAGAGTTGTGACACACTAAGAAGGTTATGTTTTATCCCATCAACATATAGTGTTTTCCTGGATTTCATCTTTTCCTTTCCAATGATGGCTTATCCAACACCTTTGATCCTTAGAGATTCATCATTTCCAAATTTCATTGTTCCTTATTTGAAGTCTTTCACATTCTTCAGTAGCTTTAAGTCTCTTGTCATATGATAGGAACATCCACTATCAATAATCCATGGATGTTCTCCTTTTGTAGCTTTCAAAGCAACTTCGACAACAAGAGCTTTTTGTTCTTCCTTTTCCTTCACTTCCTTTTGTGCTTCCTCCAACTTCCTAGCAATGTCAATGTGTTCTGGCCAGACAACCATGCACTATTTCTTTTCGAACCTATCAGACATGTCCATTTTTCCTTTTAAAAGCTATGGATTTTGAGAATTATTAAGAATCTTTTGTTTCTCTGGTAACACACTAAGGCATCCCTTGGAAAGATGTCCCGGTTGATCACATCTTTCACAAATAGTTTCCAGTAGTTAGAACATATTCTCAACTTTCACATCGGACGTCTCAAATATATGCTGAAATTTATTTGAAGACTTTCTATTTAGAAAGGGTAGACTCCTCCTCAATCCATGTCTTTCAAAACTTGTAGAATATTTGTAATGTTGTTGGTTGAACCAATACATATTTTCCATGTGTCCGAAACCACCACAATACCAGCAGTAACCATAGAAATAATATTTTCTCTGAAAGTTCTATGCTAATCGGAGTCGTGAACACACTTCTCAATGAACTTTTTAATAGAACTCTGCTGATCATGAACCTTTATATTTACATTTGTAACTCTCTTCTTTGGCTCAGATTTATCAGTACCAGTGGTATTAGAAGACTTCTTTGACTCAAGATTTTTATGCACATCTAATTTTTCAGTGTTGATGACTTTGGCCACATACATGATCTTTCCAAACTTGTTCGTATCAGAACTAGTTCCATCATTCCTTTCATCCTTTGAAGATAACTTTTGTAGATCCTCATTTGGTTTATTCTTACTGGAACATTCACAAGCTTCTGAGACAGATTGTTTGAGACTGACATTCATTTCTTTAGCTTGATAAATTTTTTGTTGGACAACTTCTAGCTCTTCTTCTTTTGCATTCACCTTTACTTCAAGATGATTATTACGATTCTTTTCGTTCTCAAGATAATTCTTTAGATCATCAATCTCCTTTTAAATATTTATTTTCTCATCATGAGAAATATCTTCATTGTTTAATGTAGAATTTTCTTTTATCAACTTCTTGTTTTCCTTCTCAAGTATTCTTATCTTTCTCAAAAATTCCTTCAACTCTTCTTTTAGATACTATTAAAGTTGAGTTTCTTATTCTTTGGTACTACTTCTCTCATAATCATCATTATTCTCTATTGCAAAAAAGGTAATCACTCTAGCTTTATCAACAACAGATTTTTCAGATCCAGTCTCACTATCATAATCTTCTTCACTTTCTGAAAACAAGATTTTTATTTTTGATTTGAAGAACTTTTTATCTTTACCTCTTCCATAATATTTATCTTTTCCACCCTGTTTCTTCCATGTCCTTCTTGGTCTTTTGTCTTCTTCATCACTATCTTAGTCTTTCCCTTTTTGAGGACAAATAGCCGCAAAGCGGCCAACAGCTCCACATTCAAAACATTTCAAAGGGAGTTTCCCATTGTATTTCCCTATTCCTCTTTTCACATTTTTAGAAAACAAGGAATGTATTTCATAAAAAAATTTACATACCTCGTTTTCAGAGTCTGATTCACCAGCTTTATCTCCAATAGTAATTTTCTTTGACATCCCTTTCTTTACAGCTTTGAAAGACATTTATCTATCAGCTTTTGATTTTCTCTTCATAGTATTCTCCCTTATCATTTCATAAGTTATGAGAGTGCTATGAAAATCATCCAGAGATAATTTTTCAGGATCTCTGTCCTCCAGTGATGAAACATTAGCATCAAATTTTTCGGGAAGAATTCTTAATATATTTTCCACAACTATAGATTCTTCCAATGTTTCACCAAGACATCTAAATGTACTGGCAATATCATTTATCATGGTAAAGAAATCCCTAATAGATTCAGATTATCCTATTTTAAAGTCTCCATACTTCAGTATCCAGATTTGTAGTTTATCCTTCTTCACTTTTGTATTTCCTTCATAGATGTTCTTCATTTTTTCCCAGATTACTTTGGCTGAAGCAACACCTTTCACTCTTAATAATTAACTCCTAGAAAGATATGAGAGTAATGAATTTTCATCTTTTCCATCATTATCAAGATTCTTTTTATCAAAAGGAGTAAAAGGAACCTTGTCATCAATAGTAGGAAATCCATCTATTGTAGTTTCATGAAAATCATATCTAAGAGAAATAAGACATGTCATCATTCTAGCCTTCCATATGTGATAGTTCATTCCATAAAAATTGGAATCCCCTTACTGTTCACACAATGTATATTCTCCATCACAAATTCTCTTCAACCACTTCGGAAAAGAATATATGAAGGGAACATGTCGCTCTGATACCAATTGATGTTCCCAGTCAGGATCCAAGTATCACTGAGAGGGGGAGGAGGTGAATCGGTGATATCTATTTCTTTTTATGTTTCCTTCTTTTTGAAATAAGATTCGCCTCCGGTTAAAGAGTTTCTTCCCTGCTAAACACACACAATCACAGGAACACAAGATTTACAAGGTTCACTACTCAACAAGAGAAGATACATCCTAGGTATGGTATATAAATAATCCAGAACCACACAATCCACTAGAAAACAATCCTTTGATGTGGAATAAAATGGGTAGGATATACCCTTACACTCGTGTAGCACTTGGAAAACAATCTGCAAGCGCGTGTGCACCCTATTAGGGGAAATAGGGAATTACAATATTTCAATGCTTCTTTACAATTGAAAAGTTGTATTCTCTGAAATACATATCTTCATTTTCCGACCCAGAAGCTGGTAAGAACCTCCTAGAGAAAACATCTTGTGTGCCACTTACTGCTCGCGCGCCTCCCTACTTGCGCGCCTACTCAATACATGCGCGCCACCTGCTTGCGCGCCACCTACTTGCATGCCTCCCTGCTTGCGTGCCTCTGGAAACTTGCGCGACAACACTTGCACGACAACACTTGCGTGGAAACACTTGCGCGGAAACAGTTGCATGACAACAATTGTGCAACAGTACTTGCGCGGCATCTTTTGCGCGGCAACACTTGCGTGACAACACTTGTGTGGAACCACTTGCGTGACAACAGTTGCACGGAAGCACTTGCGCGACAACACTTGCGTGGCACCACTTGCATAGTAACATGATCTACTAATTACGCGCTCAGAGATCATATTTTCTCCCATGTGTTGAGCATTAAAAAATGAGGAGGAAAGTCATCTATTAATAGGCATTTTGGTGACTTGCGCGTTACATAGACGTGCATGCCACTTATACTTGTGTGGCACTTTTTGACTTGGGCACCAATATTTAACTTGGACGCCATTTTATTTCCTTTTCCAAGCTTTGATATGACGATCCTGAATTATGACTTGCATGCCACATATACTTGCGCGTCAATACTTGTGATCCAATACTTGCATGCCCCTTTTGACTTGCGCGCCACTCTTGACTTGTGCTCCACTTTCTCCCCTTTTCCAAAAACACTTCTTTACTCCCCCTATCCTTCATAAGGCTTGCATAAAAAGTTCTCCAAACTTATGATATTTGTGAAATACAAATCTGCAAAGAATCATCGTAGTTTTCAAGTCCTTTACAAAGTGAATTTATTTTTCTTCTTTGACAATAAAAGACAACACTCTGTAACAGCAAACTTTTCTTACTTCCTTACCCATAAAACTTGGTCCCATCATGAATCACATTTCATTTACTATTATAATTAATAAAATTTATTAGAATCATGATTCCAACATGTAACACATTTAACAGTCCTTTAAATTCACATTTATCATCCCCTATTTTGGTTTCTAACATCATTGATACAACATAAAAGATAATATTTTTTGTTAATTTCTCCTTATTTATCTTTCTTAAAAACTCCCTCAACTATACATTCCCTTTGACAATGAGGCACACAATATTTTTTTAATTTTAGGCCATGGAATTTTCTAATAACTTATTATTTGAGTGTAAAAATTATATAACTAAAACAACCCCTATATTTCGCATCCCATATGGTTGATTGTCAAAAACAAGGTATGGATGTAGGATAAGGGATACCGGCTCTCAGAATTACATTTCACCACTATTCACCGATTTTCATTTTTACACACACATAAAATGGATAATTATTTGTGAAACATCTTGTGGGATTTTAATTTACCATTTAACTTAAATTTTATAAAAATATATTTTATTCATCTATGTTCATTCCATGAGGTGTTATTCCCTTAAAAAGGATATTTTGACTAGATTGATATTCAAATCATGATGTATAAAAATTTTATTATGATTCTCATAAAAAAATTTCATTTAAAATTAACTAACCAAGTTCAAATACTAGATAATCAATATTTTCAAAGGTGTGTGTCTTCTAGAGAACGAATGGATTGATTTTTGAATTTTTATTTTAAAATAATTATCCCATCACACTTCCCAATACTTGGTTATTTATTATAATTTAAATTATATATATGTGACAAATTTGAAATTCAATATGATAATAAGATAAAATAAAATGGATAGGTTAAGTGGAACAATAATACTCTTTTATAAGACTTATTATGTAGTGGATATCTTAAATTTATCTTAAATAAAAATTATTTTCCGATGTTTTAAAATGTAATCAACAAGATCTGTGGGTTAAATTATGTTTATTAAAAAAAACAATGAAATGAAAATATAGACTTCCATATAATAGTGCATGGTTTATATTCATTTAAAAAAATCTTTATCCTTTTCAATCAATATTTAGAATAATAGAATATTTCTTCACCTTTACTTCATCAAATGATCACTTTAAATTATATCCATTCACTATGAATATATAACTATTATCTACAAAAGTATTCAAAACTCAATTTTGATCCACTTGATGTATTTTGAATCATCCGAACCACCTAGAATAAAACATTCTAGGTAATATACTAATCATTGAATTGAATATGAAGACCAATTATACTTTCTTTAAGTATTTCCTATGAGTCTACCTATTGTAAATATATTTATATATTTCCATTATAATTATTGTGTTCTCATATGATTGTAATAAAATTTCATATGGATCATTTAGATCAAGAATCATTTTATTTTTATCACTAATGTAAATCATATTTTCAAACTACATGACCCATAAATCCTATTATTAAACATCCATTTCTTAATTAAAATTACATAAAAAAATAATCTTACACATAGATAGATAAATTTGTGTTTTGTAAGAGGTTCTATATACCATAAAAGAATCATCCATTTTGTTTGTCTAATAATTACTAAACCATCATATTGCCTTTTCTAAAATTTCCTTCAAATTATTAATTGAAATTTTATCTGGTACATTTATTTGTAGATGATAGGTTATTCTAGTCTTTTTTTGGAATCAATACTTCTCTATCAACTTTTAAAACTGATGATTTTGTATGTTCAAACCATCATTACTTAAAATATCCCTAGGAACTCAGTATTTTAATATAATTCAGTTTTTTTAAAAAAAAATCACTAAAGATCCCCAATTTTTTGGAACGGAGAAGGATTCAACCCATGTTGATACGTAATAAAATTAACCATATATTTTATCCTTCCAAAATTATTTTGAGAATGGACCCATGTTTTCTAGAATCTAGAAATTAATAATTTCCCATTGTAGAATTACACTATGAGATATATCTTTCCTTCTTCCAATATTCTCAATCCATGGGAAACAATCGTTTCACTTGGTAAAATCTATTTCATCCCATAAAATGGTATTCTAAAAGAATACACCCAAATGAACCTAATTAGGGTTTTTAGGTTTCCATAATTTACACTATATTGGAATTCTTGCTAGTTGTCTGTAATTGAATGTACACATATTTCCAGTACTCATCATCTGAGAATTTCATTATCTTGTTTCTTATATATAAAATTATGCCCCCAAATATAATATGTTTAATCATATTAACATCGATTCTTATTATTCCCCTTAATTCCTTATGACATCGTCTTATTTACTAAGTAAATTATAATTTCAGAATACCATAGAATCCCTCATTTTATAATAGAAAATATTAGTTCATTAGGGAATTTCCCCATTTATAAGTTGAGTAGGATCATAATTATAGTTATTTAGTCTACATAGGTTGTCAAATAATTTATTACATGCTCTATTTTTGTATTTAATATCAAGATAAAATTATTAATACAACAACACCCATATAATAAGAATTATGTTATATTTCTTCTTTGATAATAAAAATTTCACAGTTGAGTGATATATATACAAGGTCACTATTATTTAAATGATACATGGTCTATATTTATCCATATAATAAATAGTTGACAACATCTCATCATCTATTATGGAATAATTTAGTTTTTCTATATTTAATTTTTTGATTAATTATTATATCACCTTTGGATTCCTTTCCTTTTTATTCCTATGTTCAACTCATGTGAAAGAGACACTGGTATCACACATGATTTAAAATGGAAGAATCGAGTCAAGTCTTGTGATGATAGGTGATGAAACTATCTCAATTGGTAGTTATTTTTGTCCCTTATAAATATTTCTTATCAAATTTCAACTATGGGTTATTTTGAATACTAAACAAAATGGTATATATATTTTCAATTTATCATTTATAATTATTATGTAAACATACAATTTCTATGGAAACCTCTCACTTCCTTTTCTGGTGTTGGTATCAAGCATGATGAGATAATCTCTATTTTTTTCTCATACATCTCATTACCATTCATGGATATTCTATGGCCCAATACAGTTTCTTCTTTCACTATAATATGAAATTTCTCACAATTGATTTCAAATTTGTTCTCCTCACAATTAGATAAAACATTTGATAGATTCTATGTGAAATAATCACATTTCATCCCCATGGAAGAAAATCGTCCATGAAAACAACAATAATCATTTTTTCACAATATACATATATAATATGTGAATGGTTATCCACATAGTCCAAATGAAATTCTTGTATATGAAAATGTGCTAAATGGACTTGTAAAGGTTTTCTTAACATGATCTGAAATATCCATTGGCACCTACATGTATCTTTGATTACCCTCCATTAAATAATGATATATTTTATTAAGCCTCTCAAGAACATATCTTATGGATATTAATAATAAATTATATTTCCTTACTGCTATGTTTAAATTATTTTATTCCATGAAAAATATCAATCTAGATATAGTTATTTTTGAGATTTACTCATTCCATTAATTTTTGATAACCATCAAACCAAATGTTTTGGGAATCACATGTATTTAATTCAACCAAACACTTGTGGGAATTTAATAAATAATCCAAATATCAAGAAATTGGTTTATCTAGTAACTGGAGACTTCATTCATATTTTGGTCAAGCCTTCTTTCACATCCAAAAATTGGATTAAACTCTTCCTATATAATAATTTATGAATATATATTGTTTTAATAATCTCCATGTTATTTAATATAGTACTAAAATAACATTATTATTACTTTTTAAAACATCAAGTAACTTTTCTTATTATTGGGTCTCCAATTCAGCTGATATAATTACATGAAGTTTCTCACTTGGACCCAAATAGGCATATTTAACCATGTAAACCAATATCTTTAATTATGGACTTGGTGTATTTTTTATTATCTTTGAGAAATAAGTAATCAAATACATCTATCCTTATGTAAATTTTCAAATACATCAAAATGAGTGTTCTCTTTAGTTTATAAACTAGATTCCATGAAATACATTTTTTAGACTGCCTTTTCATCAGTTAAGTCTTCATGTTTATTTTGTTCACAATCACATTGAATTTGTAAATCAACTTTTATATACTAATAAATAATATCCTCTAAATGAATGTAAAATAATCTATATTCACTCTTCAAATATTGATATATTTATTTATTTTTTCATTATATTTTCCCACTTCAATAACACATTTACCTTGAGGAATACCTATTAATATACCTCCTAGGTATAATAATTTTCTTCTAAAGATAACAAGGACATATTTATCATATTCCATATATAATTCCAAGAAATTATCTGACAAGAAAAGATTCCCAACATTAACTAATTAATATTTAGTCACACCTATTGGATATTCAAGTGATTTATCTAAAAATTAAAAATCCATAATGATGGGATTTATTTATCTAAATACAATTTATTTTATAAAATGGTAGTGGAATCAAGTTATTAAATTGTATAAATCCACTAAACAAGTAAAACTGACTTTCCTTTAAATTAATATAAATCATAAATATCCCAGGATCCATGAAATATTAATGTACCTTCCTCTACATGATATACATTCACTATTAAGTGAGTGAAACCATAAACAGAACTTTTAATTTTTTTTGAAGATAATATTACTAAAATTTTTGTATAATATATAATTTTGGATTGTTCTTATGAAAGTGAAATATAAACTCTAATCTGGTGAAACATTTAAATAATCCGCATGAATTACTTGTCTTTATGCATACATAGATCTTTATCTTTTCATATAATGTAGAAGGTGGATAATAATAAATGACATAACTATCATAAATCTTAATAATTACCCTTTTATAGCCCCTTTCCCTTATTTTATTCTTTTATAAGTAAATTTATCTTCCATTTTTTTCTTCTCACCCTTAAGATCCTCCTATAAGTAGTCAACTTTGTTACTTGATTAATGGTTCACTTAAGGTTTTACAAGATTTTATTCATCTCTTTTATTGACAATTTTCCTCCTCTAGTTATAATTTCCATAAAACCCTATTTGTTCTTTGTTTCACTGGATCTAGGTAATTTATCTCACATAATATTTTTCATACAATGTTTCCCAAATTTCATTTTCAAGTTATGAATATTTTCCTAGTTTCCTTATATTATCTAGTAAATTCATTATAAATTTGAATTGGTTTTTTAGAAAATTTTATTTATTTTTAGTCAATGCATCTTGATATCCAAAAGTTCATACAAAATAATCTTTGTACCAGAATACTATTACTTAGATGTTGAATCCCAGACCCTATATAATGCTTGGTTATATTTACCATTATAGCTATATTATAGAGTATAATTAAATTTATCATATCTACATTGTTTTAAGTTCCTTTTCTCCTCTATGGATAAATTTCAGTGATTTTTATATCTCAGTATATAGTTATTTGAGAATATTTAATTTCTCATGTCCAATCTCCCATATTTTTTTAATTTTCAAGATTCATCCACCTGATAATGTTGTAGAAATTTTTCCAACATTTTAAGTTAAAAATATTTTATATCAATATGTTTGAACATAGTAAAATAATTTGTTTTTTCATTTTTTATTGGTTCTCAGATAATAGGTTTTTTACAAACTTGTACAGATTGAAAATATGAGTACTAAATTTTGTTTTTTAATGTTTTAGAGCCCCATAAGCACTTATAAACACTTCTATATCATGATAAATGGAATAAAATAATTGTTTTTAAAAATTTATCCCTATGAATATACTTAATGTAAAATATCTATTATTTTAGCCCAATATTATGTTATCCTGGATACATAGCCTCAAGGCAATGGAATTTGGGATATGTTTGAGTGATAACATATCTTTAGACATTTAATAAAATTTAATTTATGATCATACATATCCTCATGATGTTATTATGGTTGCATTATCTCAAACATATCATTATCATGTGATATGGGCCTTATTATCTAACAAATATAGTCTCATTTTCCTGACCTTTTGTATTCCAATCAAACACATGATCACACATATTATTACATTACCATGAATTTGTTCCATTTATTAGACCAATATTCCATGATGATACCTAGATGTATATGGTATTAGCTTCCATGAGGTTACGTTGGTGGTGATGTTATCTCAAGTGATACACATACTCTATGTTATATAATGAATATTTTTGATAAGTGGAAACAATGTCCATTGATGAGTGGATATAGCTTCAGTATGATGATATTGTGATACTGTTGGAGTTACCATGTACTCTAAGTCTTTCACCTAGGAATTAATTGGCTCCAATGTGCTCTAATGTTGTATTATTCTATATTAAATTGGCCTTTTGAGATTCCTATGGTTTTCTATGAATTTTTGTTGCCTACTTGGAACATCCTTAGGTTATGACATGGAATTATATTGAGGATATAATTCCACCTCAAGTGTTGTGATGAGACTGTGTTTTTTGTATAATAAAACGTTAAGGTCCCCAACATAACAAACATTGTATTTCAATATAGTCCTAACATCCCAATGTAAACATCAAGTAGCCTTTCTCATTTTATTTTCTTTATTTCATAGCCTTCTATTTTGTATCAAAACACATCCAAAAGTCATATAATTTCCTCCAAATATATCAAAATTAATATTTTAGTCTAAATTAAAGAAAATAAATGTATTTATGTTTCATATTAATATATTAATTCCAAAACATCAATAATTATAAATACCAACACACAAAATAAAAAGGATGAAAAATACTCAAAATACAAAAAAGGGATGAAAATAAATAAAAATTTAAGAAATATAGAATTTACCACATGTATACATATATTAGATGATATTACCTAGTCATTAAACTTATTAGAGTTTTAAAACATCTTATCAATGATTGGTCGTATTTCATTATATGTTTTTTTAAAATATTCCCTTATAATGACATCTAACATGTTCTTCTACGTAGGTGTTCTATATTTATAAATCTTGGAATAAGTATAATTTATTTTATATTAGTATATGTAAAGTTTTAATGATTCATGGTTCCTACCCAACACTCGAAGGGTGACTCATTATAATGATAAATAATCCAAATTATTTCATATTGAGTGGTTTTTATTAAATATTTTTTGGATAAATATATTATTGAAATGATTTTTTAAATAATTCTACCAAGTTCCCTTATTTAGTTTCCAGTACTGTATCCAATCATTCATTGATCCATCCAGTGATAATTGTAATTACATTGTTCAATTTGTTGTTTGAAGTACATTTTTTGGTTTACTCGTAAATAAAATTTAAATCATCACTACATATTTTATTACTTAATGGGATGTCTATGAAACATTAGAATTATGTTCTTATTCTACATTAATATTCAAATTTTTCCCAAATATGGATATGTCACAGCAATTCATTGGTAATTAATATCTATTAAAATTAATTTCTATATTTTTGTATCAATTTCGTTATTTATTAATAATTGAATTTTATTTTTTGTTATATTTTTTGGTACAAATTATTTTACTATCCACAAAATGAAAAAACAGACACTAATCGGATGAATTTTATCATTACACATAGATATATATTTCATGATTTTATCCATAACACTATTTAGGTTCATGTTTAAACAAAATGTGGTGTTGGATTTTTTACATCAATGAATCATACAAAATAAGAAAAATTAGAAAATAATATGATTTAAAATATTTTCAAAAAAATTCCAAAAATTAATATTATAATAATAATTCATTAATAATGTAACAATTTTTTTATACAACAAATTTTAATAAATAATTATGTTTCATAATAATAAAAAACCTTGTCTGCCCATATTAAGAAGTTATGAAAATTTTTAAGAACATTTTGAAAATAATTCCCACCCATAAATCCCATTAAAATTGATTTTTTTTAAAAACTTATTGAAAAAAATGATTTAATGAAATAAATATGGATATAAATATAGAAATTGAACAATAAAGAACGAATAATCTGAAAAAAAAAAATTAGAAAAAAATTTCTCACATCAGTGGTAGCTGCTCTAATTTTATGATTTTATGCTATAATCTCTTTAAAATGAATTTATAGTATAACAAATTTTAGTACAATGGATAAACCTAGTTGTTCATCCAAATATGATGTAATTATTCCCTTATAATTATGTAATTTTATGTCACAAGTTAATTAATTAAAATATTATAATTTATATAATTAGGACTTTCTAATATTTTAACATTCATACCCTATATAAATCTAAACTATTAAAAAATTGAACAAACTTAAGATAATTTCAACAAGTAATAATAATGGAACCATTCCTAGATTCAATGAATTTTATTAGAAGTCTCTATGCTAAAATAATGTCTAAGAAAACAAAAAACCCATCCACAATATCAACCAGGTTATAAAATGATAAAATTAATTGAAAACCATAAAAACTGTACCTTACTCTATATATTATATCATAGACAATATTCAAGATGATTTAAAACCCCACTAAAAAGGAAAAGAGTCCTTTCTTTAAGTGTATCAACTGACCAAAAATGGAATCAATCAATTTTTTTAATAAGTCATATTCTCCTTCAAATGAAATTATAAACCCACATCTAAGATTAATAAATTGAATATAATGTTATATATATACAACTTGTATTATAATAATATCTAATATATAAAAATAAATTCTCTGGGAAAGCATAAATAGAATTATAAAATATAATAATGGAACCACGTGAAGTTACTTTGTTTTATAAAATAAAAAATTACTAATATTTTGTCCCCAAACAGTATAAATTAAAATGGATACTCATTAATTTTTGTAAAAGTTAAAATCATTTACTATGCATTTTAATATTTAATCATTATCTCATGTTGTAATACAACCCATAAATGTAATGATAATCAACGTAAATGTTTTGGATGGTAAATAGTCTATCTATTGCATTATAGAAGCCATGAAATAATATCAAAAAATAAAAAATAACATAAACCATGGAATGATGAATTTTAATACATAATGATTTTTTATTTAGTGTATAAATCCATTAAACCCTCACTTACACTAAATCAAATTAAAATTTATGAAAAGAATCCAATCTCAAAGTGAATCCATCCAATCTCTATTACATATAATCATCATAAAAAATATCTACAATATTGGAAAAATATGTAACTTCATGACCTGAAACCAATTTGACATTGAGCACCACATAGCAAAATTATCTCCCATCTATACGCCTAAGGCTTCCAAATAGTGGCAAGGGCCTATACCATAAAATGGGGGGAATATTACCTCAAACCAGAGTCATAAAATAATTAAAACCCAAATAAATAAACACTAGATTAATAAAAATATTCGAGCCAATTAGATACAATAATAAATGATATTTTCATAGAAAATATCCAACCTATATTTCATAGGGCCAATCCGAGATAATAAATGAAACCAAATTACAATACACACACCCTAACCCTACTTCCTTCTATAGGCCTCTTCTTAATCTATTAGTACCCTTGAACCTCCCCATACCGATCAATTGAATGTCTTATGATCTAACCTAAAATATAGACATACATTCTTCATGCACATCGAGATGGACATGCATGGTGAGAGCATAAAACATATTAGGATCTCTCTAAGAACCCCTAGTATACACCATCATATGTTTGTGTAAACATGAGTAAATGAAATATAATAAACATTATCACCAGGTCATCATTCTATAAATAGGATACCACTAAACTCAACATAGTGAAAATTCATGTCAGGACATTGGGTTCAACTAGGCCACATTGAACCTAACCATAACTACATTAAAACAATGTCTTAATAATTGTATCACATCATACCATCACACCAATGGTCAGCATGTACCCAAAGACACTGGTTAGTGTGGAATCCAAAACCTCGACATGATACCCATAGGCACTATGAATATTTAGACATCCAAAAGCATCAACCCATCCATAATTTCTCTAGTGAAGTCCTTTAATCATCTATTATACGACAACTCATCCCCCAAGTATTCCTTAATCCAAACCTATTTACAGAAAGTTTCAACACTCACACACTAACCTGGGCCATTTATGGAATGTTATTCAACATGATACCTGAGCATCAAGAGAGGATCATCCAATAATCTATCACCAAAGACACATGTGAGGTCTATGACACCGGTCAATCCCTACAGAATCTGGGGTGTCCATCCCACTAACCTTAGACACACATGGCACGATCCTTGACCAAATACCCGAAGGATGAAATAACGATCATCCACCAACCCAATCATCTATGGTCTGTTCCTCACCACCCAAACCCTCATTACATACATTAGGGAGGTCACCTCAAGCATCCCATCATAATCCTCTCTAAGAAAATGTCCTTAATGAATGTTAAAATGGGTCTCAACCCCTCAATAAATATGGTAGCTGCTCTTAGGGATCTTGTCACTCAATACCTATCCCCTCATAGAAAAATATAGGAACTCACATTACATAGAATCCATATCATTATTTAGTCCCATAATATTCTATCCTTTATGATACCACCCCTAGACCAACACCTTTTAGTCACTACACTACCTGAAGGGTCACTATAACCCATACCTCAATGATCAGTCCAACCTTTCTGATCTTTCTTAGTTATCTCAATACAATGACCTAGGATCAATCCCAATCCATCACATCCTAAACCACTTTTCATTCAAATTCCAAGTCCTAAAAAATTCCCATAACTCACACTAGGGTCATGTCTAACATATCTGAAGGGGGGTCCCACAGGAAATCATCTATCAGAAAAATACTCTATCTTCCAATAGAAACCCCTTAATAACTTATCCTTATTTAATTATACAATATGACCAAACTCTTACCTTATGATAGATTTACCATCTCCTATGATCAATACAGTGATATCACACATAGTTATAAAACCATAATCCCCTCATGCATTATCACTATATCTAATACCCAACCTCAGATATCATTGTAACAACATATATCCTGTTCCCTTTCTATGTTATTATTTAAAATAAAATGATACACACACCATTATTGACCTACACTACAGGTCAACCAAAACCATCCAAGTTCTCAAGAGAACATATTCCAAGCATAAGAGGCCTAACACAATCCTATGTCATCTAACTAGGGAACATCTAATCCCTAAAAATAATTCCCAAACCCATGCACATATTCATGAATTTATTCTCATATATATACGTACATATCATTTTGTACTATAGGCGCCACCCACCTTGATATAAGAGTAATCCCCTATCTATGCTCTATCAAGACAAATTAATGCACTGTTCATGCTCAAGAATGCCTTCACCAAGCTCAAACAAGTCAACCAAGAACTATTAATGCTCTTGGGAATCTATATAATTCCAATAACATAAATAATTAATTAAAAAATTATAATTAATTATTTAATTTAAACTGATTTGGTATAATCAGTGGAAAAATCACAAAGAACCAAAATCGTGCTGAAATCATGACCAACCATCTATAGAAGGCTCATCACATACCTCAAACAATACACCAAGAGAAATCCCTATAACTAGACAGTTATTCGATCATATATTTATTTTAATTAAATTTAATCTCACAATAATATTTATCAACTAATATAGTATGACCAAAACCAGTTTCAATAGCGTGAAAAAAAGGTCTCGGGACACCATCTTTTAAAGTTTAGGGAAATCCACAACAGGATTTTATGATTTCACTATGACTTGGATAAATAATAACCCAAAAACTACCCAAAATCATTTATATTTATAAGGATATGAAGGTAGAATCAAAACATGAATGGAAATAGATAAAATCACCTTGATTTCCCATCAATATTCACCCAAGACCATTCCCCTCATGGGGGGATCTATAGAGAGATGGAGGTAGGGGAATTCAGACAAGAATGGACACTCCTGAACCACTAAACCCCCCTAAATCCTTATGTAGGACCAAATTCAAAAAGACTAAAATTACCCCAATTAAAAAAATACACCCAGGTACCCACCATCTATCTAGTACATTTAGGAATAACCCATATGTTCTATACATACAATGTTCTATTTGGTGGGTGCTGCATAAATTAACCATCCCTCTAGACACATACAAACCTATTTTGTTGAACTCCTAATCTCCCAGATGCAACATGATCTTCGAACCATATCTTATATATTTATTTTAAATTATCAACCATCCGTATTTCAATCCGAAACATCGGTTCAAAAAACAATCCTTCCACTGATGGAAAAACTCAAATTTACATTGGAATTTACAACGTCTAAGGAATAAGGTTGTTACAAATTACCTACCATAATTCTTATCATCCTCAAGAAGATTTAGAAACATATTATATGCATCTACAAACCTAAATGAATCATGAAATCATAAATCACACACTACATTTCATCCCGGAATACCCAATATGATTCTATTATGTAACTTCTACACTGATCTCAGAAACACTAACTTTGTGTTTGATCTCTAGAACATTTACTTCTTTTCACATATGGTGTTCCAGACACTATTCGAACTTCACCATTTCTAAATCATAGAAAACTCTAAATAATACCCCTAAATGACTTTTCATAAAACACTCATCCTCTCACACTAACACATCACCAAAGGTATACATCCATTCATGATTCCCTACACCTAGAATGATTATAACATTTCTTAATCACTAACATCTAATTCATAACCCAAATACCATTGTAGTTCCTTGGTTACGTTACCAACTGACTATTCCAACCATCATTCTCTCACTGAGAGAACATCCACACCTATGATTCGTTACACACTCATGTCAGGCCAAAACCACCTCATTCCAGATTCCAATACAATATCTCTAACTATAAACACACCTGATATATGAAGGTCGAATTTAATACGGAATCTTACTTATATGGGGTTTTCCACAAACATGAACTCCAATTCCACCTCAACATTCTCTGAGAATCCTTGCCTCTATGATCCTTCTGAAAAAAGAGCCATGCACCCATTACTGATATGATTCTCCCCTCAATGAGAGTATTATCATCATCGCCACCGAAACACCCCACTAAATTATAGGGACTACCCTATGTCTATCAACTAATGTTAAAAATAGATGTAGAAAATTTACTCATTCCTAAGTGAAAACTCCAAATTCAATCAAATTCCCTTCCATATTCATTGTAATATCATTCATGACACAACTAAAGATTATCCAAAATGGGGGCCACACTCTCTAATCAAACAATGGTGTACTCCCAACCACGTGGATTCCCTTATGTGACCCCATGATTTCCAACCAAAAATGTTTCCCAATAACACACATGTGTTGAAAAACGTTATCCATGCTATCACATCCTTGAAAAGTCATGTCAAGGACCATGCTGCAATTGCCCATTCCATGGTATGTCAATCCAACACCAATGTCACCTTTCACAACAAAGGGGAATCTCCCATTTCTCACCAAATGCTCCATGATACAATTCCCAAATGTATATTATTGAACTCACTAGTCACAACACCTTCAAAGTGACTCTAAAAACCCACCATAGTTCTACCATTATCACACTTCTTAGTATTATCTACTTCTCAAACCATTTCTAATAGATATATACTTGACTTGTTTCACTGACCCCAAATGTCTCAGCACCATGCATCATCTACACACACCATCCATCACACACCTAAATCTTTCAAAAAATTACACATATAACATAATAAGTCAAAAAAAAGATACATTTTTTCAATAGTGTATGTGACACACAACACTGAGCCTAAACGAACATTGAAATATTAATTAAATACGAATTTTTTAACATATCCATTGAATTAGTGGGTATGAATCTGATTAATTAAATTATGATATATATATATATATGAATAATAAAAAATATAGATTTGATGATAAATTATTAGTAAATAATCCCTCAATATTTATTAATGTCATTTTATTCATGAAAAATACATTTTCATTGAAAATGAATTTTATTGATTTTTGTGATAAAATAATGTAAATACTTTTTAATACTTTTAGAAAATATATTTTGTTAAATGGAAATTAATTTTTTAAATTAACATATCAAAATCAATATAGGGAGAAATTTTTTTATTTTTTGTAAAATATTTATTATTCATAGAGTAGTGATGATACCATTTTTTGTAAAACTGCCATTTTTTCAAGAAATTAATAAATATAAAAGACACATTATTATTTTAATATTATTTAAAGTAACATATGTATTATTTAGTTATATTTGATCATGTTAATTATATTTGAATAATATTTATACAAAATTATAGAATATTTTTTTGTGTTTCGAAAACACATTTAGCAAAAAACTATTTTTATGTGCATAATGTTTCTCCACTAAAATTAATTAAAATAAAACTTAATGAAAAATTATATAAATTAAATTTATAAATTATATAAATTTAAATATTATTTTAAATTAATATAATAATTATTATTATTCATATATTTAATTTAAAATGATATTATGCATGAAAATATACATTTATTGTAAAACTAGTCTTTCATCGAATCTATAGATTTTATTTTAAATTAAAATCTACCAATTATTTGGATTTAATTTGGTAAAATAGATTCCTTATACAGAATAATAATAATTTATATTATATAATAATGTCATGTAAGTTTTATGTCTTATTAAATATGGAATGTAGTAAAAAACATTACCATGGTTATGTTGAAAACTTGTTTATCGTGGGTTAATAAAAAAATCAAATGGTTTAAATGACTTATATAATTTCTAATTTTTTGTGTGGATATATTTAAAACATATAGGATATAGGTATTTATAATAGAAAATTTTGATCCATTTTTCACTAGAAAAACGTGGGTATCACTTTTTAAAAAAAATTCTAAGCGCATCATCAACTGCACTTATAAAAGGCCACCCCTAACTTCTAATATTCACACTCTAATTTTTTTTCATGAAATCCATGACAAAGTCTCTTTATAAATTCTATTATCAATTACTATAAGCCTTCTTTTATCAAAAATAAAATAATATAAGACTTTTTGTATAACCTTATAAAGGTGTCTTGATGAAGATGTATCATTCTTAACTGATCATTTTTGTATTATTTCATCTTCCAAATCCATAAAATATTATTAAAATATTATTATATTATAAATAAATTATATATCATGTACCTAGATGTTTTTATGATAATGTAATAACCCACATTAATCTACTATTCCATCCATGGGGAAGTGAAAATATCGTTTGTGTGTATAGCGGACTACGGCCTCATGGACCGATGTAATTTGTTTATATAATCACCTCTCACAGATGTATATAATGATGTATTTAAAATATATATATTTACTATATTTTTAAAATAATTATACTTATGTATTTATTATATGACATATAAATTCTAAATTTCAATTTTGTGGGGGATACAATAGAGTTGCATGTGTGTACTCTGGACTACTACCTCTAGAAGCGATGGGAATCGTTTTTCATTGATTCTTTTCACGAAGGTAAAATGGATAAATTTAGATAACATATGTGATATATATTTATCATTATTATATTCAAGAAATATTTTTCCTTACTTATATATAATATATTATTTACCTTTTACATTTTCATTCATCAAAAAATGATAACAGCCTTCATGCCTACATGTGGACTACCTTATCCACGAAGCGGTGTGATTATTTTTTCATCACCACATAAAATAAATTATATATATATATATATGTATATGTAAATTTAATGAAATAATAAGGTATTTATGATATATTTATAATTATATAAATAAAAAATAATACTTAAATTCTTTCAATAATGGTCATTGAAAAATGGAAATGTTAAACATGCATACGTAAGACCTACCATCTTAATTATTATAACATAATTCATCTTTCATAACCATATTTACTGATTAGTTTTATAATTATAATTGATTAAAAAATATGATAACTATTTAATTTTTCCTATAATTGATATGTTGAAATAATAACCACTTTTACCATGGCCAACACACCAAATCCATTTTGAAAGAATGGACTGAACGTGCTCAAAACACAAGACATGGACTAAACTGATTATGTAAATAAACATGAAATGAAAAATAAATAAAATAAATTATTTATGTATATGTATTAAAAATTTTAAAAGGTTACTAAGAATAAAAATAACTTATATAATTTTATTATATTTGAGTTAAATGACATAACTGGAAATTTTTTCCTCGATGTAAGGGGTTTTTGACTTTGTTTTATTTCTTTGGGGAATATTTCATTTTCACCAATTATTTTTATTTTTTAGTTTATATAATACATACGATTTTATTTAGAGGTTATTTTTATGAATATTAATTGTATCTAAAAATCCATATTTTGTTCTCTCATTCACGTGGATTTGATCTTTAGATTACCAATAAAGTACGGGAATTCATCTCAATTTACCTTCATTGTGGAATATTTTAAATTCACACACCTAATTTCATTAATAAGGTGTACATATTTCCTCTACTACATGTAATATAATGAATCATTCATACACCATAGTATTTTATGTTTCCATTTTAATTATTTAATCTAAGGGGTTTTGACTTGAAAGTTACCAAGTGGTAAATAATTTCATAACTAGATTTATTTCCATTAGGTTATGTTATTTCATAATTGTATTTTTTTTATTCAATGTATACATGTTAAATGAGTTTTTTATCTTATATTTTATAGAAACATTGTGTATTTGGGTTTAAATTTTATATAAATAATCAATTCATTTATAAATTCTCAAATTCAATGATGTGGTCTTTGAATGGCGTATTCATCTCGAATTCTCGTTCTTTGAGACATTAGATTGAAATAAAAAACTATATTAAATTTTAGGTGTATATACTTCTATTATAACATTTTATATAATTAGTCTATTTTTTCATGATATTTAAGGTTTTATTTGAAATTATTCCATCATGAGGCTTATGATTAAAGAGTTAACAAAGTATCAACGACTTTATGTGACAATGTAACTTCTTTTAACGATTGTTTATGTCGAATGTTATTTTGAAGGAAATAATATAATATTATTTTCTTTAAATATAGATATGTTCTTATTCTATGGTTATTAATATGGTTCAAATGTTTAATATCCATTTCCTTTCTTATTTATTTATGAAATAAAAAAAAAATTATTTGTAAGTGACAGTGATGTTGTATTTTTATTTAGACTGAAATTCTTTTCCTTCAATATCAATGTTTTCTAAAAAAAATTTACAAATTATTTTACTATTCTATTTTTATTTTTATGTAATTCATACCCTTTTTTACATTTAAAAAATGGTTTATAAGGAATTTATTTGTCATTTTTCAAATGAGTTAATTTTTAAATTTTACTGAAAATGTGAAAGAAATATCTGTTTTAATGTGCATGACATTAATGGAATTTCTTATCATCATGAACAATAAAATTTTTTAATGATTCATTTATAAGTTTTAAATTTCATTATCAATTTAAAGGATTTAAACATATATTTTTAGAAAACATAGTTTTCAAAATTTATTTCAAAGTGAAAATATTATTTTCATAAAGAAGGTTTTTGATTATATTTTAATGGTATTTAAAATCATTGATATTAAAAACCTTTATTTTACCTATGCTCAAATAAGTTTAAAAAAATTACGTCAGTTATTGTTGTATTTTAAAGTGTATTTTTAGTTGATGTTGTTTTTTTACAAGAAAAGTAGGACTTTCGACATCATTTTTTATAAACTGAAATCAAAACAAATACTTTTTACCTTATGACTAGTTAGATACTACCCACTTCAACGAAAAAAATGAGACTATTGAACTTAAAATTATAGAGTTAAATGAGGTAAAAATAAACATAAATATTCGACATAATTTCAATTTTTTGGTGGTTTCCATTGAATCGATATTTTGTTTGTTGTTATTTCTATTTTTTTATGGAATAACTCAAGTTTCAATTGAAATGATGATCGATAAAGATTTTTTTCTTTAGTGGGGAATCTTATACAGAAATTTTATCTTTATTGCTTGATCGAAAGAATACTTCATCATCATAAAAAAATTATAAATATGTTTAGATATGATAGAAAAATAATACTAAATTAATTAAATGATGAGTATAGATACCATGTTCAAATAATATATTTAATATGAATTGAATATTTGATTAGATCTATATGGTCAAAATTGTTCAATTAAGGAGAAAGAGGATTTATATATTATAAATAAAAATATTTTCAATGGAAATGTATGAAAATTTAGGTGGGATGATAAAAATTGAAACGTGCATTTTGAAGAAAATTGAAATTCTAAACCCATGTATTTAAAATACTACCTTCAAAATTTGTTAAATATATAAATGATGTTAAAAATGTCTCATATCAATGTTTTAATGTTATATATTTATGAAAATTATATTAAAATATCATTAAATAAATTTTCACATCATTTTTACAAAAAACAGACATCAAATGTAAAAAAATGCTTTTGACATCAGTTTTTACTAATAAAAAATGCCCAATATACAGAATAATTTTTACATTTATTTTTATGAACCCATAGATAAAAGTAAAATTTCAATTTATTTTTCTAAATTGAATGATGATAAGAATATTTATAAAGTGGTATTTTATTTTCCATACTTGTATTGTTTTGGTTGTGGTTCTAAAATAGACATATGGATCAAAAGTTATAGACATTGGGAGTTGTAATTATCTAACTAAAGTCCTAAAGAAATCAAAAATTTTAAAAACATAGATTTTGATATATATGTCTATCTGATCTATATGACTAGTCAAATTTAATATCGGGAAATTAATTGAAATTATTTAAATATAATGGACATTGTTTTTTTAAATCCCATCATTAAAAGATGACATTTAAAAATAGTTCCTGAAGAAAAGATGTGAAATTTATATATAAAGACTTATAAAGTTGTATTTGTACTAAAAAACAGTGTTAAAAATTATATTTTATCATTATTTACTAAATAATATATTTTTAAATTCATCTATGTTGACTTTTAACATTGTTCTTGAATAACTCATTTTAAAATTCTGATGTTAATCACCATTTTTCTACTAGTGAATTAAGATATTTTGTATTGATACCATCTTCATTATTACCATTGATGAATTATAATTATTTCAAAGATATTTTCATAAGACCCATTATTTCCATGGTTTAATGAACTTATGAAAGGAATAATGACTTTTTCTATGAGTTTTATGATGAAATGAAATCTCTGTATACATTATTCCTGATATGTTTCACCAAAATTGTTTATGATGACATGTGGATCCATTATAAACAATGTATGGGTGGTTATGTTTTAAAACAAGGATGGGTTGTTACCTTTTAAACCATGGATGGGTGGTTAAGTTATTAACAATGTAATAGTGGTTATGTTATAAACCATGTATGGGGGGTTATGTTATTAACCATGGATGGGTGGTAATGTCATAATACAAAGAAAAGTGAGTCTTATATCCAACCAATATATTTTTATCTCTCACGATGGAAGTCTATCTTGTGGAAAATTATATTTTTATGATTTATAAGAAGATAGTTTTATTAGATGAAGATAATATTCCATTATGATAGATATTGTTTTTTATGTGTATATTATGATTTATTATTATTTTATAATGAGATTATTTTTCAAGAAAAGTATTTTGTACCTCTTATGGTTGAAAATATATGAGTTATTAACAACTACTTTGATCAATATTAGCACCACATGGATCATTATTATTTAATAAATTAGTATTTACTTTTTTAAATCTATATTCAACATTTCATGATTTTTTATCCAAATATTTAATGGTATTATTTATCTTATGTTACACTCATGCACATTGAATATGTCATCATACCCTTATTCCCATATTTTTCTTTCTAATGACATATAGTTGTCAATTATTATATGCTTGATTATTGGGAATTTTATATCACCATTCGTATGTTAAATTTATGAAAGATAATGTGGAATGATGTTAAATGTATTGTGTATAGAAGGACTTCATATGGATGATGATTATGATTTAGTGTGAAATATGAAAATATGGATTTAGTGGGTGACATACTCATTTGAATACATGGTTATTATTTATGTAAGAGACTATCATAATTATCTAAAAACCCAAAAAAATCATTGTGGGGTATGTAATTGATCAAATATTTCCATTGTATGTTTTAAGGTTTGGATGTAAAGAATTAGTTAAGAATTATCATTATCAAAACCCAAAATGTAAATATTATATGTTTTCATCTGATTAGGGAGGTTGGGATTAGAGATATTATAGATTTTATCAGAGTAATATTTAGATACTTTTACGTATTAGGGAGTTTCCATGTGATGTTATCTTCAGTGTTATGGATATAACTATTGGTTTATATATTTTATATTTATCATAAGTAAATTAGTCTTAGACACCAATTTTAGGTTTTAATTAATGGTATAGATTCCCAAGATTCTCATAAATTGATATTAAATCATATTTTTTGAATTATCATTACATTACATGAACACATTCCCAATTACCATAATATATTTTCATATTTAGAATCATGGAATGCAATCTTCTCACTTGGAGAATAATCCTCAACATTTCCCAGAATGATCATTCCATTTCGTACTACTACTTTAAACCTTTCATCATAACCTAGGGAAAGGATACATAATAATTGGTGATATCATATTATAAGTAAGGGTAAATAAATGAGATACTTAAGAATAATATGAACATAAGGGTATGAGAAATGAGAATAAAATTTTAAAAATATACCCTACATATCGATGATCATAATAATGAGTCATGTTATAATGATTGGAAGATCATAAGATGTGAATAATAAGGAAGTCAATCAGTATGATTCATGGTATCATAAAATTGGAATAATACATAAACATGTAGAATACACCTAAACATTGAAAATCATATGTCCAGGCTAGATAATAAGAAAATCATATTGTGTATCGATTGGGCTGAACACCCATGTGGTTTCTTTAAGTTTAGGATAACAACCTTTATACCATCTTGTTTTTTGGGATTTAGATAAAAACTTGTGTACTATATTGTTTTTAGGCTTGGTATAAAAACTCATGTAACCAATTTTTTCTATTTTCATTCTGACACCTTATGTACCATATTTTTTAGTCTTGGGATGATTACCTATGTACACACATGTTATATGGATTTGGATAACTACTCTTGTACCATATTGTTTTCATTATTGGGATAACAACCTATGTAGACAATTTTTTTCGGTCTTGGTATAACCCATATAGCCTATGAACTCACATTACATTTACCATTACCCAGTGAATTGTATGGAGTTATAGGTCTCACCCAAACTAATTATTAAAAACATTTTTATGTGTAACACACGATTATAATAATTAATCATATCATAACCCATGATATGAAGAGGGTATTATAAAAATTTTCATCATTTTATAACATTTGGAAAACAGATAGGCTTCATAATCATTATATCATAAAACATGAAAAGACAAGACTATCATTGACATTTATTCTTTATATAACCCATGGAAAAGAAACAAGATTTTATAAACATCATGTAATCAAAACATAAACCATTAATAGGAAAAGTATTAAAGGTATCCTTGGATAATAAGAATACTAAGTCATTGTTAACATAAATTAATGTCATCATAGATGAAAAATAATTTTGAAAAATAATTTAAGACAATTATTTAAACAATATCATTTCTACTTTAATTTTTTTTAAAGTACATTTAAAGAACCATTTTCATTTAAAAAAATTATTTCTAGATTATAAGTGAAACAATATTATTTGAAGATAATATTTAAACTTGAAAGGTCATCTTCAATGAAATGATGGTCATGTTGGAGAATAAATCAATACATTCTAAATTATCTTTTTACATTGTAAAATGTCTAGAAAAGTGAATTGATTTGAAAATGAGAAGAATATTCCTTTTAAAAAAGTTTTGTAAAAAGTTAAAAAATGGGTAAAAATTTAGTTTAAAAGTATTAATATAATAGGAATAAAATTGATTAATTTTTAGACAACATTGTTTTCAGAAAACATATATTTCCCACTAAAGTGGGAAATAAAGATATATTTTCTTTAAATTTTTTTTATTTAGCATAAGTAAAAAAGAGTAAGAAAATGGTACCACTACTTTAAGAAATAATTAATAAACCAATAAGAATAAAATTAAAGATAATTATTATGATATTTATTATAATATTCCATAAATTGAAACATTCTCATAAACAATCCCGATAAACGATGAGATTATTATAATAAAATCATACCACTTTAGTAACATTTTATCATAACTAATATGAAATAAAAACATTAAATGAATAATAATATATAATGAAAATAATTATACTCAAGATAAAACATTTAAAATGGGATGTATATACACCTCATAAAATAATATAGATGCATAACATAATACATGTCTCAAAGAAAGAAAATTGTGACGAAATTTTCTTACTGATTTGGTAAATTTTAAACCATAAACCACATGAAATATAGATCATATAATGTACATGTAAATCCCATTAATTATAATAATAATAATCTTTAAATAAATCCATCAAATTATAGAAATCACATATAAGAAATAGGTGGTGAACATGGCTTGTGACTCACAGAAAATAAATGTGAGAGATATATCCCTTACTACTTGAGTAACATTGGAATCATGAGATATGTGAAAGAATAATTACAATTGAAACATTTTATATCATGAAATAAATTAAATATATGATATTATGTGTTATATTTTGGTATATACACCATAAAAATAAATGAGTGTCGAATATGGAAAAAGTATCATAGAAATAAATGTGAGACTATAAATCCTCTTACCATAAGTATTGACTCTAAGCATACTCAAAAAGTTATCATGTATAATAAATATAATTTTATTATAGATAAATAAAATTAACTTCTTAATATATATATAATTCCATATATTTATTAAGTATGACTTTATATTTCCTGTATTTTAACAATTCAAAGTTAATGTTATGTTTTGGGTAAGAACCACCTTGTTTTTATAAATGTTTTTACTAGTTTTTCTTTATCCATCTAAAAAGATCATGATTTAATCATATACATAATTTTAATCATGATATAATATCATATATATTCTACATACTTATATTTATAGTAACCCATAAAATATAGTTACAAGAAATGAAATACACAGTTAATGAAGATGGTTGGTCGTACGTATGCATGAATGTTGTTTCTTGTTTCTTGTCATCATAAAAAAAATTAAAATATATATATTTTTATTATAATTCCTGTATATCTTTTAATTCATATATATATCACATATTTATATTAAACTCATCCTTAATACATTCCATTTAAATCATGAATGAATCACATTAGTTTGTGAGGTTGTAGTCCATCACACACATGAACGACAAAATCATCTTCTCAAAAAAATGAAAGTCATGAAGTTATGTGTAATATAAAAATATCCCAAGAATATAAACATAATAAATAATATATATCTTATATAAAAAATATCCATCATTATTAAAAAACATAATAAGTGTAAATGGAAGAATAGAAGACATCAGTTCACGAGGTGGCAGTTCGCTGAACGCATGAACGATGACTGCATATCCCTTTTGACGGATGTGTGTGTGTCTGTAGGTTCTAAACGTAACATAACAACACATAGGTATATTTGAGATACTAATGACTTTAAATAATCATGATATAATTTTGAATTAAGGGTTTTTATGAACAAACAAGACAAATACGTTCATTGATTAATGTTACCCCTTCTTTGGGTATCTCCTTTTCCTTTTCACCAATGGTCCTCCTTGGTTGGATTTCTTCCAAAATTAAGGTTTCTAGTAAGAGATTAATGAATTTGGGAAGTGATTTATTTTGTGGTTTTTGGATCGAAATGGATTGAGATTCCTAAAAAATGGAGAGAGTAAATGCCCTCTTATAATGGTGGAGGAGTAGTTTTCTTGTAAATTCCCAAATGTAAATCTATTTTGAGGTCTTCATGACATCATGATTACATTGCTTTTATTAAAATAGGATAAAATCTAATTGTTTGAAAAAATAGTATAATGTTGTAGTTCAAGAGTTCATGATGTTTTAAATAGATCATGCATATGACTATTCTTAAATCCTTTTTCCATGTTTATATTTTTTTTATTCAAGTAAAATTAAATATTTCACTACTCATTGAGAAAATGAATTCTACACAGGTTGATGTTACCAATCCCGAGGAATAATATACTATTGATGATTAAACTAAAAATTTATTAGGGGATCAATATCCCAATTATGGAAAAAAATAACAACAAGGAAGCATCAAAGTGTTGAATAAAATTATCAAGGTAATAAGTTTGGGTATAAAATTTGAGGTTAGTTGGAATCAATGTGACCAACCTATTGACCCCATTAATTCAATGTTCATTGGTTATTTTGGGGTCATAATGAGGATGAATGTTTCTTTGTATACAAATTAATGGCACCACATCCAACATGTAATGAAGGAATCCCAATGGAAGTATATAATTTTAATTCTACGATACACTTCCTCTAATTTGATGAAAAATAATACAATAAATCATCAGTTTAATTTTTATTATTCCATGAATAGTAATTTAATTAGAATATTTCCATAATAAATTTGTATTAACAGCCACTATAAATTCATATAGAGGATTCCTGATTCTTCTTACCAATTCACATCTTAGGGATGTTTAGGGGATAGTAAATCCACTCGCACGAGTTAGTTATTCACACATTATAAATAAGGAAACATGTGATGATTTCTTCAATCCTCGCAATGAGAAATCATTTCCAATGAATTATAATCGATAATTTATTATTTTAATTATTTAGTTTATTTAGTTTTATTGAAAATTGTTAATTCATGAAATAATTATAGAGTTCTGAAAAAAAGAACGTGCATCAAAACCAATGTTCCCATAACACAAAGCAAATATGTGTTACACTTCACTATATAAGAAATTGGTAATTATTTTAAATGAAAAATATAATTATTATGTGATAAGATAAGACATATGTTATTTTATTTATATGAATATTGATAAATCAAAATCGGAATCCAAATCCATACCACAACATGAGTTATGTAATGAGTCTCATAGAAATAAAGATGGTAAACTAGTTTATGAAAACAAAAAATTAGTATGAGAAACATGTGTAAGTATCATATAATTGTAATTAATTATTATTTATATTAGTATTTAATAAAAATTCCTAATTTTGTTTATATGATTTTATGTGTCTTGGAAAGAATAATTAAATGTGATCATGCAGGAAGAAAAACAAATTTAAATAGAATTGAAGCATATATAACAATATGGCCGCATTAGAGGATAAGGTTTTGGAGTTTCTTCTTGAAACAAATTTTGAGTATAAAAATACATATGTTGATACACACAATGTGGTTAAATTATGGTAGACACAGATAGAAGAATTTCAATATATATCTGTCCTGTCTAGTTTGGCAGACCAATGTATGATAAAGGATCAAAGTGAACCAGTAGTGGAACAAAGATCTACATATTAACCAAATGACCCCAATTGAATTGAGTCGATTCATTCCCCTAAACTGAATAAATTACCAATGATAATCAATTTTTCTATTTCACATTCTCATAAATGTGAATAAAATAACTTCGGATAAATTTATATCACTAAAACTATACATGATACAATTGAATGTGATTTCTATTTGTCAACTCTGACATACTTCCTTGTTGTGAGGGATATGGTTTATAATATCCCAAGAGACAAGCTACACCAGAAAGAAAACTCAAAAAATCACATGAGAGTGGGGATTGAGGTATCCCATGAATGGCTGCATGACTTAGTTGTGAATACATATATAAGGTACATTTTCATAATATGTCTGTCTAAATAGTGATCTAATGTGTTTATGAAAGGTAATAAGTATTCATATTTTCCATAGTTTTTTACATTACTACTTTATAATGTGATAAAAATTAAATTCATGATGTTTATTCATTAATCTAGTAATCATTTCTACTAATAAACATACTTTTGATATGGATGAAATTGAGACAAAAAGAAATGAGGTACTCATAATGTTTGAGGAATAATAATTTGATGATAAACTTCTTTTGATGCCTATAATGAAGATGTAAAAAGAAGTAATCTAATAGCATAAAATATTTTTTTAATAATTTTATTTTTTTATTTTTTTAGGTAGTACTGGATTCCAATCAGAATAAATCTGGATACACCAAATATTTATTTTTTTGATATAATGCATGGATATAAAATAAAATGACTACTCAGGATGTGAATTTTGACAATATAATACAATACAATCAAAATTGTATAGATAATCATAGAATTATATATTTAATTATGTGTTTTGTCAAGAAGTTTCTTAATATGGAGAGGTCACTGAATATAGGATAAATCATGGTGTAAAGTTAGTTACTAAACTAATAAATCCGTTGGATTACTAAATATGGTAACATATTAAGTTATATATAGGAATAATTAACTATCTAATCTTATTTCAATTTTATTTAATTATTGTGGTCAATGATTTTGTAGTTTACAATGTAAGATAATGGAAATGGCTGTAGATATTATGTTTTCAGATTTATAAGAGAGACCATAAAGAAAGAAATAATCTGAATCCTCCAACAGGTAATTTATGAAGGTAATTAAAATTTCATTAAATATAATTCTTAATTATTATTTTTTAAATATTTTTTTAGATTTACCATGATTTTTGAAAACCTTAAAACTATAAAGATGAAGTGATTTTTTAGAGATGTGCAAGCAGTGTACATGTATTCATAATGTTTTCTGATAACAAATTTAAGTTATTACATTCAATTTGTGATGCGTTATGAACTTTAAAATATATTCGGTGTGTAAATAATTCATTTTAGAATTTTTATTTTTTTACATGTTTCTCAAGGGGATGTAAAATGGAGGAAATAATTTTATTTATAAGTGTTGACCTTCAAATAATAAAAATTTTGGTCAATGGTGGAGGCATTGGTATATATGGAGGCAATGTCGGTGTTAGAGACTGAGGTGGAGGACATGGTAGAGATAGATACTAAGGTAGAGATCACAGTAGAGGAGGAGACAAATAATTGAGTTGAAAAAAATAAATTTTTACGGAAATTGAGTATCCTGGGGATTATACCAAGGTTTTCTTAAGAAGATTTTTGAAAATTGTTCATAACACTTGTCACTTATGATAAGATACATTTTGATGTTATTTCTAGAGTATTGTTTATTTTTTTACTTGTTTGATTGATTTTATACAAAATTTTAAGTGCATGATTTTTTTATAAACAAAACAAAAAACACTTATTTTCCAAAATTGTTTATTATAGAATGAAGTTTTATTTATCATAATACAAGTACCATAAAATAGTACTAAAGTGTGGAAGAAACCCTTGACCAATAAAAAACAGAAAAATATAAAAAAAGGTGCAGTTTGTTTCACATGACTTCTCTAAAAAACAATGAATGGGTCTTAGTAGTGGAGCCATCTGTTATGTGAGAGTAGTACAACACCCATCTAATCCTTGACCGTGTACCTAATCCAAGTAAAATGTTTTCATAAATATGTGTGTAATAAACAAAAAAAATATAGCATGTGTATGAGAGAACTATTAGAAGAAAACTAGCATTGAGAGATTGTGGTCAATGAGGAGTGATGGTGTGAAAACAAACATGACATTAAATGAATTTAAATTACCTTATGAACAAATCCTATAAAATTATATCCCCACTTTAAATTAAAATTTGAATCTTCGAAAATACAAATGAGGAACCCTTTGAAAAAAATTGTACCCTGGTCCAAACCCTCTAAAAAATAAACAAAAAAAGCACGGATTGGATCATGCAATTTTTTGAAAATATCAATACCTTTTTATCACTTTGGTGGGTAGTTGAATTATTTGGGATATTTTATCATCAATTAGATTCATGAAATAATATAAAAATTGGTTGTGAAATCTATAGAAGTAACATTTATTATTCATGTAAACATTCAATATATAAAAGGAACCATGTTCATAAGATCATTAATAAAAAACTCATCATTAACAATAAAAAATACATGAGAATATGGATATTCCCATTTTGATGAAAAAATAATTATGATGTTATGTTGTAGATTATCATCACCAAGAATATTGAAAAGGATATAAAAATATATTGAAAAATCCGTGAAAAAATAATGGATAAACTAGATTTTAATGTTTTTTTGGATGAAAATATGGGATATAATTATTTTTAATACTCTTGAAAATGGGTAATCATTCTATAATGGATTTTAGTGTCTTATAAATATACATAATGGGCCACACTAATGTTTTTCCATCAATGAGGTTAAATGGTTTATCATGGAGTTTGTAATCTCTATTATTGAGAAAGGGTAAGAAAGATTTTATTATGATCCATGAAAACTCAAATGTAAATATTTATTTTAGATCAATAATTGAATGAAAATATGTTTACACTAATGGTTAATATTTTTTAGGAATAAATGACTTTCTTGAAAAGGATGATTCGATCCCATACTATGTTCTTGATCTCAATAAGGATGATTCACTCATAATGATGAAATTTTTTCCCCAATGTATTAAATATTATGAGTTATCAAACACCAATATTGTTATATTACCCGTAGTTTTGAATGCACTATATGATAAAAATAACATTTGGAATCAACCATACCTCAATTAAATACACGGTGTACCTACTATTTCTAAAATTGTGTAGTATAAGTTTAAAATTTAATTTTTTTAATGTGATGTTTCATTTCTATGTTTAAATTTCTTATTTAAAGTATTAATAACATAATAATTATTTTAATAAAAATGTAGATTTTTTTATAATGTTGGGGTGGTTTGTTAAATTTTTTCATTCTCCTGATGGATTGGACATTGAGGATGAAATTGAGATAACAATAATAAGGAAACAGATCTACAATGAATAAAAACATCATGAAATTTTGAATTCCTAATACTTATTTGTTTTTATCATTATTTATCTATTATTACTATGTTAATTTCCATATAATTCTTATCTAATATCATTTTTCATAGCTCTATTTGGAATTCATATTTGTCTTTTTTTCGTCTACTACAAGATTAAAAAATATAGATCATGTTGATTTTGGATGGGTCATTTTAGCAAATAAAGGGTTTTTTCTTCCATCCAAAATGAATATTTATTTATTTCTAGATTGGTGCATATGGTTGAAAGAAAAACACACATCACATACTAAATCATCTAAACCTCAATCTGATGTACATTTTGAACAGTATAACTTGAAAGGTTTGTTTTTAGTTTATAATTAACATTTTTATTCATAAACGATATCACATACTAAAAATTGAGAAAGAAATCAATATTGTTTTGATACATTAGGAAAACAATCCAGAACTCATTTTTGACATGTAAGAATAAACCACACTTTAATTTTATACATAATGTGCTTGATATGGATCAAATTTTCTATTACCAGTTTAAAATTTACCTTTAAGTTCATAAAACATAACTCACTGAAACAAAATCACTTAGATTGTCTTTATAATTTATAGAAATGATTCATAAGTCATTTGTGGAATATAGGAATTAGTCTCATGTAAAATCAATTCATGATGTTACTGGTATGACTCAAGGTGTGTGTTTCTATTTTAAAATTTCATTTTAGTATAAACAAAAGTGGTGTACTCAAATATGAGAAAATTAATTTATAATGTTTTGGTAATTTATGAAAACAATTTCACCATGGAAGTGTAGGAATCATCAGTACCTCAATCTGACACACAATGTGACTAAAACGACTCCAAGTGCATATTTTTATTTAAAATGGACATTACTTTTACTAAAAATGACAAATGAAAAACTCGAAAATAAGAAAAAACATTCAAATTTATTTGATACATTAATAAAATGATTCATAAGCTATTTTTAGCATATAGGGATCAGATTCACCTCAATTTGATACACTATGTGCCCGGTATGACTCAATGTTCTGGTTATCAGTTTAAAATTGATATTTTAGTAAAAAAAATACTTACTCACTAAAACCAATAAGACATGCTTATATTGACTTAATAATTTAGGAAAATAATTATTAATTCATTTGTGAGGTAGAAGAGTTAATCCCACATAAAACCCACACACGATTTAGCTCATATGAATTAGAGTTTGTGTTTCAATTTTAAAAATACATTTTATTAAAAAAGTCAAGTGGCATACTCAAAACCCAGAAAAAATATTAATGATGTTTAGATAATTTAATAAAATGATCCATAAGTCATTTTGGATGTGTATGACTCAAACGAACATCAATCTAACACATTGTGTTACTATTATGACTCCATGTGTTCATTTTATTTAAAATTGAAATTTAGTTTAGTAAAAAGGGAAACTACCATTCTCAAATCTAAGGAAAAACATTCATATTATTGTGATACTTTAGGAAAATGATCAATAAGTCATTTTTAACATGTAGTATTCAGCTATAAATCAATAAAATACATGACATCCTCGTATGAATGAAAGTTGTTTTTATTAATTTAAAATGGAAATTTTAGTTCAAAAATTGCCACTCACTAAAACCTGAAAAAACAATCTCAGATTGTCTTAACCTTTTAGGAAAATGATTTATAATTCATTTTTATGTGTAATAATATATCCCACATCTACCCCACACATGATGTTACTAGTAAGACTCAATGTCCATTTTTCCAGTTAAAAATGTAATTTCAGTAAAAAACACAAGTGATATAATCAGAATATAGGAAACACATTTGTATTGTTTTAGTAATATATGGAAATGGTCCAAAATTCATTTGGGACATATAGAAGTTATATTCACCCCAATATGGTGCATGATGTGATTGGTATAACTTTACATTAATCTTTTCAATATATAAGTGTCATTTTAGTTTGAAACATGAATCATAAGGCAAAATCCGAGAAATAGATCCTATATTTCATACTCATCATTCTATTTTCTATTATGTAATTAATTTACTTATAATTTTTTCTGATTATTATTTAGTTATATTTCATGGAGATAATTATTGAAGATGAAAAATAAATGGTGTGATGTTCACGAGTCAACAATAACTCAATTTGATACATACTATTACCTGTATGACTCAATGTTTAGAAGAAAATTATAAATTTATGCTTATTTTAATTTTTTATATTATTAATAACATATGAATTTTTTCTTATATATGTGTATTATTTTTCATGAGCATGACTGGTTTTTTATTTTATATAGGTGAATTATTCTATTCTATAAATAGTTTTTTTTCTTGTATTTTTTTTATAAATTGTATTTTATTTAAATTCTATATTTTTATTTGATTTTTATAATTTCTATTGTTTAAGTGTTCTATTTTAACACAATGTAGTATAATCTATTTTTTGTGTTACAATTTTATTTTAAAGAACATTGTAGTATTCCCCTTTATTATATCTACTAAACAAGATAATAAGCACTAATAAAGGTTCCCTTTATCCATGCTAAATAAAAACACTGATAAAGGGTTTCTTTATTAGAAAATTTTTTGAGATAATAAAGGACCCACTTATCAAAACATTTAAAGAACAAATAAAATACAAGGGATCTTAACTACACTCAAGTATTTCCACACTTTTTTAGTGATGATAAAGGTATATTCTAGTTCTATAATGGACTCTTTTATAGTTTTGATTGGCATCCAATGCTAGTCTCCAATGGACTTGTCATGCCCACCTCACACAACAGGACCCACATTTCACCACATGGGGTAGTTACCATCACCCACAAGACATAAAATGGTTTCTCCCAATGTCATCTGACCCCAACCTCCTCATGTTTCCCCACAATTAAGACCCAACATAGCCTATCAATGTATCAAAACCCACATAGATACCTTCTCATAGTCTTGTGTCAAGATAGGTGATACACTCACCCCTTGGAGACCTAATCATCTGGTGAACCCAAAACCATACAAGTGTTCAATAGCACTTATTCCAGGAATAGGAGGCTAAATTATATCTTATTACATATACATAAAAAACTTCATGTCCACAGAGCTCATACATAACCCCAATCACATATGTAGGAATGAAGTATCATTTATAGACATATATATGATTTTGTATTTTAAGGAAAACCTACATCAACCACATAGTTATCTCCTTGAAAAACTCAATCGAACCTCATCCAAACACTTTACAAGGCATTGATTTCCTCTTCCAAGCTCATCTAAGACAACCAAGAACCATATATGCTCATAGAGAATCTATCTCATGAAAATGAAAAAAATAATTATTTAAAAAATCATTGTAAATTAATTAATTTAAACTAATATGAAATAATCTCTGAAAAAATCATCGGGCACTACTGTCTCAAAAAAAAGATGACCGACCATCCGTAGAAGGCCCACCATATGACTCGAACACCATACCAAGTGAAATCTATTTCACCCAAAAACCCTTACAATATATATTTTTATTAATGTAATTTAATTTTTCAGATAACTTTTTGGAGAAAAATACTATGAACCAAACCATTTGTATTGGAGTAAAGATGTCTTGGGTTGTCCTCTTCACAAGTAAATAAATCCCCATCAATATTGGATAGTTTCACTAGGCTCTGGTGAAACTTTCATGAAAACCCTATCGAAAATTTAGATACTTTAGAGGGAAGTTAATGGGAGGATCGCAAAACAAAATTAAATATACAAAATCAATTTGAATCTCCACTGTAATGCATCCAAGATCATCCCCCATCATTGTGGATCGAAAGAGAGGTGGGGTTAATTGAATTAATCCTAGAATTTACTCTCATAAGATCCCAAACATTCTAAAACCTGATGGATTCTCAACACTAATAATATGAAAAATACACCAATTAAAACAATATAGACAGTAAGTCATGGACTAGCCAGTGGATCCATCAACTAGCTAATGTTCTCGAGAATAACCTTTTTGTCCTATCCAACCCAACGACTAGTCAGTTGTTCGTGTAGAGATACATATACGATATGATAACCTCATAACTTTCTCCATTTCTCTCTAGATGTCCGAGTATCCACCCAATCCTCAAAATATGCATAAAATATTTCTTTTAATATTATCAAAAAACAATATTTTCATTATAAACCCTATTTATCAAAACAAGAAATATATGAAATTAAGAAATTCAAATTACCATGGGAATTTCAGTTCCATTAAGATTTGGGTCATTAGAAAATAACTCATCTAATTTTTTTTTCATTATTCCATGGCCTAATATATGAAACTATGCACATTTTACAATTATAAAAAAATATTAATTTCCCAATAAAAATTTTCAACAAAAAATATTTTAGATAGAAACATCATTATTACCCATTATAAAAAGGGTTTTGGTTTGTTATCAATCAAACCATAATTTTTATGGCCTAATCTATTTTAATAGTTCTTAATTAAGGATTATAGATTACATTTGGTGTAACTCCAACTATTATATATTACAATAACTAGATATGATGGTATGATAATGTTGTGGGGAGAATATACCATCAATAAAAAATCATAGTGTAACATACTGACCTTCTGAGTATTCACCCGGTCTCATCCATCTGTCAAACATATCCAAAACCTATAAATTTTAAAATGGTATCCATATGTAGAATATAATAGTCTAATAAAAAAATAATACAATAATTTATATGATATAATTATATCTAGGGAAACATGATATAAATATATATGAATGGAATTAAGAAATAACAAATGTAGGACCCTTGGTTGATACATATATTGTATAAAGTAGTTGGAAAATAAATACATGAGCTTTTGAAAAAACTCAGTAGACTATATAATGTTGAATCCTAGTCCTCCACAATGATTCTAATCCCAATAAATTATCTATATATTGAAATTATACTAGATAATATATAAGGACACATGATGGTATACCCGGAGATATAAAAAATTATGTGTTGTATGTGGGTAGAGGTTGAGTCCAATGACCCAGTATAATTCCATCATGGGTCTTGATACACTGAATTCTAGTTATCAAGTGGATGGATGCACAAATTTTACTTAAGTGTCTCTCATACAACCCTATAATATAACCCATTATTTATCATAAAATTCCATACCTATGTTCCATTATGGTGAAAAACGAACACACACCTTGAAGACTCGTATTGGTATAAACTAACTTATGAAAAGTCCCACATAATAGTAATCAATGACTCATATACAGTGATATACAATTGATTGATAATATCACCATTGTTTTGATTTTACATTCCTATTAACTATATATTTTTAATTTTTGAAAAATTTGGAATTTAATTTGGAAATTACACAAAATCATGAATTTGATGATTAAATGGATTTTCTATATTTTAATGGCATAGATAAAATTTATTTGGTTTATCTTGAATAATTTTTTGGAGAGGGTATCAAGGAGTCAATGAATATAAATGAAACATTAATGGGTTTTTATATGTTCAATTGATAATCATATATAGTGTTTTCCCCCATGAAACTAACATCATATCATGATACGGAATAAGGGAATTAATTTTATCTTTCTAAGATAAATAAGTATATTCAAGGCTTCCAACATTATCCCATAGAATCCCCCCACAAGCCATCCCCATCCTGACAAATTCCAATGATGGAAATTGACAATTTATCATCTATAAAATGTAGTATCATTCTCTAAACATATGATACAAGAACCTATAATAAATCTTCCTATAGTACCCTCACACAGAATGACTGCATTAATAGTTTCATGTGGTGTATCATGGCATTACGTTACACCAACAATCTTCATGTCGCATCCTAACATATTATCCCTTCTTATAAAAACATAATCATCATTATAATGCTCTATTTTTTTAGATATTCTTATTCATTAGTTATGTAATATCGTGAAATCATTGCCTCAATTTCAAATCATGCAAAAATTAAAACCTCCATTATCCATTCATAATATCCTCTCATTTAATTATGGTACTATGTTATCCCATAAATGTAGTTTGGATACCATGATCTAAATTACTTTTTCAACCCAATGAATATTTATCCTCCAATATTTGACTAAAATTGTCTGACCAAATCTACTAAACAATTGATGCCTCCCAACACACCCATGATGAATTATTATAAGAGAACACGACTGAATATTTCTTGAATGTTGATGAAGGGGGAATACACATGGGATGCATAAAAACCAAGGGAACCATAAAATATTCCATGTACCTCATTCCCTAAAAATATTATAACATTCCATAATGAGAATACCACATGGGTCCAAATTAGGATGTGATAAAGTAATAAAATTGTTGGAATTGAAACCCATAAAATTTTAGAAGTGAATCAAACCATAGTGATTTCATCTAAATGTAGGGAGAATAAATTATAGAGTGTTATTTATTTATTATAGACACAATTTTAGGCCTTATTTTAAAGGGATTTATGTTTTAGTATTATACGAAGTTCATTATATAGTAAATTCATTTTATTTGTTTCTATTTTTCATTTTTTCCCATTACCCTATTTTCAATTTTCCCATCATGAAATCTAAACCCCATGATGGTGTGGAACTAACCCATGGACTTGATCCCAATGAGTATAATTATGTATTGTGGTTTTTTTCTTATTTTTATGTGTTTATTTAATTTCATGGTGAGATAGTGGTGCTAAAAAAAATTGGGAGATTATCAATCACCCCCCTACCAAAATACTCATTTCATAAATTTTCAAATTATTTATAACTCCTATAACTCATCTCATCCAAAATTTGAGGGTATTGAGGGCTTAATTTTTTTAACAACATATGATGTAGTTGGGTTTTTAGAAGATTGATTACACTAATTTTTTCCAATAAATATTTATTAAGGAGGAAGTGAAATTTACTGCACCAAGGATATCTTTAGGGTATATAGTATTTTCCCAAAATAAATTATAGAAAAGTGGCCAAAATTTGATATTGAGTTATCTATTAGATAAATTTTAGACAAAAAAAGAATAAAAATACAATATTCCATGTAGCTAAAACTATTATCATGCCCTATTCTTATAATAGTGTCAGTATAGTTTACAGTCATGTTATTTTCATTATGTATATTATACATAACCAAACCTCCCTCTATTTATTATTATTTATTGTCTTAAATGTAAAAAAATACATTATGATACAATAAATGAAAATATCATTGAATATAAAACCAAATATATTAGGGATATGACCCCAGCCTTGCACTAGCTACATTAGGATAGTTTGAAATTATTAGTGATTTAAGTTGCATCATAGACCAGTGAATCCCTTTATCATCATTTCTACAGAGTAACGTTTTTGCTCTTTTTATTCTGAATATCTTTTTTAACTAATTCGATTCTATTGTTTTTTTAAAACCCCATTAATCAATTATGTATTCAAATTCAATTACATATTGTTCATATAATAATTACATCAAGGTGCATGTAGTCAAAGTTTACGATGAAATTGGAATCTAGTTGTTGGTGTGAAGAGCTTAAATTTTTGGGGTGTGTAAAAAAACAATGATAATTTAATATATAAAATCACTCAATAAATAATAGATATAATAAGAAATATTTGAACTAGTAGTGGATGAAGACAACACAATGATATTTCTAGTAGAAGAACATGAAGAGGCTGAAGTTAAATAATTTAAAGATCTCATGTTTGATAGATAATTACCCCTTATAGAGAATATCACAAAAGAATACAATATAGTTGATATTGATATAGGATATCAAAAATATTTGGGTGGATTATGGAATGATTTTTCAATAATTCCCTTGAATGGTTATCTTCTGATATTCAAATATGAAAAATCAGTATCCTTATATCCTTCATTTTTCAAAAAAAGTATACACATCGCTATAGTGATGAAATTTAAATAATTATATAGGGGAGATTAAATACCTTGCGCTAAATGTGATAAAATAAATCCATGCTATGCTATTAAAGGTATAAAAATTAATAGTAGATACTATTTAGGTCGATAATCTAAACATTGAATCATATGTATCTGGATTTTTTAAATGATAATTTATCATCAAATCTCTATGATTTGAATTTGATGGTTTAACCAACCAATCTGATGAATTAAAGGTAAATGAAAAATAAAATTCACCTGGATTGGAAACAAAAGAAGAGTCCCTAGTGGATATTCCTAAGAAACATTGTTTCAAGATGATATACCTAATGGGGAAATTTATATTTAAATACATATTAGTTTTGTTTTAACCATATTAATTGTTTTCACAAACTCCCTTTTTGAAACTATAAAAATATTATAAAAATGTAGTAACTAGAGGATGGAGCCATAGTAGAGGTGGCATAAGTGGAGTACCAATGCCGTTTTCCACCCAAATCAATTGATATAAACTCTACAATAAAGGGTTTAGAAATGGATTATTTTTACAATGGATCTCTCCAAATTTAATAAAAAATTAATCTAACTAGTGTAATAAAAATACGGTGATTCCTAAAACCTAATCCAAATCCCCCTATAGATTTAGTATAGTAGAATGTACTTATTTGGTGGAGGAATTAGAAACCAAATACCAGACTTGGTGTAATAAATAATATTTATTTCCCATTTCTCTCTAATTTTTTTTTGTTTTCAATAAATTTCATATGGAATTATTTTTTCTTGTTGTTTTATAGAAGGTAACAAAAAATGATTGTCTCATGTTGTCACTAGCCATTAACTAGATTGGTTAGATCCATCTTACTATTTTTTTAATCCTTACTACTATTATTGTATTTTAAAATAAATTAAGGGTATTAAAATCTATTTGTGTGTGGGGGGGTTTTAATCTATCATAGGATTTCATGTTTTATTATTATTATTATACGAGTATATTATGATAGAATGTGAATTGATATGAAATAGGATTCATATTTTACTCCAAATATAAAAAATTCCATGAAATGAAATATTTTCTGAGAATGTATGGGAATGAAATTTAAAAGATAAGTTTTTAGGAATATTATGTTTTGATAAGTCCACAATAGTTTTTTGAGCTCAAGGGTTGTTAAATAATTTTTTGTAATGAATTATCAATATCGGGATCCAACATAAATGAAAATTTTATAACTCATATAATATTGATTAAAATGGAATATGGGAATTTAATGAAATATTTATTAGTTTCTTTAATATTGTGATTCCACGTGAAAATAATATTCATTAATTAGATAATAGTAGTCTAGGATTTGGTTGAAAAACATTTTTTGCTTTCCCGGACCATTATAATTTATATCAGGGGATGCCTGATATTATAATATGGTATTGGTATAGAGTAGTTTAACTCATAATTAATTTCTCAATACATAAACATCATGGTAAAACAATATAATTGACTTGTTAACAAAGGATATGGATAGTAAGGCTAAATATTGAGCTTAAATGAATAAGGGGTGGATGATGCATTTGATTATCACATATGCTGTATCAATGAAGTTTAAATATAAATAGTTGTTGAGAAACTAAAGGGATTGTGATTTTGGAAGGTATTTAATGTTATATGTATTATTAGGTGAATATATTTTCATTTAATATTCATTGATTAAAGAATAAACTTGAGATAAAGTTGACACTCTAGGGAAACTTTAGTGTGGAGCAGATTTTGGATACGTGTATTTTCCCTGGAGTGACAATAGATAAGTGTATGGGAGTGGTTCAACCCAAAACATATATATTAATTTTATTAATTATATATAATATAACCACTATTAGGATAATACATGTGAATTTAATATATATATATAGAATATGAAAATAATTTGGTCTTTAAGGTGGAAATGTCCTAAAATTAATAAATTGATGATTAAATGGATATTTTATATTTTAATTGAATGAAAAAAATTTGTTTTGTTTTTTTTCAGTGATTTATAAGAATAATGGACTGAGGAATACATGAATATAATATATAATCACATTCAATTATATATGGATGACTATGAAATATAGATATTGATGGTGCCCCATTGCAACCTGCATCAGATCTGGACAAGGAGTTGGGGAAGGGACAGCTTCTTATAGAGTGACCTAAGGATATACTATAATTCCAATGTACACCCATAGAATCTGAAATCATGTCATCCTCTTGAAAACTAATTCTTATGATGTCCCCTGATAAGGAATCAACTGACTAACATTTTTTTATCAAACCTAATGAAACATTATCCTTTAATATAGCCTCATAGAGTACCCTAAGACAACATCAATGATCTTAAGAGTCTCATAGTATACCATCAATATACATTACACTCCCAATCATCATATCAATCCACAACATAACATCAATTCTCAATGAAACATAATCAATAATTTTATAATCTTTTTGAGATAATTATTATGCCTTAATAGAAATATATAAAGCCAATGTAGCTAATAATATAGACTCAGTATGAAATAGCATACTCAATTCACCACTCAATCCAACCTTTTTATTCACTAAAAAACTACATTCACCCATCAAAACTATCTTGATCTCATTCTTGAGATTTTGTTTTCATGCTAATGTACATTCATCCTATAGTGAGTGGTTATCCTAGTCAGCCAATGTGACTACTCTACTTCCACCTCCCATAGCACCCATGATGCATTCTTAAAGAATAATAACCATAAATAATCCATAAACATAATAAATGTGGATGATAAATGTAATTTATTCCATCTTAGGGGAGCAATATATATTCCCTATATCACATTTAATAACCAACTGAGGAAGTTCTATAATGAAAAGTCCACATAAAGCCAGATTCAGATGAGAGAATGGAATGAGATCATTAGACCTAAAACCCATAAGTTCTCAGAACTGAATAAATACATAAGGAATCTATCTAAATATATGGGGAATTAATTTTTCTATGTTATTTTTTCTGATATATATTGTTTGAGTCCTTCTAAAAAAGGATTATGGAATTAGTATTATATTTATCTCATTTTATAGTAAATACATTATGATCATCAAAATTTTATGTTTATCTTATTGAACCACTTTAATTATTTCTCCATGGCCTGAAATCTCTTTGATAGTGGATAAAAAACTAGAGGGATTGATCATGGCGGAATTAGTGGCGTCGTAATATTTTTTCATCATTTTAATGCATTGAATACATTTAACGGAGAGATAGTGGGTTGTGAGGAGTTTGATTTGGTGATAATAAATCCTTTTCCAATACCCCAAGCCTAATTTGGTCCTCATTTAAATCATTTATTCCTCAAATCACTCATCTTCTCTAATATATGATGGGATGAGGTGAGTTTAATGGTGACCAATATATGATGGAGTTATTTTTTATGGAGGTGGATTACTATAATTATGGTTTTCCATTAACTCATTATGTAGTGTTACTGGAACCTGGTGTTCTAAGAAGACATCCAATGTGTATTAGGTTTTCACAAAAATAAGTAGAGGGAGGTGGGTAGTGAATGATATTTAGTTATACATTGAATCAATTTAAGACCAATAATGAATAATGAGTAATTATTATATATAGTTTATACAAGGATCATTCCCCTTTCAACCTAACAATTTTAATATGATTTTTATGATTTGTATTTTTCATTATTTTCATTAAACATCACACTTAACCCCTATTTTTTCATAAAAATAAAAAAAAAGAGAGAAAGTAAAATACAATCTTAGAAAAATTTTCTACTAAACATTTTTGGGGGACAACCGTAGTCTGACACTAGATCCCCTAGGATAAATAAAAAATTTAATGATTTGAGCCATGTGATAGTATGTGAATCAGAGATCCATCCATATGATATAACAATCCACTCTCTCATGATCATGAGAGTTCTAATTAGGGTTAAAAGTCTATGAATGAACATATAGCTCTAGATATGCACACTTATCCATCAGATCATATATTAGTATCATTAATAATAAGTGTGTATCATGGAAATTATGTCACCATTTATATACCCTCTATGAAATGAAGTATACACTATCACATATAGCCATTAAATCCTCTAAAGAATCTGAGACTATCTTAAATAGAGTCTCATATATCTTTATACTATATCTGAAAATCCATTTGGAAGAGCATAGTAACATTGAGAAAAAAAATCCATCCATACAAATAAATCATCGAACACAACCTCTCAAGTAAATATAAATTTTATACCATTATCTTAATCTGTATGGTAGATGGTATCCTAAAAATCAACACCCATGAGTTAATATTTTGTATAAGTGGTAAAATAAATAATTATCACTAGATTATAAGGTACATGACTTATTTCTATTTAATGGGGTAACCCACTCCCTATATTCCAAGGATCTCATAACCATAATAGACCGCAAAAAACTAGGTACCATCTCATAAAAACAATAATTTTATATCAATTGAATTAACTAATAGTCTAACTACCGATGATGACATCACTTATCTGAGAGTTGATGGTGACCTCACTAAACATAAATCATTCAATACTAGGTACCTTATATGGTTCAAAGATCATGTCATTAATAAATAAAAACCTATGTCTCACCAATAAAAATTCTCATTGGCATCCCTTAGCTTAACTAGAACCATTTTGGGATGCTAATTTTTCTAGAGTATGACATAAAAATATCATTATGTCTCATAGTACCAATAATATTTTGTAAACCAAAACTGAGGAGACATTTAATCCTAGTCAAACCAACCATTTACCGAAGGAAAGGTTAACAAAAGAATTTATACAACATCAGGTCAAAATAAAACCCAATTTATTTTGTCTGTAATAAAATATCTCTTTCTAATAAATCATGTAAATTATAGACATACACCAATTTAAAATCATAAAATTGGTTATGGGAACTCATTTGACCAGGGAACCCCAAATGAATACATTTTCATGTTATAAGGTCTTTTTGTTACTCTAAGGAAAAAATTTCACTTCTCATCTATGGAGTGATATCATATAACATATATATACTAAAAATAATAATAAACACATATAAAAACATAAATTTACTATTATACACAATCCATGTTATCAATATGTGAAATAAATAATATTTCCCTAGTTATTTTCATGGACTATTTATTTATTAACTCTTATACCAGAAGGTCCTTGAATTTAAAATTTCCAATATTGTAATGAAAACCAAAATTTTCAACCAAAGAATCATTTAAATAAATTTCAACAATTAGTGCACATGCACAAAATGTGGTTCACCAATTCTTAAATATTATTCCAGAAAAGGTTGATAATCCAGAATCGAGCCTCAATTCTATAACATTTTGAAACCCCATTTTATTAAACTCAACTGACCAATAATTTCTATGAAAATTGGAAATATTCTTCTGAATATTCATTGATTAATATACCTTCATTGAAACAACATTAATGGAATCACATTAATTATTTTATGACCTCTTTTATCTATCACATGCAATAACATTATCATTAAAAAGTGATTATATAATGATTTTGTAGAATAATGACCAATATCCCAAATATAAGATAACAAAATCAAAGGATAATAAAGAGTAAATTAATATAGAGAAAAAAAGTAATTTATAATCTCAATATAGAGCTCCAAAAACCTCTCATGTACTATGGTTCTAAATAGGATAAGGGGAATGGAAATAGAGGATATGCATAGGTGTCATGTAAATTCTCATTGTACGTAGAATGAAAATCCTGAGAGGTATGAAATACTAACCCATGAATTTACCAAAATATCTACACTTAAGGTGGGTTTTGAGATCATCCAAAAAACCCTAGTGGACAATAATAATAACTCTAATTGGTAACTAGAATATTATTATCCATCCATTGGATCCTTAGTGGAATGTGTATTAAAAATATCCAACTACTCATCTGAATAGACTCTCAGTGGGATAAATTGTTGTTTTAATGGGATATGTAGTCACATGTAAGACTTCAGTCACTTCTTTCCATGATGAAATTACGTCTCAATGATTTTAATCTAACTATATCATATCGAAAACCATATATTTAACATTTAAAATTCTTTAAAATGGACTCCCTCTTGACCTATCTCTATTAATTCAAATTTCCTATAACTCGATTTCCAAATATTCCCACCATCACATATATTTACCAAAATATGAAGGAATGTTTCAACAAAAATTCCAAGAAAATAGTTTCCTCCTCATTAGAAATCCATATATCTATATCAACAAAAATACTGAACCAATCCAAATAATTAATTCATTACTGACTCACTACATTTTATTCCAAATGACTTATAATGATTTTAACATAAAATAGTGACTATAAAGTGTACTAATTTTTCATTTCATTTACTAAGCCTAGAACATTCAAATTTTCATTTTATGACTATCTCCTCACTTGTAATTTTTTATTAATTTTTATATCAATTATCATATGGTAAAAATATGATCACCTAAACACCCTACAAACAATGAAAACCAAAAATGTCAAAATGGTGCATTGGAATAACCATTGATCCATAATTATTAATTGTCAAATAAACCATATATGTAATGCACTACTTTTTTTTGAATACTGACTATGGAAACAAAATATAGCCTAATATTTCTCCCAATAAAGGAATTATTTACTAAAATTACAATCCAGATAGTATAATATGTGAAACTATAAATTATTTTAAACAATATCTCATGAAATACACAAAACATCGATCAATGACATGAAATAACATAAATAATGTATCTTTAAAGACCCCAATTATATTGTGTTCATATAAACCCAAAACCTAATCACAAAAATTTCAATTACACATTTGAAAAAATAATTATTTCTGTTAAAACTCCCAAAACTCACTTGAGTTAAATAGTTAATTATTTCTAAGGGTTTCTCTTAAATCATAACTTCTAATAATATCCAGGATTTTTTGAATTTTTACTTCACTTATTTCTATTAAAAACCCTCATTTTAACTGTGTTATGAAATCAAATTCTAAATAATTTTTTTGGCTTCCATAAATTCATAATATTGTAAATTATTTATGGTTAAATATTTTTTAAATGAACTCAAAATGCTATTTTAAATAGCTTTTACAATCACAATAAATATAATTTTTAAATTAATTATACCCTAAAAATCCATATTTAGTTTTAATATGGATTATTCATCAATCCATTTAGACATAATTGAAACTATAAAATGGTTTTATGCATAATACATTCCATTTATAATTTTTTATTTTTTAAATCCAACATTCTAAAAATAAGAAAACCGTTACCTTATTCAAGTTGAACAATCACATCAAATCAGTCACATAAATAAGAAATTAATAAATAAACCCTTATTATCCAAATAATTTAATACACCTTAAATAATCCATTATAAAAAATAATATATTATATTAGTTTCCATTAATCATTATTGTATCCAATCATTGAATTATTAGATAAATATTTCTTATAGGTGATTGTACCATGACCCATGAACACTCCTATCATGATGAATGAAAAATACCCAAAATTACTCTTTTTTGATCCCTTTAACATATCCTAATCAAAAATAATTTACACTATTATTATTAAGAAAAAATATAACTCATATAAAAAGTGAAAACTCTTAACACATTTTATCCTCTGGAAATATATGTTTAATTAAAACTATTGTTGCCACATATTCTCATAGTCTACCTACCGATTATGTATATCATATATCCACATGTAATTAACATTATTCAAATTATAAATTTAGTTCTACAATGATTTCATAGAATCTATTTCTCGGATTACCTAAATAGTGCTCAGTCCATGTCTCCATAAAACTAAGACTTGCATCTTAGTGTAATACATGTAAAATGCTTGTTAAAATGTATTTATAATATCATGTGGGGACTGTAATCATGTAAACAATCCAGAAGGACATGGTCATATCTATTAAAAATTCAATATACCCTTCTCCATATTAGACAAATGTTAATACTATATATATGAAAATGTAATTCATTGGAAGAATACCATTGTCTATCATATAAAAATAAAATTATTGTCGATGTGATGAAATAATATATACAACAAAAAATAAATAAAAATACATGATATGAATCCTAAAATAATAATATCTTACTAAATAGATAACACATAGTCCTTAAAATAAAATGGAGAACAAATATAGAGATCACCAGACATGCCCACTATACTATCTCCTGTTGAATCCATGACCATCACTCTATTTTTTCTAGGATTAAATCATCATATCATGAATCTAGATTCTTGAAACCACCAATGAAGCATTATGGTCAACCCATGTGAATAGATTACAATGATGTGAATATAGGTAGGGGTTAATTTAATGATGTGTTAGGATTGTCCCACTTGCATTAACTCACAGACTACTAGTGACTATGTGGATACATGTGCATTTACATAGTCAGTATCACTCAAATCATGTAAAAACAAAATTCATGAACGCTAATGAAAATAAAAACTTATATACCATTATGTTGAAGAATAAATATGAATCTTAATGTCTTATACTACTACTACTACCTAACTTCATCAGGTAGTAGAACAAATATATTTTTTATTTTTCATGTGTTATTAATGATAAAAATCCACCCATTATGTTTTAAAATTTGGAATTCATTATGATTTTATGTTTTACTGTAATATTTATTTAAATATTATATTTTTAAAAATTTAATATTATTAAATACAAAAAAATGTGTTTTGATTTTTCATTTGAAAACTTGAATTTTTTTATGTATTTGATTTGTGTACATCAAGGTGTATTTTTATTTTTTTAAGAATAAACCAGTACAACCCAATTTTTTACCATATATAGAGTCGAATAAATATTTATGAGTAACCAAATAATTTTTCCATCATAGCTATCACAATACTATCATTATCACACAATGAGTCAAAAAAATGAACTAATTGAATAAACCAATACACTGATCAAGGAAACTCCATTAGATAAATCGTCTATGTAATGACCCTCATTACTTTGATGAGTTTTATATATTTTAATTAATCATTTATATTATTAACATGATGTAATTTAAGGTTTCATGGATTTAAAAAATAAAAAAATTTAATTATAGGATATTGATGTAAGAAGGGAGAAAGACCAAGGTATAGTAGAAGTTCCTGATTTTAGCATTAGCCCATCTGAGTTCTTGTGCATTCTAGGTTGGGTTTTTAACAAAAGTGAAAATCATTTATTATCCATTTAACAATATAAACTAATATAAGATTGAACAAATATTTTTTCCACTTATTAATTTCAAGGTTTTTGGATTTGAAAAAAGTTATAGTCACTTTATACTAAATATAAAATCGAAAAAGACTAGTAGTATGATATTTAACATAAGTGTCTGGACATATAAGAATCACACAGAAAACCTAAAAATTAATGGATTTGGGCATTATTTTTGGATAGAAAGTGAATATCTTTTATGAAAATGATACTATTGAAATCCCATAAATTAGTTATAGTACTGAGGTGGTAAAACCACAAGTCCTCCAACATAATTCAAAATATCAAAACATTGTTCCAATACAACTACCAGAATCATAAGTGGGTCTATGTCGATTAAGCCCCCCGAAATTCCTTTGTAAAAAACCATCATATTTGAAGTTTAATAAATCATCCTATGTTGGCACACAATAATCTCACATTTTAGTTATCCTATATCACCTACAGAATGGGACTGATAGTTTTTTTGCTATAAATTCACACCTGATATTTTTTTTGAAAAAATGGGTTAATTTTTATAAGGAAATATTTTTGATAAATTTCATCTTTTACAAGTGAATAATTAATGAAAATGTATTTTTTGATGAATTAAATTAGATAAATATTAATTTTAACTATAAATAGTGGGTGGAATCCTTTTTAAATTCTTTATAACCACAACTCTCTTATGTAATATTCTCACACACTGGTCTAAAAAGTGCCTTCATAGGAATAACTTTTTTTTCCTACATAGTTCTTTTATATTTGGTAACCCACATGAATCATATGAATTATTTATAATTCAAATCCCTTACCCTGGGTGGAACTCATTCTTCCCCCTAATGGGTTATTTTTTTGTAGTCTAGGTGTTTCCCATAATAGTTGAATCCCTATTTCCAATTGGTAATATCTATATAATATTTCATCAAAATTTTACATTCACCTGAGAGATAAATTATAAGTGTATTCACAACCTCCTAACAAACATATGAACCCTATTATATTCCCATTACTATGGAAAATTCTCTAGAAATTATATGCCATTAAGGCCTCTTCTGAAACCACCTAGCTTACAGAGTTGGGTAACAATGTATTTCAAAATGATTATATTCCCGAATGTATTCCCAATATAATATAAATATAATAAATATATTAATTGAATTATTAAATTATCATATTTAAATCAATCATATATTATCGTGATAATAAGGCTTATATCCTTCGACAAGTGATTATACATTATGTGGGTCAATGAACTTATATAGGTCACTCTAAACTGGAACCCATAGCTCTTCAGAATTTAATATACTTGCCTAGTCTAGTCATTACTCGATGATAATCTAAATTTTGTATTGATTTAGTGTAATTCCCAAATCCACCCCACTCATCTACATCACTAATGTGGCTAGTCGACCTTCTTTATCAAGTTATTATCATTCAATAAAAACCCAGAAAGGGATAAGCATTCCAATGTCCATCAAAAACAATATCTAGGTCCATTTAACCATGTAGTCCAATTTATAAAACATTAAATGTCTATTATTTGGTACTCATAATAAAAAAATTAAAATAATAAATACTGGTCACCAAAAAATAAACATAAAAGTTACTTTAGTGGTCTTAAATAAATAATATTAAAATAAATTTAGTTCACCATTTATGGATGAACTTAAAAGGAATCGTGATTGTCTTTGGTACACCACCTTAAATGTTATGGCATGTATCCATAAAAGTAATTGAACTATATGGGTTTTTATTATATTCATATTGATACATTGGTATCACATTCAAAATGGAATGAACCAATTCCGAAACACCAACTACCTCCTTGAATAGAAATAAAATATATATTTCCAAGATATATATATTTAAACCATATAATAATTAACCATGAGAGAAGATATAGAGAAAATTTCATATATTCATGTAGATAACTTTTGATACATACAAATGTTCATATAGATTCTTATTATCAATTGATCGCTTTTATAAAAAGGTTATATTTTGTTTTCATATAGATTTATTTAATTATATTATCTTAAATATATACAAGGGACCCAAACTATTATATTATAAACTTAATGGGATGAATCAACATTCTATACTCTCAACCCTATCAAGAAATTTGAAATATCATTTTGTCACCCTATCAATAACCCACCCTTAGAATAATTGTCTAAAACTAGATAAAAAATGGAAAAAATAAATTAGGTAATCAAAGTGGACAAAATAAAATGATATCCTTTACATATGAAAGATACTGATTGACCATTATGTTTTACTTGTGATTCTATAGAGATAGTTTCCTTGTTTGTAGAATTTCCATCAATTGTCCATCAAAATCAAATTGGAATCTTTAATTAATGTAAGACCAAGAATAAATTTCCATTTATGGTTTGAGGAAATAATCAGTTAAACTTGTTCCATTCACATCAGTAATAAGTTCTTCTCTAAATGTATAGCCCAACTACAATGACATTTATAGTTCCTGAATCCTGATGTGCTTTATCACCCCCAAAATGTCTCTAATTCCAAGTAGAGAATGCATTGGTGTGGGAAATAATATAAATGGTCGTATACTAACCCTAAAGGTGGATAATGAATACGATTAGGAAATAAATATGCACATGTGGTCTCATAAATGGTATATCAACTAGTGACAACTGGCCCATATTTTCATGTCAAAAAACGTCAAGAGTCTATCCCAAGAGTGAGGAAACACCTACCATCCTTGTATTTTATAGAGAAAGTAGAATTTTTATTGATTCCTTATGAAAAACCAAGAACCTATTATGAGGGATTGAATTAACTATGGCCATTCCCATTATCTCATATTCTAAATCACATAAGAGGTTGTATATAAAGGCCTTATGTCAATTTAATCTCTATTTCTCCACTCCAAGGAACTAAGTAGGAGGAGGAGGGATATTAAGGTTAATAAAATTTCAATACCCAAAGTGTAATCCCCTACTCCCATATTAAAACATTTATCTATAACCTGTTAACATAACTAAACAATTATTCAAGGACAATTTAAATTCATCAATGGAAATAATCCATGGATTATGTCAAGGAAATCTATAGCATCCCTCTTTTTTGTCACATAAACTTTCCTTATATTATACGAAACTGAGGATCTTTAAGGTTTAGTGTCTTGGAAACCAGGAACATAAAACATGAAACAAAAAAAACATTCATTTTAAACAATTGAAAGGATTTTCCTTATGTTCATCCTAGGTTCATTACTGCATCTCATAACATGGGGACATATATCAAAAGAAAGGTTGAGCAGAAGGCCCAGTAAGGGAAACAAGGGAAACATTTAACATGTGAACTTGATATACATCAATAAGGTCCTGAAAATAACATTAAGGCATGAGAAAAAAATCATGAGGCATATCATAATAAAAATAACATTTTTCATAACTTTAAGATGTGGCTACAACATTTTACAAAGAACATCATTTCCGTTTCCCCAAGGTCCATCCCCAAGGTGTCAATAAAAATTACCAAGGTTATTCACCAAGGTATCAGTCTAAATGGTCATCTGTAGAGATTAAGTCTTTACCCAATGCATTGGAGCGCTATAAGGGTGAACCTTTAAATTGTCTGTTTTTATCATGTGAACCACATATATCATCATCAAACATTTCATAAAAAACCCATATAGCATAAAATAAATGGGTTTCATTTCATAATCATAACGTTTTAAAAACTGCTTTAAAGACATGATCTTTATTTCACTTTAAAACCCACAGAAAAGGAAGGTGGGTTTCATGTATGTAAATCCTATAATTTAAAATAGAACAACTTGGTATATATTTGAATACCCCTATAGAAGATAGAGCTTTCAGTATTCACTTAATAAAATAAAATCACTTTAGAAAAAAAGAGACATTTTGAGACGGAAATTCTGCAGCATAACAGCTATGTTACGAGGTTTTAGAAAACATTGAAAAGAGAGGGGACATGGGTAAACCACTCATAAATGATCCAAAAAATAGTATGGGAACATAATATGAAGGATTTAAGAACATGGTAATTAAATTTTAATGACATACCATTTGAAATGAAAAACATGAAAGGAAGACAAAAATTACATTTCTCTTATGAAAATTTGGCAGCCTAACGGTGTCACTTAAACTTCATCCAAAAATGAATTGACAAGATCAAATAGGTCCTCTAATCATATAAAAATAAGAGTTCAATATGATAGATATAGATATCATACCCCAACATAATAAAAAGGAACATGAAATACTTTACATGAAAATAGATCTTGAAAACGAGAAGGGTGAAAGAATCCCTTAAAAATTCTACAGCCTAACGACGCCACTTAAAACTTCAAAATACTGAATTGAAGATATAAAATAGGGTATCTCATCATATGAACATAAATTTTTAGTATGATAGATATAGAGATCATACCCCATAATAAAAAGGAACTTGAAAGACTTGACATGAAAATAGATCTTTGAAAAATCAGAAAGGTGAACGAATCCCTTAAAAATTTGGCAGCCTACGAGCGCCACGTAAAATTCAACCAAAAATTAATTGAAAAGATCAAATAGGTCCTCTCATCATATGAAAATAATTGTTCAGTATGATAGATATATATATCATACCCCAACATAATAAAAAGGAACTTGAAACACATGACATGAAAATAGAACTCGAAAACGAGAAGGGTGAAAAAATCCCTTAAAAATTCGGCAGCCTAGCGGCGCCACTTTAACATTCTTAAAATGAAATGATGAGAGAAATAGGGGTTCTATCATCATATGAACATGAAAAGGGAAGTATTAGGAATATAAAAGAACATCTTCCAACATAATATCATGAAGCATAAAAGAAATGACATAAAAAAGATTATTTGAAAAGAAAGAGAGAGGTAGGATCCCTTACCTTAAAACGTAACTCTTAAAACTTACAGGATGGGACCTTAAGGGATTTGGGGCACCTTGGGAGGACTCCATGGGAGGTAATGAGACCAGAGCTTCGTTTTAGAAGAGTTGGGAGTCGAATGGATGAGAGGATGGCTTAGTATTTATAGGGAAAGTGAGGGGACAAGGCATTAATGGCCAAGGGACACCTCATTAGTGGTTGTGGCAAAACCATGGCCTTGCCCATGGTATTTTACCATGGTATGGTCCACTTGGGACACCTCATACCTTATATTACTATTCATAAGTCGACCGTATTGATTACATACTTAATACATCATTTAATGATGTCATTAAACACCTATAACTTAAAAACTATATTTTAACTATTCATCGAAAATTCAACTTTCTCAAAAAAATCCCAAAATTTCACCATAACCAAATATCGATGCTATGATTTCAAAAATGAACTCCATTTTATAAAAATAATTTTCTAAATATTTTAAATTTAATTTTTAAATAAATACATTATTCATCAAAAATTCATTTTTTTCAACAAAATCCCTAAAAATTACCTTAACATAATATTGATGCTCTAAGTTCAAAAATGAAATACATTTTATAAAAATAATTTTGTAAATAATTGTAAGTAAATTTTTAATTTAAAAACACTATTCACCTAAAAAAACTAATACTTGACTAATAATTTATGAAAATGTTATTTAACAATTTTGTTGAATCACATTACTTAATCAAGGTGCCTAGATTATATTAATACTTTATTTCTGTGAGGTTACTAAACTATTTGGTCACATTACTAATCCTAAGCATTAAATCACTATTCCTAATTTACTATTCATCAAAAATTAAGTTGATCTTATTAGACTCTAAATATTGTACTGAACATAATTATAGAAGACCATTTTTTGAAAATCCTTACACATTTTTTAAATATTTAAGGTTTACATAAACATTTTTAAAATATCCTTTCTCTAAAATTCATCAAAAATATGCATACTATATTTATCTGGACATTTGAAAATTCATTAACTTCATCATAAGAAGAAATCAAAATTTTTATTTAAAAAAAAGGATTACACAAGGAAGTTACGGTCTCCTTACATAGCCCCTTATTACACTAGCATAGGACCTAAGTGTAAGGTGTGATAAGGTGAGAGAATCTGAGGGAGGCTCGACCAACATCGCACGATTAGTAATTTATAAAATTTTGAACTTCTCGCGAAGATGATTCCGTTCTAGCATCACATGATGAAGTTCAACTTGGTTTTGGTCCAGAGAATAGACCATTGGTGCTACCTCCTTCCCAAGTTCTTTTAGATGGGCTTCGATCGGTCCAATAGTATTGGGTGAGGCCATCAAATCTTCTTTCTATATTAATTAACCAAGATCAGTTGTATTTAGAGGCAAATATCGAAATGTTTAGTTTTAGCAGTCATATTGACACATGGTCATATAACAGTAAAAACCCAATAGTGTCATTTTAATTATACTCATGTTATCGAATGTAACAGTTTTGTTGAGTATAATAAAAAAACGCACACAAAATTAGGAAACAAGGTTTATTCAAAATTTTGGGTTGCTACAATCTTCCCACTTAAGAAATTGTTTCCTCGCAATTTTTAAAACTGGGTTTTGAAATTTCATTGAATGTCCCACACTAGAAAAGGAGTCAGTAAAACTATTACTTTTAAAGAAAGAAAGGGAAGTAAAAAGGTCACCCGAGTTAACCCATACTAGGATCCCAGGTAGGAAAACATGGACATGGAGGAAATAAAAGGGTCACGTTCTAAGGGAGAGTGATAAAAACCATTATTAGGAGAAAGTTAAAAAAAATCACAAACTTATGATGGGTCAAACGGTATTTGATTTCCTTGTAGGAAACATTAATAGAGAATGTTTTTTTTATTTTATGTTCCTTTTCATAGTTTTGAGGAATTCATTTACTACATAGATTAAAAAAAGGAAATATATTTACCTTCAACTAGAGTTTCATCCTTTAACAAGTTTCTACCAAAACTAATACTTCCTCCAAACGATGAGCATTCAAAACTACTTGGTCTCATCAAAAGCACATGAATCATCTTCTAGAGAATCACATAATCCACAAACTATTAACTATCTATTTCTTCTATCTTTAAGAATTATCCCAAAAAAACAAGGGGTAAGATAAAATGACTCTTTGAAAAGAAAGAATCCCATAGGAAGGGAAACTACTTTTAAATCTTCAATGTTCCACGGTACTACCCAGAGTTCATCATAGACCATTCCGTAAATAATTGTCTTTAAAATTCCTCAAAATAAGCCAAATTAATATTGAAACCCAAATACAAGAAGGATTTGATAACATTATATTCCAAAATAAACTTCATCATTCATCTCCAAACAATATCAACCACTCCTAACATCTTATAACAAAGGTTGCTAATCTAAACATATTTTCCCCAAGATAGGTTAATCATTTCCATAAGTAACCTATATTACCATAAGTTCATCTTAAATTCATCAATTCTTCAAAATATAAGTCAACCTTTATTCCTCAAAGAAACTACCATAGTAATCTACTTACCTCTATCAAATAGGGTTCCCAAAATAGTGAATGTCTTCCAAAATAATAGTAATCTTTTAATTCCCTAAATATCTCTGTCATATTTATACGGCAATCATCACATTTCCTATCACATTGGTCGTTGGGACATGCTCTTCCATTTACCTCCATTAACTAAGAAAAGAATGTATATTTAGGGGACTTAAATACTTAGCCAATAATCATTAAAAGGATACTTTAAGCATGAAAGGATAAACTTTTAGATGGAAAGTATACCCTAACTTGTGATACCCTAGGTTCTAATCTAGGTTATCCATGAACATATATTCTTATGTGAATCTTTATTTTATTTTATCCTTGTTCCTTTAATAAGGGTTCATACTAAGCTTATGAATTTACCAAAGCATATCCCCCAGGAGTGTCGTAACAAAGAGTGTTTCAAGGCCCGTTGTCGTGTACCAGTTCTCATTCAAGTCTCGCTCAAAGCGGTGTTTTCGGGTTTTACTCCTATGTACATCTGTGCCAGAGCCACCTCTACCTGCTCCAATCCAGACAGGGATGTATTTTTTTGGCAATCCCTTACTCAATACTCACCAAAATACCAGGAAGATTTCTTATATTTAAAATTTTTTATAGGGTTATTCCTAGATTTTTCATATCCTAATTTCCACAAATAACTAAACCTCCCTTTGATACCAACTATAGCATCCCGCCTTTTTGTCACATAAACATCACTTACAATATACAAATCTGAGGATCTTTAAGGTTTAGTGTCTTGGAAACCAGGAACTTAATACATGAAACAAAAAAACATTCTTCTTAAACACTTGAAAGGATTTTCATTATGTTCATCCTAGGTTCATAACTGAATCTCATAACCTGGGGACATACATCAAAAGAACGGGTGAGCAGAAGGCCCAGTAATGGAAACAAGGGAAACATTTAACATGTGAACTTGAGATACATCAATAAGGTCATGAAAAGAACTTTAAGTCATGAGAAAGAAATAATGAGGCATATCATAATAAAAATAACATTTTTCATAAATTTATGATGTGGCTACAACATTTTACAAAGAAAATAATTTCCATTTCACCAAGGTCCATCCCCAAGGTGTCAATAAAAATTACCAAGGTTATTCACCAAGGTATCAGTCTAAATGGTCATCTCTAGAGATTAAGTATTTACCCAATGCACTAGAGCGCTATCAGGGTGCACACATAAATTTACCTTTGTTATCATGTGATCCACATACATCATCATCAAAAATTTCATAAACAACCCATATAGTATAAAATAAATGGGTTTCATTTCATAATCATAACATTTTAAAAACTGCTTTAAAGACATGATCTTTGTGTCACTTTATAAACCACAGAAAATGAAGGTGGGTTTCATGTATGTAAATCCCAGAATTTAAAATATAACAACTTGGTATATATGTGAATACACTTATAGAAGAGAGAGCTTTGAGTATTCACTTAATAAAATAAAAGACCATAAGAAAAAAAAGAGAGTCATTTTGAGACGGAAATTCTGCAGCATAACGGCTATGTTACGAGGTTTTAGAAAACATTGAAAAGAGAGGTGACATGGGTCACCCAATCATAAATGATCCATAAAAAAGTAGGGGAACAGAATATAAAAGATTTCCGAACATGGTATTGAAATTTTAATGACATACCATTTGAAATGAAAAACATGGAAGGAAGACAAAAATTAGATTTCTCTTATGAAAATCCGGCAGCCTAACGGTGTCACTTAAACTTCAACCAAAAATGAATTGAAAAGATCAAATAGGGCCTCTCATAATATGAAAATAAGAGTTCAGTGTGATAGATATAGATATCATTCCCCAACATAAAAAAAGGTACATGAAATACATTACATTAAAATAGATCTTGAAAATGAGAAGGGTGAAAGAATCTCTTAAAAATTCGGCAGCCTAACGGCGCCACTTAATACTTAAAAATACTGAATTGAAAAGATCAAATAGGGTCTCTAATCATATGAACATAAATGTTCAGTATGATAGATATAGAGATCATACCCCCAACATAAAAAGGAACTTGAAAGACTCGACATGAAAATAGATCTTTGAAAATTGAGAAAGGTGACCAAATCCCTTAAAAATTTGGCAGCCTAACGACGCCACTTAAACATAAACCAAAAATGAATTGAAAAGATCAAATAAAGACTCTCATCATATGAAAATTAGAGTTCAGTATGATAGATATAGATATCATACCCCAAAATAATAAAAAGGAACTTGAAACACTTGACATGAAAATAGAACTTGAAAACGAGAAGGGTGAAATAATCCCTTAAAAATTCGGAAGCCTAACAATGCCACTTTAACATTATTAAAATGAAATGATGAGAGCATGAGGGGGTCTCTAATCATATGAAAATGAAAATGGAAGTAACAAGAATATAGAATTACATCTTCTAACATAAGAGCATGAAGCATAAAAGAAATGACATAAAAGAGATTATTTGAAAAGAAAGAGAGAAGTAGGATCCCTTACCTTAAAATGTAACTCTTAAAACTCAAAGGTTGGGACTTTAAGGGCTTGGGGCACCTTGGGAGGACTCCTTGGGAGGTAATGAGACCAGAGCTTCGTTGGGGAAGAGTTGGGAGTCAATTTTATGAGAGGAAGGCTTGGTATTTATAGGGAAAGTGAGGGGACAAGGCATTAATGGCAAAGGGACACCTCATTAGTGGTTTTGGCAAAACCATGGGCTTGCCCATGGTATTGGCCACTTGGGACACCTCATACCTTATCTTAATATTCATAAGTCTACCATATTTATATGATACTTAATACATCATTTAATGATGTCATTAAACACCCGTAACTTAAAAACATTATTTTCACTATTCATCGAAAATTCCACTTTCTCAAAAAAATCACAAAATTCCACCTTAAGAAAATATCGATGCTATGATTTCAAAAATGAACACCACTTTATAAAAATAATTTTCTAAATATTTTTATTTTAATTTTTAAATAAATACACTATTAATCAAAAATTCTTTTTTTCAGAAAAATCGCCAAAAATTACCTTAACATAATATTGATGCTCTGAGTTCAAAAATGTAATCCATTTTATAAAAATAATTTTCTAAATATTTTTAGTTAAATTTGTAATTAAAAAACACTATTCACCCGAAAAAACTAATACTTGACTAATAATTTATGAAACCGTTATTTAACCATTTTATTGAATCACATTACTTAATCAAGGTGCCTATATTATATTAATACTTTTTAAGTGAGATTACTAATCCATTTGGTCACATTACTAATCCTAAGCATAAAATAACTATTCATCAAAAATTAATTTGATCTTATTAGACTCTAAATTTTGTACTAAACATAATTGTAGAAGACCATTTTTTGAAAATAATTACACATTTTTAATTATTTGAGGTTTAAATAAACATTTTTAAAATATCCTTTCTCTAAAATTCATCAAAAATATGCATACTATATTTATCTAGAAATTTGAAAATTCATAAACATCATCATAAGAAGAAATAAAAAAATTTATTTAAAATAAAGGATTACACAAGACAGTTATGGTCTCCTTACATAGCCCCTTATTACACCAGCATAGGACCTAAGTATAAGGTGTGCTAAGGTGAGAGAATATGATGGAGGCTCGGCAACATCACACGAGTAGTAATTTCTATCAGTTTGAACATCTTGCAAAGGCGATTCCTTTCTAGCTTCACATGATGATGTTCGGCTTGGGTTTAGTCCAGAGCAAAGCCCATTGGTGATACCTCCTTCCCAAGTTCCGTTAGATGGGATTCGATCGGTCCAAGACTACTGGATGAGGCCATTGAATCTTCTTTCTATATTAATTAACCAAGATCAGTTGTATTTACGGGAAAATATCAAAATGTTTAGTTTTAGCAGTCATATTGTACAATGGTCATATAACAGTCAAAACCCAACGTTCTCATTTTAATTATACTCATTTTATCCAATGAAATAGTTTTGTTGATTATAATAAAAAAACACACACAAAATTAGGAAACAAGGTTTATTCAAAATTTTGGGTCGTTACAAAATCCCTAATGTATGTTTCTGAAAGTCTCTCACCTACGAGGGAAGAAATAATCCACTACATAAGTTCTAATCACCGTAATATAACCAATATATTTAGTGATTCTATACATTTCAACCATCATATAGGTCTTCCCCGTGATAATTGTAATTTCAATAATAGAGGTCCCTTATTAAAATAATTGAAAAACCATTAACTATGGTGGCCTTCCATATAGAAATACAAAAACAAGAAACTCTAGAGTTTATCCACAGATCCCTCATTTTTAAGATTCTCCTTAGAGAATTATGAAGATGAAAATGTGGATGAACTACCCATAATAGAATATTATTCAACAGTTATGAATGTTTTTCATATGACTCCATTTATAGGGGTCCTCTATATAGTTCAAATATCTACTGGAAAAGAAGTATTTCACTTATCAACCAAGAAGAATTCAAAAACTATGGAATTCATACCCATGGTTTTCTATCAGTAAATATTCAAGATAGAGGTTCTCTATATCTTGTCTCCATGAAAACCAACAACCCCAAAGGTTCTTATTATGGTGATCAAATTAATATCTATTGATGTAGTCCAAATTGAATATGGTTCATAGGTCCTCCTTATCATAAAATATTTAATCAATATGAAGGTCCTCCCCATATCAATGATATAAAAATAAAAAACCATATAGGTATTTCCCATGGTGGTTAATAAAATATCTAAATTTGGGGTCCTCCCCATGATGAAGAATCCAAAATAAACAACCATAGAGATATTCCCCATGGTAATTCTTGTAAAGGACCTCCATGAAATGAAATTTCCATTTCATAACAATTTCATTATAAAAGTTCAATTATTAAAAGGTAAAAATAATATGAAGAATATCTTAAAAATTATTTCCACATTAGGTACTACATCATCAGTGAATAATGTTTTGACCCAAAAAATGGAAACACAAAAGAAACAATCATCATTTGTGTATACCTATGATAATAAAAAGAGGGATATAAAATGGAATACATAAAATTATCCAACTCCTATTGATAAGATGGTGGGAAAATGAATTTATTTTCTGGGGTTTTCAAGGAATTTATCAATAAAGATGATGAAAATTTAAATATCATATGGAAGGAACTATAAAGAGATAGGACCCTAGTCTTTTTTTTCTTATTATTACTTAATATGATGATCCGATGAAATTTAATGATAAATATATATATCTTATCTATAAAAATATTTTTTAAACTATCCCTATTCACAAATATACTAACCTATCCTTTTAGTGAGAAATTTTCACCATAAAAAGTTAGATTAATACTGCCACTATGTTGACATGGACACCCTTTCAGTGAAATAAAATCCCAAATCTAAAAAATAGTGATATTGTCTCCATAATATTTTTATCAATAGTATTTAGACACTGTAAAATTTTTCATTTATGTTTCAATGAAGATACACATTAATCAGTGAGTATGCTATGGTTTTATAACTTCACTCGACTTATGGGTCATCATGATTCTTCAGGGAAATAAGGTTGTAATTTTAGGGGCTCAGACAAAGTCTCAAGTCCCAGGTCTGTGTATGCTAGTTGTTTAGTGAAATGAAATCCCACCACCTCTACAGATCATAAAAGTGTAACTTTATGGAATTGTATTTCTGTTATACCCCCACATAAAGACATTATAAATGTGAAAAAATAATGAATTTGAGTGAAAATTTATTCCTTGAGAATTTACTAATGTTTTGTGACTAAAATTTTTATCCAAATATTATAAAATTCACATTACCTCCAATTATAGAAATAATATGAGCTACAAAAGAGGTTAGGGGTGAAAAAATTATAGAAACACCACATGGTAATAAATAGTCAATAGGTATGGGGGATTTTTTATCCTTGAAATATAGACCCATAACATTTACTATTATACATGATTTGATGAAAAGATAACTGTTAATTACAATCCCCTAATAAATAATCATACTGACTTTGGAATACTAGGAACATAATTAGAAAATAATAAAGTATATTAAAAACCCTTTTTATTAATTTTCATAATGTTCTCCAACCTATCTTTCATATCTTAGAAGTGAATTGGTTAGCCTGTGAGAATACATTGACAAAACGAGTGAGATAAATACCCCAGTAATGGAATAAAAATACGAATGAAGAATAAAACATGATTCAAAAGGCATAACATGATAATATTAAAGTCATTTATCTAGAAAAAAATATTTACTAATAACATATAGAATATTTAATCATAATATCATTGAAATATAGGAATGTTTAAGCAACATATATCCTTACATAAACATGGTTGTAAGATAACTTCAAAGACGATATCACAGGGTGAACGAAGTACCATAATAGATTATGTTCACTCGCTAATGCCATATATAGTTTTTGATGGGAATAAAAAAATAACCAATGAAATAAATCACTATATGGGTGCACCCGCAAAAACATGTAAATATATATGTGTCCCTAATAGGTAAATTAAACATGTGGAATAAATATAAGGGTTAACAATTGAAAGAAATGAGATTCATATTAGAGTTATAAGGCATGGCCAAAGGGCTTATCGTAATGGAATCTATTAAGGAAGGTATTAAATAATAACTGGAAAATAATAAAGTAAGAAAATAAAAATATATCATGAATAATGATGTACAAATTATGTGAAAACATGAAAATGAGTGTTTATATTTCTTTAGAAATATGCCACTTTCATGCGGTTTAATGGGAAAAGATTAAAGATTCTATAAAAGGATAATGGAATAATTATTTCCATAAAGCCAAAAATGAGAAAGAAAAAATCATGATAAATGAGTGATTTTATGAAATATGGTTAGTTTAAAACATTTTATGGAGTGTACTTAAATTTTTTTAAGAAATTGAGATGTTCCATTTCACTATGTTTTCTTTTCGAGAGGATTTGAGAGGGTATCATTTTAAAAAAATGTATTTAACAATAAAATAAAAATAAATTAAGATAAATATATATTTTTGGGACATTTATATAGAATATATGAGAATTTTATTACATCAACAGGTAGATAAATTGTGGTAATGTGAGGGAAAACACAACCCCTAGGAAATATGGAGGTTTGGAGGGATCGATTACCTAATATACGAATGCATTATTAACTTCCACATAATTATCTAGATAGTAAAATTAGATTAATTAATTACATAATTAATAATATATTTCTCATATATTTAATTTATTATAACTTTTTAGGTTCATTTATAGAAATTTTGATGAGCTACAAAGATCATTTATGTCATTCTGAGAGAATTAATTTGATGGTTGAATGGTCGTTTTAATTGTGTATAAATATTAATGTTCATGTAAAATAAGAATAAAAATATATAAGTGAAATTAAACTGTATTCATGCACATGAATAATTTGAAATGGTCCAATTCATCATTTTTTTCTAACATGTATATGACTCATTAAATAAAACATTAACGATTAATGGTTAGTTTATTTTGGAATTTTTTTGACCATCTCAAATTTGATTAATTATATTTAATATTATTTCTATATAAAAGTCATAAAATATGAAATGAGTTATAATATAATAATTAAAATCTTGTTTAACCATCACATGATTTTTATAATAATCTTTGAAGGCATTAATGGAAAACAAAAACTTGTTATCCATGAAGATATTTAACTATCATAATTTGGATAATGGATTCATTTCTTTGAATAAGAGGAGATAAGAAAAGGGTTGGATATAATATATTACATTATAGACATAAAATTAAACTATATATATGATATGGATTTATTATTCAATTATGAATTAATTTTGTGAGGAGAATATATAATAAGAAAATAAATTAAAAGATGTAGTTTTAGAATGTCACCTCTTGAATATGACCTCATTGAAGGACCCCTTAAGAATCATTAAATTAGTATTTTGGTGACACCACCATTACATGGACGTGGGGATAGTGGGTAGGATAGGGTTTGATATATATTTCAAAATATTCAAGGATTATATGGTGTCAGGAGATGGGGTTGTGAGGTGTGGTATTTATAAGGGGAGGATATGGGGAGGGGGTTATAATTATATTCATTAGTTTTTTATTTTGGCTTGGTATAATAAATCATAATTATTATTGTTACCAAATAAATTAAATGGGGTATTTTATTTCTAAATAATTTTTTTTACATCATCCATAACATAATTTTGTTATTTGGATAATAATGATAAATACAAAAAATTATCTTATATTATTATTTAATAAAAAAATCCACTACATTAAAAAATACAAAAACATTTACCCTAACCATTTATCAACATTTATATTTACAAAATCAAATTCATATAATGAAAATAATTATCAAAATTTGAGAATTTGATTTTTTAAATAAATTCCAAATTTTTTCTGAAACATATATATTTTAATATTATAATAGATTTTAAGACCCTTTGAAAAATTATATATGGTCTCATAAAGTTATATTATAACTATAACAACACATAATATTAATTTAGGAATCTATTTTTGGAAAATTATCTTTCTATTAAATCAATACATTTATAATAAAATTTAAAATAAAACAACTATGTTTTACAAAAATACTAACAAATAATTAGTTATTTTAAAAATAATAAGTCACATGTTCCATGATGTAAATGTACCCTATTTTCATTTAATATGATACCAAAATATTATTTTAATTTTCCATAGGTTGGGTTAATATATTACCATTTGTATTACTATTGCAAATGGTCATATTACTATTCTAACAGTCATGCTACAATTTCAACAGTCAGATTACTACTCCAACAGTCCGATTACTATTAAAATGGTTATATTTGTAACATTCAAATAGTTCCATAATTTCTATAAATAGCACATATTTAATTAACTATTAATTCACTTCCATTTTTACTTCACTCATATTTAAAATTAATATTGTATTATTAACATTATGTTTGATTTCTAAAGCTTTGATCATGAGTTCGATCATTCTGGTCGATCGAGAAGATCCATATTATACTATTATTTTTAATTTATTTTATAATTTTTGTCTCTCTATTATATTTTAAATTATTATTAGTTTAGTTTCTAATGAATTTATCATTCCTCATTTGTTATAGTTCTATTTTGTTCATTTTATCTATCTAATGTGTGTGATTTATACTATATGAAATAATAATAATGGAAAATACATTGACTAATTTATATTCCATTATATTCTTCCCCTTATGAAATTTCACCCTCAAAATTTCATTTTACATACTAAGGAAAAAATAGGTAAGGATACTTATCCAACATCACTTCCTCCAATTCCCATGTTGCCTCTTCATATTTATGGTTTTGATATAGTAATTTAACCACATGAGTTTTCTTGTTACATATAACTTTATAGATAAGGTTCAAGATCTTCACAAGCTGGTCCTCATATGATATATCATTTTTTAGTTGTTCCATATATTAATTTAGTACATGTGATAGATCTAGTATGTACATATTCATGATTATTATGTTGAATTCATAATGTACTGGTGACATTATTGGTGGATTTTCTAGTGGATATTCCACAGCTCCAACATGATCATGAATATTAATGGGGCTGATGTATATAAGACACAACATTCCATTATTCTGAAACCTCATGATTCTCTTCTATGGAGATTGAAAGAGGAATTCATTATCTATAACCTTAAATTCAATTTCACATTATTTATTATCTACCTAGCTATTATATCTATTTTTTGTCCCCCTAATGTGCTATTAAATACTTATTTACGTTTTTACCATTTCCTCTACAATTTTAGGTCCTAGAGTCTTGTGGTCACCAAATACATGCCCACAAGAATGTGTTTGAAATATTTTCCCATAAAGGTATTTAAATAGATTTAATTGGATGCTTTTTGGAAAATATTGTTGTAAAAGAACATGAAACGACATAGATGTTGGTCTATTCCAATTTAAAGTTCATTGAGAATGATCGCAAAATATATTTCAATGTATGAATAGTCCACTCACATTGGCCATTAGTCTGTGGGTGACAATGTTAATGAAGTTCAGCCTAGTGTTTAGGTCACGATGGATATTTTTCAAGATAATGGTGGTAAATCTCATATATTTATCTAATAACATTTATAGTGGTACACCACATAGACTTACCACTTTACTAATGTGTATCTGTGAAAGTTGATCGAGTGACAATTCATCTCAAATTACAATAAAGAGAGATTTTTTTTGTAATATGATCCACAACATCCCATAAATACTTATTTCTTAAGGTTGTATTAGAAATTATAGAGAAAATTTTCAAGGTTATATTTTCCCATTTCTACATAAGTCTATGGCATAGTTTCAACATCCCATTAGACCTTTTCATTTCATCCTTCATTTTATTACACACCAAGATCATTCATGTATAATCAAGAGTCTTATTTTTTATTCTGTCGCAGCAATTTTTCTATCAATGATCTCATTAAATCTTTTCCCCTAGGTGAATGTAAAAGTTCAAGATATGTGGATCATTAAAAATATCCATCATTATCTCTGTATTTGACCGCATAAATATTTTTTACACATATATTATAACTCCTTCCTCATTAATTATTGAAATATATAGATTTCCCAATTCTGATAGCTTCCGAATTTTATTGATTTTCCACATCATCTCTTTCAAAAATCATTGTCTTCTTTTAATGGTCTGTTAGAGAAATAATTTGAGAAAGAATGATAATTTTCTTTCCTTTATGATTCCCATGTCCTTCCATTTAATGTTTTAGAATATTAGATCCTCATCAATTCTTATCATTGATAATGTTTTAGGATCCTTTTACCCAGTTTATTTTCTTTATCATGATGGAAGTGGACTGATAAATCATAATGCATAATGATCTCTTACCATCTTCATTGATGAATATTAATCTCCATAAATGTGAAAATAATATTTTAGGCTCTTGTGATCAGTTTATATCTTTTTTTAAAGGTTGGGGCTTAAGCCTCAATTTTTTTTAATGTAATGACCTCTTTTATTGACATGGTAGTGGGAGTCCCATTACATAGCCAGAAGGCCCAAGCCTAGGTGGCCTATATACAAGGCTTGAAATCCTATTTTTTGGTCCAAAGGGCCTTTCAGTGAATAGTACTTCTAATGTTTCTAGGATGTTATAGTGATGTCGCCACAACAGTTCCTACAACAGTACCACGATCGCTATAGTGTCACCGCTGCTACGGTTCTGGCGCTACTCTAGTAATTCTACAGTACCCTACTACATCACTACTACAGTACCAGAAATTATTCCCTTCTCGGATTTGTGGGACAGTTTTCTCTTAAAAATTTAGATAACTTGAGTCGTACTATCAAATTATCATTTTTTATCAGAATAGGAAATAATACCTTCTTGGACGCATAGTACTATACCAAAAAAAGTCCCCCACTTATGGGTGGTGTAAGTTCTGGTGTAGTGATATGAAACTTTTTCAAGTCTTTCATGTAGTATTTTCATAAACTTTTCCAATAAAATTTCACTCCATTTTGAGTCATCATGGATAGTGGGATTGGAAATCATGATAATTTCATAAAAAATAGTCGATAATACCCAACTAAAAAAGTAAACTACCAATCTCTGTTATAGATGTTCGTTTGGGAAACTCATCAATTTCCATTGCTTTAGAATTTTCCAAAAATATCCCTTTTCTAGTGATAAAATTCCTGAGGAAGGATACATCCTCTATCCATAACTCACATTTACTAAAAATTTCATATATATTCTCTTCTCATATTGTCTATATCTCAATATTAAAATGATCCTCATGCTCCTTAATCATGGAGTATATCAAAATATTATCATTTGATACTGCTAAAAATTTGGTAAATTAATATCTAAAGTAACTATTCATTAATTTAATCAAAATTTCTCTGGAATTTGTGAGTCAAAAGGGAATAACTATGAACGCATTATTTCCAAACCTCTTCCGATAGTAAATATTGGTAATATCTTCTTTCTTTGCCTTCAATTCGTGATATCCTGATTGATGTTTTATCTTACAGAAATACTTAGCTCCAAATATTTGTTAAAACATGTCATATATCCATGGTAGGGTATGATTATTAATTATCATGATTTTTTTTGAGAACTTGATAAACAATATAGTGGTCCATTGATCCATCCATATTCTTGATAAGGAGAAATAGTGAACCCCACAATGAATCACATGTGCATATAAAACCCTCTTCTGGATTCTCTTTTAAAGAATTCATTAGTTATTAAAAATCAATGGTGGATATTCTAAATGGATTCTTTGATATGGTAAGATATCCATGTATTTGTTTAATCAAGAATTGAAAATCTAGTTTAGGAGGAAGAAAATGAATTTCTTCAGCAAACAAATTAGGGTAGTACCTCACAATGGGCATGTCTTCAAGCACAGTCATCTCCATTATCTCAATTATTTGAGATATATATTATTTTATTATATGTAAATAGTATTAATACTTGATAACATGATTACAAATGATATTCATCCTCCTCTACACATTTTAATAGAATTGTAGGATTCCTTGGGATGTGAAGAGTGATCTCCATTTCTCGTTGTATGATGTTGGATTTATATAAATATAGCCAAATTCATGCCAAATATAGCATCAAAATCAACTAAAGGAAGTAATATGAGATTTATTCAAATTTTCAATCCCAAAAAAATGACCAGGAGGAGTTATATTTATTATATTCAATAATTTCTCCACTTTCTATTCACATAGATTACTTGACCTCTATATTTTGAGAGAGTGCTTGAATAGTTCTAATAAAATTTCAAGATAGGAAAGAATGTGTAGAACCAGGATGAAAAGGTACAATTTTTATGCTTGAATGATGAACCAATATACTAGTCACCATATCATTTTCATAATCTACATCAACAATAGTGATAACATATTACTTTCCTTACTCTCTTGGATGTTGTATCCATTGATTTTATCTAACAACCCTTTCCATAGGGAATTGGATTTCAAATTGAAAATTTTACATGAAATTAAAACACTATACTAGAGGATAAGTGTTCATACAACCATTCCTATCTTCTTCCTCATCACGGGTATTATTTATATCCCTTCGAAAATTATTAGCCTGATTCACCTCATTTTTACATTTGGGGAATCTCCTAGTTCCATTTTAAACAGCTCCCAGGATGATTCTTCCCACACTTTTGACACAATGGATGTTTGGTTATATTTCGTGCATAGTATTTATCTATTGATCATTTCATATTAAACTCCATTTTTCCTTTTCATTATCGATACCATGATACCACTAAGATTCTCCAATAAATATCATAACCTTAAGGCAACAAAATATAATTTATTTATTGCTGTCAATGTCTAGAATCCCCAAGTCCTTTCACAAACTCATATTTTATCCAATAAAATAGAGATACAGCTATATTTCATTGTTCATGACAATGATCGATTTTTATCATGCAATACTTGTAATTTTTTCCTTTTTCATTCTGATAGACTTATATTTCATTTTCTATAGTCCGAGGAAAAAAATTTCTATTTTATAATAGAGAGTTTGGGGAAAATATTTATTGGGATTTTTTTATTGAAACCGTACCATTCTATTGAATCCATTTACTCTTATGAATTGAAGTTCGTTATTAGTTTCTACCACTAATCATCTTCCCCATTAAAATGATATACTACCAACATGGATTTCTCTTCTTCTAAGGGATGGAGGAAAAATAATATATTCTCAATGTAGATAATTCATTATTCCATGATGAGGGTATAAAAGGACACCCTAAATGTAAGAGTCCTTTTTGTATAATGGATTTGACCTAAACTTGATATTTTTAAGAGAATGAGGGTGTTCCATATGAATTATGTTATTATTCTTAACTTGATCTTATTGATCTAGTGTTGTTATGAAGTTATGAGATCATGTTCCCATCATGTTTGGTATCTCAATAGAGAAATCATAACATTTACCATCACATTGGTTAATATCATGGGTTTACCTATATTTTTCTATTAACTAAAACAAAGGGGGATTGAATACATAGCTAATGAGTATCCAAAAAAGAAACTATGAAGATAAAATGATAAATTGATAAAATAAAAGTATAACCTAAATTATGATTCCATATGATTCAATATAGGTTTTTTATGGTGATAGTATTATCCCTAGAGTTCTTAATAATGTTTTTTATTGTTAATCCACAAAAATAAGTAGACCATCCTTTGATACCAACTATAGATTCCGAAGCATATTACAGATATTATTAGATGATTTTAATTATAAATAACCATTAAATACAGACCATGGATCAAAAATAATATTGTATTAGGAAGACCTGATACATAATAAGTAAACATGAATCTAGAATAAAAGACCTTTTTATTATTTTTCATAATAGAATTATAAATCCATTTGAACTCCAATAACTGCATAGGATATCCTATGGACATATAGAGGCTAAAGGAGTGATGTTAAAACCACAGTAAGAGAATAAACATGGATACAAAGAATAAAACATGAGGCAGAAGGCATAACATGATAGAATTAAAGGAATTTATCATGAATAAAAGGATATAACATGATTTGGGGGATCGTATGACCATCACACTACAACCCACATGGAGGTATTTTTTTACAAAATAAGGAATTGTGCAGTTTCAATCATAACACACATTCCTCTAAAAGAAGTCAAGATGCTTTATTTTAAGGAAAATAATTCACATTATGAAGTTGATTTAGAGAGGTTTGGGAAAATTAATCTTGGTTTACATGGATGAAATGTACATATTATTTGAATATATTATTGTTACACTTTTATGAATTACATGACTTACCCTATTTAATTGGATTAAATTACTCAACCACAAAGGAAAGAGTTAAGCCATCTAATCATTCGGAAGTCAAAAAAATATATCTACATCACCCCGACACTGATCTAATATCAATAATTTACTTCATTAAGTATGAAATATCTAGCATGAAGTACAAGAAATAATAGGTCAAATTCAAAAAATTATTTTCCATGGGTTTATGAAATATGACCATATAAGGCTATGAATGTCATTCACTCTCAGAAAATGGATATGATAGTGGAACAACATAATCATCTTAATTTTATTGAATCTATTTATAACAAAAGGAAAATTATATATGTTTTCCGTGTTTAAGTTAAACTTGATAGGGAACTATGGCCTGATTTAGTGGATTTGATTCATCCTCCACCCAATTTTGGGAATCACAACTTACCCACATTCAACAGAATTGGAGACCCATAATAAGATCATATACATTTTGTATCTTGTTGAAGCCCTATTTTGATAATGTCATGGTAGAGAGTGGTAGTGTAGCTATGATATTTTTTTCGAGATATTGGATGGACCCTCTTTTTTTTATACAATAATCTTGCAGTTGAATCCATTACCACATAAGAAGATTTTTTCTGGGGTAATTACTCTATCAGATCAGCTAAAATCATAAAAGGGACATCGTCGTTGACCTATAAAATGTTATGTAGTGCGAAAATGGTAGTGTTGAAGATCCCATTTCTAGATGGAATGTTTTAGCATACTCTTAAAACATATATCTCCTGCAAGTTAAATTACAAGAAATTTAAAAGGATAAAATTTAAGATTATATAAGACCATATCTTATCCAATTTAAATATCCTACAAGACTATGGAAATTATCCATAATGATACATAGATTGGATGATTCCATTCTTTATTACAAGACAAAATCTTTGCTTATGTCCTTGATATAATAAAATAAATATAACAAGGTAGAATACATATATGTCACTCTTAATCTTGCATAGACTATATGTCTATCCATTGTGTCTTATAACCTTAACATAAAACATCCCCTATAAAATAAAAATACCCTTATTAGGATGTAAAAACTAAATTGCATGAGTGGAACATTACGTTTAGGAATGAATGTGTATATTCCCTCTAAAAAAATAAAGTCCTTGGGTATTTTATACATCACTAGATAATATATTTTTACAATATCATAATTGAAAATTCCTAATGGGGTCGGCTTGAATGAACATCCAAATTATTTCGCTTACCATCAAATGTAACAACCCAATATCCTTGATTACAACAACTTTAGATACATTCTCTATAAGACGATAGAAACAAGATATATAAAATTATGTCACTCCCAAATAATGTCTGTTACTTTTTTTAACACTACCAGAGGATTAAAGATAGTGGTAGGATGTACCATGTATAAATATGTAGGAATTTGAATTTTGAATTACTAGAACATTAGTCAAATATTCACACGAAATATTCAAGGCATAAAGAAATGACCCAGTCATGACCCCAATTCCTTATAAAATCCATGAGAAAATTTATTCATATTCACAATCTTAATAACTCAACGAAACTGATTTCATATGATAAATTCACCAAAAGGGGAACAAAGATGGGTACCTAAACCAATTCAAGATCGTTGAGACTTATGACCCATATCAATGGTCGGATGAGAACCACCCCACCAAGAAAAAATTCATATGATGATAATCCACAATATAGTTCTATTAACACCACTTACCTAAAAATACTCTTAAATAATAAAGATGGGTTTTATAAAGATTAATTCTCTACCAAGAATCATAGAGGAAGACAGTGATACCTGGGAGGGTATGGTTGTGGTGGACCCTGATGTTATATAATTACTCTAGTTGAGATAATACATGTATCTAAGACTTAAAAACTAGCAATTCATTGATCTCAATAATAATATAAATACAACACTAAATCATTCATAACTCATTTGTATCTATACATATTCATATAATAGTTATCATATAAATAATAAACTAACCAATCTTGGGAATTGTGAAGAAAACACATCTTGACCTTCAAACAGTAAATACGCTCGCTAATTTTGACCAAGGGACGGTGTCATCATCTCAAGAAACTATAATCCCTAAGAATCATTGTTATAAATAACCATATGTCTGAAAGTAAAGGATATTAGTGAAAAAGTATTATGTTTTTAATATTCTATAACTTTTAAATGCCATAATTTAAATCCTAGACACCCTTAACCATTACAAAGAAATCGAGGACACTCTTATTGAATCCTTTTGAATCCCTAAAGAGATTAAGACTAGAGTGGATATATATGAAGAATATATTATAGATTTGGGTTCCACTATGTGTTAATAGATAATTTTATTTACTAAAAAACATTAATAAGATTTCATATATAGACACTTCAAGTTATTATATATTTCTATAAATATGAATGATATCAAAATCCATGAAATTTTAATTGATAGTGGTTCCCGAATCAACCTAATACTAATTTGGACCATCTGCCATTTGGTCTATAGTTAATTTGATTAGTCTCCTTCAAAATTGAATATCCATGGGCATGGAATGAATGAGTATAAACCCCTTGTGAGGATAAATATGAAGGAATAATTTTGGGGTCTCATTTCTAACTCCATGTTTATGGTGATCTAATAGGATTAAACTCCCAATTCCATATTAGTATGTTGAAAAATTCAAATAAATAAAAAATTTCCCTCTTTCCATCTTAGATACTTGAAATATTCTACTAATTGTTAGGTTTAGGTACATTATTATGATATTACCCATTTTTATATTCAGTAATATATATAAATTGATGTGGGGTACAATGAGAGGGAAAGGAAACAACCATTGGAGAATGATTTCACACAAATCACTACCCCTAATATCATGAAAATAGCTCATTTTTATCTATAGAGAAAATTAAGTTAAAATATTTTTGAACCCATCAAATATATTGAGGAATTTAATGTAGACATTTGTTAGAATTTGGTTTTTTCATCCAATGATAAGGACCCATTGATAACATTCCTATCATATGAAAGACCAAAAGATGTTTCTTATAAAAACTAACATTATTAGAAGAAGAAATAATCATATAGTCTATGAAAATCAACAGTTCATCCAAATTCATGTACTTGAATGCATGATTTAATATATACTCAACATAGAAATGGTGATTTTACTAGTTTCATATTATCCCTAGAAGTAGAACACAAGGTATATTCACCTTTCTCATTCTTCACACAGTTTCAACTGCACCAATAGATCCTTCACACTCCTCAGATGGTGTTAGTGTGTTTAGTGTACTTTTACCCCCCAAGTACTTAATATATATATATATGTATATAATATCACATTTATATAAGTTTAATCAGAATATTTTCACATGTAATTACAAAAATATACATAGGCAAGACCACCCAGGTAGCAACTTATCACTCAGATTTACCAGAAAACCACAATGGTTATAATCATACATCAATGTATCATTCCTATACTATTTACGTGGAAATTTATATTGTTAGTATGATCAAATACCAATTCATTTTATAGTTATGGTACCCTAACTGAATATCCAATATTTTTCTATTTAAGAAAAAACTAGGTAAATATAATTTTTTTAATGACTTTATAGATTAAAACAACCACTATTCAACAGAATATTTCCATGACATAATTATAGAACAATGGATCTATGTGAAAACTAGTATTCAATTCCTATCATTTATAAGATGTATATTCTAGTTATATACATATCTAAATGAAAAATATGTATGAATATGAAATTAAATTATCGACACACCTGGGTTATATTTCTACCAAATGATGACCTTTTTCTTGGTCAATTTTTGGGCTATATACCAATATGTTATGAACCACATCATTAATTAATTTATAGGGAAAATAATGGATACTATGTAGAAGTAAATGTTGTCAAATCCCACCAGTTATATGATCCCCTTACTAATCCCAAGGCAGTTTTTAATAAATCATTCTAAAATATTTTGGAAATGAAGTCGTTGAAATGAACATTTGGGGTAAAATCCTGGAAATTCCTTAACCTCATGGTATACCATCAGGGAATAATATTCACCCCTTAAAATTCTGGGACAATAATTTATTTTCACCATCCTCAATGCCTTTAGAAATTAGGGAGACTCCAAGGTCATCTCTTCTACAAAATACACTACATATAAAATCGTATTGGTAAATACTTACCCTTCAAAAATTTTATAACGAATGGGGTAACTTTTCTATGGGTTGAATAATTTCATAATGCCTTTTATGACATGAAGATATCTTTTCTAAACCCTATAGTGATAATTACTCACATGGATTGAAAACTGATCATTCTCTATGTGGAAACCCTCGTATGGTATCTTGATGAACTTATTTACCAAAAAATGAAAAAAAATGAGAAATTAATTTTACTAACCCATCCCAGTGGGGACCGTACCGATACTACCACAAGATGAAATCCAATATCTTATGGGATCGATACGTTCACCTAGTATGCTCATATCTCACATAGGATTATTTATCCTAAGGTACCCATACCCACACCCACATCTCCAATCCCATACAATTCTAAAATCTAAAACAACTGATAAAGAATTATGGAAAACATCTAAATCTCAATATTAGAGTATACAAATGATTACTGAAAAAGGGTGAAATACAAGCCTACAACACAGAGTCTGAAAAAAAGTCTAACCTAAAATTATAGACGGGTAATTCTATAAAGGTTACAAATAGAATACACATTGGTCATTCTGGATCACTAAAATATTCTAGGTCTTGGTCCCTATAGGAATTCGTCAAAATTTTGATCATCTTCATTAGACCCGAAACATGAAAAAAAAATACCGTCTAGAGGTGCGTATAATAATACCCATTAAGTCACCCTGAAATCACTAAGCATATAACTAAAAGATTAATATTCATCTAAAAATGGCATATTTCGACAAAAATTATAATAAGAGTATCCAGATATGCTCAAAAAATAAATACTATCTTGAAGTAAATTCACAACAGTAACACCAATCTTGGAATCCTTCTCAAAGGTTCCACATAACACATGTCCAAGTGAACATGCTCCATGAGTCCAATAGCACGGATGGAATCCATTCAAAACCTACATATCATCGTCTCTCGCAATGATATGTATACAATGGATGTCTATAGAGGACGATACAAATATGGAGATCACACCCAAGGACATGGGGTATACTATGAACTAAATCTATATAAACCCACTATGTATTAGATCTGTGCCCACATAGTTTTGGTCATAGAGATAACTATGAACCCCATATATGGAATGATTATGAAAGAGGATCTCACTCTAGGCCTTATGAAATAATTTAAACAACATTATCCAAGAATTACCACAAATGGGACCACTATCATATGTGTAATACATGATTCAATACCGATGATCAAATAATTCATCATAGGAACACTCCGTAAATAATCTTTTCCATGCTTAATGGAAAAAGGGATCCATGAAATGTTTTAAAGAGGACAGAGTGTGTACTAGAAGTATGTGGTGTGTCCCTTTGGCGCCGGCTCCTACCTGTGTATCACAACACATGCCTGTGTCAATTTTTGTGCCTGAGTACACGAAATGACCAATCCTGTGTACTGTAACCCATTTCTGTTATTAGCAATTTATTTCTGTGTATAGATATCTATTCATGTGGGTATACACATGTACTATCATAGATATATGTCATTACTCTATGTAAAGTGACACACAAATTGACATGGGTAATGTTCCTTAGGACATCGGTCAAACTTTGTGTGATATTTAACTTCTCTATATAAACCCTAGAACCACACTAGGGGTCCCACAGATCGTGTAATATCAAATTAAATGATATGTTCTACAGGATTTTATAAAGGTAAATATTTTTATTTTTTATAATCTCTCAATATTTTACAATCAAATCCATCTTCGAATCATGTTGGAGAAAGAATATTCACTCTGGTCGATCCTTTTTTCCACCACTCACCAAAATATAGTAATTAGATTTTCACATGAATTAGTTATAAACCCTCCTCATCATCATTATACACACTAATTCAATAGAAGGTCTCAAATCCAATTTTTTTATCTCATCACTAATATCTTCACAAGATCCCCACATTATACTGAGCCTAGATCTGTGATAAAAATCCGTTGTACAGAGAAATAGGTGAATAATGATATTTTATACGATATTGGTCCAACTATGAGACAAAATAATTACCCGAAATTAAAGGAAATTGTAAAATGAGATAAATTTATAAACACATGAAAAAATTGAATAAACCATAGTCATGTTTGGTTGGACTCAATTTATTATTTTTAGAATAATGAATGAATATCCATAACACAATAAAAAATTATATTAGTAATCCCCATTGAAAAATACATTACTCAAAACACGATTGATATGTGTTCATCATAAAAATTATAAATTGAAATAAATACTCAAAACCAAAAACAAACTACCTCGAATTTGATTAATTTATAGTGAATAATGATAATGATTCGTTGACGTTGGGAAGGTCCTCATGTTCCGTCACAAAATGATCCATGATCCATGATCCGGTCATCCCTTTCCAAAGGAAGATCCTCTAAATCTCTCCAATAGATGATAATGATTTTTAGGGTTATCCAAAAAACCCTACAAATCCTCCAAAATAGTATTTATTATAAAATATTATTAGGACTGGTAATTAATTGAATAAATCTATTTTTTCAACAAATTTATTTAAACATGATCCTATGATAGTTCCTCAACCTGAATTCCAAATACATTCCACAGTTATATCACAAATAAGGTAGAAAATCATGTTATAAACTCAATAAAAGCCTCATACTTATGAATTGATTCTCCATTTAAAATTTATTTCCGATTTTCATGAAACATGAGAACACATGTATTTAATAAATTTACAATATTTCAAATATTAATTTTGGGCACACATGTCCTAAGAATCTCACCCCGTATCCATTCCTAGGTATGAAAATAATCCATGCAATATTCCAGAAAATATACATTATAAAATTATATATTTTATATTCTCCCCACCGTGCGGCTTTATGCCCCAATAATCTATAAATGGCTACATGAAGTTTTGTGGGTACTGATCATGCATTTGTGTCACCCCTCCTAGGTTCCCTCTTAATGATTCTCAGCCTAACACCCTATACGCACTAGGTTACTTGAACGCCCATAAAGGATCCTCTCCCATTTATCCACAATCACTACTAGGTAATTAACAAAGTAAACTCCATCCTAGATGTTTAGATAGGCCCTACTGATAACGTGTAATGAATCATGCACATACCTTTTCAGTTGTGAAACCTCAAAGACATCGTGTACCTAGTCTAACTATGGTGGTAGTTGTAGAGACCCCAATCCTTGACGTACATGGACATTACATTACTTTTTCGAAATACTTAATACAAGACAAAAACATATGCCCAAAGATCGTATTAGTTTTGTGTCTTTGGAAACATGGAACGTAATCTTCTAATCATGGTGAAAGATCTTCAACATCTCCCATAAAGATCTTCCCCTTTTTTTTCTTACCTAAAACCTTTATTTATATCCTGGTGAAAAGAAAACATAAAATTTATGAGCTCAAATGCTCAGTAATGTTAAACATAGAGAAAATAAAACAATCCATAAACATTTGAATGAAAAAACATGAACATAAAATCTAAACATCAAAATCATGAGCAGAGAAATAAATCATTGAAGTACGTAAGGAATATATCATAAGGGAACATCAATCATGATAAAATATCTTGGAAATAAAACATTTAATTGTTGAAAACCATTAAGCACATGTTATTATTTCCATAGTAGCCAAGGCATTGCTGTCAAGACCATCTTAGTGGACAATGTCCCTTTCTGAATCGAGATCACTCCTCATTCCAGTCATGTATCACTGAACTAGATTAGATTACCATTCTATCCATGTGTATATCATTAGATATAAATTTTTACCCAATGCATTGGAAGTAGATATAGGTCCCACCCATCTCATAATTAAATCATTCTTACTTGCGCCAGAACATAAACATAAATCTTTCATCATAACCCAAAGAATAAAATGGGTTTCAAAAACATCATCCCATAATAACATAATCCATATAAAACATATGGATATAATTTCATCATAAGAAATGTGAAAACATGTAAATCATAGAGATATTATACTTTAAACATACACATATGAAATAATGTCATCTTTGATGGAAAATGGTTTAGATAAAACACTTGAAAAGAATTCTTGAGGAAAATATCTTTTCTTCTTAAAATTAATTTTCTTTTCACAAAATACCACACAATTTTAAAAGAAAAGGATTTTATTGAAAATAATCATGATATATTTTAGAGTAAACTTCATTAAAATAAGGCATTATGAAACCGTAAAAATCTGTTCATGCCGTATAATTTAAAAAAACATTCTTCTCGTAATTTTGCTGGAAAAGTCAAAAAGTTCCTCGTATGGTAAAAAAAAGAACAATCCCTTCCACAACATAAAGTAAAAGTCAAAGAGGGGTAAAAATGACATTAAACATACATGGAAGAATATTAAACACTTTATGAAAAACATTTTATATGCATGGATGAAAAATATAACCCCAGTAAATACTTGCGTAAAAGCAATCTCGGATAAAAATGAGATTGAAAAATTATCCCTTACCTTAGGTCTGATATACTTCGTACGTATCCGAAACTCATTTATAACGATTTAAATAATTTAATTAAATTATTAAATAATCATATTCATTGTTAAGATATCATAAACGGTTCACTTATGACTATATATTACCCGTTCTTTTGTAAATTCCATGTTAAAGTAGCGTTTTGGGTAAAATCATTTTATTTATCGTACGTGATTGGACTTGTTGTTCTTGATATTATTATTACTTATATCATGATTTAATTACTTCCAGAATGTAAATAATGATTTATATATCATATATATTCAGTATATATTTATATATAACAGATATATAAATGAAATGAAATACACCGTTCATGGAGACAGTAGGCCGTACGTATGCATGAACAATGTTTTATTTTCATTATTGAAATGATTGGAAGTAAGTAAATACATATATATATATATATGTAAATTCATAATTCCAGTAGATTTATCATGTCATTTATTACATTATTATTAATTATATATACTTTATAATCATTCTTGAGTGGTTAACATGGAGAATGAATCTCATCGCGTTGTGGAGACGGTAATTTGTACGTACGCACAAGCGATGATATCGTTCCCATATTTATTGAATGGAGTTGTAGTGGATGATATAATATCATAGAATCAGTATTATGTTATAATAATCATACATAGTTATTATTTACACCATTATACCCATTCAAGTAAGGTGTTGGTGGAAAAACTGATTACACCACGGCGTGGAGACGTATTCCGTACGTACACACGCGCGATGATTTCATTTTTCGTAGGATGGATAGAAGGTAAAATATGGTTGTTTAATATTTATAATAACATATCAATGTATAATTAATACTTCTGTTATTAATTTATAATGGAACAACTAAATAAGAGGAAGTATAAGAAGAAAGAAACTTGAAAGAGTCGGTAGAAGAGATTACCTCTTCCTCGACGCACCTTCTTTAAACTTATTCGTAGGGAACTAGATTTGGTCTTTTGAGAAGACCAGAACCTCTATGATATAACTATATAGGTTGAAAAGAAGAATTGGTATGGTTTGGATGATATTCAAGGCTCAAAAGGGAGTGAAGAGAAGAGGGAAGGGGTTCTCTTTTTATAAGGGAGGAGAGGGGCACCTTTGGAAAAACATAAAATATTATTTTATAATAAAGTCATATTCAGTTTATAATAGCTCCATATTGATTTATTTCTAAGCTAAAGTGGTTATCGGTCTAAATCCTCTCATACAATTGGTTTTAGAGAAGTTTTGGTTATTATCTTAATCTTATCATTTAGATTTAACTCTAACTTAAATAATTTAACTTTTACTGTGTCTTCTTGTTTTCTTACAATATATGGTTAATAAACTTACTATAACAAGAAACACGAACCCCAAGTGGTTAATTATTAATATATATAACATTATCTAATTCATTTGGCCAAACTTTATATTTTTAGGAATATAATAACAATTAATAATATAATATTTTTTTAGAAACTATTTTATGTCAATTTCGACACTATTTGGTAATTGATTTTTGTGAAAATCATAACAACATGATTAGTTAAATAAAATTTAACTAAATCAATAATAAAATGTAAAATTAACATATAAAATTAGTGTAATTCATAAAAAGTCTAAAATTACATTTATTTGGGTATTTATAACATTAATTAATTTAATATTTCATTAATTAGGTAATTACTGCATCATAATTGTGTTATAAATTAATTAAATTATTTAATGTATAAAAATTATAAATAAACTACCATTAGGTAGGAAATCTTTTTAGAGTTCTAATTAATATTCATAGTCGAATTTATCTTATGTATTACCCTATATTAAAAATGTTTTAGTTATTAAACATTGATTTTAACTATTTTAACTCTTCTGTAAATAAAATAATATTAAATGTCAGAATCTAATACAAATGGACCTAAAGGGTAATATTTTATTACTAAGGTTGTTTTTGGTCGAATTACACTTATAAAATAGAATTAGGACATGTGTTAGGGTAATAGTAATATCATTTTTACCCGTAATTACCCTTTTTACTTTTAACCGTGGTAAATAAAAGTAAAAAAGTTGCTATTCACCAAAATATATTTTTATCTTATTGAACCACATTTTACTCCTTGATTTTAACAGTGTCTAATGGATTTTCGAAATTCCACTCACAGAAGTGGTAATATTAAGTTTTATGTATATTTTCAAATTCTCCTAGGAGGTGGGTAAAAAACAGTGAAAGGTTCAATAAAAAAATTTATATATCTAAAATTATTATAAAATGACTCCAATGAATTACATTAAACTTATATAGGTATTATGTATCAATTTTTACCTAGAAATATTTTTAATTAAATTAATAAGTATTTAAATAAAGTGTCGGTTTTTAAATAATATCCCAGTGTTTTCACTATTCATCAAAAATTGAATGTTTTCAAAAAATTCACCCTAGTTTAATTGTGATATTCCAAATCCAAAAATGAAGTCCATTTTGAATGATAAAATTTATAAAATTTAAAAAATTGGGTATTACTATTCATAAAAACTAGTTCATAATAATATTATAATAATATATCGTTTAGTGAAACTCGGTATTGCGTACTACACACGCTATCGAAAAACATCTTGATTGCGTGTAATGAAAGCCAAGTCATGGATGCGTGTAGTGAAAGCTCTGTTTGGTGTTTCCTATAACATAATCAAAACTTATTTCATTTATACATTAAAAATAATCTATACTTAATGTTGCATAGAATAAATTCTACAAAACGAACTTGAAATTGTGTGTAACATGAGCCAAGAATAGTGTTTTATATACTGCAAGTTAATACGTTGTTGCATATAGAACAAGCTAATTTTGGTGTCACGTACAACAAAAGATATCAATGAAATTAAAAATAATAAATCTCATAAAATCTCAGGTTGTTATATTCTACCTCCCTTAAAATTAATTTATCCCTCTAAATTCTTTAGGGATATAAATGGTTTACTACTTGAATATTTCTTTCATAGAAACCCACATCGTAAAAAGGAATTCCAAAATATAACATTACAAAACTAAAGTATAAAATGTAACGGTTACCCAAATTAACTCAATACTGGGTTTCCACATAGGAGAACATAGGTGAAAATACAGATACAGAATACAAATCTAACCATCATGTTCTGATGGAGAGTTCTAGAGAACATGGCTATGAAAAATCCATTAATCACAAAGAAATAAATTTGTGATGATTTAAGGTACCATCTAAATCATCGGATATAAGGGCACTTGGAAAACATTTTTGGTTTTCAAGATCATTTTCCTATAGTTGAAGAATTTGAATTAGAAGAAATACTTACTTTATTTCGGTATAATCTCACGGTTGTTCATGCCTTGAACAAATTAAACTTCATCTCTTAAAGAAATGAAGTTTAATTTTTCATTCGTGAATTGTTAGCAGATCCAGGGATAGAATGATGGGTCATTCAATCTATCCCAAAAAAAAGGTTTTCAAAAGTTATCAAATATACAAAAGTACATCTATGGTGAGGTTAATCATATATGATTCCAAAAATGGACTTATACTTCATCTATCATACCGTTTAATAAAATAAAACTAGTTTCTACTAACCAGGGACTTACTGTAGGCTAGTGGTATGCAATAATCACCTGTCGTACTTCTGTTGTGGGTTCGATTCCCACATCCTTGTCTGACGCGAAGGGTTGTCGCCCATCCTACAGGTTGTCCCTTTTTCTAAAACTATAGTATTATAACAACAAGTTCTAGCCTTAAACAATACTATCTGATGTCCAACATAATCCATTCCAATCTTTAGGCTTATCTAGAATACATCTGTCCAATATCGTAGTATTAAGAAAATGATTACTTGAAAGGTCACACAACAATCACGTGAATACCATCATTTATCCCCCATATATCTTACGATATATCTTTTTGGCCACATTCCTAACATGTTAATACCTTAATAATGTATTCTTTTGAAACATGAATTACCATAGAAGATTAGTGAAAACATGAATGCTGTCAAAAATTAACTCTTTCCACATACCAAAATCCCAAAATTTCTATATACTAAAACCATGATATGACTTTTTCCTTATATCAGTCATGAGCTCATTAATACCATCAAACATCTCATTATCTTTTTATCCCTTCATTATGCGCATATCATTTACTTCCAAATATATCTGAATAACCTTTCATGGTTACCGATACCATTCAACATATACTTTCAAATACATTAGGAAAAACAATAGTTTAACAATCCTTAGATGTGTCTTTATTCCATAGTACGATTACCTATACAACATAACTCTTGATAAACATAAATCATTCCACTACCGTCTTAAACCATTGACCAAGCTTCAAAACTTCTTTCATCTCATATATCATTTGTAGTCTCCGCATCATCATCCACCTAAATACTACCCATATGACCATGCTGATTCTCTTCAAGAGATTTTCTGTTAGGGCATTGGTTTGCATAATTCCCATACATTCCACATTTAAAACATCTAATCATTGTTGATGTCGTAGTAATACCATTATCCTTCTCCATGGTGTTAACTGAACCCTTTCTTTTGCACTTATTGTATTTCTTTCCTTCTTTTCCGCACCCAAAACATCTTCTAGTTCCTTTGGAACATTCTCCTTTATGCCTCTTCCCACATGATTTACATGTGAGAAATTGAACTTTCTTTCACTACTGGAAATCTAGGCTATAGCCATGGTTTTAAACTATGGCTATAGGGCCTCAAACCGTGGATATAGGAAATAGCCACGGTTTGAGGAACCATGGGTATATTTGGCATGGATATAGGCCTAATACTATAGCCACGGTTTGGAACCATGGCTATATGCCTAGAGCCACGGTTCAATCCCTAGCTATAGGTATACAACCACGGTTCCAAACCGTGGTAATATCACTATAGCCATAGTTTATAATGGTGGCTATACAAGAGGGCCGACAACCTTTATTTCCACGGTTTGAAACCATGTCATTAGGCCTATAGCCACTGTTAAAAATAGTGGAAATAAGCCAATATCCACGGTTTAAAACTGTGGATATAGGGTCTTCAAATCAATAAAAAAAATAACCCCCCTTCATGTTGTTTTGACTTTGTCCTTTACCTTCCAGCAAATTGTCAAGCAGCAGCCACAATATTTTGGTAGATTTCATCTGTATTAGTCCCTTAGATGCAGGGAGGCTTGGTCTTGGGATTCCTTAGTGTGAAGAGGAATTTTTGGATGAACTATTTGTATGACACCCTTTTGGGCGATTAAAAATCTATGAAATTCCATAGACCTGAGGCAAGCAGTCTTCCACTAGCACTGAGGACCCAAGATGTACAAAATAAAAACTTATATACCTTCCTCTACACTAGATATAGATTAGGTTGCATCCCTGCACAAGTTAAATTATCAATATCTCCATCATGCACTACCAAAATAGACTCATGTGACATCTTATAAGATGGGTGTTATTTACTCATTTCATGTTAAGTATCACCTCAAGAGAGTTCTGCTGTCGATGGAAATATTGTGACTTGCAACCCTAACTACAGCATGTCAAACAATAATGTGTCCAAGATTGGAAGATAATTGATTTTTTAAAGTGGTATTCATCTTTAATTTCAATCCAGAAAAAAATTGAGGGGTGTCTCTAAGAGATTGACTTTGAGATATTGTTCCTTTGAGATAATCGGGTGATAAAGATAAACAATCTTATAATTATGCAGTTTAATACAGCACCCCTGCCACTCCTGGACACCCCTCCCCCAGGACACCTCTCCCCCCTACTTGGACAGCACCCTCCCCCCAGACGGGACACCACCCCCCCTTCCTGGACAACACCCCCCTCCCTCCCTCATGGACACCCCTCCCCCTTCCTAGATAGCACCACCCCTGCTGGACACCACTCCCCCATGTCTGGACAGCACCTCCTGCCTTGACAACCCCCCCCCCTACATGGACACCCCTCCCCCTACCTGGACAGCACCCCCTCCCTCCCTCCTGGACACCCCTCCCCCCTACCTGGACAGCACCACCCCTGTTGGACAACCCCCCTTCCTGGACAGCACCCCCCCCCCTGCCTGGACATAACCCCCCCTTATTTGACACCCCTCCCCTCTGCCTGGACAGCACCCCCTGCTGGACACCCCTCCCCCTGCCTCGACAGCCCCTCCCCCTGCCTGGGCAGCCCCCCCTCCCCTTGCCTGGATAGCACCCCCCTGCTGGACACCCCTCCCCCACCCTAGACAATCCCCCTGCCTAGACAGCCCCCCGAGACACCTCTCCCCCCTGCGTGGACAACACCCCCCTGCTGGACACCCCTCCCCCCTTCTGGAAAATTATTGAGACAACTGTTCTTTTTATTGAAGAATGGCCAATTCTGAAGGAAGAGATAAACCAGAGGTGGAGCATTAGCCAGTGGATCCAGTTATCCTTGGATCACTTGATGATGAAGATTGAACTGATGATGTGGTTATGAAAACTGTTGAACATTCTCATACACCACCTATACCATCACCACCTCCAATTGTGCATGAGAAATATCCCTCTATTTGTAAGATCTCATAAAGTTATATAATGTAATATTTTTCCTCTGATATTCTAAATGAGTTTGATAATATTATAGGAGATTATAATGACCTGAACGAGATGTTAAAATATACTAATGGTGAGATTATGGAACATAAAAAGTCATATATTCCCAAGGTTGATTTTGACAAGTTGGTTGGGTTAACGACTACCCAAACAAAGTTGGTTAAGAATCTCCAATCATTCCATCCTGTTCATAAAGTTGATTCTAAAGTAAGTTTCAAAGATATTAAGGATGTGAATGGTCTAGTTAGATATTTGAAAGATGTTTATACTACCAAGTCTGCGTTAAATGATCTTTGTGAACGGTTGTATCTCAAAGGTACATGTTCCAAAATCTTTCAATGGTGCAATTAGACATGTCTAAAGATGTTCTTGATGAGTTTAAGTCTTTCGGGACTAAAATTAAAGGAATCCTACACACTTTATAAAGTGTTGTATTAATCTAGTTCGAGTTCATCGAATGGTTTAAACCCTATATAACTTCCACCTCAGACCCTTTACTTCCAGCTTTTAAGAGTGGAGTTGATCAATTTCTCCCAAAATTGAATTATGTATCCCTACAGATTCAGTCCATGTAGTGTGATATGTTCACACCATTCCTTATGCAAGATTTCAAGAGGAATTTTATGAGTGAGTTCCATGATACTAGAGAAGATGTCAGGAAGCTTGGTATTTGAACTAATAGATCCCTAAAATTAAGTAGTGGTCTTTTATGATGAATTTTATGGGATGTTGAATGAAATCATGAATGTCTATAAGGATGATCAATGTATGGTTTTTATATATCTCATTCTACTATCTAGAAACTACTAGCATTTGTTAACCTCTTTGAACAAGGCCTATAAATAAGTTCAATGGCTATATTCATATTCTTCCTTGACAAAGCTAGTGGTTACTAGAAAACCATTTTTTAAAACAATAAAGAAATTATGAAAAAAGTTTTTAAAACAATCAAAAAATTATAGAAGTCAAATTAAAGGTTTAAGCAAAGGGAACCTACATCAACCTCATGTGCGTTGCTTTTGACGAGGACAACTTGAATCTTTCTTTTTTCCACTTGCATGCATATTCAACTTCACATATATATATATAAGGACACATAGCCCCTATGTACATATTTTCATGGCCAAATATGCACAAGTGGGTCCTTATAAATATGTTTGTACTTGCATATACCCCTTTACACTTACACATGTATGCATTTTTCATATCTATATATAAACACACCTATCCCCAATATATATATTCATACTTCCATGAGTGAATATATATAAAGGGGGAACTTATATATGTATATTCCTACCTATGCATACACATGTAAGTCTTCGTCAATGGCGACTCAAATCCACCTTAACAAAATCCAAAACGCACTGCAAAAATATAAAAAACCCAAAAAATAACAAATTCAATAATTAAAATTGGGCCAAAGAATCAAAACATAATAATCCTTACCCAAATATGGTGTTGAATTCACTGTCATCGATGGTGGTGGATAGAACCGTTCTCATCATAAGAAAACACCTATAAGAGAATAGTGGGAGAAAATGAGATATAACGACTTCTTATATATATGTGATTAGTGTGTTAACTGTACATGATAAATGATACATGAATCTATAACCAACAGTGAAAAAATAATATTCATATTGATATGTAACTCCCAATACTAAATAACATGATCATTAATAAGGCTCTTTATTTTTCAAACATTGCCTTCAATTGCCTGTTCAGGAATCAAAAATCACCAAAATATGAGAATAAATTAAACATCCATCATCACTTAAAAGTGAGAAAGAGGGATTAGAAATTGTTCTTAACCTAGAAAATTCATTACTTGAATGTATAAAATAACTAAAACTCTTCATGCCTATATCCTTCTTAATTTTCTAGATTGAAAACTCATTTTTTAGCATGTTCTTCTTCTATAATTCACCTTTATTCTTAGTTTATATAGGTTCATCAATTTTATAAAGTATAGAATTTTCATTATTTTATTCTTACTCAATCCGCTTGGATTTTTCAAACTAGTTTGCTAATATGATCAGACAATCTTTTGGTTCATGATCATCCTTATTCTTGATTGTATATTCCTTATTTGTAGAAACTATTTCTGAACATGCGATAATTGGTTCTTTCCTTTTATTTTTCAATAATTATTATTGTTATGGAATCTATGTAATAAATTCTTAACAATTTGGACAATGTGGTTTCCCTTACACACACACTTTCAACTGCCTTTAGAGTGCCCTTTTTAGGCTCCCTTTCAAACTCCACACTAGAATTGTCAAGCACTAGCCCACTAAAATATCAAATATTGATACTTAACCCAACACATTGATCTGAATGCAATCTTAGAAATACAGAAGCTCTAAATAGCATATTTACTAATATAAACTCTTCATAATTAACTGAACACACTAACTATACCTACCACTATAGGTAAATCATTAATTTTGGTGCGGTCATGGAACCAAATATGGTTCATCCAACATTCAACTCCAGACAATAATCAGATGCTTTGTTGATGAATTTTGACTCAAAATTATTCGGTAATGACAACATTACTAATTAGAAACCCATCATGCCACAATCCTAAGCATGCATTATTACCACAAAATCACGAAAATACCTTTAATCCATACTTCATAACAAAATATCATTTCCAAAACACCAAACCCAAAGGTTTATCATAATAATATAAGGGTTAATCTCATACACACCAAGCATAACAACCAAACACCACACATTCACCCCTGATAATAAGAAACCATCCACCCCTTAACTGATCTAACAAGAAACATCCTAATAAAAATATAGAATCAAATCACCCAGAAATCACCAAAATTCCCTATATCGAGAGTTTTACATCAAAACATCAAGATATCATAAATCAAACAAAAAACATGTGAAAACCACTATGCCCTACAGACCCCCCTGCACCAGTCCCCCCTACCCTTACAAATTCCTCCCTCTAGTCTCACCCCCTCCAGTCCCTAGACACCCCCACTCCCCCCTGCCCTCCTGCACCTCTCCCCTGTAGACCCCATTCCCTCCTTCACCCCTCCCCTATGCCCTGCAGACCCTCCCCCTTGCACCCCTCCCCAATACCCTACAGACCCCCCTGCCCTCCTGCATTCCTCCACTATGCCCTGCAGACCCCCCCCCCATGCACCCTCCCCCTGCACTCTCCCCCCTACCCTCCTCCCCACTGCCATGCAGACCCTCACCCCCGCCCTCCTGCACCCCCCCTATGCCCTGCAGACCCCCCTTGCACCCTCCCCCCTATGCACCCTCACCCTTCCCCTCCTCCCCACTGCCCTGCAAACCCCCCTACCCCTACAAATTCCCCCCTCCAGACCCAGGACACCCCCACTCCCCCCCTACACCTCTCCCCTATAGACCCCTCGCCCTCCTACACCCCTCCCCTATGCCCTGCAGACCCTCCCCACCTGGAAAGTACCCCTGCCCCTTGCCTACTGCCACAACATATCCTGGAACCAATTTAAGGGTAGAATCATATTCCCACTCAAGCCTTGTGAGACTATCAGTGTATTTTGGCAGCAGCAGTGAAAGGACACTATTGCCAAATCCCAATGATCAGTAGGGGAGATATCTATATTCTTCCAACCACCATTTAAGTAGTTTATTAACATGATTAAAGAGATAATGATGAGTTTTCTTATATTACTACTCCCATTCATAAGGATCAATGGTGTATTCTAGTGAAGAATGAAAAGTAGGACCACGATCATATCGTTGTTCAGATTGGAGATCATTACACCATTTAAATGGTCACTTCAAGGCAGAACCATATTACTATTGACCTTAAAAAACTCATAAACATATTCTGAAACAAAACGAGGTCTCCTAAGTGGGATCCCATATGTGAAGGTTTTGGTGCATAACACACGACCCCAAATGCCAAATGGAGATCATCTAAGAAAAAGTACCTCTAATGTGTGTGGTGTTGGAATGTAGTTTCATCATTATTTAATCCAAATGGAATGACCTAAATGGTGCGGGTTGGATTGCCGGTGGCTGGGGGATGGTGAGGGCTCGAATGCAGGTGGAAGGGGGCTGGAATGCTGGTGGAAGGGGACTAGTTGCAGGTGCTGGGGGGATGGTGCGGGCTGATTCGATTGTGGAAGGGGGCTGTTGTGGGCTGGAATGCTGGTGGTAGTGGGCTGAATAGAAGGTGGAAGGGTGCTGGTGTGGGCTGGATGTGGCTGGAGCAGGGCCAAATCATGGCGTGACCGAGGCGTGACCACGATGTGACCGCGGCGTGACAGTGGCATGACCGTGGCCTGACCGCGGCGTGACCTCAGCGTGACCGCGGCATGACAGCGACATGATTGCGGCATGACCATGGCATGTTGGCTCGGTCCACCGACATCCACAGGGTAGCATCTTCCACTTAGTTTCAAATAGGTTTATTTTGATGGAATGAGAGGATGTTTTCTCAGAATATTTAAAGAAATGAATGCTAATATGTGATTACTAGAGGATTGGATGACCCCTGATATACCTAATTCGATGAAGGCTCAAATGCAGGTGGAAGGGGGATGGAATGTTGGTGGAAGGGGGCTGGTTGCAGGTGCTGGGGGGATGGTGCGGGCTGATTCAAAGGTGACAGGGGGGTTGTTGTGGGCTAGAATTCTGGTGGCAGTGGGCTGAAATGTAGCTGGAAGGGGGCTGGGATGGGCTGGATGTGGCTGGAGCAGGGCCAAATCATGGCATTATCGTGGCATGACTGCGGCGTGACCGTGGCGTGACCACAGCGTGTTGGCCCGATCCAGCGACATCTGTAGGGCAGCATCTTCCACTTAGTTTCGAATAGGATGACATGGATGGGATGAGAGAGTGTTTTCTCAGAATATTTAAAGAAATGAATGCTAATCTATGATGAGTAGTGAATTAGATGACCCCTGACATACCTAATTCGTTGAGGGCTCGAATGCAGGTGGAAGGGGGCTGGAATGCTGGTAGAAGGTGGCTGGTTGCAGGTGCTGGGGGGATGGTGTGGGCTGATTCGAAGGTGGCAGGGGGGCTGTTGCGGGCTACAATGCTGGTGGCAGTGGGCTGAAATGAAGGTGGAAGGGGTCTGGTGTGGGCTGGATGTGGCTAGAGTAGGGCCAAATCACGGTATTACCGCGGCGTGACCGCGGCATGACTGCGGTGTGACCACGGATTGACCGCAGCATTACCGCGGCATGACCGCAACGTGTTGGCCCGGTCTAGCAACATCCGTAGGGCAGCATCATCCACTTAGTTTCAAATAAGATGATATGGATGGCATGAGAGGGTGTTTTCTCAGAATATTTAAAGAAATGAATTCTAATCTGTGATGACTAGAGGATTGGATGGCCCCTGATATACCTAATTCGGTGAGGTCTCGAATGAATGTGGAAGGGGACTGGAATGCTGGTGGAAGGGGGCTTGTTGCAGGTGCTGGGGGGATGGTGCGGGCTAATTCAAAGGTGGTAGGGGGGCTGTTAGAGGCTGGAATGCTAAGAAATGGTAATAAGATATGGAATGTAAAATAGGTTCTTTGTACGTTAACCAATTTTAGAACTTATTAGATGAACATGAAAGGGTGGGAATATTTTGGTGAAATTGGGATTTCTAAATGAGAACTGACAAGGATTGTAGTTTCTCTAAATATAAATAAAAACTAATTGTAAAAGGATAAAATATAATTAATAGTATTGACTATACAGATACTATTTCACTTATTTTGATGATATTGTATATTCATGTATATCACATATACTCACATTTAATATGAGATATATCAAAAATATTTCAAAATAACTTTACATGTTGGGAATTTAGTTGTGGATGTTTATATGATATAGACTAAAAGTTTTAAAATACAAACTGATACTTTTATATTATTCAATCTGCAATAATATATGATATAAAAAACAATATGATATATACTTTCTTTATATTCAAACCACAAAAGAATACTTTTAATAGAATAAAATCCATACAATATCATTATATATATAGAAACACTCTGGGAATTTGTCCCTCATTTTTGTAGTTCCAATTACTAATTCAAAGCCTCATGCACAAACATTAAAGCTGTTGTATACCAACTCACCAAATTTTCTGTTATACAGCCTACATTGTTTCTAAAATTAGGACATTACTTATTCTTACGTTAGTATATAAAATTTAAACAAACTAAAAAACTAATCCACTAATCCAGAAAAAATTAAAACAGCGTATTCATAAAAAAATAGATGTTCAACCATTAAAAAATGGTAGAATCTTATATAGTTTGATATCTGCTGATTTAAATCAAACATAAAAATGATGAATGTGTTTTAGAAAAAATTGAATGTAATAACAGGATATTATCTTATGCATGGGGTTTAGACTCACACCTATATTACCAAGTGATTATATTATTACCCAATAACCTTTATCTTCATTTCATTATTTCACATTTAGTTTTTTATACCCAATTTTTTCTATATTATTAATTGTCAAATATTAGTTAGTTGTTCTTTCCCAAATCACATATTTTATTCATGTCTTTCTTATTTTTAAAATAATCAATATTAGAAGTCAACTAATTGAAAATTTCATAATGTTTTTGTAAAATTCATTATATAGATAACCCATGGGATGATCCAAATATCATTCATTGAAAAATAAATTACTATTTTATTAGGTTTTTATGAAAAAGTAATTTACCATTCAGTAGATTCACCATTAATGTATGATATTTTAGCATAAGTGAATTAGAACTAGCTACTACTATAACTAAACAAGATGTGTTTTTATTAATAATTACATGGTTTTAAAAATGATGTTCCTGCACATGTAGTTTAATTCATATAGGCTATGGTAAAATTAGATTTATTGTTTCCAAAACTACATTTTCTATTAAGGCGTAGTGTTTTGACAGTGTGGGGTCGATCCTATAGGGGGTATGAGGTGGAATACATTATCTAATTATAGAACTCATTCGGACATGAGTCCTCTAATGATGATTTTCTTTGGGAAAATAACTCAAAGATAACTGGGATTAGGATCAGAGATAAGGAAGTGATCGAGATCATTTTTGGGGTCATGAAAAAAGATGATCTTAATTCTAAATCAGTATGTTCTCAAGGTTTAGGCTGTAAAGAAAGAAGATTTCATTAGTTTATCATAGTAAAAACATGTATATATATCAATGAGGATGTTATTTTGTGTTCTAGAGATAATGTAACACCCCAATCTTATATGGTACACTTCTCTTTGAATAATACAGTAGCGTGTGTTCTATGCAATTTCGAGTTCTAACACACACCACGACCAATCAAAGTAGCCGTTATAAATAGTAATACCCACTTTTTGAAATTTTATAAATTTTATCTCTCAAAATGGACCTCATTTTTGGATTCATAATATCGAAATTATCCTAGTGTGAAATTTTGGTACGTTGCGGATAACTATCATATTTTGATGAATAGTGAAAATTACTAAATTTTAATTAAAAACAACTTTTTTAATCGAAAAAATTAATAGTGATAAATTATTAATTTGAGAGGTTTTAAATTATATATAGAATATATTTTTAACATTTAATCCAATGATGGTTATTGGACATAATTTCACATTTAAATAGAACATAAACAAATATCAATCTTTTGATAGTTATTATATCTTAAAAAGATGCTTTTTGTTTTGACAACGGGAAATAATTTTAAATTAATTTCCGCCACTTCTGTGTTTTGAATTTGGAAAAATGGATTCCATATTTTTAATCTGGATGTCCAAATTGTGTATATAGTTAAACTTTATTTTTATACATTTTTAATAATTACTTCGGAAAATATTTTATTTACCATGGTTAAAGGTTAAATCCGGTAAATAAGAGTTAACAAATATTATTATAATAATACTAAATTATCCTAAAACATGTCCTAAATTTATTGGTGGATACATTTCCGACCATGGGAATATTTGGGTCTATTTGGGGACCCCATGGAGCTACTTGTAGGTGATAGGGACACTTTATTCTAATTAAGTTAAAATAAATACAAAAATGACACAAGCATATATCTTTTAGAAAAACATTTTTTACATTCGGTTATATATGTTGGATTTTTGACTATAAATATTAATTATAAATATATAAATATTTCATACATAATGGTATTTTATTTATAATTTTTAGACATTATATAATTTAATTTATTTTTGACACAATGGTGATGCACTAATTACCTAACTAATGGAAAATTAGACTAATTGATATTATAAATACCCAAATAAATGTAATTTGAGACTTTTTATAAATACCAATAATTTTATAGGATAATATGACATGTTAATATTTATTTAATTAACGTTTTTCGAATTAATTATTCTGTTATAATTTTTACAAAAATAAATTATTGAATAGTGTCAAAATTGACATAAAAGAGTTTTTGAAACAAATATTATATTATTAATTGTTATTAAATTCATAAAAATCTAAGGTTCGGCCAAGAGACTTATATCATGATAGTTATTTAATTAATGGAACACTTGGGGGTCTCTTGAATGTATATAGTATGTTTATTAACCATATAATATAAAAATACAAAGAGACATTGTAAAAGTGAAACTAATTAACTAAGACTTAATACTTAAAGATAAGGTTAATATAGAAACCCAAACCTGTCTAAATACTATTGGTTGAGTCTTTTGCGACCTTTCCCCACCTTAACCTTCAAATAATCCTCTTTTTAGCCATTAGAAACCTAATATGAATTTATTATATAATAATATTTCTCGATTTTTTAGAGGTGCCCCTCACCCCTCTTATAAAAGGGCACTTCACCTTCCCATTAATTCACACCTTCAAATCATTTTGGTTCGGCCAACCCCTGCCCAAATACTCACCCAAATTCCATCACTTCATCCTAGAGTCCTTATTTTAGTCAGAATTACAACCTACGGTTCCCTTTTGATCAAATCAAAAGGAAGAACCCGATGAAGAGGTATTGTTTTCACCACCCTTTTTCAAATTCATTTCTTCTTCAACTTATTCTTTCCTTGTTATTCCCATTCTAAAATAATAAATCCAGTATATCCTATATAATGTTATATTATTATTAATATTGTACAAACATATTCAGTATTATATCCATCCTTTTAATGACATGTCACCATTTGCGCGTACGTACAGCTTACCGTCTCCACGTCGTGGTTTAATTGTTATTCAATATATTATTATTTGGATGGGTATAATAATGATGTGTAATTCATGTAAATAATAAATATAACATGATAATGATTCTTTATATATGATATATCATCCAATTATATATTATATTAATATAAAAAGAATGATATTTTCCCTCATTCATACGTACGGATTACCGTCTCCACAACGCGATGAGATTCATTTCCAAGTTCACCATTCATGGACGATTATAAAAATATATTTTAATAATAAGTATTTAATATATTTCATAATAATGATACTGGAAATATATATATTTATATATATAAGTATTTATGTACTTACATATATCTTATTCAATACTATGTAAAAACGGAAACACCGTTTATGCGTACGTACGGACTACCATCACCATAAGCGGTGTTTTCCATTTCATATATATGTCTATTATAAATTTTTATATTCTAAATATATATAATAAATAAATCATGTTTTATATTATTTATGTATTTAAATCATGATATATGTGATACAATCAAGAGTAACAAGTTAAAACACGTACGATAAAGAAAACGATTATTACCCGAATTATTAATATAACATGGAAATTATTATTAAATGGGCAGTATAAGGTCATAAATGTATAATGTATGATATAATAAATATTAATATGGTTATGGTATAATTTAATAACATACTATAGTCTTCATACATGAGGATAAACGTACCCTCGACTAAAGGAAAGTGAAAGGTAAGGGGTTTTCATCTCACTCCTTATTCCTGTGAGATTCATGCCATATTGCCACTATTACCTTTTGTGTGATGTATATACTATCCATAATTGTATTCTTTGGGTAATACATTTTAATTTATGTGTATTTACATATTCATTGTATGATACCTCTTTCAAGGGGTGTATGTTTTGTAAGTTACCAAATTGGTAAGGGTTAATTTCACAATCTCTTTATTACCCGAGGTTGTTTTTACGTAAGTATCTACTGGGACCTCTTTATCATCCACATCCATGTTTCATAAAAATTTATTTCAAAACATTCTTACTATTTTAGATAATATGGGTTAAAGTCATTTATACCCTTGTTCTAATTTTTATAATAAGTTTATAAAGGAATCTTTTCGTCGTTTTACAAACAAGGTCCTTTTTAACCTTTCTGACAAAATTAAGGTAAGAATGTCTTTTTAACTTATACGGAGGGTGTGGCTATTTTCTGCCATTATAAAATCCTAGATGCTTCCCTTATAGTCTTATAATGATATTTTCATAGTAAATGTTTTATTTTATAATTATGTTACTTTTAAATGATTTCAAAAAATAGATATTTCTCTCAAATAGTTTTGATTTCATCTATGTCAACATATTTTGAGGGATTTTAAGCTTATTTGAAGTTGATTAATTATGATACAATGAATCCATATTGTATTGATTATTTTGTGATATGTTTGAATATGGATGTGTTATTTTTATACCATTCATGGTTTATAGTGAAAGTATTGACATTTCGTGTGCTAGTTTTAATACGAATGTTTATGTTATATTTCAACCTCTTCTTAAGATGAATGTGTTGGACTAGTATGTTCTAGGTTTGGGACCGGTAAAAGTAAGCCCCCCAGGATGGGGTCTGGTTACAGAAGACCCTCCGGGTTGGTGTCCGGTTATTAGAGGAACTCCGGGTTGGTGTCGGGTTATTAGAGGCACTCCGGGTTGGTGTCCGGTTATTAGAGGCACTCCGGGTTGGTGTCTGGTTATTAGAGACACTCCGGGTTAGTGTCCAGTTATTAGAGGAACTCCAGGTTGGATTCCATTTACAGAGGATCCCCAGGTTGGGTTCTGGTTAAAGTTATACCTTAGGACATGGCATGAGGCCTTGACACAGAAATTAAAGTTTGGCATTATGCATTCCATCATTATGAAAGTGGTTATTGATATTGCATGTGATTATTTGATTAGTAGAATATCCATGTGAATAAGTAAATGAAATTATTTCATTTTATTTTTGCTATATTTTGTTGAAGTTCAAGTTTAAAAGGATTTTTTTTAGTTATACATTTCCTTAAATGTGTATTCCTATTTATGAAAGTTTCCACTATATTGTTATCCTTACTGGGCATTTGAGCTCACCACTTTCTATGTTTTATTTTTCCCTGGATGTGAAGAAGTATTTTAGGAATGACCTGCAGGGATAGTATGAGGGGATAAGAGTGTGGACTATGGAGACTATATTGTTGTATTTTTCATTTTATGATGTAATGTAAACATTATGAATGTATCTATTTATTCTAAGGATACTAAACTAATCGGTCTTTCGAAACTTTATCTTTCTTGTGATCATGCCAACGTTATGTAATAATGCACCGACTCTGGGTAACTGGGGTCGGGGAGTTATAGTTGGTATCATAGGAAGTCTATCAATAACCTTGGAAACTGGATTTAGATAAACTCTGATTAGAGTACGTAGACCTAAGATGAACATTGAGGATTAGTGTAGAAGAACATCCTATAATTTTCATATTGTAGAGATTTTGTGAGTTTTCTGAGGAATACATCCATGTCTGGATACAAGCAGGTACAGACGGCTCTGGAACAGATGTACCTAGGGGTAAAACCCACAAACACCACTTTAAGCTAGACTTGAACGAGAACTGGTGCACGACAACGGGCCTTGCTGCACTCTTGGTTACGACACTCCTGGGGGATATGCTTAGGATAATTATCATTTTTTTACGAACCATTATGAATGGTTTATGAGTATATAATTCCTCAAAGAAATCATTTTTATGATTATGGATTATATCCATAAACTGTTCAATTTTTGTTAGGTATTTTACAAGTTTGGAATTATTCATTGCAATTCATAAACTGACCCAGTTTATGCTATTGTATAGAAATGGTGCCTAGTATAAGGAATGTGAACTCCAGTAATACGTGTGGTCTATAGAGTAAGAAGGATCATATATTTCATAGTCCTAATCCAGATTTTAGAAGGGAAATAGTCTCCCACATATTATCATCAGATGAAGAAATAGTATCATGTGTTGATAAGATAAGTAAAGAATTCTCGGAGTCCTATGGCCTTGAAGGGAAGCCAGAGAAAGAAAGGATGGTAGAGAGAAGAACAGATAATGGGAATAAGGTAAAGAAGGATTTTACCATATGTGATAACTGTATAATGAATCACCTTGGGAAATGATTGAATGGAATGGGAGTATGTTATATGTGTGGAGAAAAAGGACACCAAGTACGTGACTACAAGGGTAAGAAAATGGTTTCAAATGTACAATGATTCATCTGCAAGGAGTTTGGACACTACGCGAACCAATTTCCCAATCATCAGACTATGCCGCAAATGATGCTATTGGATAATAATATAGTTATGATACTACCACAAATGAAGAGGAATGACTAGTGTTCTTATGTTGTTATTTTGAAGTTATTTCATTTAAGTGATGTATCAATGATGTTCTGGAAATAAATAAGGATTGTACTACAGTACTATTTCATTTTGGATTTGAGATTTTATAATACTAAGAAAAGTGACTCTACAGCGAGTTAAAATTTTTAGAAATTACATGGAAAAAAGGATCTTCATTGTGTTTAACTTCCTTATAAATTTTGTACTGTGAGTTTGGATAGTATTATTTTGGATATGTCTATAGGTTGGAATGGATTATGTTTGAGTGGTTATTTTTGGATTTTTATAAAAGGACAACATGCAGACCGTGTGACAACTCGTCGCGTCGGACAAAGCTGTGGGAATTGAACCCACAACTATAGTGAGATTGGGATTTATCGCCTACCACTAGACTACGTGAATCACCTGGATTGTATAATGTAGTTTCCTTTTTTAATGGGTCAGATATGTGAATTATACATTCATTATATTTGGAACCCTATACGATTAGGATAAATAGAGTATTTTTGAGTTGTCTTATGTTTTGTAGTGAAAGATGAGTTTGTGGTAGAAATTTATTAATGGATAAAACTCTAATTATAAAGTAAGTATATCTCCTTATGATCTTATCCAATCTCATAAATAAATTCCTCAACATTAAGAAAAATAACTTAGAACAAAAATTATGTCTTGGATGGTACATTATATAATCACAAATTTATGGCTTTGGGATTGTTGGCCTTTTCATAGCCATGTTCTCTACCACTCTCCATCAGATATTAATGGTTAGATTTCTCTTCCATATCCAGATTTTCATAAATGGAACCCTATCATGTGTTATTTTCGGTAACCTTTATACTTACCACTCTTTATTTTCAATAGAGGCCTCATTAATCCATTTTTCGATGTGGGATTTCAACTAAGATATTTTGAATTGTCAACCCCAAGTTTCCAATAATGAGTATAAATTGTGAGGAAATAATTTATTGATGGAGAGGAGAATGTACTCCCGAAGCTTCTATGGTATGCTTCTCTTTGAATAATACAGTAGCATGTGTTGTACGCAACTTCTAGTTCAAACACACACCATGACCAATCAAAGTAGCCGTTATGAATAGTAACACCCACTTTTTGAAAATTTATAAATTTTATCTCTCAAAATGGACTTCATTTTTGGATTTGGAATATCGAAATCATCCTAGGGTGAATTTTTGGTACTTTGTGGATAACTCTAATATTTTGATGAATAGTGAAAATTATAAATTTTAATTAAAAATACTCTATTAATCGAAAAAATTAATAGTGATAAATTATGAATTCGAGTGGTTTTAAATAATATAAAAAATATATTTTTACCATTTAATCCAATTTTGGACATTGGACATAATTTCACATTTATACCGAACATAAACAAGTATCAATCTTTTGATAGTTATTATATCATAAAAACATGCTTTTTGTTTTGACTGCGGGAATTAATTTTAAATTAATTTTTGCTACTTCTGTGTTTTGAATTTGGAAAAATGGATTCCATATTTGGAATCAGGATGTTCAAATTTTGTAAATAGGTAACTTTTATTTTTAGAAATTTTGAATAATTACTTCGGTAAATATTTTATTTACCATGGTTAAAGGGTAAATCCGGTAAATAAGGGTTAAAAAAATAATATTATAATAATACTAAATTACCCTAAAACGGGTCCTAACCTTATTGCTGGATACATTGCTGACCATGGGAATCTTTGGGTCGATTTTGGGACCCCATGGAGCCACTTGTAGGTGATAGAGACACTTTATTTTAATTAAGTTAAAATAAATACAAAAATGACATAAGCATATATATTTTAGAAAAACATTTTTTACATAGGGTTATATATGCTATAATTTAGACTATAAATATTAATTAGAAAGATAAAATTATTTCTTACATAATGGTATTTTATTTATAATTTTTAGACACTATATAATTTAATTTATTTATGACACAATGGTGATGCATTAATTACCAAATTAATGAAAAATTAGATAAATTGATATTATAAATTCCCAAATAATTGTAATTTGAAACTTTTTATAAATAAATATAATTTTATAGGATAATATGACATGTAAGGATTGATTTAATTAAATTTTTTCTAAGTAATTATTCTTTTATGATTTTTAAAAAAATCAATTATTAAATAGTGTCAAAATTGGGATAAAAGAGTTCTTAAAAAGAATATTATATTATTAATTGATATTAAATTCCAAAAAATCTAAGGTTCGGACAAGAGACTTATATAATGATAGGTGTATCATTAATGGACCACTTGGGGTGTCTCTTGGATGTATATAGTATTTTTATTAACCATATAATATAAAAATACAAAGAGACATTGTAAAAGTTAAACTAATTAACTAAGAGTTAATACTTAATGATATGGTTAATATAGTATCCCAAACCTGTCTAAATCTTATTGGTTGAGTAATTTCAGAACTATCCCCACCTTAAAATTTAAATAATCCACTTTGGAGATATTATAAACCGAATATGAATTTATTATAAAATAATATTTCTAGCTTTTCCAAAGGTGCCCCTCACCCCTCTTATAAAAGGGAACTCACCCTTCTCATTAATTCACACCTTCAAAGCCTTTTGGTTCTTCCAAACACTGGCCAAATACTCTCTCAAATTCAGTAACTTCATCCTAGAGGCATTGCTTTAGTCATAAAGCCAACCTAAGGAGCCCTTTGGATCAAATCAAAAGGAAGAACCCGAAGAAGAGGTATTGTTTTCACCACCCTATTTCAAATTCATTTCTTCTTCAAATTCGTCTTTCTTTGTTATTACCATTCTAAAATAATAAATCCAGTATCTCCTATATAATGTGATATTATTATAAATATTTTACAACCATATTCATTATTCTATCCATCCTTTGAATGACATGTCACCATACGTGTGTACGTACGGCTTACCGTCTCCACGTCGTGGTGTAATTGTTATTCAATATATTATTATTTGGATGGGTATAATAATGATGTTTAATTCATGAAAATAATAAATATAACATGATAATTATTCTCTATATATGATATATCATCCAATTATATATTATATTAATATCAAAAGAATGATATTTTCGCTCGTGCATACGTACGGATTACAGTCTCCACGACGCGATGAGATTCATTTCCAAGTTCACCATTCATCGATGATTATAAAAATATCTATTACGAATATGTATGTAATATATGACATAATAATTCCACTGGAAATATATATATTTATATATATAAGTACTTCTATACTTACATATATATTATTCAATACCATGTAAAAACAGAAACACCGTTTATGCGTACGTACGGACTGCCGTCTCCATAAGCGGTGTTTTCCATTTCATATATACGTCTATTATAAATTTTTATATTCTAAATATATATGATAAATAAATAATGTTTTATATTCTGGATGTATTTAAATCATGATCCATGTGATACAATCAAGAGTAACAAGTTAAAACACGTACGATAAGGAAAACGATTATTACCCGAAATGATAATATAACATGGAGATTATTATTAAATGGGTAGTATAAAGTCAAAAATGAATAATGTATGATATAATAAATATTAATATGGTTCTTTTATAATTTAATAACATACTATAGTCTTTATAAAGGAGGCTAAACGTACCCTCGACTAATGTAAAGTGCAAGGTAAGGGGTTTTAATCTCACTCCTTATTCCTGTGAGATTCATGCCATATTGCCACTATTACCTTTTGTGTGATGTATTTACTATCCATAATTGTATTATTTGTGTAATACACTTTAATTTATGTGTATTTACATATTCATTTTATGATACCTCTTTCAAGGGGTGTGTTTTTTGTAAGTTACCAAATTGGTAAGGGTTAATTTCATAATCTCTTTATTATCCTAGGTGGGTTTTATGTAAGTATCTACTGGGACCTCTTTATCATCCACATCCATGTTTCTTAAAAATGTATTTAAAAACATTATTAAAATTTTACAGAATATGTGTTAAAGTCATTTATACCCTTTTTTTACTTTTTATAATAAGTTTATAAAGGAATCTTTTCGTCGTTTTCCAAATAAGGTCATTTTTAACCTTTTTGACAGAATTAAGGTAAGAATGTATTTTTAACTTATATGGCGGGTGTGGCTATTTTCCACTATTATAAAATCTTAGAAGCTTACCTTACACGCTTATAATGATATTTTCAATGTAAATGGTTTATTTTATAATTATGTGACTTTTAAATGATTTCAAAAAATAGATATTTCGTTCAAATAGTTTTGATTTCATCTATGTCAACATCCATTTATGGATTTTAAGATTATTTGACGTTGATTAATTATGATACAAAACTTACTTATTATATTGAATATTTTTTGATATGTTTGACTGTTGATGTGTTATTTTTATACCATTCATGGATTATGGTGAAAGTATTGACATTTAATATTCTAGTTTTAATACAAATGATTATGTTATATTTCATCCTCTTCTTAAGATGAATGTGTTGGACTAGTATGTTCCAGGTTGGGTACCGGTAAAAGTAATCCCTCCGGGTTGGGGTATGGTTACAGCAGACCCTCCAGGTTGGTGTCCGGTTATTAGAGGCACACAGGGTTGGTGTCCGGTTATTAGAGGCACTCCGGGTTGGTGTCCGGTTATTAGAGGCACTCCGGGTTGGTGTCCGGTTATTAGAGGCACTTTCGGTTGGTGTCCGGTTATTAGAGGTACTCTAGGTTGGTGTCCATTTACAGAGGTCTCCGGGTAAGGTTCCAGTTACAGTTATACTTTAGGTCTTGGCACGAGGCCTTGAAACAGAAATTAAAGTTTGGCATTATGTATTCCATCATTAGGAAAGTGGTTACTGATATTTCATGTGATTATTAGATTAGTAGAATATCCATGTGAATAAGTAAATGGCATTATTTCATTTTATTTATGCCATATTATATTGAAGTTCATGTTTAAAAGGATTTTGTTTTAGTTATATATTTCCTTAAATGTTTATTCCTATTAATGAAAGTTTCCGCTATATTGTTACCCTTACAGGGAATTTGAGCTCACCCCTTTCTATGTTTTATTTTTCCCAGGATGTGAAGAAGTATTTTATGAATGACCTGCAGGGATAGTATGAGGGGATAAGATTGTGGAATATGGAGACTATATTTTTGTAGTTTTCATTTTATGATGTAATTTAAGCATTATGAATGTTTCTAGTTATTCCAAGGCTACTAATCTAATCGGTCTTTCGAGACTTGATCTTTCTTGTGATCATTCCAATGTTATGTAATAATGCACCGACTCTGGGTAACTGGGGTCGGGGTGTTACAGATAACTACATAATAAATTCATTAAACATGGATTCTATGGTATAATGATTCATAGTATACTGGTAATATCGTATTCTACATCAATTAGGTCAGGGAAATTCATTTAAATATAACATGGTCATGGTTTCTTAATATAATGTAATTTACAATTTTTATTTAACCTAATTACAATCCCTTAAAATTAAAAATATTATAATTAATGATAAAAAATATTCAAAAACCCTTATTATTGATCACTACCCAAAGAAGTTTAGTTAGTCATGGTATAATCGATCACAAATTGGCGAAAAATTGAAAGCATATTTTACATGGTAACAAATACTGAGATTAAATGACTAACAGTCATGTAATTATTATGATTAAAAAATTGATCAACATTCAATTGAGAATAAGAAATTTAAATATCAAACCATGCACAATTTCAATCAACATCATATTTTAAATAATATTGAGAATTAGTATAACACTGATTCGATGAAGAATGATGATATAATCAATGAATGCACATATTACAGTGTTTGAGATGAAAAAATGAATGAATAACATTACTTAAATCGATCCATAGTGCATCTATTAAATTAAAAGAAATGAAAATTCTTGATGAAATTCGAGTTTGGGGTGAGGGTGCTGAACGATAATGAGGGAACAATGAAAGAAAAATGAAAATTGGCATCCCTTTTGTACATAGTGTGCTTCTATGGGAGAGTTCGTCGGGGAGTAGGGTACCACTATGGGAGAGTTCTTCAGGGAGGAGGGTGCCACTGAGAGAGTGGGATACATGGTGAGATCATTGGGGAGATCGTCGGGAGGAGGATACCTCGTCAGGGAGGAGGGTTGTGCGGTGATGTGGATGCGAACTGGGGGAGGATGAGGAGGACTGCGGGGAGAAGGAGACGCCGTCGGGGAGGAGGGCTGCGTGGTGATAGGGCTATGAATCAGGGAAGGAGAGGAGGGATGCGGGGAGGAGGAGACATCGTCGGGAGGAGGGATACATGGGGTACATATCAGGGTAGGAGGAGGGCTTCACGGTGTGTGAATCGGGGGAGGTGGTGGAGGAGCCCGATAAAGATTGGAAAAAAATTGACGAAACTGATTTAGCCACAGAAATCAAATTTATCTGTGGCAATATAAAGGCTATAGAAACGAACCTATAAAACATTGGCTATAGGTCTGTGGAAATAGCCTGGATTTCCAGTAGTGTTTCCTCTATGATCATCATGAAACTCCATCTTTCTCTTATTAGCTGAGTTGGGAAACTTACCAAAGTTGAGATTATTGATCATATTATAAGATTGCTGATTAGGCATAATAATGATGTTTGGACTTCCAAATCCCATTTCATTTGGATGCTCATGAATTATATCATTCAATTGACTATCATATTCTCCATTATCGTGAATCTTCCTGTTTCCAGCCATTTTCTAAAACTAAAAAAAATAGTGTGAGAGGAAAAAATCATGCTAGGGAAAACAACATAACAAAGGGGCAGTACCATCAATATATAACATCTTAGGTTAAATTCTAAGATCGTTACTGTAATTATAGGACTATAACCTATACATATACTTATCCTTAGGGACATTCCTAGACATACCTTATAAATATCTCTAGGGATTTCACTAAAGTTTTCGCATCCTAGTTTTCAAAGGTTGAGTAAATATTTGCTCTAATACCAATTGAAGAGACCCCAGAACTTGACGTACATGGAAATTACAGTACTTCTTTGAAATACCTAATACATGAAAAAAATAGACGCCCAAAGACCGTATTATTTTAGTGTCTTTGGAAACTCAAAACTTAATATTTTAATCAGGGTGAAAGATCGTCAACATCTCCCATAAAGATCTTCCCCTTTTGGTTTTCTTACCTAAAACATTTTCTTATATCCTGGGGAAAAGAAAACATAAAAAGTGTGAGATCAAATTCTCAGGAAGAGTAAACATAGAGAACATAAAGAAATCCATAAACATTTGAAGGAAAAAACTTGAACATAAAATCTATATATCCAAATCTTGAGCAAAGTCATAAATCATGGAAGTACGTAAGGAATATATCATAAAGGAACATAAATCATGATAAAATAGCATGGGAATAAAACATTAAATTATGGAAAACCATTAATCACATGTTATGATTTCCATAATATCCAAGGCATTGCTGCCAAGACCATCTTAGTGGATAGAGTCCCTTTATAAATCGAGTTCACTCCTCGTTCCAGTCCTATATCACTGAACAAGATTAACTTACCATTCGAGCCATGTCTATCTCAAGCGATATAAATCTCTACCCAATTAATTGGAAGGAGATATAGGTCCCACCCATCTCATAATGAAATCATTCTTTCTTGTTCCACAATATAAACATAAATCATTCCTCATAACCTAAAAAATAAAAATGGGTTTCACAAACATCATCCTATCATAACATAACCCATATAAAACAAATGGATATCATTTAATCATATGAAAAGTGAAACCATGTAAATCGTCGAGATATTATACTTTAAACATACACATATGAAATAATTACATCTTAGATGGAAAATGGTTTTGATAAAACACTTGAAAAAAATTCTTGAGGAAAATATCCTTTCTTCTTAAAAATATTTTTCTTTTCACAAAATGACACAAAATTTTAAAAGAAAATGATTTTATTGAAAATAACCATGAAATATTGTAGAGTAAACTTCATGAAAATAAGGCAATATGAAACCGTAAAAACCCATTCATTCCGTTTAAGTTAAAAAAACATTCTTCTCGTACTTTTGCCGGAAAAGTCAAAAAGTTCCTCGTATGGTAAACAACAGAACAATTCCTTCCACAACATAAAGTAAAAGTCAAAGAGGGGTAAAAATTACATTAAACATACATGTAATAATATTAAAAACTTTGTGAAAAACATTTTATGGGCATAGAAGAAAATTATAACCCCAGTAAATACTTACCTATAAGCAATCTTGGATAAAAATGAGATTGCAAAATTATCCCTTACCTTAGGTCCCATATGCTTCGTACGTATCCGAACCTCCTGTATAATTATTTAAATAATGTCATTGACTTATTAAATAGTCATATTAATTGTTATTATATCATAAATGGTTCACTTATGACTTTATATTACCCGTTCTTTTCTAAATTCCATGTTAAAGCAGTGTTTTGGGTAAAATCGTTTTTTATCATACATGTTTGGACTTGTTGTTATTGATATTATTATTACATATATCATGATTTAATTACTTTCAGAATTTAAATAATGATTTATATATCCTAGATGTTCAGTATATATATATATATATATTAGATAGATAAATGAAATTAAATACACCGTTCATTGAGACGGTAGGTCGTATGTACGCATGAACACTGTTTTCTTTTCCTTATTGACTTGAATGTAAGTAAGTAAATGACATATATATATGTATATTCATAAATAAAGTAGCTTTATCATGTAATTTATTACATTATTATTCATTATATATAATTTTTAATCATTCTTGAGTGGTTAACATGGAGAATGAATCTCATCGCTTTGTGGAGACGGTAATCCGTACGTACGCACGAGCGATGATATCGTTCCCATATTTGTTGAACGGAATTGGAGTGGATGATATAATATCTTGGAATCAGTATGATGTTATAATAATAATATATAGTTATTCTTTACACCATTATACTCATCCAAGTAAGGTGGTGGCGGAAAAACTGATTACACGACTGCGTGGAGACGGTATTCCGTATGTACGCACGCGCGGTGATTTCATTTTCTGTAGGATGGATATAAGGTGAAATATGGTTGTTTCATATTTATAATATCATATATATATAATTAATACTGATGTTATTACTTTATAATTAAACAACTAAAGATGAGGAACTAGAATAAGAATGAAACTTGAAAGAGTCGGTAGAAGAGATTAACTCTTCCTCGACGCACCTCCTTTGAACTTCTTCTTAGGGAACTAGAGTTGCTCTCTTGAGAAGACCTAAATCTCTATGATATAAATAGAGAGGTTGAGAAGAGTAATTTTAAGGGGTTGTACAAGCTTCAAGGCTCAAAAGGGTGTGAATAGAAGAGGGAATAGGTGCCCTTTTTATAAGGGAGGAGCGGGGCACCTTTGGAAAAACTTAAATTATTATTTTATAATAAAGTCATATTCTATTTATAATATCTCCAAATTGATTTATTTAGAAACAAAAGTGGGTATGGGTCTAAATACTCTAAAAAAATAGGTTTTAGACAAGTTTAGGTTACTATTTTAACATTATAATTTAGATTTAAATATATGTAAAATAATTTAACTTTTACCGTTTCTTCTTGTTTTCTTACACTATATGGTTAATAAACTTACTATAACAAGCCAAACGAACCACAAGTGGTTTATTATTAATATATAAAACCTTATCCAAGTCATTTTAATGATCCTCATATTTTTAGGAATATAATATCAATCAATAATATAATATTTTAAAAAAAAACTATTTTATGTCAATTTTGACACTATTTGGTAATTGATTTTTTAGAAAATCATAACAACATGAGTAGTTCGAAAAAATTCACTAAATAAATAATAACATGTCATATTTTCATATAAAATTAGTGAAAATCATAAAAATTCTCAAATTACATTTATTTGAGTATTTATAACATTAATTATGTTAATATTTCATTAATGAGGTAATTACTGCATCGTGATTGTGTCATTAATAAATTAAGTTATTTAATTTTTAGAAATTATAAATAAAATATAATTAGGTAGGAAATATTTTTTTCTTTCTAATAAATATTTATCGTTGAATTTATCATATGTATAACTCTATATTAAAAATGTTTTAGTTATTAAACATTGATTTTAACTATTTTAACTCTTCTTTAAATAAAATAATAATAAATGTTCTAATATAATCCAAATGGACCTAAAGGGTAATATTTTATTCCCAAGGTTGTTTTTGGTCTAATTAAATTTATCCAATAGAATTAAGACATGTTTTAGGGTAATAGTAATATCATTTTTACCCTTAATTACCCTTTTTTACTTTTAACTGTGGTAAATAAAAGTAAAAAGCTATTCACCAAAAATTATTTTTATCTTATTGAACCACATTTTACTCCTTGATAATAACCGTGTCTCTTGGATTTTCAAAATTCCAGTCATAGAAGTGGAAGAATTATGTTTTATTAAAATTTTCAAATTCTCCAAGGAGGTGGGTAAAAGACGGTGAAAAGTTCAATAAAATTTTTATATATCTAAAATTATTATAAAATGACTCCAATTAATTACATTGAACTTATATAGGTATTATGTGTCAATTTTTAACAAAAATAAATTTAAATAAAAAGTCGGTTTTTAAATAATATTCCAGTGTTTTCACTATTCATCAAATATTGAATGTTTTCAGAAAAATACCAAAAATTCACGTGAGGCTAATTTCGATATTCCGAATCCAAAAATGAATTCCAATTTGAAAGATAAAATTTATAAAATTTAAAAAAGTGGGTATTACTATTCATAATGTCTAGTTTATAATAATATTCTAATAATATATCATTTAGTGAAACTCGGTATTGCATACTACACATGCTATCAAAGAAGGTCTTTATTGTTTGTAATGCAAGCCTTGTTTGGGCTGCATGGAGTGAAATCTTCGTTTAGTGTTGCGTATAACATAATCAAAACTTATTTAATTTATACATTAAAAAAAATCTATACTTAATGTTGTGTATAATAAATTCTACAAAATAAACTTGAAATTGTGTGTAATAAGAGCCAAGAATAGTGTTGTATATACTGCAAGCTAATACAGTGTTGCGTATAGAACAAGATAATTTTGGTGTCATGTACAACACAAGACATCAATGAAATTAAAAAGAATAATTCTCATAAAATCTCGGGTTGTTACAGTAGAGATAATTAGCACTCCAAATCTCCAAACATACACAATATATTTAAAGTTACAATGAATATTGGATATAGCTTTCCACCCTATCCAAATATCCACAATCCACATTGAGGTTAAACACATAAGAACACATGGTCTCCCATGTCAAACTCCAAATTCTTCTTTCATTTTTCCTTATAGAACTTATGATAGTTTTATTTAATCATCATCCACTCCTGGATAATCTTCACCTTCTTAGTAGTGGATCATACAAACTTTGGTTCCATAAGTGCTGACTCTCCTAGGAAAATCTAGCATAGTTGCGACCTACAAGGTCACCTGTACCAGGCCTCAAATGGTTCCAAATATATGGTGTAATGGTAACTTTTATTGTTTGAAAAACACCACCAATGGTAGTTTATCATCCAAAAAAAATCCAACGACTGCCATGAAATCTCATAGAATGTCTTCCAGAACCTAAATGGTCCACTCGGTCTATCTATTAGTTTGGGGATGAAAATATGTGCTTAATAGAAGATGATCCCAAAAGCCTCCTCTAATCCCATATGTTACCATGATATGAAGGGATCATTGTGATCATAAGTGATCATAAAGGTAACTTTAAGATTTCATATTATCTCTTCTATATAGAGGCATCACATTCTTTCTTCTGAACTCTACTATTTGACAACTACGAAGTGGGATGACATGGAGAGTGAGTCTATGATCACCCATAGGTAATTAGGTCCCCTCGATATACTTATTAATAAATTCACAAAGTCCATGGATATACTATCTAACTTCAACTCTACCACCTCAAGGGGTTGAGCTAAACCCACTAGAAATTTCGGGTCAACCTCCACTTGTTGACATGTAAGGTATTAGGATAGAAACTATAAAACTCATTTCTTCATCCCAGTACACTGAAACTCATATTGGAGATCTTGGAACAACTTTTGACCCCAAATATGTATTTACAAATATATGTATAACACTCTTTCATGACTTCCTATCACAACATCACTTGTACCATCGTGTGTTCTCTAAAAATAATGACATGATCTCCCCCTTCATAAAATCCATCATGAGGATTTTAAATTTATATTTGACTATGTTGGGTCTCAACGTTATTATCTCTAAGATGTGACTCCCTAACTCATTTTAAAAGTGAAATGGTAACAACCATTGACTATATAAAAGTTAATCCATCCACATCCATAGTGGATATATGCAACAAGGATAAATTATTTGACAAATACATAAAAACTATGAACAATATCTCTTACTAATAGCATCAACTACCACATTCCCCTTCCTAAGAGTATAGACAATCTATATTTCATAATCCTAGAGTAACTCATGACATGACTGCAATCTGAGGTCATGATACTTATATGAGAACATATACATGAGAATATTTTTTAGAATAGATGATAAACCACTCAACCAAAAGGTAGTGTTTCCACATATTCATTGTGAAGAATACCACTACTAACTCAAACTCAAGTCTTGGGATGTTCTTCTCATGTGGTCTCACCAGACATGAACTGTAGAAAACCATAGTCTACATATAATTATAAAACAACCAATCCCAAAAACCAATGCATAAAAAATCTTCATAATGCACACCCTCCTATTGTAATGTCAATATGGGATATCTTATAAATATCTTCCTCAAATCCTAGAATGCCTATTTTGACCTCTCTATTAATGCAAAAACATTCCCCTTTCAGTTAAAAGAATTCAAGGGAACATATATCCTATAAATATCATTTATGAATCTCTAATAGTATCCTTCCAACCCAAGGATTCTATACACCTCTATCACACTCTTGGGTGGCTCCAAAACTAACCCTTCCTCGACCTTCTCCAGGCCATCTTCTACACCATCTACTGAGATAACATTTCCCATAAAGTGGACCTCCTGAATTTGTAACTGAAACTTAGAGAGATTCTTATAAATATGTTTACATCAATGTATTTTTAGAAGAATAAATAAGTGTCTCTTGTGCTAATCCTAAAATATAATGTACACTAGGATATTGTTAATGAAATCTACCATGAACCGGTATAAGAAGGGATGAAATTTCTAGTTTATGAGTCCCAAAAAAATGGAATAGGAATTTTTCATTCCAAATGGAATCAACAAGTACTCATAGTGATCATAGAGAAATCTCAAATTCTTCTTCAATATATCCACATCATTTACACACAACTAGAGATATCTTGATATGAAGTTAATCATCGAGAACCATCATGCCCCTCTAAACTAATCAAAGATGTCATTGATCCTCAGTCATGTATAACTAATTGTTACGGTCACCAAGTTTAGGATAGGGTATCCCACACATTACCTCAATCTCCAATATTCCGTCATGGATAACAACACTCAGGATTCCCATGGTGAAACAAAGGATATAACAAATCTCTTCTTATGAATGTTCACTATGAGAACCCTTATCTCACGAAGCTCTATAAGATCCATACAATATTCTAATGTAGACATTTGGGTTTTCCCAAGGGGTTGGTTGATGCAAGAATTCTACCTCTTGATGGGGAGGTTGGACAAGAAAACCCTCAATAAAGGCTTCCACATATTCCACCACCAGTATAGGGAACAAAAGACTCTTAGCACCCACTACATTAAGGTTCACACTATTCACCTATTGATTAATTATTAAAAACCTCTTATACATGATTTCATCCAACACTTCCAAGCTTTCATTTTTCCCATAAAGGAAAATATGGTCCCTTCACTATGGACACACCACATTCTCCTCCAAAAATAATCTATCTAGAAATGAACAATAGATAACAAATTCATACCCAAGAAGATTTCATAAGGCAATGTGTTATTTTTGATTCAGTTCCTATAATAGTCTCCAATAATAATGGTTGAGACAATGGTTCAACCAAAATCTATCAGTATCGAACTAGATGAGTGGAAGTAAAGAAATTATAGGAAACATTGTCTATTAGTATTATAGATAATTTATAAAGGACACATAGTATTCTGCATATCTTCCTTGGAGCCTCTTTATCATAATCCTTGACCGCCTATAGCCACCCTCGCACTAGTCCTCTAACTCCATTATCTTGGTGTCGACCACCTATGGTTGGTGGAGGTAATAAGTCAAAACATATACAAAATCAATGTAATCTCCCAACTCATATAACACATACTTTTCCCTACAAATATTTCCTCTCCTAACATTGTCTCTAACTTGGAAACCAATCCACTTTGTATCTGTCAGTCGAATGGTGGTTCAGAAAATATCATGCAAAATGAAAACTTCTATCACAAGAGAAGTGATGCCTCTTATTGGGATGAATAAACCCCTATTGTGATTCTTAAACTACAAACCCACTTTCCAAGGATCACCTCCTTAAATTCCTTATATGTCTAGGTCCCTGTGAAAGATGTCTGCTCCAATTTGCCGAAGTCTATGCTCAGATGTTCCCACTACTAACAACCATTGTCTGTGTCTGGTTAGCCAGGAAAATCTCAACCACTAGATATGCCCAATCACCCCATAATAGTAAGGAATTCATGGTTTTATAACCCTATATCATATTTATCTACGCAGTCACCACTTCGTGGTCCTAGACCAAAATAACTGAACCCTAACTACATCCATTGTGTACCTATGAAGGATGGTGAAACTCGATGAATAATAAGACACTGTTTTACATCCATACTGAAGCTATAGAAGGTCTTGGATTCACAAGAACCATCAACATATCTGGATAGAACTCCTATAAATTTTTTTTCCTGAACTCAGACAATTCTTGAATCACCTCTTTATATGATAGGGTCACTAGACCCCACTATCGTTCTATAGAGCCAAGGAGAAAACTCACTGATAGGACCGCCAGTTGATATAAAAGTGTTTTAAAAGGAATGAAATTCATGTCACCACATTAATATAGTCCTCAACAACCTATGGGTATTGATTGCCTTAGAATCTAAGGGGTTGTTACCACTTGATCTCATAAACTGTTCTTAGCCTACACAACCTATCTGTTGGTACTATGAGCACCATCTTTTACATGACAAGTGGTGGTATAACCAGTGAATGACCTAGAGATAAAACCACCAAAATTAGACTTATTATTGATTACTCTTCACTAAGGGGGTCATATGTATAATCATGATACTGTGTCCTGGCATGAATATGTCCTGGAGACATTCTAAAATTGACAAGAAGTATGATAGTCAATGAGTTTATCTAGAGATCTTACTCAAGAAGGAAATGAAAACCATAACCCATTCATATATGATGGATGTACCAATTTTTTCCCTATAACAAGTTTCCACAAATACTATGTTGAATGTTAGGTGATCAAATTCATTGTGTATATATTTTTCACTCGCCACATCAACACTATTGTCCCTAATCTGAAATCCAAACTCAAAACACTTAACACATTTTCCCCAATACAATTTAACAGACTGTAGTCCAAATATAGAATCAACTTCTTCTAATACCTCATTATCATAAACCATCCCAATGGGTCCCACACTGTGACTCCCCCAAATCCACCTCCAATAGGCCAGGGGATGACGACTAGTACTAAGAAGAGATATCATACATATAGGAGGCCGTAGCCTAATGTACATGTCCACATGCACACAACTCCATACCCATAAAATAATGAAATGTAAAATAAATGATAAAACATTCATCCATATATCTATATTGCACAATCATATTATGAAAAAAGTACTGAAAATAAAAACAGCCAAATACAAGTACACCATGAAGAGTCTAAAAAAATCCAACCTAAAAGTATATAAGGGACTGATTTCAAGGAAACAACCAAAATAAACATTGGTCAGTCTGTCTCAATATGATCATCTTTGTCTCGGTCCCCCTAATACTTCAATAAAAGTTCAATCATCTACATAATACATGACATGTGTGGGAAAAGGCCATGTAGGGCTGTGTATATCAAAACCCAGTAGGCCCCCACTAAATCACTAAGCATATAAAAACAAGAAGAACAGTCACATCAACACATGTATATTTTTACAACACATATAACAAGAATATATAGATATAATTATGAAACAGACACTATATTGAATTAAATTCATAACCGTAATGCCAATATACGAATCCTACTTGAAGGATCCGCATTGAAATAATTTGAGAGAACCTTCTCCATGAGTAAGATAGAATTGATGGAATCTGTCTGTGATGAACTGCTCATTGGGTATCATCATGATAAGTATTTGTTGGATGTTTTAAGATATTGATATACAAATGAAGACCACACCCAAGGAAATTAGGTATGCAAACAACTCAATGTTGAATAACACACTATGTATAGGATCAGCACCCACATATGGTTGATAATGAAAATAACTAATAACTTGTCATAGGCTAAGATGACGACCAGTGATCTCACTCCAAGCCTAATGGAAGTATTCGACCCACTCTATCCAATAATTCCCACTAAATGTCTCATTATCTTATTTGTAGGACTGAATTCCAACTAACCCTCATGAAATGGATGAAGGGAACACTTCCTAATGATTATTTTTTGAAGATGAAGAGAAAAGTTCCCCAATCCATGTTTGAAGGAGTACACAATGTCTACTGGTAGTACAAAAAAAGTCCCTTCAATGCTGGGTTCTACCTGGGTATTGTGGCATGTGCCCATGTCCATGCATGTTCCTGAGTACATGGCTTTTCTAAGCCTGTATAATCCTAGCCATGTCCAGATGGACGTGTCCGTGTAAGGCTAAAAATTCCCATTCATGTTCCCATGTACCATCAAAGGTACAAACCAATTCTCCATCTTGAGTCACATTTCATGTGATAGGGGCACACTATGTTTGATATTTCACTTCTATATGGAAACCCTATCACTACACTATGTGTCCCACAAACTGTGTAATCCTTGATTACACACTGAGTTCTACAAGATTTTCCAAAAACTAATAATCTTAATCCATGTTTTCAACCACTCATATAGACTCCAATACATACATGAATCATGTGGATGATAGTGGATCCGCTCTAGCCGAGCCTCCCTATTGCCACTTGATGAAATCCGATCATTTGAATCACATGACAATTATTTATCATTCATACTCATCATCAACGCACACACCACTCAAACTAAAGGTCTACAATATGATCTAAGTCTCTCATCACTACTGTCATCTCAAAATCCATATGTCATACCAACCGAGTATCTTGGATAATAATCCATTGCACCATGAAAGGAGCGTGTAGTGATTTTTTATCCATTACTTGTCAAAACTCTTTCCAAAATAATTTCTGTAAATGAATAGTTAAATAATGATGATAGAAATCCATGAAAACATGAAATAGACGAATATAATTTTTTTTATGTTTGGGTAGGTTTCTTATGATTTCATTATATTGATGAACGACGATCCATAATAAAAAAACAGTTTTCCCAATAATCCATGTAGAAAAATACCATACCTGAAATAATACTAATCCACAAATCAATTTGTTGGATGATTGAATCACATTCATCATAAAAATAATAAATAGAGATAAATACAAAAATGAAAAACATTCTACCTCAAATTTGAACACTTACCTATGAATAATTATTCTCATATATTTTAATTAGAAAGATATTTGGGTTCCATCACACACCGGTCGATGATCTATGATCAATTCATTATTCACCAACAAAATATCCTCCAATCCACTCAAATGGGTCGTATTAATTATTAGGGTTATGAGGATAACCCTAAAAATAATTCATAATAGAATTTGTATAGATATTATTAGGTCATTCCATTAAATAAATAAGTTTCTTTACTTAATCAGTTAATTTAAATGTCCTCCCAAGAACATGCCTCAACCCAAATGCCTGACGTGTTCCAAATTTACACCGTGACCAGGGTAAAATGCATGTTATGAGCTCAATAAAGACCTAAAATTTCTGATATGATTCAATTTTTAGAAGTTATTACAATTTTCAGGAAAAAATCATGCACATGCACTTAATATATTTAAAGTATTTAAATAATTACTTATGGAGACATTGGGCATCAAAATGTCACACTCTACCCATGCCTAGATCTAAAAATAATCTATACAATGTTTTAATATAATACAAGGAAAACATATATTTTTACAATCATCGGCTATATCAGTAGGATATTATTATATTTTGGGACCCGATACATTGAGATTTAGAAAATATAACATACATAAATCTTTACAGTGAAAAATCTTATCCATTATCTCCAATATAATATGGTCCACGTGAATTCTTGAGTGAATCCACTTAAATAAATACATGTATATTATATGTTTATGGGGAGGTTAGTAATTTAGGATATGATCCTACAATATTATTTTATATTCTTTTATACACCTACAATGAATTAATGTAAGAATGATAGAAAATTTTCTTACACATACTCTACCCTCCAAGAATTTTCATTACACATTGAACTCCTTTATGAAGAATTTAATTCCGTCTATTAATATTCCCCTATATGGGAAATGAATTTCGATAGTGCATCTAATTGTATATATGGGATAAATATGGAATATTTGTGGAAAAATTGTATTTAATTGAGATAGTTTTTATTTATATGAAAAGGTGGTCCCATTCTATTATTTACTCATTTTAGATGGGTGTACTAATAATGAGGTAGAGTACCCAACCCTTATCATATGGTTGTAACTAGATCTAATAATATATATTACTTGAATAAACATAAAAGGAAATTCATATTTGGTTACCAATTAATCTAATGGGGGATATTCCAGTGAGAATGAATGACAAATACCCATCCTAAAATACAAGTGGGGTTTAATGTTGTAGATTTATTAAGATACAATGTTGTCCTATATTCCTTTATTATAAGATGCTCGAGATTATTCTTTAGAAAATGTAGCTACCACATTGAAGACCCAAATTCAGATTAGACATGGACTCTCATTTCACTGCATAGGTTAGTGTCTCCATTTATCAATAATGAAGTGGATGAGATCATTGAAGTTAATTTTACATTAGATCAATGTGAACCCTCTCCCATTTCAATTGAAATAATAGATGTATTGATGTGTCCTATATTTTATTATATCTATAATGGAGCTTTTCTATATGATCATGTAAGAAAGGAAAAAAATACCTTTTGTGTATTAAATTAATTCTTTTATTATTGTTCAATTATAAAAAATGTCTCTAAAATTAAGGATTTTATGGGGTTATCCTCAGGTTCATTCAAGGAAGAAATACCGTCATTGTGTTTGTAAGAGGTCCATTCTAGATTTTTTAGTGCTCATCATTCAAGGGAATTCCATTCCATTGAATCATAGGACTTGTATATTTCTTTTCATCAAAGATACTTGATTGCATGAAATTCCCTAAGAAATTCCATCATGTAATTTTCTTGTGAAATTCATTTACCAAACTATGTATTTTTCTCACATTTCCAAATAGTCATACCCATTCACCATTTTATAAATAGATGTTTTGGCTCCGAACCCTCAAATCAAAATCAAGAAATTTAAATTTCTTATTACTACTAAAGATATATTCTCTAAATTAAATGAAGATATACAGCTAATAAACTTTGGAAAAATATTATCATAAAATTCATAAAGGAAAACATTATTAATGGATTGAAATTCTCTCATACAATTTTGAGAAAAAATTTATCCAACTTCTCTATATTCAATCTAAAAAATTGTATCAGGATCATAACATTCATTCCCATCACTTGTCCTAAAATCATGAAAAAAAATGGAGATATATATATATATATATATATTTATATTTCTTCAATAAAACACTACCCAACATCCCCATGAAGATAATTGTAAAATATTTTATTTTTTCGTTAGATAACCCCCTTCATGCATTGTGGGAATATCATACCAAAAACCATACTTACAAATAGGTTTCCACAAATTTTTTAGTATATTGGACATAATTAGTCTATCCAATATATGTTTACTTTCACTCAAATTTTAATTCCATTAGAGATCAACTTTCAAAGTATGATCTATATAAAATTAGTCTTGATGAATTTGAATGGATTAATGATAAAAGGATACATACATTATTTATGATGGAGTTTATTAGAAATGTGTTGCATAAAAAATAAATATAAAGAACTTCATTTACTCATTTGATCATGGATAATTTTTATTATCCTTGATAATTCTAGTAATACATGGAAATATTTCTCTAAATATGAAATATAAATTAAAGGGACCTTATTTAACACATAACGTCAACTCGAGTAGAGTTTATTCAATTATCCTAATGGATGACGAGAATATTATGACAACCATAAATACATGGTTTCTCAAGTAATTCATGGTATATATTCATGTTGTGTAAAAAAAATTTCAATATAAAAAAAATATAAAATACTTGGAATTAGTTCAAATCAAATGAAATTAATCTACATGTCATGATGGACCTCATCATATAATCCTAATATTTCATTAAACTTAAGTCCTATATACCTTAGTTTAAAATTCAATGAAAATTATCCTTGTTTCCTAATATTAAAATATGTGACACCACTTCCATCCAATAAATATTAAACTTCCTAGATTGGGATGTATCTTGTGACATATGTTCCTTATTAGGGAGTCTAATCCATGTAAGAGTTCCAGTGTATTAATTTCCCTATCCATAAGCCTAAAACTAGATAGAAATAGCCCCATAAAAGTATCTAAGATCTATTTTTAGTTTGACTCATGTTATATTAGGATGCACAATAGAACCCATATTTTGAATTATAGTCCCAAATGAAAATATTATTTAAAAAATATTTTGACCTATGATAGTTCTCATTCCCTCTTTGATTCATGTTTTTTTATCTTCCAGACTTTTATCAGGATGAAAACATTTCTCCTACCTATAATCATAATCTATGAAAAGGATTTTCTGCTTTGAAAACTATGTCAGAATTAATTTTTGTAATTATAGTATATGTAGTGATTTATGATAAATATATTAGAACCAACCATAAAAATTTATCCCCTTCAATTATCTATCCAATCATCATGTTTATCCTAAATTCACATTGGATCTCTATCTCAAATCCCAACACAAGAAAAAAAATTAGTTTATCTTATGTATAATACATATATGTACAGTTGAACTATTCTAATAACTATGTGTGACTTTTTTATTCTAACATAAGGATATGTAATTATTTATAGGTCAATTTTTATGGATGCATCAAATAGATTAAAAATTTTCCCACGGCCCCTCACCATCATAACAATTAGTTTTATCAATTCATGTAAGAAATTCCTTTATAAACCCTGCATTAATATGATAATTTTCATATGACATCTAAGAAATATTTTGGTATAGAATCTTTTTATTATAACATACACAATGATGCTCAAATCACCTTTTCTGGGCCCAATCTCAAACTCAATCTCCATCAAACCCCCTCCTAGCATATAGTCTCCAAATTTTCAACAAGAATTTATGTATTTGACACTATGATAGGATTCCATATTTTAATCTTATAAATTTGTGTTCCTTGATTCTTTATATTATAGGATGTGATGTAATGTTTGAAGTATGTATCCTATTACCTTATTCAAATCCTCATCCACTTCCACCCCTTTTATCATTCCAAAAAAAAAAATCGTGGTTGGTTCTAAATTATTGTACTCTAATTACCTTAGGATTATACTATTCCCCTATACCATAATTTGTATATCAAGTATCTGAATCATAAAAAATATTCTATAACTACTTTCAATGAGTACATAATATTCAAAAGTCCCCTTAGATTGATGATGCAATATGTGTCACATATTTGACCTACCCAAACCAACCGTGGTATTATATTTATCCAAATGAGAAGATCCTCTAATACCGTGAACCCTAAATAGTAGAATGGTGGAATCCATTATTTAAATGTTGTAAATTTTTATCCTTAGTGTGATTATTTAATGGTATGGTAACCCACCAATCATCCGAACATTGTCTACATTTGTCCTAGCCCATCCATTTTCATTTTTCCCATTTCCTAATTCAAAAAAAAAATTTAACGAGTTACGTTGTTCTAATTCCGTATTAAAAAGTGTTAAAACACATTCATATCTTGAAAACTATAATATGATATCACACTTCCCCATTGGTCTAATCAAAATGACATTTAACTGTATGCTATAGTCCTCAAGGACATCTGTACTAGTACTAGGACCATCATTAATATTGGGTTTGACTCACCTCATTGATGTATGGACTATATCATATTTTCTTCAAAGTTTTATAGTCCACCTCATCCTTTGGTAAAAGGAATATTACTTTAACATCAGACATACTTTAGTAAAATTCATATGATTATAAATACCATATTCTATAGTTTGATTTGAAATATCTTAATCTACCAAAGTAAAGATACATGGTAAATTCTTGTTTGAAAACCCATTATGTTATTCTAGATAAAATGTCGTACCTATTCTCTCTATAATCAATCATTTAAATGATTGGGAATTTTTTGATCTTTTAAAAGGAAAAAAAAATATTGTCTTTTTAATAACCTAAAATTTGAGGCTAAATAAAAATCCCTGGTTATTCATACTAAGACATTCTATTTCACTGATTAGGTGATATTTTGGGGATGAAAAGAATAAACAATGTCTTTTGGGGACCACCATACATTCCAAAAAAATCTAATCCATGCTTGTTAACATTACATAAAGGGAAACTATTTAGAGTATATATTTTTGGATATTATACATATTTGTATAGATAATCTATTTAAAATCAGCAAAGATGTGTTTTCATGTAACTGGAATTATCATGAGCATTAATTCATCATTCAAAAATACCATCATGATTTAAATCATACTAATTTATTCACCCCAACATATCTAAATATTATAACCTTGGTTTAAGGTGATGGTAAATGCGTTGTATTTTATTCCATTTTATACCCAGTGAAGAGCACATGATTAGGAGTGATTAAAATATTAATATCATTTTATCAATAGGTTTACCTTGTGTTATACTGATCACATGTTTATATCATATATCCATATCACTTATACCTATCATTGAGTCCATATCATACATATTACTGATATCTCCCTTCTTTGTCATTTAAATCTAGTATTTTGAGACTATGATTTACCAAAATTATATGTAGTTAATGTTTTGGTAGATTCAATTATTATGATGATTAATCCTTGTGTGTTTTATCTATTATCACATAATGATAATTTAAATAAAAAAAGTTTTCAATTTAAAACTATGAATAAAAAATTAATTTTTTCATTTATTAAGAAAACTTTTGAGGAACATCTATAATATAGTGACTTCCCAAGACATAATGATAAGAAATGAATTGAAAAAAGTGAATGAAACTAGGATGATATCAATTTAGCCAAATATTTTAAATCAAATAATATATTAAAAAATAATCATTTGTTCTTTAGATATACAGTTTTTTTATTCTATACATTATCTAATGGATGTAGTTTCTCAATCATTAAATACAGTTCAATACATTTCATCCAGATAGTTTTAGTTACAAAATGTATTCCTATAAAATTTTTTGGCCACTATATTAGAATCAGTTTTTATATCTATAATATTTTAGTGTCTATCCAATAATAAATTCATGATTCATTGGTCATTCATTGATTCTTCCCATTAATAGTCCACTCTATCTATACAATGTGGCGGTTTGATGTTTTATATGTTTTAAGATCAATTTCATGGGTTTATTTTTTTCATGAATGAGAAATGTTTACCAGATATGATCATGTAGTCACTAAAAATAATGAAATACCACATATAGAAACCAAAATATATGAAAAAGATATTAAAACTTATTCTACATTTCCTTAAGAAAGATATCGCTAATAATGGAACAGACTTGGAATCATTCCCAACCCCTCACCAGTTGAATTTTAGTAGAAACCACAGGATTTGACCTTAAATCTTCCATTGATATAGATATATAGTTTGTAAAAATGTTTTAAATGGAAGGTATTATAATATCTAGTGAGGCATATGTGTAGAGGTCTTCAATAGTTTTCCCCTAATCTTCTTCATGGACTAACTTACAAGAAGTATCCTTCCTTAATGGATCATCTAGAATAGACTTATCAATATCAAAACCAGTAGTGTATTTGATAATTTTGATCACCGATGTTGTATCTACAATCAATTATATGTAAAACGTCCAAATTCATAGAGTCCTCATGTTTTATGAATTACTTTTCTAAGTGATCATCCATTTTAAAAATTTATACTAAAATAATATTAAGTCATGTGTACTGAGAGTTGAGTGGTTTACACGCATTTCATAATAACTATAATGGAACTCTATACGGATAATCGTTTTTCTAGGATATGGTGTAATATAATTCTAGGTTTGTTAGGGTGATAATAATATATAATGTGATTCCAATATTTATTGCTTCATCTTTCAACGTGAACAAAAAATAATGGATGATCATAAGGTTCTGTTCATTCCCAATCCCACTATAAGGAAGTGTGGAGAATATTTTCAATAATATAAATTAATTAATAATCTTATATTAGGAATAGGGTTTTTAAATAATTATTTCATAAAACTGGGCTACCAAGAATCGATAATTTAAAGTAGTGATGTGTGGAAACATAATATAAGTACAACTAGTATTGTTAGCAACCACCATAGATGACATGTTATATTGGGAAAAGTCATATTGAATGGATTTATTAATATATATGAAACATAATTAGTTGTTGGATGTATTGGTTGGGTATTAAGGATATCTAATAGTCAAGGGAAAAATGAAAAATGGTTGATTACAATAGTATTGTGAAACCTATGTCACCAAAAATTATCTAAAAAAAACTATGTAAGAACTGGACTGACTCATATATTTGATATGATGTTTTTACCATTATAAATGAACCAAAATATGATATATTAATGCTATAATTTTACATTGAGTTTTTTTTGTTTCCCTTCAACTAGTGATGAGATCATTTCCAAACTACATGCATGGACCCCCAAATGGAAATCCAATTTAGGGAAGATCCATCCACTCAGAAAAATGGTAAAGAATACCACCAATTAGAATTTTAGAGACATTACATGTTTTATTTTATATTACCACATAGTTTATTGGATGAAATCCTTAATGTCATAGTATAAACCCTAAAAATTTTGGTATTTCTAAAAAGGATCATCTTTGGATGCATCAATTTTGACATCAAACTATTTAACTATAGAATGAATTTACCCTTTCTATAAAAGAGGTGATTGAGTGGGGATATAGTTCTTTCCCAATTATATTCTCCACGTATTCTAATAGATCCATTTCCATGGGATTTATTATCTCTACATATTCCCAAAAATTATGTGAAGGGTTAATTTTTTAATAAAACCCCAGGAATTTCGACACTACCCAATTATTATGTCCTACATGCTATTTCAAACATAACTTTGTGGAAATTGGGATTTTTATATGTCTATACAATAATGATTGATTATATTCGGAATATGATTTCTCATTTGATTCACCGTGTATTAAAAATTCAATGTCAATTGATATAGGTGAATTTCATATAGTTACTCAAGGAATTTTTCATAGATTTGATTAACCTAGAGAGTCCAAAATTTATTTATTAAAGAAATTTCATTTTATACATTCATATCATTGTGAGTTACATACTCTATTGTAATTATTTGGGAACATGGAAATGATATCTGAATAATCGTAAGTTTCTTCTTTTTGATTCCATTTTTTATGTTCTAGAGTCATGTGTAATACAACATAATGTATGTACTTATATAATATTTTTTTTGATATAAGTCATACATTTTAGATAATTTCATATGAATAACATCTTGGGAAGAAAAAATCCATGATATTGGTAGGTTATTGTTAAATACCTAAATTGGAGCATTATTGTATCATTTGAAGTTATACAATGGTATCATGTTTGATAATAGGTAATATTAGATATATGATTCAAGAATAATTACAATGGATTCATTAAAAAATAAAACATTATCTCATCATTAAACAATAGTATTTTTAGAAATTAAAATCCTAAACATTCCACATTTATCAAATTTGTGAGGTTATATGAGCTTAAATTGATTGTTGCTATAAAAAAATTTGATGAATTTTTTTCACATCTTAGTGATTTTTAATCTTTTTTAAATTACTAAATACCATATAAAAATTATGTATATGGTATAAAATATATGTTTTATATAGTATCATGTAAAAATTTCATGGTGTAAGAGGTACTTCTTTTGTTTTTTTTATAGTTGCCTTGAGGCTTGTAAAAATCATTTATGGATGAGCCTTATGTAATGGTGTTAGAAAAATTCTTATATGGGAAGTGATGAATTTTATAAAAAGTGTTCTTTGATAAAAAATAATGTATAAGGGGAATTATCACCATATATACAAGGGTATGGTTTACCATTTGTCTACTACCTCTATATAGACCATGAAAAATATATTCACTGAAACCTTATTTGCCTTAAAATTTTGTCCCCTTTATTAAGATTATATCAAATTAGCTAGGGGGTTTTTTAGTTTCTGAAAATGTTAAAAACTCATTGAAATGAATATTATAAAACAATATAGCATAAATAAGTAAGTTATCCTAAAATAATGTTACTTTCCATATAATAATAATACAATCCTCAAAAAAATATGACTATAGGTGTATATTTGATAGTCAAATAGATATCATCATTTTTTACCATATGTATTTTTTAGAATGAGGATTTTTTGGGAGAAATTAAATTAACCAACATAACTCCCAACCTAATTTTAGGGAATAAAATGTTGATCCCATACAACTCACATGATTTTTACAAGAATGAGTTATTTGTATCTACCAAATTACATTATAGATTTTCTGACATTTTTCATAAATTAAAAATGGTGATTCAATATGACCACAAAACAATATTATATACTATTAGTTTTATATCTCTTGGGAAAACATATAAATAAATTATCAAAATTAAATTTGAATGTATGAGAATTTTTTTGATGGCATTGAATTTAAGAAGTCACATAATTTTTAATAAGTCCTCCATGATAAAATATTTAGATATGAATTTACATATGTTGAATTTAAATTAAAAAATAGAGAGAGGGGTGTCCTCTTGTTTAATTTATTTGTGGAAAGAACTCACTCACATAATATTATAAAAGGATAATCCATGAATGTTCTTAATGAGAACCCCTTTTCTTTTCCCAAAATGTTCCATAATTAAGGGGAGTAAAAATAAATATTGTGTGGTCTTTAGAATTTAACTCCTCTAACATCATCGATAGAACCCACTTATCCTTATATAGGATTAAAATTTTCAATCCAGGGTATTCCCAATACATTTTTGTTCATATTCCAAATATACCATATTTTTATAATATTTTTCTTAAAGTGTTTTTTATCTTGAAATATCACATATTTAAATATTCAAACCATCGTAATAACCCAAATAATGTTATTGGACTCCTTTAACCAATGGAAATAACCTTTAAAAATAAACTCCATAATAGAATCATATAAACCCACCATATTTTTTCACTATTCACATTGACATATTCTCATTCGATAATTTATTCCATTAATAATATAGAATTCTTGATTTTCCTCCTTAACTAATAAAACCCTAGATTATAATTATTCATGTATTCCTATAATAATAATGGTCACTATCCTTAGACATATAAGGAAACATTACCTTGATTAATACTCTCATCATGATCACACTACATTTTACCCCATAGCTTGTTATCGTCCACTCAACCTCCTTAGTCGAGTAAATGGGAAATTTATGATCAAATGGGATACAAAATTGGTGTAAGTTCTAAATATAAGCCCATGGTTCGTATCCCCATTGTGTTTAATCACCAATATTTGTATATTTACCAATATATAAGAGATAAATAGAAACGTCTTATTTTTTATATGTCCTGTATAGACTATTTCTAGGTCCCTTTTACCTAGAATTTTACTCCGAATGACTTTAAACTATACAGTATTGTCTATCTTCATTCAAACTAAAACAATAAAACATAATTTTCTTGGATGCATGAACTTAAAATTCACATAATTTTTCTTAGAATCATGAAATTAGAAACACATCAATGACCATGGACTCATGACCATAAAAGGCATCATGATGTTTTTGTCAGGAAAACATAAAATTCACTACGTGTACCACTTAATTAAAACAAACTATATGTATTTTTATTCCATTCACAAGGATACATAGTTATCCATTATCATGTTACTAATCCTAACTAAAAAACACCAACTATCTCCCTAGATTGGAATAAATTATAGTGTTTTGCTTTATTGATGTAATATAGAGTATAACTGATAATGGGAGGGGAGATGAAGAACCTATCATGCATATAGATTGATAGCATCTTATACATACAATTATTTGCTAAGAGTCATGATATCAATGTTTTAGCATCTTCATATGATTGACCAATATTAATACATTAAGGTATTTCATGAATATGTCTTAAATATATAATATATTCCCATACTAGGTAATCAGACCCTCAATTAATGACTTGATTTCATATCCTCTTGACGTTTTTCACATATTATGAATATTCATTTGCTAACCCTAATGAATACCCGCCTTTATAAAGTATGCCCATAGAAAAAAACGAAGATGTGAATATTTGGGGGATTAGTTTTATAGCTTGAGAGGACCTATTCAATTCTTCCCCACTCTCTTTTAATGAAACTCCCATTTGTAGATCAGATTAATGGATGAGCTGAAGTGGTAATCTATTATATCTACCTACACATTTCATTCATAAATAATATATCTTATTATATTTATATTCATTACAGAACACAAATATCCATTCCAAAATTGTATAGGTATTGTTACTGTGGATAATATGGTGTATAAACAACTGGTTCACAAGTGAACTATATCATATACCACAAAGTTATTCATAACTACCACCCTTATTAGACATATCATGAATCATAAATTTCTTCATAACCGGGGGAATGTGAACATAAGGGTGATCTTAGATGCTCAGTAAGGATAAAAATCATAGATAAAAACATAAAACGAGATAAGGGTATGATAACATAGGAATATTATTTGAAACCTCTAACACGCATATCATAAATCATAAACTTGAATAATGGATTAAATATTGGAATTTAACTACATGGAAATCATAAAGGAATCAAACAACATGATATATTAGAATATAAATTTTCATAAGGTGTAGATTTGTGTCATGCACATAAGAATCGAATGTAATTTATTTAATAATGTATATTTACTTCTCATGATATCATAGTAGAATGGTTTCACTCCTAAAACTGTCATAGAATTTATCTTTCACTCCTCAAACCATCATAGTATTCAAGTTTCACTCCCAAGACTAACATTTTAGGAAAATCCTCTTACAAAACAGGTTTCACTCTCTATTCTAGTAATGTTTATCTAATGAGATATCAATCATTACACATTTACATGGAGGGAGGTATAGGTACCACCCATAAAATAATGAAAATCATTCAAATTTTACTTAAAAAACATTCAACATATTAGAACTAATGAAATGAAATGGGATTATAACAATTTCATAGTAGCATAACTCATAGAATGGAAATATGTTTCATATTTTTTTTCATTTTATCAAAGAATAACCCATGGAAAAATAAACAAGTTTCATAAATATCATTTCATTGTTTTTATACACCATCAGAAGAACTAATAAGGATGGTACTATTGGATCATGTCCCCAAAAAAGGTTATTCAACATTAAAGGATTTCAGATTATATGTAAAATGATTTTGAAATATCACTCGGAACATTTCTTACGAAAATAAACATCCCAATTTGAAAACACTAATCTAAAATATAAAATATTCCCAAAAATAACAGAACAAATAAATTTTAAAAAAAATTCGAAACATTAAATTTAATATTTATATAATTCATATTTCATTATGCAATAAAAACAAAATTCTCTTCATACAAGGTAAAACAAAGATTCCATTCACATTTCCAATAAAATGTTAAAAGAACCTTGTTTGGAAAATTAAAATAATATTAATTTTAAATCATTTTGAAAAAAGTAAAATAAGGGTAAATAATTTCATAATAATTCATTGGATAATTGTAAAATAATTATTTATGAAATTTTTAGAAAATGAATTTCCAGAAGAAAAATTATTTTTGAACAATGAGAGAAATAAAGTTGGTTTTCCCTAAAAACATGATTTTCACTATTTAGTACATAAAGAGGGGGAAATGAAGGGAATACATTTATTATCATTAAATAATAATAGGATAAGAAGATTCATATGTTTATTGACAGACATATCATGATATTTCATCCTTAAAATCATAATCATAAACAATCTCAATAATCTATGATATTATAACATAAAACTATTACCAATTTGGTCGTGTTTGAATCATAATACCCCTATCATATATAAACATAGATAGAAATTTCAAGCTACATAATTTTCATAATAATTATCATAAAATATATTCATTCTTATGATATACACCACAAAAAAATAAGTGGTGAATATGGCGTGTGTCTAACCGAAAATAAGGTTAGATAGAAATACCAAACCTTGTGTTCTCTTTCATTATACACATTTGAAACTCAAATATAATAATTATACATGTATTAAACATATAATATATAAATATAATCATATATATAATACCATATATGATTTACATGTGAACTATTATTGGCCATTTATTATCAATTCCTTGTTAAAATCCTGTTTCATATAATAATTGCTTCATTTTCAAAAATATTTCGGTTTCTTATTTTTATTTACTTTAAATTGATCTTGGTTCTAAAATATAAAAAAATTTCAACATTAAATAAATTTATAATATATTAATTATATTTTTATTTATATTAATAAATAAATGTTAGATACAGAAAATAAATTACATCATTCAAAGAGATGGTAGGTTGCACACACGCATGAACATTGTTTCCATTTTCTTAACAGACATAAAATAAAGGAAAATATTTATTCACCTTTAAATAACAATTTTTTGTATAATATATATCATATATATTCTATATATATACTCTCATTACTATTTATTTCAAAATAAAATGAAAATTGTGTGACATCACTTCGTGTTTGCGACAGTCCACTCATACAGGTGAGTAATGTAACGGGTTTCCAATGGATTGGAAGGTAAGAATTTTTAAGGTATATTATAATTATTTAAGTATTATTATTTAAGAAATTTCATTTATATATTATAAATACATCATTGTAACCAATATTGAGAGGCATTTATGGAAAACGAATTACATAGGTTTGCGAGGCATTTTTTCATCGTACACTTGATTGATAGTTTTGTTTCCCATTTGATTAAAGAGGATCACATATAGGTTCTCATAATAAAATAATAAAATATCAGTATATGAGATAATAATTTTTTTATATTATCATAGTTGGAGAATATTTTAATGAGGTGGAAAAAGGAATAAAATAAAAAATTTCCATTCTGAACGATACCTATTCTTTGGAAAACCTCCTTAGGTTACCAAAAAAAGGCATCATAAGATGGTTTAATAATAATAAAATAGGTATATTTCATTTGGGAACGTAATTAAGGAATATATATGGGTATTTATTGGCATAAAAAAAAGGCTTTTGCGGTGTGAAGTGAGAGGATAGGGGGTACATATTTATAAGTGTGGGAGAGGACACACATGAAAGTTTTGAAATAAAAAAGGTATAACATTATTTTAAACATTAAAAAAAGGAACCCAAATGTATTATTTTAGAACCATATATGATATAAGGTCTAAATATTATAACCTATTAAGATTTTTATGGGTCTTTTCATCATTATAACCATTATGATTTTAGTTTTACACTTGATAAACATCTTTCAACTCTAACAGTAAAAATTAATTTTCACTATTTTTAGTATTCATTGTAACCAATAATTATATTAACTATATTATATAATTTTAATTATTTTGATAAAAAAAATTCATCAATTTTCATAAATTCAATGCACATAATTTGTATAATTTAATTTAAAATTAATCCCATAGGAGTGATAAAAGAATAGTTTTATAAAGAAAAAGTATACATAAGTATCGAAAGGTTTAATATAAAAATTGAAATTAAAATTTATTACAATGAACTAAATTGGATTAATTAGGATATTCATGAAATAAATTGAATTTAATAAAAATATTTAAAAAATGTAACTTTTAAATTCCATTATTGAACATTCGGTTTTAGTAAAATTATTCATTTTTTACAATGCATTAAAAATTAAAAATTTGAGAAAAATAACAAAAACATACCACTAATAGAATTCTAACAAGTCAGCTCCAAAGTTATGTTTTTCAAATAATTTTTCTAAAAGTGTACCAATTAATTTTATTACTTTATCATAAAAAAACAATTAGTATCATTTTTAGAAAAAACCGTATTTATGAAGAATATAATGAATTTACCCAAACCAAAGTACTTATTTATCAATACATTTTATTTATTTAAACCATCATTCTAAATTTTCAAAATGTGGTTATTAATATTTGTACATCGAATTTTAGGGACCATGTTATATCTGTTTTTTTAATTATTGATATTAATAGAATATCACGATTCATTGAGACACTGTGTTGCATATAACACAATCCATTGATGAAGTTGAATTTATTTGAAAAAAACTATTTCATAAAATATTGGTGTCTTAAATTATACAACTTCAAAATAAATACCACACAATAAATTCCATCACATTGATGCAAAAAATTAAGCATATTCTTCGTCATCAGATCCTAATGTTCCCATGTAGCTTTCTCCAGTTAGTTACTTTTCTATAATACCATGACCAGGTGATTATTCACTCTTCATAGAACATTTTCTTTAGGATACAGAATATCAATAAGTTTTTGATCATAGTAATGATAATGAATTAGTTTTGTTACCTATTAGTTTAGAAAATGTAATGGATTAGGTATGTACTTCCTCGTGAGAGATATATGGAACACATCATAAACTTTGGAGTGTTTTAGTGGACACACTAGATGATAATCATCCATACCTATATGACCAAGAATCTCAAATTTCCCAACATACATAGGGATCAAGTTCACTTTATTCCAAAATCACATAACATTCTTAAATGGATAAATTCATAGATAACCCTTCTAACATACTTCATACACAATGTCATGAAGATGGTTGTCAACTTATATTTTACGTGAACTATGAGGTACCTTGATGTATTGTTGAATTTATTGAATTCATCTTCCATTTCCATATCTATATCAATACCAATATATTTCTTTATCTTAATTCATCAACATATGTTTTTGTTTAACTCTTCTTTCCAATGAGGTCTTCATAAGGATGTATCTTAATGCATCAATGAAACCTATTGTTGTAAGACAACTTAACTAGAGGAAGGAATTGATCCCAAATACCTTGGAAATTTATAGATAAATATCACAACATAACCTATAGGGTTTTAATTGTTATCTTAGATAGAAAATATATCTAGGGATGATATTCATTGATAAAACATAGCTATGTACTAGGGACTACTGTAGACTTCACCATAACTTTGAGATAAACCTCAGATTCCAATCTAATAAAATAAAATGTGGTACTCCATAAAACCTTTCAACTTATTTAAGGAATATTATGGAAATTATATTAATATAAAAAATTATATAATAGTGGTTAATTATGTTGCATTTTTTAGGAAGTTGACTGTAACCCATAGATCATTGTTCTATTTATTTGTTTTGGGGAGTTTGGACAAAAACTCCATGGTGATGTTTTCTCATTTACATTCTGTTCTTGGTATTGTATGTAACATCCCATTAGAATTTTGTCTCTTAGCCTTAAATTACTTTCATACCATGAACTGTGATACAAATTATTAATATAACTCTTTATACTATCTCATTAGAAATAATCATTCAAATCATAATAGTAATTTATACTTTTAGGATGAATAGATAATTAAGAACTATAAGATTCATCTAATAGATACCTATTCAAATTTGGTATACATGGGACTAATAAATAGTTCCTGAACCTTATCATTCCATCATAGTCAAGGATAAACTCATGATAATTTCATTCATTCTAATATTTCTCAACATATTCTTCATTACCCTCTTTAATATTCATATAGACTTATGGTTGGACACATACTTTTTCAAGATAAGATTTTCCAAATTCCTTTACTATTTCCAAATCCATAATTTTAAAATCCATTAATACTGTATCATTCATTATCATCATCATTGATAAAATACTATTAACCTTTCGACTCAAAGCATTGGTCACCTTGTTCACTTTCTTGATGTGGTGATATATTGATCAATACTAATCTTTAAAAAACTTCAATTGTATTTTCTACAAAATATTCAAATCATTCTCTATGAATATATACTTTAAACTATTATGATTAGTACATATATAACACCTTATTTCATAAATATTATTCCTCAATATAACTAAACAAAAAATTTCCACAACCAATTCTAAATCTTGTGTTGGGTAATGTTTCTCATGAACCATAAATTTTTTTGAGGAATAATCCATAACCATGTCATTTTATTCATTACTATAGAGTACAAATCCTAGTTCAATATAGTTTAGTATAATAATAGGTGCACTAACTAATATTTTATTTAGTTACATAAAATTTTCCTAATATTCATCCATCTGGTGGAACATAGAAAATTTCCGAGTTATCTTTGTGAGTGTATTAAATTATAATGATAAATTATCCACAAACCATTAAAACTATCCAATTAAATCATGAAAAAATGTGATCATAGTCATATTGGTTGGTTTGGAACAATGTTCAATAACATTGGTCATTGATGGATCCACAAAAATACCCTTTATTGAGATTATATGACCAAAAAATGAAACATTTTTTGCCAAAATTCACACATTGTAATTTTTTCATAAAACTTATCATTCCTCAGGGTATTGAAAAAATTACTCAAATGACCTTAATTATCTTCATTTATCTATTAATAGGGAAGAATATTGTCAATAAAGACTATAAAAACTAATCTAGGTAGTATCTAAATACTCTATTTAATAAATCCATGAAGATAATGGCAGAATTTGTAATCCTGAATAACACCACTATATATTCATAGTGTTTATATCATGTATGAGATAATAGCTTGGGAATATCCTCTTTAACCCTAAATCGATGATATCTAGAATTAAGTTAAATCTTAAAAATAATTTATCTCCAGATAGTTCATCAAAAAAATCATCAATACGGGGTAAGGGATACTTTTTCTGGATTATGATCTTGTTAAACTAATGATAATCAAAAAAGAGTAGCATCGATTCATATTTCAGCCTAATAAAAAAAGTTCACCCTAAGGTAAAACAATTATATGATTAAATACTTTTAAAAATTCTATTGATTTTATTCCTTAATTATTTAAAATCATTCAATGCCATTTCATAAGGAATTTTTGAAATAGGTGTGACACCATGTATAGTTTTTATTGTGAAATCAAATTCATGATTTTGTAGAATACTGGGAAACTCTTCCGAAAATAAATCAAAAAACACCCACACAGTTTTCATGTAATTGAGGTTGAGTTTCTCCCCAACCGTATGGGATAAACAACCCTTTTGAATAAGAATCAATACCCATGAAATGGTTGTTATATCTATTGGAAGTTCATATTTATCATCACATTAATTTACAAACATATGTTTTTTTTGGAATATCAAAAATGACTTCCCATACTTGTAAATTGATTTTGGATTCTTGTAGAGAATAAAAATCCATGCCTAAGATAACATCGAATTCATGTAGAGGGAGAAGAAGATGATTTCTAGGAAGCTGATTCCCACAAACATCAATTGGTGAAGACATGTAGACTTGAGAAGTGATCATTATTCTAGAAGGGGTTTTCACTACTCACTCATCTTCAAATCATTTTGGTGGAATTTTTTTACCATAATAAAATTCTACAAATATAAAAGAGTGGATTGATATAGAATCAGATAAGACATTAGAATTTTAAGAGTTGATGATATGTGTACAGTTCACCATGTCATTATTATACCCCTCATAATAATTACATATCACATGATATTTCACATTGCATCTCATTTAAATTGGTTACTAGACATGATCATAATAATTTATCAAAAGATTTTCACACTGGATGGAATAATTTCCATACACATTTCATTTGAATCATTAGAGTGTGGGTGGTACATTCAATTGAAATTTATCTATATTATCATAGTTAAAAAACATATTCCCATAAACTTCATAATTAATTTCCTGATGAATATCCTTCTCCACTAAAAACATTTAGCAGTCCCCTTCAGACAATTTCAACCATATCTACCTCCACAATTTGATAGTAAATGAAATATATTATTTGTTTTTCGATAGTTTATAGAGTTACTTCAAATTCTATATTTCTTTTCTTATTAAAACAATGATATTGATTTCTAACTACAATATTCATTTCCACCATGACATAACATCGAATGATTTATTCCTACCGACTAAATTATATTACTATCAATGCCCTTCAGATACTTGTTTTTAATCCACTAAATAATTTTTCATCCTTTCTCTTAGGCTGGATGATAATACCCAAATCAAAACTTGAAATTATTGCCAAATTAATATCATAGGTACCAAAATATTTAAATCCTTTTAATTTATATCAAAGAATTACTTCTCCATTTTCAGACAATGAATATGAGGAATGTACTTATTGAAAAATAATTTCATAAGAACATACCTTTCCATGGGGTAAATTTCATCTCTTTAACTTTTATTCTTGTTGAGAGTCTACAATTGATCCGCTTCACCTTATTAATGATATACAAAAAAAATGAATTTCTCATGCTCTAAACATTGGAAAATATAAAATATATTTATAATAGTATAAATCAATTACTGAACAACTATTGGATAATTCAATCCCCAAAAATAAGGTGTACATAGCCTCATGAAGGATTCAATAAAATTTTATTCAATACTTTTCTCATTTTTATGTATATCATAATTCATATAATGATAATGTTGTATCAGTATTATATTAATATTTTTCACTCCATATCCCATAACATTTGGTCATTTAAAGTAGAATAATTTTATTCTCTATCACATTCAACATTAATCTGATTCCTTCAGGTTCCAACCATATATTAAAATCAAAAAAATAGAGTGAGGAACAATAACTATATTGGTAAACCACATAATCTGGAAAAATCACATACTGAATGTCTAAATAATAACATATTTTTCACAATCCATGACACATTAGGATAAAACTAGGTAATTCATGGTAATTATTCAAATAATTCATGATGGTTCATAAAAAGTTTGTTAATTTCAAAAGAATATCTACTAGGATTGTGAAAATAGGTTAGTAGTAAGGCCAATTGTTTTTCACTAGGTGATAATGATATCCACCACAATGTTCCTTTTTTTACTCATTGATATAATTATTACCTATCCACATACACATTTAGTATCAATATAGTGATGTAGTTTCTTGGAAACCACTATATTTATCCTTCACTAAAATTACAGTATATTTTCGTATACATAGAATTATCCATATTGTTATCACTAAGGTTTTCACATCCTAGTCCCCAATGGTCACCTAAAACTTTATATGAAACCAACTATTACATAACACAATTTTCATAAATAAGTATCAAATCTTATTATATGAATATTCATATCATAACATAACGATCCACACGAGAATCATATAGGTCCAATGCATTAGGAATTTTTAACACATTGACCACTAATTTATATGTGAACTATATCATCTCACACTAACTTCCTCAGAACTATAACCTTATTATTCATATCATACATAATACATTTCTTCATAACATAAGGAAAGGGAACATAGAAAATCGTGAGATCATAGTCTCATTAGGGGTAAACAAGTTAGATATTAACATAACATCAGAATAAGGGTATGAGAACATGAGAATAATATTTTGAAACCACACCCTACATATCACTGACCATAACCTTGAGTCATGGAATAAAAATTGGTAGTTCATATGTCATGAATCACAAATAAATCAATGAACTTGATCCACAAGAACAAAATATTTTGAAAAGAGATAGATTTGTGTCATACATATAGTCTTAGAAAATAATTTCTTTAGTAGTTAAGGAATACATCCAAAAAGATCGTAGAAGAATGGGTTCACTCCCAAATCATGTTTTCAGTCTATGTTCACTACAAAGAATATCAGATTGGATAGGGTCCCTCACAGAACCATTTTCACTCACCATTCTAGTTTTGTTTATCCCATTCGATATAAATATTTACCCAATGAACTAAAGATAGATATAGGTCCCACCATAACATAATTATAATCTCACAAATGTGTTAAAAAACATCATAAATCATTAATTATATTATAATATCTAAATATAAATAGGCCTCATAATCATTTCAGGATATCATAACCCATAGAAAAGAAATAGGTTCCATAAATATTTCATCATTTTACCACAGAATAACTCGTGGAAAATGAATGGGTTTAAGAAACATATTATCATCATAACAATGAGACATGTAGTTAATTAATAAGGATTAAATCCTTGGAAACTATCCCCAGTAAAGCATATGTAACATAGAATTATGTAATCTTAGTTTGAAAATTATTTTGAAAGATCTCTTGGAGTATTTCCAGAGGAAAATAACCATTCAAATTTGAAAATAATTATTTAAACTATAAAAACATCTAAAATATTAATGAATATTTATTATTTAAAAATAAACATTATAACTAATAAATCAATCATAAAATTATTGACAGTTCATCATGGTGGAAAATATTGTTCCTAGAAAACATGTTAACATGATGAAACATTTGAAATTTTTAATAAAAAGCCAAAATATATTTGTTTGCAAATTGTCAGAAATATTAATTTCTGTTCATTTTGTAAAAGGAAAAACAATGTTTAAAAAATAATTACAAAGTCACAATATTATTGAAAATTTTTTCAATAACTTTTTTTGAAAACATTTACATGTATGAAAAATCATTTTTAACGAATATAAATATAAAATAATTTATTATTTAAAAATTTATTTTGGAACCTTGTGTCCATCAAGAGAGAAAAATTTAATTGAAAATATATATTTTTATTAAATAAGAATATGATAATAAAATTCATTAGTTTTTTGAGATATAGATCAAAATAGTTTATCATTATTAGCATAATCATATAAAATCCTAAAAAATAGTGAGACTGTAACATTAAACCTTAACTAATTTGGTAATGTTTTTATCATAATATCCATGAATAAAAAAAATTTATCTAAATATATATGTCATAATAATTTTAATAATAATTATCATAAAATAAAACAATTGTAAAAATATACGCCACAACAAATTAGTAACTGTTGAATATGGTGTGTGGACCATATAAATAAAAGTGATTATGAAAATCATTTACCTCAGGTGTTGAAATTATTAGTACACATTTGAACCTTCTATATAATAAATATTGTTTTTTTATAAATATAATATAGAACCTTATTCCTATATATCATACATTATATTTTTCACTTATGAATTTTTATAACCAGTTTATTAAAAATTCCTTGTTAAAATTATGTTTCATCTAATAACTACTCGTTTTTTCATGAATGTTTTGGTTTAGTATTTTTTGTAATTTCATATTCATCATGGTTTCATACTATCCAAAATTAATTCCATGGAATAAATAATATATATACATATATATATATATATATTCATTATAAATTTATTTAGAAAAATATACAAAATTAATAGGTAGAAAACGAATTACACCATTAAAGAAGACAGTTAGTCATACGTATGTATGAATGATGCTCCCATTCAATTGAATGATAGAATAAAAGTATGGTAAATATTATTTCAGAATTTTAGAATAATTTTTATATCATATATAGAATATATATTCATTAAATATATGCTCATTACCATCCTTGTGAATGTAAAATTAAAAATGTGCCCCATCACTTCATGGAGACAGAAGCCCACACATATGATTGATAGATATTACAGTTTTCCAAATAATTATATGGTAAGAAGGTAGATTCCATATTATAATTATGTAAGTATAATTATTTCATAAATTTATTTATATGTGCTAAATATATCATTATATCAATCCTTGAGATGCAGTAATTGAAAAATAATTACATCAGTTCGCAAGGAGGAAGTTTTCTGAAAACAAGATCAATAATTTTGTATCCCATGTGATAGATGATGAGATAGATATATGTTTTTACATTAACATGATAACATATGAGTATATGTGATATAATTATTTTATTATAGTATTATAGTTGACGAATATTATAATGAGATGGACCACATAATAATATAAAAACAATCTATTAAAAATGATACATCTTCTTGGGAAAAACTCCTTAGGATACCACCAAAAGATTTATTTGGATAGTTTATTAGACAAAATAAGGATTTTATGATGTTGGGAGATAATTATTGAATATATTTTTGTAGTTAATGGATGAAAAAAATGCTTTTTAATTGTGAGCAGCATAGGGGGGTCGGTTTTTATAAGCGGGGGAGAGAACACACTATGTAGTTTTGAAAAGAAAAAGGTATACCCACGTTTTGCAAATTAAAAGGGAAAAATTGATAATTATAGAAAATTATATTATATATCATATAAATATTCCAAAAAAATAGTATTTCAAAATGTTCATTTTTCATTTTATTCATTATATTTTTAATTTAATCTAAGTAAACCATTTTAACCATATCTACTATAATTAATTTTTATTGATTTTACTATTCATTATAACAAAAATATACAATGATATTATAATGTTGTATTAATTATTAGGATTCAAAATATGTAATCTATTTTTTTGTATTCAATTGATATATGTGGTATAATTTCATTTAAAACTAAACCTTTATATAAGATTGAAAACCTATATTATTATGAAATGGTTTTCATAAGAATACAATGTTTTAATATTTTAATTAAATATGAAATTGGTTCCAATGAACTAAATTGGATTAATTATGAAATAAATTTAATATTTTTAATTTTAAACCCATATTAAAATAAAATGTAACTTGTAAATGATTTAAATGAAAACTCAGTTTTTAATAAAAATCATCATTCATCACTATTAATTAAGAATTTAATAGTTGTAGAAATATCAATAAAATTATCATAAAATAACTTTGAAATTTTTATTCTAAAAATGGTTTTAATTTTAAAAAAATTATATAAGTGGGAAAAATAATTTTATTATTTTTCCACAAAAAGCAATAAAAAATAACTTTTCAAGAAAAATTTATTTCTAAAGCATATATATACCTTACAATAAATATGTACATATATTTAAATATATTTTATTTATCAAAAACAAAAATAATTATTTTTTAAAATGTGATTATTACTAATCATCTATCCATGTATAGTCGATAGATTTTAATTGTCTTATATAAATAATAATATTAATGGTATATCGTGGTTTGTTAAAACACAATGTTGTGTGTAATGTATGTTATTGAAGAAATTAAATTTATTTGAAACAAATAATTCATAAAATATATTATTTTTATATAAATATAAGATGAAAAATTGGTTTGGAATCTATTATTATTTAATTATATAATAAATTTTATAGCAACTTTATGGATCCTATGAATTCTTCTACATTTGGGTAGTGAAAAATAATGCCTTGTTATCGACAATATTATCGAAATTCAATCATCTCTTCACTTAATTATGATCTCTTATTAGGGAAGTGGGAGAAAATATTATTCCCTTAAAAAATAAATTTCATTAATTGATCAGTTTTTGGTGTATTCATTGCCAATGTATTGTGATTTGGGTATCACGGGGTAATTCTGTTGGTGAACCCTAAACATAATATATATAACCATCGTGTTTATAATAGAAAAAACATATAGTAGAAAAAGATAAAATTAAATAAATTTTTTACTTCAACAAACATTTAAAAATATGGTTTTTATTAAATTAAAAAAATTGAAATCCCTTTATAACTTATTAATTTTTATTTATTGTTATTCTTATTTTATTTTCTCAATGAATATTACTGATATCTAAGCTATGTTATAAATGGTCATACATGTATTAATTATTCTATATTTGTTACTCATTATGTGGGAAATTATGAAATGTCTATATGTATAATTGTTATATGTTATTACCTGATTATATGATTCCATATATATTTCTCATTGTTATATTATTTTAAAAGATACTAAAACATAGTTAATAAAAAAATTGTGGTGTATTGATGCTTCAATCGATATTTATTATAATTTAAATTAGGTGTTAATGTTTCTATATTATTTTACCATTTCATACTCCATGGTTAGAGGTTTCCAAGAATGGAATTTTATATAGAAATGATTAGGAATATTCTGTATGTGCATCTTATGAAAAATCTTAATATGGGATTTATGTATACATATCATTATATTATTTCATTGGAATTAATATCATTTTTAGAATATTCTATTGATAGTATTTCATATTCATAACCTTGATTTAATTGTATATTTCATATTTAGTTGTTTTGGATATTTATTATGAATTTTGGTTTGATACATGTATTTTATTTATACACATAGACATATGTATATAGACATAGATATATATGACTATATACAATACTTCCCATTAGAATAGGTGTCTCATATTAGATGACTTATATGTATATATATATATATTCATATATTAATGTAAATCCAATAAAATTTGAAGATATTCATTTTTAATTAGGATTGTTATATATATACATTTCCTTGCATAGAGGATGATTATATATATGTACATTTCTTCGTCTAGAGAATATTGGTCGAGTTTTCTTTTTAGTTCTTTAACATGGATTTAAAGCATGGACCAAAAAGGTATTTATTGATTATCTATATGGTATTTTAAAATGATAGTAAATTATGATTTCTGATAGATCCATCACGATATTAAGAATTACTAGTTTATTTACTTTTCACATTAATTGGTGCATTAACTCTTATTTTCTTCACAACTTCCCTATATGAAATTTATACTATGTAGAATTTTTTTATAACAGACATTTATGTGTTGGATGGTGACCACATTTTAGTTATTATATACTAAGAAAGAAGTTGTGTTATTATATAATATGTGGTGTCCATGTATATGTTATCTAGGAAATGTAAATTTATCTATACAAGAGGAATGGCAAATACAAGAGTAATATATCAGGATGCTTTCGATTTGGGGTGATTTTCATGTTTACATTTCTTATGGGATAAGTTGGATGCCACTTTTATATTATATAACAATGTATATTATAACTAAATTTCTTTTTGGATCATTTAACTATATTTATTCCATCATTTAGAGTATTTATGCAATGATTCTATATATTTTTTATTTATTTGTCTACTTCATTTTTCAGATATATAGAATTTATTATATATTACTATATAGGTAAAATAGTTAACTCTGGTGTATAGATTTTCCTTTTGATGATTTTCCCTTATATCACATTCATAATACATCATGATAAAAATTTTAATAGTTTTTTTTCAATATATTTAAAAATAAAATAATGTAAATTACTTCCCAATACATTATAATAATCTATTAGTGTTTATAGTTGCTTCTAGTGATTAATATGTTTTCATGGACTTATAGAATTTTAACATGGTAATTTTTTTGGAATTTGTATTGGATCATTAAAAATGATGTTTGAGCATAATAAGTGTTTGTGGGTATGAGAGTAACTAGGAGATAAGATTATTATAAAATGGGATGTATTCCCTAAATATGTATAGAAAGAATATTTACAATGGAAATATGATTTTTTAAAGGTATTACAAGATTTGTATCTGATTTATTTTGGTTCAAACATGGTTTTATAGGTACTATCAATCAGGAATTGGAATTTATATTAAGAAATTATAAGGTAACATGACATATAATGTGTTTGAATTTTTTTTTATTAGTATCTAGATAAAATCATTCAAAAATAATACTAATTGAAACTTAGTTATATATAAATTTTTTTTTCCAGAATTTTTATTTTTTATGACCCAACTAATAAAAAAATGTAATTTTTTTGTTATAGTATTCTTGATGAAATATATGTATTCCTATGATAAAGTGTATTATAATTAAGTATTATTTAGAAATACTTTTTTTAAAACTTGTTAAACGAGTATAAATCATTGAGAGAGAGAGGATGGGGTATTGTCTTGCTTACTATAGAAATAATACTAGACTAGTCAAAGCAATCAATTATTAGAGGGATAATTGGATTAGATTCATAACTTTGTTATAGAATATGTATTAAAGTCAACTCTCTCTACTTCGTAGGTAGAATTGATAAAAATTCACAACCATATAGTATCTTATAAATATTCATGTCATATAAAATAGTATATATATTTTTTCAAGTTGTGGAGTGGAATTTTCCACCTTGGGAACCTATATAAGGTGAGGTTACAAAAACTACTTGGGTAGATATCTCTCAACAAAAACATAAATATTCTATTGAATGGATCCACTTAATTTATATAATTACTACTGTTTTTATCTTATTTGATCGTAAGTTGAATCTGTTATGCTTTAAAGGGAACTTAATTATTAGTTTGATCTTATGGATGAAGACAATAATAATCTATAATAATAGGATGGATAGTTATCATGGGAATAGAAATAACATCAAAAACTGATAAGGTGAACCATTCTATATTATAATTGTTAGTGTTGGGGGATTTCTCTCCATCCTCTCTTGATGAGACCACCGGTATAATTTAATCAAAAAAACCACCCATGTAAAATAATACGTAAATATTATTTTGAAATGAAATAGTGTTATAGATGTGGTTAAATAGGGCATCAACAAAGGGTTTTTCTTGTAATTCTTTATGGATAAGGTCACATTGATATATCCAAAAAATTACTTATAATTGTGTAGTCTATAGAGGATGTAAGAAATAGTGAATTTACTGTGAAATGTAATATCTAAGTATCCTTTATACTTGTATGTGCCTTATTAATATAATGGATTATCATTATTTTATTTCTAATAATATTTTTTCTCAATTTGGGTTAACATAAGAATTATTTTACAATATCATTAGTATATACACTTCATTTGGTAAATTGATAGAACGTAGTAACGGGTTTTTTTTTAAATTTTATGTGGAATAATTTATGAATCTATATGGGTTTTACACCAACAACATGTGTATTTTTTAAAAAATTTTGGGGTTATATTTTACCCATAATAAAACCCCATATCCATTACTATAAAATATGTATTTCATTTCCTTCACTATATGGTATCCAATACACTTTCATTAGATTGAATGAGATTCAATTATGTCATTTTTTATTTGATCATACGTACATTGAAATAATTACATCATAAATAGAATGTTTACTACAAGGAACAAAGGAGTCTGTAAAAGTGAATTAATTACCTTTTATAGAATCATTATTTATTAATATTTTTTTTTAAATATTATTAGTACTACCTATTAAATTATTGGATGAGTTTTAAATTGAAAAATTAGCATCAAAAGTGTGGATATCCTTACACTATATCAAATAGAACAGGTGGAGATGATAGAATTAATGGTTAAACATGTGGTTCTTAAGATTAAAGGTTTTATACATCGTAATAAATTTCCTATGGTGTACCTAGTATTTTTATTTAGAAAATTGATATAATATTATGAAATTAGTAGTATTATCATAATATAAACCAGGTTAAAATTATTAATAAATAACAATTTTCATAAAATTGATGATTTATTTGAATAATTAATTTGTCTAAATGGCCTATAAATATTGATTTGGGATTGAGGCATAAATTACTCTAAATGAGGCCTGAAAAAATTATAGAGATAAATTTTTTGAAGCTGATATATTCATTTTTCATATCTATATACATTATTTGGTTTAATATTGAAACTATTATTTTAATGTATTTAATATTTTTCATTTATTTCTAGATTCCATGATTATTTTATTTGTAAATTATATATTTATGTACCCAATGACCCATTAATAGATTTTATTGTATCTTATAATGGAATTAAAAGAATTCATAGAGTATAATATTTATGTAATGTTACCTAAATGTTCATTCTAGAATCATGGTTTTAAATTAATTAGGTATTTAGTGTTGGAATCCAGAATTTCTATGTACCAAAGAAAGTAGAAATGATGATTTTGTGGGAATTAACCAAGAATATCTTTGACATCCAATGTTCAATTTGCCTTAGTAGATATTTTCTTCAATTTATTTAGGATTTACATCATTTATATAGTAAATTGATCTCTTGGACATAAAAATGGATAAACACATTTATTCAAAATAATATAAATTGGATTTTCGTTATAATAAGTTTATTCTTATTTTAACTCATATTATAGTCATTCTTAAAGCAAGAATGGTGTTTTGAGTTTAATGTAATTCCACTTTTATAGGATGAGTTTATGTATTATTGCAATAAAATCATGTTGTAACTAATGGTTTTAGGTAAATCCTCCCTTACTTTAGTAATTATCAAACTCATGATGTGGATTTATCTATTATAGGTCTTGCTTTGAAGTGTTGGATAAATTAGTTATACATTGAGTTATTTATAATATAAATTGACAATAAAATCCCCAAGTAAAACTTTTCAAAGAAGTATTTGAATTTTAGGTAGAATATATTAGTGGAATATCAATAATATAGAATCTTTTCGATTCCAAATGTACATACCATGGGAAATTTAATAGCCAAATATATTATTGTGATGTTTTAACCTCTAAAGGTAAAAAAGGATGAGTAGTGGTTATTGTTAGTGCATACTAAGATTCATAAAAATATATCTAATGATTAAATTGATTTGTATCATTATCATATTGAACTTTTATCATCTAATATATAGTGTGAAAAGAAATCATAGATCATTGATTAAGAGAAACCACCATTCATGACTGACTCGATGGTTAGGAATCTATTATGGATTGCCACAAATCTCAATTTCATTGATTTATTTTAAAAGATAATATGTGGTTCCAATGAGTATATATGAATTTTTTATGAAATAATGTTATTGTATTTTTTTCGCATGCCCTTATTTTAATTATCTCGAATCATGCCTTTTTAATGTGAATCTCTTGTTTTATGATAGTCCAATATTTTTGTTGACAAAATAATAAAAATTAAAAAGTATTGACCCTACTGTAAAAACCTAAAACATGTATAATATACATATCATGACAAAATAATGAATGTGTAATGTACACAACATGTGAATAATTTCAAATGATTTTGAACGTCATATAACCATGTGGAATCTATTTCATGTTGAATATAAACCTACTACATGAACTATCATGTTACCATGTGATAGGTGAGTAAAATTTCTCTAATTATTGTACTATATATCTGTTTTTATTATAGTAACCACTAGAAAAAAGTACTTACCACATGAACCGATGAAGTTACCTTGAGAACAAAGAAAATTATCATACAAAGTGATGAAGTTATCACAAGAAGAAGAGAAAATAACATCAAAACCATTGAAGTGGATGTATAAAGAATTCATTCTACTATATAGAGTAATAAATTTAAATGGTGATGTAATTTACATATAAAATCAATAAATCAAGTGATAGAAAGAGGAAACCAACTAACCATGCCAATAGACCAATTGAAAAACTGACCATGGTTTAAATTAAGAAAATTGACTATGTATAACTTAAGAAAGGGAGTATTTCCAAATACCCAATGAAATTATTTTAAATAACTAATTATAGAGATGATAAATTTGATAATTATATGTGTATAAGGATTAAATAATTAATATCCTCCAATGGAATGTTTGGTGATAGTATCTAATTAAAATGAAGAGGCTCTTTGGGGCAACATACATTTGAATATATGTGTGTGATTAAGAGATATTATGGTGGAAAAAGGAATGAATAAAATTGTTATATGACACTCTATTTTCATGAACCTTATTTATAAATATGGTTGACCCCTTTCACTTAATGATTTATGGAGTCCGCAATAACCAAAGCTAATCACACCGATGTGTATCAAATATTAACAAAATGAATCACTCTATCTTCATATTCTTGATTATTTTTATATTTATACTTATTAAAGTATGTATATTATTTAACATAGATCCATGTATTTCATTATATATTTCTAGATATTATCATTCATTTCTTGTCTTATTTACTCCGATGTAGAACTTTGGAAGAGGATGTGTAGCCAATACTTCCAAAGTGCAATTATAATTTATTTATTTATACCGTGTTGAACTAAAGAAGTGGATCTATGTATACCAGATGGCCTTGTATGCTGTTACTTTGTCGAAACCATGATCTATGATATGGATTGTTTTTTTATTTAATAAACATATTCATTGGAGGTGATATCCTAGTCGGGATGACTAGGATTCATCTTGAGACTAGACCTCTTGAATTTATTATACTATGATTATGAGGTTTTGTTTCCCCTATTTTTAAAAAACCGACATCTTTTTTTAAGTAAAATATAAAATCCTTACATTGATAGTTTAATTTAATTTTTTGTATTATATATGGTGATTGATTCATGTAAAAATAATTCAAAATTAATTTTTTTAAAAGTTGTTTTAACTGAGTTATGATCAAACATCTAATAATATTTGTAAAATATAAAATGATATACTTCTATTGTTTTAGTTAATAAGGATTTATTTAATGGTCTATTTATGGTTTAAATCATCTTTAATAGAAATTTCAATTGGAAACTAAATTCCCCCCCCCACACACACACTTGATTTATACTCGTCGACTAACATTTCGTGTCAGAGGATTTTCAAATTATTTTTTGTTATGTTCTTGTTTAAAAAAAGATAAAATAATTCCATTATTTTAAATTTATTACTTTTTTCGATAATAATAGACATTTGGGGTTGAATAATACCTATGTTAATTATTTTAAAATAACCAATTATGGTTACTGAAATATCAAAATGAAAATCCATTTAGAGAGCATGGAATTTGATATTTGGACCATATATGAGGATAAGTATTAAAAAACTAATGATGCAAGTGCTGAATGGAGTAATTCAACTATGGATATGAATTATTGTATCTATAAATCCATGAATGAATTATTTTTTCATTTAGAAAAATTTTAATGTAACATAATTTTCAATTGTTATACTACTTTTAATAATTGGGACACACTAACTAATTATCATGTGGGGACATTCAATGATAAAGAGATGTGCTTAAATAATTTTAGCACTAACTATGTGTAACACCCCAAGATTTCATAGTGTGTTATTTCTTCAAAATAATTCAATAACTTGCACTACACGCAACACTGAGTTCAATTGCACCATGACTTACCAAAAAAAATCCATTAAAAGAGGTCATGAATAGTATTAACTAAATTTTAAACTTTATATAATCCTTATAATTTTAGAATCCATATTATGAGTTTCTTAGTCATAATGCAAGAACAGATTCATTTTCAGTATTGCACTTTTATCAACATTTGATAGTGAAACCTTTTTAAATACAATATTTTAAACTTTTTGACTAAATGGAGACATCAAAAAATTTAAAATGAAACATCCCAAGCTTCCATGGTACACTTTGCTTTGAATAAAACAGTAGCGTGTGTTGTACGCAACTTCGAGTTCTAACACACCGTAACCAATCAAACTAGCTGTTATGAATAGTAATACCTACTTTTTGAAGTTATATATATTTTATATTTTAAAATTGACTTCATTTTTGGATTCGGAATATCAAATTTATCCTAAGGAGAAATTTTGGTACTTTTCGGATAACTTTCATATTTTGATGAATAGTGAAAATTACTAAATTTTAATTAAAAACAACTTTTTTAATCAAAATAATTAATAGTGATAAATTATGAATTTGAGTGGTTTTAAAGTATATTTAGAATATATTTTTACCATTTAATATAATGTTGGTCATTGGACATAATTTTACAATTAAACCGAACATAAACGAGTGTCAATCTTTTGATAGTTATTATCTCTTAAAAACACGCTTTTTGTTTTGACAGCGGGATTTAATTTTAAATTAATTTCTGCCACTTCTGTGTTTTGAATTTAGGAAAATGGATTCCATATTTGGAATCAGGATGTTAAAATTGTGTAAATAGGTAACTTTTATTTTTAGACATTTTAATAATTACTGCGGTAAATATTTTATTTACCATGGTTAAGGGTAAATCCGGTAAATAAGGGTTAAAAAAAATAATATTATAATAATACTAAATTACCCTAAAACGTGTCTTAACCCTATTGGTTGATACAGGGTCGACCATGGGAATCTTTGGGTCTATTTTGGGACCCCATGGATCCACTTGTAAGTGATAATGACACTTTATTTTAATTTAGTTAAAATGAATACAAAAATGACACAAGCATATATCTTTTAGAACAACAATTGTTACATAAAGTTATATATGTTGGATTTTAGATTATAAATATTCATTAGAAATCTAAAACGATTTTCTACATAATGATATTTTATTTATAATTTTTAGACATTAAATAATTTATTTTATTTATGACACAATGATGATGCAGTAATTACTATAATAGTGAAAAATTAAAATAATTGATATTATAAACACCCAAATAAATATAATATGAAACTTTTAATGCATTAAACTAATTTTCTAGGATAATATGATATATTTGGATTGATTTAATTGACTTTGTTCTAAGTAATCAATCTGTTATGAGTTTCAAAAAAATCAACTATTGAATAGTGTCAAAATTGACATAAAAGAGTTCTTAAAACAAATATTATATTATTAATTGATATTAAATTCCTAAAAATATAAGGTTCGGCCAAGAGACTTATATCATGATAGGTTCATCATTAATGTAAAGACCCGTAAAATTCAAGGAAAATTTTTTCTTAATTTTCTTTAGAATTTTACAAGAGCGCGGTTTCAGACGGCACCTGATTCCGAGGCCCGGAGTGCCCGGAATTAATTTCCGAAGTTTGGCTCGGGTACGTTCAGTGAACGAACGAGCGGGATTTTCCTAACTTTTGATCCGGTGCTCGGAATTGAAATCCGAGGGCACCGATGAACTCGCAACGCCGATATTCGCTTAATGAGACCTTTTCGGGAGTTGCGTTTGTTGCGGGTTGAAAGTTTCGTTTTGGGGTTTTTAGTTAAGTTAAATAAAATTTGTGTAAGACAAATTTATTTTAACTTATTTTTAAAACCTATCAAAAGAGGTTGGAAGTGGGACCCACACCCACTTAACCTCCCTTGGGAGGATTAAGTGTGGTGGGGCCCACACGAACCCCCTTTTCTTTTCAAATCCTCCCAATTTTACGGGTCTTTACATTACTCCCACCTCAGGGCTTTACGTCCCCGTAAAGCTACATCAAAAACTAGGGAAACCAAAAGAGAGTACTGAGCACGCATCTGAGCCTCCCGCTCCCATGTGCTCTCCTGGAGATTCCCGTGCCGCCATCTGTTGCGCATAAGAGGAATCGATCGTCCATGTAGGACCCGCTCCTGGATGACATGGACCTCCTCTGACGTGGCCCGGACCATCTCCGGTCCCACCAGAGCTGCAAGATTTCTCTTTTGCCGAAAAGAGAAATCTGGTCTCATCCCCTGGATGAACCACATTCTTTGCCTAAAACAGTCAATCCTAACATGGATGATACTAATCCATACTAAGGATGACGTCGTAAGGCCTCGACGCTACTACTAAGAGATTCAACCGTTACTCTCGCCTCCAAGGGTTGAGTCACACTGTCGGCATCAGTGTGTGGTAACTGGGTCTCCTCCAGTAGATGTCTCACAAGTGAGGGTCAAGTCAACAGCCAAAACTGGAACCTCTTAGTAACATTACGATAGAGGACAGGAACGAAAACATCACAAGGTATGCGTCTTTTATTATTGCAGCTCGTAATACAAGACGCTACACAAAAGCAACAAGGAACCAGAAGTACAAAGGATGTATCCACTAGTTCTGCTCCTATCCATCGGCTCCCAGAGCTCCATGATCGAAGGCCTCGGCTGCCTGAAGCTGAGCTCTCCCCTGCGGTCGGGGTGGACCTCCTGGTGGTGGTGGTGGTAGAGCCTCAAAGCGTCGGCCACCACCAGCTGCTCGTCCAGCTCCTCTGCCTCGTCCGCCTCCTCCTTGCAGACCGCCACGGTCGAACCTCTGCCTCTGCCTAGGTGGTTCCTCAACCGTCTGCTGCTCCTCCGCATGGCGGGTCGGGCAGTCACGAGCCATGTGGCCTTGCCCGCCGCATGCATAGCACTGTCTTCCACTCGAAAGACTGGCTCCGCGTTGTGTGCCCTGCACTGCTGAGCCAGTGCCCTGAGGTCTGGTCTGTCTGGACCCCTGAGTCATCCGTCGACTACCTGCTGCAGATGACTCAGCCACGTGCCGCCCTGCGGTGGGTCTCTGTGCTGGTGTAGACTCAGCAAGGAAGCTCTCGATCAGAAGGGCCCGCTCCAGTACTCCTGTCTGAGTCGGTATGCTGAGGGAGATCAGCGATGCCCTGATCTCGTGTCTCAAACCCTGCTCGAAGGTCCGGGCCCGGAAGAATGGGTCCCGTACCATGTCGGTCGAGTAGCGCGAGAGATCGGTAAATCTCGCCGAGTACTGGGCGACCGTCATGCTGCCCTACCGCAGCTGTAGAAGCTCCTGGATGCGCACCGCTCGGAGGGTGGCTGGGACGAACTCCGAGCGGAAGATGCTCTCAAAGTCCGTCCAAAGAAGAGATGCCTCATCGTGCACCTGGAGCATCAAGCTCCACCATCGTCCTGCTGCTGCGTGTAGTAGGCTCGCAGCGAGGATCACCATGAGGTCTGCTGGTGTCCTCACTAGCCTAAACACTCTAACCACTGCCTCCAGGCAGTCCTCTGCTGCCTGGGGATCCGTCTCCCCGCGAAACCTGGGCGGTCGCTGGCGCTGAAACTCATGCAGTGCGCTGAGGCGACGTGCATCGTCAGCGGCTGCTGCTGGAAGCATCGGGGGATCGGCGGGTAAAGCTACCGCCGGTGCCACTGCTGACAAAGGGCCCTGCACCGAAGCCTCGTCGCTCGGTGGGCTGTCGTCTCGCTCGACTCTCGGAACCCTAGCTGGCTGCCGTCGTGGGGCCATCCTGAAAAGGAAACAGGTGCGCCACGGTTAGAACAGTATACCTGGTGAGCTGGCACAAGTAATCACAAGGAAAACTTGAGACTTTCATAAAGCAGATCAGTATACCCGGTGAGCTGACACAAGTAATCACAAAGAAAACTTGAAACACACACGCAATCAATGTTTTCGTGCATTAAGTCGGAAATCAGAAGTCAGGGTCCTGGTGTACGGATACGTCGGCCGCCGCACCAACACTGGACTCCCTGGACTGATAACCACACTCAATACGCTAAACATTATTGCTTCACATAGAAAAGATCAGAGTTCGCGGTAGAACCGAACTCCTCTGATACCAATTTGTCACGACCCGCCCTCGGGGTCCGTGCCGTGACTACCCCAAGCCCGCCTTCCATAGGCCAGGGGCTGGCGACTAGCACCAAGGCGTAAATCCCAGTAAAAAGGGAAGGCATTGCCTTTGAAAAGTAACCAACTCCACAGAGTAAGCAAGCGGAAAGTAAACACTAAACAAGCAGAGTACAACTGAAAGTGCGGAAAAGTAAATGGGCCAGAATACAAACCCAAACTGAAAGTAAAGTACAACTCGAAAAGGGAAAAACAGCAACTGTAAGTAAAAGCCGCTACTCCGAGCTATCCACCGGAAATCCCACCTGAAGGGTGGGTACAGATAGCTCCTCTGCTCCACGGGTCCCGCCGTCCGCTCCGTGCACGTCCCGCCCAGTGGTCCACCTCCGGGTACCGTCCCGCTCTACAAGCCTCAGCTAAGTCAACGCTGTCCGTCGTCTGCAACCAACACAACGTAGTGCGGGCGAAGCCCGTGCAGGGGTGAGTATAAGCTACTCAGTAGGGACCCCGAGACCCCTGAAGGTCTCTCAAATCCACAAAGGATAAACCACAAAGAAAAGTACAATCACGAAGTAACAACCGACACTGCTTAGGTATATGCCCATACATATACCTAAGTCATCAATTCAGATACGCTCCAACCTCCGAGCCCAAGTACAACTCAGTCCACGCAGGAAAGTATACGTAATCCACAAAGGAAAGCAAAATATAATCCACACAGGATTGCACAACACAATCCACACAGGAAAACAACAGGATTCAGCTCACACAGGTATACTTCTTCAAGGACGATAAAGATGATCACTGATCCATCTAAGTCGTCGGACCCACGAAGGATCGATAGGTAACTAACCCCCGCAGAAGACCCACACAGGATCGGGCTCACACAGAACCTGTAGGCGCTGGCTCACACAGAACCGCTGAGCGCAAGGACCCACACAGGATCGTGCTCACACAGAACCTGTAGCACTGATCCACGTAGGATCGCTGAGTGCTGTAGTCGTCGTCGTCGAATCCACACAGGATCTCTGTACTGTCGTCGTCAAATCCACACAGGATCTCTGTACTGTCGTCGTCCAATCCACACAGGATCTCTGTACTGTCGTCGTCAAATCCACACAGGATCTCTGTACTGTCGTCGTCAAATCCACACAGGATCTCTGTACTGTCGTCGTCCAATCCACACAGGATCTCTGTACTGTCGTCGTCAAATCCACACAGGATCTCTGTACTGTCGTCGTCAAATCCACACAGGATCTCTGTACTGTCGTCGGCGCAGTCACAGTAGCAGTCGTAGCAGTAGAACAGTCGCAGCCAGCACTAGGGTTCCCGCACACAGCAAGCTCGTACGGAGGGTCCGCTCCACGAGCCGAGAGGCTGATACATCAACTGTCACGAAGACCGAAGTTGATGTATCCAAAAGTTCCGTATCGTCAACAGGAACTCAACACATCAGACGGCGCGTCGATCGGACGCCCGGTCTGAGAGTTATAGGCATTTTCGTCTCCGGGGCCCGGTTGGTTTTTAAGGCAAAACCAACCCGACCATACTCCACCTGCGTCCAAACCTCGGGCGGAGTATGCCAAAAGATCCGTCTCACTAAGAGGAACACTACGCGACTGACGGCACGTCAATCGGACGTCCGTAGCTCAAGATATGAGCGTTTCCGCTCCGAAGGCCCGGTTGGTTTCGTGAACGAACCAACCCGGCCGAACTCAAAGTAAACCGAAACCTTGAGTGCGATATACCGAAACGACCGTCTCGATCCAAGGATCGCGTTGCCGCAGACGGTTCGTCATTCGGAGGTCCGAGGCTCAAGTTATGAGCCAAGAACCGAACCTGGTCCGAAACGGGGGGGTCCGGGTCCGGGCCGACCCGGCCCGACCCCCCCCGGGCGGCACGGCGGCCGGCGGCGGCGGCGGCGCGGCGGCGGCGGGCCGCGTGGCGGCGGCGGGCCGCGTGGCGCGGCGGCGGCGGGCCCCGTGGCGGCGGCGGGCCGCGTGGCGGCGGCGGGCCGCGTGGCGCGGCGGCGGCGGGCCGCGTGGCGGCGGCGGGCCGCGTGGCGGCGGCGGGCCGCGTGGCGGCGGCGGCACGCGGGGCTAAGCCCCGCGTTTTCTGGAGGGCGGCGCGGCCAGTGCCGCGCCGTTTTTTTTTAAACAAGCGCCCCCCCCTTCACGTGGGGGGGCTTGCTGGAACGGACCGAGGGGGCAGCCGGCCCCCTCCTCTTTAAAAAAAAACGCCCCCCCCCCCCTCTTTAAGAGGGGGGCTTTGCCAGCCGGCCGGGGAATTAATTCCCCGGTTTAACGACATCCGGCCGGCCAGCCGGCCGGCCGGTTATTTCCAACGGGACCGGAATTTCCGGTCCCCTCTTCGGCTTCCGACGCCGGCGGCCCGGCCGCCGGTCTCCTCTTCCGCCGTGGCCCGGAACCGGCCGCGGTCTCCTCGTTCCGCCGCGGCCCGGAACCGGCCGCGGCGTTCGTCGTCCGGCGCGGTGCGACGGCACCGCGCCCCTTTCGCCGTGCCATGAATCCTTCCAACGCGGTGCGACGGCGTCGCGTTTTTGAAGACTCTCCTCGGCGTAGCGCGACGGCGTTGCGGAAAGAAAAAGGCATGTTCATCCGCGTGGTGCGACGGCACCACGCCACTTGCTTCCACCCGCAAGAATAAAACGAGAACTAAGGAGGGGGGGTTCGGCCGTGTTCATGCGGTCCGACCCCCCTCACGTTAAATAATAACATAACTAAGAATATCCAATAGCCTCACGTTTAGTCATGCTAAAATCCACGATTCAAGAATGGAATAAAAAAATCAATAAATAACATCCCCTACCTCGGGTTTGAGATTCAAAGAAACTTCTACGTTCCGCGGAAGACGGCGTCGCGGAAGTCGGGCGTCGCGGTCGTCGTTCGTCAAATCCGTTGACGAAGAATTACGTCCGATGCGACACGTTGTTGGCGGATCTTCGTTTGCCGACGAAGAAGGCCCGAGGAGGATGCGGCGTTCCCTCTCGTTGACACCGAGGACGAAGAAGAGAGGCGTCGTTCTTCGTTCTTCGTCAGAGTTTGAGCGTTCTTCGTTCCTCGTTCTTCGTCAGAGTTGAAGATGAAGAGGAATGCTCTCAAACAAAGAACCCAAAATAAAATAAGTCTACCCCTTATTTTATTTACACATAACACAAAAAGATTTCAAAGGTTTGAAATTCAAAAGAGTTTAACTCCCCAAAATTAAATTAAGTAACTTAAGTCATTAAAGAGGGGGGTTAAGGGAGTTGGGAGGATTTGAAAAGAAAAGGGGGTTCGTGTGGGCCCCACCACACTTAATCCTCCCAAGGGAGGTTAAGTGGGTGTGGGTCCCACTTCCAACCTCTTTTGATAGGTTTTAAAAATAAGTTAAAATAAATTTAATTTTGGGGAGTTAAACTCTTTTGAATTTCAAACCTTTGAAATCTTTTTGTGTTATGTGTAAATAAAATAAGGGGTAGACTTATTTTATTTTGGGTTCTTTGTTTGAGAGCATTCCTCTTCATCTTCAACTCTGACGAAGAACGAGGAACGAAGAACGCTCAAACTCTGACGAAGAACGAAGAACGACGCCTCTCTTCTTCGTCCTCGGTGTCAACGAGAGGGAACGCCGCATCCTCCTCGGGCCTTCTTCGTCGGCAAACGAAGATCCGCCAACAACGTGTCGCATCGGACGTAATTCTTCGTCAACGGATTTGACGAACGACGACCGCGACGCCCGACTTCCGCGACGCCGTCTTCCGCGGAACGTAGAAGTTTCTTTGAATCTCAAACCCGAGGTAGGGGATGTTATTTATTGATTATTTTATTCCATTCTTGAATCGTGGATTTTAGCATGACTAAACGTGAGGCTATTGGATATTCTTAGTTATGTTATTATTTAACGTGAGGGGGGTCGGACCGCATGAACACGGCCGAACCCCCCCTCCTTAGTTCTCGTTTTATTCTTGCGGGTGGAAGCAAGTGGCGTGGTGCCGTCGCACCACGCGGATGAACATGCCTTTTTCTTTCCGCAACGCCGTCGCGCTACGCCGAGGAGAGTCTTCAAAAACGCGACGCCGTCGCACCGCGTTGGAAGGATTCATGGCACGGTGAAAGGGGCGCGGTGCCGTCGCACCGCGCCGGACGACGAACGCCGCGGCCGGTTCCGGGCCGCGGCGGAACGAGGAGACCGCGGCCGGTTCCGGGCCACGGCGGAAGAGGAGACCGGCGGCCGGGCCGCCGGCGTCGGAAGCCGAAGAGGGGACCGGAAATTCCGGTCCCGTTGGAAATAACCGGCCGGCCGGCTGGCCGGCCGGATGTCGTTAAACCGGGGAATTAATTCCCCGGCCGGCTGGCAAAGCCCCCCTCTTAAAGAGGGGGGGGCGTTTTTTTTTAAAGAGGAGGGGGCCGGCTGCCCCCTCGGTCCGTTCCAGCAAGCCCCCCCACGTGAAGGGGGGGGCGCTTGTTTAAAAAAAACGGCGCGGCACTGGCCGCGCCGCCCTCCAGAAAACGCGGGGCTTAGCCCCGCGTGCCGCCGCCGCCACGCGGCCCGCCGCCGCCACGCGGCCCGCCGCCGCCACGCGGCCCGCCGCCGCCACGCGGCCCGCCGCCGCCACGCGGCCCGCCGCCGCCGCGCCACGCGGCCCGCCGCCGCCACGCGGCCCGCAGCCGCCACGGGGCCCGCCGCCGCCGCGCCCCGCGGCCCGCCGCCGCCACGCGGCCCGCCGCCGCCGCGCCGCCGCCGCCGCGCCGCCGCCGTCCGCCGCCGCCGGCCGCCGCCGCCGGCCGCCGTGCCGCCCGGGGGGGGTCGGGCCGGGTCGGCCCGGACCCGGACCCCCCCGTTTCGGACCAGGTTCGGTTCTTGGCTCATAACTTGAGCCTCGGACCTCCGAATGACGAACCGTCTACGGCAACGCGATCCTTGGATCGAGACGGTCGTTTCGGTATATCGCACTCAAGGTTTCGGTTTACTTTGAGTTCGGCCGGGTTGGTTCGTTCACGAAACCAACCGGGCCTTCGGAGCGGAAACGCTCATATCTTGAGCTACGGACGTCCGATTGACGTGCCGTCAGTCGCGTAGTGTTCCTCTTAGTGAGACGGATCTTTTGGCATACTCCGCCCGAGGTTTGGACGCAGGTGGAGTATGGTCGGGTTGGTTTTGCCTTAAAAACCAACCGGGCCCCGGAGACGAAAATGCCTATAACTCTCAGACCGGGCGTCCGATCGACGCGCCGTCTGATGTGTTGAGTTCCTGTTGACGATACGGAACTTTTGGATACATCAACTTCGGTCTTCGTGACAGTTGATGTATCAGCCTCTCGGCTCGTGGAGCGGACCCTCCGTACGAGCTTGCTGTGTGCGGGAACCCTAGTGCTGGCTGCGACTGTTCTACTGCTACGACTGCTACCGTGACTGCGCCGACGACAGTACAGAGATCCTGTGTGGATTTGACGACGACAGTACAGAGATCCTGTGTGGATTTGACGACGACAGTACAGAGATCCTGTGTGGATTGGACGACGACAGTACAGAGATCCTGTGTGGATTTGACGACGACAGTACAGAGATCCTGTGTGGATTTGACGACGACAGTACAGAGATCCTGTGTGGATTGGACGACGACAGTACAGAGATCCTGTGTGGATTTGACGACGACAGTACAGAGATCCTGTGTGGATTCGACGACGACGACTACAGCACTCAGCGATCCTACGTGGATCAGTGCTACAGGTTCTGTGTGAGCCCGATCCTGTGTGGGTCCTTGCGCTCAGCGGTTCTGTGTGAGCCAGCGCCTACAGGTTCTGTGTGAGCCCGATCCTGTGTGGGTCTTCTGCGGGGGTTAGTTACCTATCGATCCTTCGTGGGTCCGACGACTTAGATGGATCAGTGATCATCTTTATCGTCCTTGAAGAAGTATACCTGTGTGAGCTGAATCCTGTTGTTTTCCTGTGTGGATTGTGTTGTGCAATCCTGTGTGGATTATATTTTGCTTTCCTTTGTGGATTACGTATACTTTCCTGCGTGGACTGAGTTGTACTTGGGCTCGGAGGTTGGAGCGTATCTGAATTGATGACTTAGGTATATGTATGGGCATATACCTAAGCAGTGTCGGTTGTTACTTCGTGATTGTACTTTTCTTTGTGGTTTATCCTTTGTGGATTTGAGAGACCTTCAGGGGTCTCGGGGTCCCTACTGAGTAGCTTATACTCACCCCTGCACGGGCTTCGCCCGCACTACGTTGTGTTGGTTGCAGACGACGGACAGCGTTGACTTAGCTGAGGCTTGTAGAGCGGGACGGTACCCGGAGGTGGACCACTGGGCGGGACGTGCACGGAGCGGACGGCGGGACCCGTGGAGCAGAGGGGGCCGGCTGCCCCCTCGGTCCGTTCCAGCAAGCCCCCCCACGTGAAGGGGGGGGCGCTTGTTTAAAAAAAACGGCGCGGCACTGGCCGCGCCGCCCTCCAGAAAACGCGGGGCTTAGCCCCGCGTGCCGCCGCCGCCACGCGGCCCGCCGCCGCCACGCGGCCCGCCGCCGCCACGCGGCCCGCCGCCGCCACGCGGCCCGCCGCCGCCACGCGGCCCGCCGCCGCCGCGCCACGCGGCCCGCCGCCGCCACGGGGCCCGCCGCCGCCGCGCCACGCGGCCCGCCGCCGCCACGCGGCCCGCCGCCGCCGCGCCGCCGCCGCCGCGCCGCCGCCGTCCGCCGCCGCCGGCCGCCGTGCCGCCCGGGGGGGGTCGGGCCGGGTCGGCCCGGACCCGGACCCCCCCGTTTCGGACCAGGTTCGGTTCTTGGCTCATAACTTGAGCCTCGGACCTCCGAATGACGAACCGTCTGCGGCAACGCGATCCTTGGATCGAGACGGTCGTTTTGGTATATCGCACTCAAGGTTTCGGTTTACTTTGAGTTCGGCCGGGTTGGTTCGTTCACGAAACCAACCGGGCCTTCGGAGCGGAAACGCTCATATCTTGAGCTACGGACGTCCGATTGACGTGCCGTCAGTCGCGTAGTGTTCCTCTTAGTGAGACGGATCTTTTGGCATACTCCGCCCGAGGTTTGGACGCAGGTGGAGTATGGTCGGGTTGGTTTTGCCTTAAAAACCAACCGGGCCCCGGAGACGAAAATGCCTATAACTCTCAGACCGGGCGTCCGATCGACGCGTCGTCTGATGTGTTGAGTTCCTGTTGACGATACGGAACTTTTGGATACATCAACTTCGGTCTTCGTGACAGTTGATGTATCAGCCTCTCGGCTCGTGGAGCGGACCCTCCGTACGAGCTTGCTGTGTGCGGGAACCCTAGTGCTGGCTGCGACTGTTCTACTGCTACGACTGCTACTGTGACTGCGCCGACGACAGTACAGAGATCCTGTGTGGATTTGACGACGACAGTACAGAGATCCTGTGTGGATTTGACGACGACAGTACAGAGATCCTGTGTGGATTGGACGACGACAGTACAGAGATCCTGTGTGGATTTGACGACGACAGTACAGAGATCCTGTGTGGATTCGACGACGACGACTACAGCACTCAGCGATCCTACGTGGATCAGTGCTACAGGTTCTGTGTGAGCCCGATCCTGTGTGGGTCCTTGCGCTCAGCGGTTCTGTGTGAGCCAGCGCCTACAGGTTCTGTGTGAGCCCGATCCTGTGTGGGTCTTCTGCGGGGGTTAGTTACCTATCGATCCTTCGTGGGTCCGACGACTTAGATGGATCAGTGATCATCTTTATCGTCCTTGAAGAAGTATACCTGTGTGAGCTGAATCCTGTTGTTTTCCTGTGTGGATTGTGTTGTGCAATCCTGTGTGGATTATATTTTGCTTTCCTTTGTGGATTACGTATACTTTCCTGCGTGGACTGAGTTGTACTTGGGCTCGGAGGTTGGAGCGTATCTGAATTGATGACTTAGGTATATGTATGGGCATATACCTAAGCAGTGTCGGTTGTTACTTCGTGATTGTACTTTTCTTTGTGGTTTATCCTTTGTGGATTTGAGAGACCTTCAGGGGTCTCGGGGTCCCTACTGAGTAGCTTATACTCACCCCTGCACGGGCTTCGCCCGCACTACGTTGTGTTGGTTGCAGACGACGGACAGCGTTGACTTAGCTGAGGCTTGTAGAGCGGGACGGTACCCGGAGGTGGACCACTGGGCGGGACGTGCACGGAGCGGACGGCGGGACCCGTGGAGCAGAGGAGCTATCTGTACCCACCCTTCAGGTGGGATTTCCGGTGGATAGCTCGGAGTAGCGGCTTTTACTTACAGTTGCTGTTTTTCCCTTTTCGAGTTGTACTTTACTTTCAGTTTGGGTTTGTATTCTGGCCCATTTACTTTTCCGCACTTTCAGTTGTACTCTGCTTGTTTAGTGTTTACTTTCCGCTTGCTTACTCTGTGGAGTTGGTTACTTTTCAAAGGCAATGCCTTCCCTTTTTACTGGGATTTACGCCTTGGTGCTAGTCGCCAGCCCCTGGCCTATGGAAGGCGGGCTTGGGGTAGTCACGGCACGGACCCCGAGGGCGGGTCGTGACAAATTGGTATCAGAGGAGTTCGGTTCTACCGCGAACTCTGATCTTTTCTATGTGAAGCAATAATGTTTAGCGTATTGAGTGTGGTTATCAGTCCAGGGAGTCCAGTGTTGGTGCGGCGGCCGACGTATCCGTACACCAGGACCCTGACTTCTGATTTCCGACTTAATGCACGAAAACATTGATTGCGTGTGTGTTTCAAGTTTTCTTTGTGATTACTTGTGTCAGCTCACCGGGTATACTGATCTGCTTTATGAAAGTCTCAAGTTTTCCTTGTGATTACTTGTGCCTGCTCACCAGGTATACTGTTCTAACCGTGGCGCACCTGTTTCCTTTTCAGGATGGCCCCACGACGGCAGCCAGCTAGGGTTCCGAGAGTCGAGCGAGACGACAGCCCACCGAGCGACGAGGCTTCGGTGCAGGGCCCTTTGTCAGCAGTGGCACCGGCGGTAGCTTTACCCGCCGATCCCCCGATGCTTCCAGCAGCAGCCGCTGACGATGCACGTCGCCTCAGCGCACTGCATGAGTTTCAGCGCCAGCGACCGCCCAGGTTTCGCGGGGAGACGGATCCCCAGGCAGCAGAGGACTGGCTGGAGGCAGTGGTTAGAGTGTTTAGGCTAGTGAGGACACCAGCAGACCTCATGGTGATCCTCGCTGCGAGCCTACTACACGCAGCAGCAGGACGATGGTGGAGCTTGATGCTCCAGGTGCACGATGAGGCATCTCTTCTTTGGACGGACTTTGAGAGCATCTTCCGCTCGGAGTTCGTCCCAGCCACCCTCCGAGCGGTGCGCATCCAGGAGCTTCTACAGCTGCGGCAGGGAAGCATGACGGTCGCCCAGTACTCGGCGAGATTTACCGATCTCTCGCGCTACTCGACCGACATGGTACGGGACCCATTCTTCCGGGCCCGGACCTTCGAGCAGGGTTTGAGACACGAGATCAGGGCATCGCTGATCTCCCTCAGCATACCGACTCAGACAGGAGTACTGGAGCGGGCCCTTCTGATCGAGAGCTTCCTTGCTGAGTCTACACCAGCACAGAGACCCACCGCAGGGCGGCACGTGGCTGAGTCATCTGCAGCAGGTAGTCGACGGATGACTCAGGGGTCCAGACAGACCAGACCTCAGGGCACTGGCTCAGCAGTGCAGGGCACACAACGCGGAGCCAGTCTTTCGAGTGGAAGACAGTGCTATGCATGCGGCGGGCAAGGCCACATGGCTCGTGACTGCCCGACCCGCCATGCGGAGGAGCAGCAGACGGTTGAGGAACCACCTAGGCAGAGGCAGAGGTTCGACCGTGGCGGTCTGCAAGGAGGAGGCGGACGAGGCAGAGGAGCTGGACGAGCAGCTGGTGGTGGCCGACGCTTTGAGGCTCTACCACCACCACCACCAGGAGGTCCACCCCGACCGCAGGGGAGAGCTCAGCTTCAGGCAGCCGAGGCCTTCGATCATGGAGCTCTGGGAGCCGATGGATAGGAGCAGAACTAGTGGATACATCCTTTGTACTTCTGGTTCCTTGTTGCTTTTGTGTAGCGTCTTGTATTACGAGCTGCAATAATAAAAGACGCATACCTTGTGATGTTTTCGTTCCTGTCCTCTATCGTAATGTTACTAAGAGGTTCCAGTTTTGGCTGTTGACTTGACCCTCACTTGTGAGACATCTACTGGAGGAGACCCAGTTACCACACACTGATGCCGACAGTGTGACTCAACCCTTGGAGGCGAGAGTAACGGTTGAATCTCTTAGTAGTAGCGTCGAGGCCTTACGACGTCATCCTTAGTATGGATTAGTATCATCCATGTTAGGATTGACTGTTTTAGGCAAAGAATGTGGTTCATCCAGGGGATGAGACCAGATTTCTCTTTTCGGCAAAAGAGAAATCTTGCAGCTCTGGTGGGACCGGAGATGGTCCGGGCCACGTCAGAGGAGGTCCATGTCATCCAGGAGCGGGTCCTACATGGACGATCGATTCCTCTTATGCGCAACAGATGGCGGCACGGGAATCTCCAGGAGAGCACATGGGAGCGGGAGGCTCAGATGCGTGCTCAGTACTCTCTTTTGGTTTCCCTAGTTTTTGATGTAGCTTTACGGGGACGTAAAGCCCTGAGGTGGGAGTAATGTAAAGACCCGTAAAATTCAAGGAAAATTTTTTCTTAATTTTCTTTAGAATTTTACAAGAGCGCGGTTTCAGACGGCACCTGATTCCGAGGCCCGGAGTGCCCGGAATTAATTTCCGAAGTTTGGCTCGGGTACGTTCAGTGAACGAACGAGCGGGATTTTCCTAACTTTTGATCCGGTGCTCGGAATTGAAATCCGAGGGCACCGATGAACTCGCAACGCCGATATTCGCTTAATGAGACCTTTTCGGGAGTTGCGTTTGTTGCGGGATGAAAGTTTCGTTTTGGGGTTTTTAGTTAAGTTAAATAAAATTTGTGTAAGACAAATTTATTTTAACTTATTTTTAAAACCTATCAAAAGAGGTTGGAAGTGGGACCCACACCCACTTAACCTCCCTTAGGAGGATTAAGTGTGGTGGGGCCCACACGAACCCCCTTTTCTTTTCAAATCCTCCCAACTCCCTTAACCCCCCTCTTTAATGACTTAAGTTACTTAATTTAATTTTGGGGAGTTAAACTCTTTTGAATTTCAAACCTTTGAAATCTTTTTGTGTTATGTGTAAATAAAATAAGGGGTAGACTTATTTTATTTTGGGTTCTTTGTTTGAGAGCATTCCTCTTCATCTTCAACTCTGACGAAGAACGAGGAACGAAGAACGCTCAAACTCTGACGAAGAACGAAGAACGACGCCTCTCTTCTTCGTCCTCGGTGTCAACGAGAGGGAACGCCGCATCCTCCTCGGGCCTTCTTCGTCGGCAAACGAAGATCCGCCAACAACGTGTCGCATCGGACGTAATTCTTCGTCAACGGATTTGACGAACGACGACCGCGACGCCCGACTTCCGCGACGCCGTCTTCCGCGGAACGTAGAAGTTTCTTTGAATCTCAAACCCGAGGTAGGGGATGTTATTTATTGATTTTTTTATTCCATTCTTGAATCGTGGATTTTAGCATGACTAAACGTGAGGCTATTGGATATTCTTAGTTATGTTATTATTTAACGTGAGGGGGGTCGGACCGCATGAACACGGCCGAACCCCCCCTCCTTAGTTCTCGTTTTATTCTTGCGGGTGGAAGCAAGTGGCGTGGTGCCGTCGCACCACGCGGATGAACATGCCTTTTTCTTTCCGCAACGCCGTCGCGCTACGCCGAGGAGAGTCTTCAAAAACGCGACGCCGTCGCACCGCGTTGGAAGGATTCATGGCACGGCGAAAGGGGCGCGGTGCCGTCGCACCGCGCCGGACGACGAACGCCGCGGCCGGTTCCGGGCCGCGGCGGAACGAGGAGACCGCGGCCGGTTCCGGGCCACGGCGGAAGAGGAGACCGGCGGCCGGGCCGCCGGCGTCGGAAGCCGAAGAGGGGACCGGAAATTCCGGTCCCGTTGGAAATAACCGGCCGGCCGGCTGGCCGGCCGGATGTCATTAAACCGGGGAATTAATTCCCCGGCCGGCTGGCAAAGCCCCCCTCTTAAAGAGGGGGGGGGGCGTTTTTTTTAAAGAGGAGGGGGCCGGCTGCCCCCTCGGTCCGTTCCAGCAAGCCCCCCCACGTGAAGGGGGGGGCGCTTGTTTAAAAAAAACGGCGCGGCACTGGCCGCGCCGCCCTCCAGAAAACGCGGGGCTTAGCCCCGCGTGCCGCCGCCGCCACGCGGCCCGCCGCCGCCACGCGGCCCGCCGCCGCCACGCGGCCCGCCGCCGCCGCGCCACGCGGCCCGCCGCCGCCACGGGGCCCGCCGCCGCCGCGCCACGCGGCCCGCCGCCGCCACGCGGCCCGCCGCCGCCGCGCCGCCGCCGCCGCGCCGCCGCCGTCCGCCGCCGCCGGCCGCCGCCGCCGGCCGCCGTGCCGCCCGGGGGGGGTCGGGCCGGGTCGGCCCGGACCCGGACCCCCCCGTTTCGGACCAGGTTCGGTTCTTGGCTCATAACTTGAGCCTCGGACCTCCGAATGACGAACCGTCTGCGGCAACGCGATCCTTGGATCGAGACGGTCGTTTCGGTATATCGCACTCAAGGTTTCGGTTTACTTTGAGTTCGGCCGGGTTGGTTCGTTCACGAAACCAACCGGGCCTTCGGAGCGGAAACGCTCATATCTTGAGCTACGGACGTCCGATTGACGTGCCGTCAGTCGCGTAGTGTTCCTCTTAGTGAGACGGATCTTTTGGCATACTCCGCCCGAGGTTTGGACGCAGGTGGAGTATGGTCGGGTTGGTTTTGCCTTAAAAACCAACCGGGCCCCGGAGACGAAAATGCCTATAACTCTCAGACCGGGCGTCCGATCGACGCGCCGTCTGATGTGTTGAGTTCCTGTTGACGATACGGAACTTTTGGATACATCAACTTCGGTCTTCGTGACAGTTGATGTATCAGCCTCTCGGCTCGTGGAGCGGACCCTCCGTACGAGCTTGCTGTGTGCGGGAACCCTAGTGCTGGCTGCGACTGTTCTACTGCTACGACTGCTACTGTGACTGCGCCGACGACAGTACAGAGATCCTGTGTGGATTTGACGACGACAGTACAGAGATCCTGTGTGGATTTGACGACGACAGTACAGAGATCCTGTGTGGATTGGACGACGACAGTACAGAGATCCTGTGTGGATTTGACGACGACAGTACAGAGATCCTGTGTGGATTCGACGACGACGACTACAGCACTCAGCGATCCTACGTGGATCAGTGCTACAGGTTCTGTGTGAGCCCGATCCTGTGTGGGTCCTTGCGCTCAGCGGTTCTGTGTGAGCCAGCGCCTACAGGTTCTGTGTGAGCCCGATCCTGTGTGGGTCTTCTGCGGGGGTTAGTTACCTATCGATCCTTCGTGGGTCCGACGACTTAGATGGATCAGTGATCATCTTTATCGTCCTTGAAGAAGTATACCTGTGTGAGCTGAATCCTGTTGTTTTCCTGTGTGGATTGTGTTGTGCAATCCTGTGTGGATTATATTTTGCTTTCCTTTGTGGATTACGTATACTTTCCTGCGTGGACTGAGTTGTACTTGGGCTCGGAGGTTGGAGCGTATCTGAATTGATGACTTAGGTATATGTATGGGCATATACCTAAGCAGTGTCGGTTGTTACTTCGTGATTGTACTTTTCTTTGTGGTTTATCCTTTGTGGATTTGAGAGACCTTCAGGGGTCTCGGGGTCCCTACTGAGTAGCTTATACTCACCCCTGCACGGGCTTCGCCCGCACTACGTTGTGTTGGTTGCAGACGACGGACAGCGTTGACTTAGCTGAGGCTTGTAGAGCGGGACGGTACCCGGAGGTGGACCACTGGGCGGGACGTGCACGGAGCGGACGGCGGGACCCGTGGAGCAGAGGGGGCCGGCTGCCCCCTCGGTCCGTTCCAGCAAGCCCCCCCACGTGAAGGGGGGGGCGCTTGTTTAAAAAAAACGGCGCGGCACTGGCCGCGCCGCCCTCCAGAAAACGCGGGGCTTAGCCCCGCGTGCCGCCGCCGCCACGCGGCCCGCCGCCGCCACGCGGCCCGCCGCCGCCACGCGGCCCGCCGCCGCCACGCGGCCCGCCGCCGCCGCGCGGCCCGCCGCCGCCCCGCGGCCCGCCGCCGCCGCGCCCCGCGGCCCGCCGCCGCCACGCGGCCCGCCGCCGCCGCGCCGCCGCCGCCGCGCCGCCGCCGTCCGCCGCCGCCGGCCGCCGCCGCCGGCCGCCGTGCCGCCCGGGGGGGGTCGGGCCGGGTCGGCCCGGACCCGGACCCCCCCGTTTCGGACCAGGTTCGGTTCTTGGCTCATAACTTGAGCCTCGGACCTCCGAATGACGAACCGTCTGCGGCAACGCGATCCTTGGATCGAGACGGTCGTTTCTGTATATCGCACTCAAGGTTTCGGTTTACTTTGAGTTCGGCCGGGTTGGTTCGTTCACGAAACCAACCGGGCCTTCGGAGCGGAAACGCTCATATCTTGAGCTACGGACGTCCGATTGACGTGCCGTCAGTCGCGTAGTGTTCCTCTTAGTGAGACGGATCTTTTGGCATACTCCGCCCGAGGTTTGGACGCAGGTGGAGTATGGTCGGGTTGGTTTTGCCTTAAAAACCAACCGGGCCCCGGAGACGAAAATGCCTATAACTCTCAGACCGGGCGTCCGATCGACGCGTCGTCTGATGTGTTGAGTTCCTGTTGACGATACGGAACTTTTGGATACATCAACTTCGGTCTTCGTGACAGTTGATGTATCAGCCTCTCGGCTCGTGGAGCGGACCCTCCGTACGAGCTTGCTGTGTGCGGGAACCCTAGTGCTGGCTGCGACTGTTCTACTGCTACGACTGCTACTGTGACTGCGCCGACGACAGTACAGAGATCCTGTGTGGATTTGACGACGACAGTACAGAGATCCTGTGTGGATTTGACGACGACAGTACAGAGATCCTGTGTGGATTGGACGACGACAGTACAGAGATCCTGTGTGGATTTGACGACGACAGTACAGAGATCCTGTGTGGATTCGACGACGACGACTACAGCACTCAGCGATCCTACGTGGATCAGTGCTACAGGTTCTGTGTGAGCCCGATCCTGTGTGGGTCCTTGCGCTCAGCGGTTCTGTGTGAGCCAGCGCCTACAGGTTCTGTGTGAGCCCGATCCTGTGTGGGTCTTCTGCGGGGGTTAGTTACCTATCGATCCTTCGTGGGTCCGACGACTTAGATGGATCAGTGATCATCTTTATCGTCCTTGAAGAAGTATACCTGTGTGAGCTGAATCCTGTTGTTTTCCTGTGTGGATTGTGTTGTGCAATCCTGTGTGGATTATATTTTGCTTTCCTTTGTGGATTACGTATACTTTCCTGCGTGGACTGAGTTGTACTTGGGCTCGGAGGTTGGAGCGTATCTGAATTGATGACTTAGGTATATGTATGGGCATATACCTAAGCAGTGTCGGTTGTTACTTCGTGATTGTACTTTTCTTTGTGGTTTATCCTTTGTGGATTTGAGAGACCTTCAGGGGTCTCGGGGTCCCTACTGAGTAGCTTATACTCACCCCTGCACGGGCTTCGCCCGCACTACGTTGTGTTGGTTGCAGACGACGGACAGCGTTGACTTAGCTGAGGCTTGTAGAGCGGGACGGTACCCGGAGGTGGACCACTGGGCGGGACGTGCACGGAGCGGACGGCGGGACCCGTGGAGCAGAGGAGCTATCTGTACCCACCCTTCAGGTGGGATTTCCGGTGGATAGCTCGGAGTAGCGGCTTTTACTTACAGTTGCTGTTTTTCCCTTTTCGAGTTGTACTTTACTTTCAGTTTGGGTTTGTATTCTGGCCCATTTACTTTTCCGCACTTTCAGTTGTACTCTGCTTGTTTAGTGTTTACTTTCCGCTTGCTTACTCTGTGGAGTTGGTTACTTTTCAAAGGCAATGCCTTCCCTTTTTACTGGGATTTACGCCTTGGTGCTAGTCGCCAGCCCCTGGCCTATGGAAGGCGGGCTTGGGGTAGTCACGGCACGGACCCCGAGGGCGGGTCGTGACAAATTGGTATCAGAGGAGTTCGGTTCTACCGCGAACTCTGATCTTTTCTATGTGAAGCAATAATGTTTAGCGTATTGAGTGTGGTTATCAGTCCAGGGAGTCCAGTGTTGGTGCGGCGGCCGACGTATCCGTACACCAGGACCCTGACTTCTGATTTCCGACTTAATGCACGAAAACATTGATTGCGTGTGTGTTTCAAGTTTTCTTTGTGATTACTTGTGTCAGCTCACCGGGTATACTGATCTGCTTTATGAAAGTCTCAAGTTTTCCTTGTGATTACTTGTGCCAGCTCACCAGGTATACTGTTCTAACCGTGGCGCACCTGTTTCCTTTTCAGGATGGCCCCACGACGGCAGCCAGCTAGGGTTCCGAGAGTCGAGCGAGACGACAGCCCACCGAGCGACGAGGCTTCGGTGCAGGGCCCTTTGTCAGCAGTGGCACCGGCGGTAGCTTTACCCGCCGATCCCCCGATGCTTCCAGCAGCAGCCGCTGACGATGCACGTCGCCTCAGCGCACTGCATGAGTTTCAGCGCCAGCGACCGCCCAGGTTTCGCGGGGAGACGGATCCCCAGGCAGCAGAGGACTGGCTGGAGGCAGTGGTTAGAGTGTTTAGGCTAGTGAGGACACCAGCAGACCTCATGGTGATCCTCGCTGCGAGCCTACTACACGCAGCAGCAGGACGATGGTGGAGCTTGATGCTCCAGGTGCACGATGAGGCATCTCTTCTTTGGACGGACTTTGAGAGCATCTTCCGCTCGGAGTTCGTCCCAGCCACCCTCCGAGCGGTGCGCATCCAGGAGCTTCTACAGCTGCGGCAGGGAAGCATGACGGTCGCCCAGTACTCGGCGAGATTTACCGATCTCTCGCGCTACTCGACCGACATGGTACGGGACCCATTCTTCCGGGCCCGGACCTTCGAGCAGGGTTTGAGACACGAGATCAGGGCATCGCTGATCTCCCTCAGCATACCGACTCAGACAGGAGTACTGGAGCGGGCCCTTCTGATCGAGAGCTTCCTTGCTGAGTCTACACCAGCACAGAGACCCACCGCAGGGCGGCACGTGGCTGAGTCATCTGCAGCAGGTAGTCGACGGATGACTCAGGGGTCCAGACAGACCAGACCTCAGGGCACTGGCTCAGCAGTGCAGGGCACACAACGCGGAGCCAGTCTTTCGAGTGGAAGACAGTGCTATGCATGCGGCGGGCAAGGCCACATGGCTCGTGACTGCCCGACCCGCCATGCGGAGGAGCAGCAGACGGTTGAGGAACCACCTAGGCAGAGGCAGAGGTTCGACCGTGGCGGTCTGCAAGGAGGAGGCGGACGAGGCAGAGGAGCTGGACGAGCAGCTGGTGGTGGCCGACGCTTTGAGGCTCTACCACCACCACCACCAGGAGGTCCACCCCGACCGCAGGGGAGAGCTCAGCTTCAGGCAGCCGAGGCCTTCGATCATGGAGCTCTGGGAGCCGATGGATAGGAGCAGAACTAGTGGATACATCCTTTGTACTTCTGGTTCCTTGTTGCTTTTGTGTAGCGTCTTGTATTACGAGCTGCAATAATAAAAGACGCATACCTTGTGATGTTTTCGTTCCTGTCCTCTATCGTAATGTTACTAAGAGGTTCCAGTTTTGGCTGTTGACTTGACCCTCACTTGTGAGACATCTACTGGAGGAGACCCAGTTACCACACACTGATGCCGACAGTGTGACTCAACCCTTGGAGGCGAGAGTAACGGTTGAATCTCTTAGTAGTAGCGTCGAGGCCTTACGACGTCATCCTTAGTATGGATTAGTATCATCCATGTTAGGATTGACTGTTTTAGGCAAAGAATGTGGTTCATCCAGGGGATGAGACCAGATTTCTCTTTTCGGCAAAAGAGAAATCTTGCAGCTCTGGTGGGACCGGAGATGGTCCGGGCCACGTCAGAGGAGGTCCATGTCATCCAGGAGCGGGTCCTACATGGACGATCGATTCCTCTTATGCGCAACAGATGGCGGCACGGGAATCTCCAGGAGAGCACATGGGAGCGGGAGGCTCAGATGCGTGCTCAGTACTCTCTTTTGGTTTCCCTAGTTTTTGATGTAGCTTTACGGGGACGTAAAGCCCTGAGGTGGGAGTAATGTAAAGACCCGTAAAATTCAAGGAAAATTTTTTCTTAATTTTCTTTAGAATTTTACAAGAGCGCGGTTTCAGACGGCACCTGATTCCGAGGCCCGGAGTGCCCGGAATTAATTTCCGAAGTTTGGCTCGGGTACGTTCAGTGAACGAACGAGCGGGATTTTCCTAACTTTTGATCCGGTGCTCGGAATTGAAATCCGAGGGCACCGATGAACTCGCAACGCCGATATTCGCTTAATGAGACCTTTTCGGGAGTTGCGTTTGTTGCGGGTTGAAAGTTTCGTTTTGGGGTTTTTAGTTAAGTTAAATAAAATTTGTGTAAGACAAATTTATTTTAACTTATTTTTAAAACCTATCAAAAGAGGTTGGAAGTGGGACCCACACCCACTTAACCTCCCTTAGGAGGATTAAGTGTGGTGGGGCCCACACGAACCCCCTTTTCTTTTCAAATCCTCCCAACTCCCTTAACCCCCCTCTTTAATGACTTAAGTTACTTAATTTAATTTTGGGGAGTTAAACTCTTTTGAATTTCAAACCTTTGAAATCTTTTTGTGTTATGTGTAAATAAAATAAGGGGTAGACTTATTTTATTTTGGGTTCTTTGTTTGAGAGCATTCCTCTTCATCTTCAACTCTGACGAAGAACGAGGAACGAAGAACGCTCAAACTCTGACGAAGAACGAAGAACGACGCCTCTCTTCTTCGTCCTCGGTGTCAACGAGAGGGAACGCCGCATCCTCCTCGGGCCTTCTTCGTCGGCAAACGAAGATCCGCCAACAACGTGTCGCATCGGACGTAATTCTTCGTCAACGGATTTGACGAACGACGACCGCGACGCCCGACTTCCGCGACGCCGTCTTCCGCGGAACGTAGAAGTTTCTTTGAATCTCAAACCCGAGGTAGGGGATGTTATTTATTGATTTTTTTATTCCATTCTTGAATCGTGGATTTTAGCATGACTAAACGTGAGGCTATTGGATATTCTTAGTTATGTTATTATTTAACGTGAGGGGGGTCGGACCGCATGAACACGGCCGAACCCCCCCTCCTTAGTTCTCGTTTTATTCTTGCGGGTGGAAGCAAGTGGCGTGGTGCCGTCGCACCACGCGGATGAACATGCCTTTTTCTTTCCGCAACGCCGTCGCGCTACGCCGAGGAGAGTCTTCAAAAACGCGACGCCGTCGCACCGCGTTGGAAGGATTCATGGCACGGCGAAAGGGGCGCGGTGCCGTCGCACCGCGCCGGACGACGAACGCCGCGGCCGGTTCCGGGCCGCGGCGGAACGAGGAGACCGCGGCCGGTTCCGGGCCACGGCGGAAGAGGAGACCGGCGGCCGGGCCGCCGGCGTCGGAAGCCGAAGAGGGGACCGGAAATTCCGGTCCCGTTGGAAATAACCGGCCGGCCGGCTGGCCGGCCGGATGTCATTAAACCGGGGAATTAATTCCCCGGCCGGCTGGCAAAGCCCCCCTCTTAAAGAGGGGGGGGGGGGGGGGCGTTTTTTTTTAAAGAGGAGGGGGCCGGCTGCCCCCTCGGTCCGTTCCAGCAAGCCCCCCCACGTGAAGGGGGGGGCGCTTGTTTAAAAAAAACGGCGCGGCACTGGCCGCGCCGCCCTCCAGAAAACGCGGGGCTTAGCCCCGCGTGCCGCCGCCGCCACGCGGCCCGCCGCCGCCACGCGGCCCGCCGCCGCCACGCGGCCCGCCGCCGCCACGCGGCCCGCCGCCGCCGCGCCACGCGGCCCGCCGCCGCCACGGGGCCCGCCGCCGCCGCGCCACGCGGCCCGCCGCCGCCACGCGGCCCGCCGCCGCCGCGCCGCCGCCGCCGCGCCGCCGCCGTCCGCCGCCGCCGGCCGCCGCCGCCGGCCGCCGTGCCGCCCGGGGGGGGTCGGGCCGGGTCGGCCCGGACCCGGACCCCCCCGTTTCGGACCAGGTTCGGTTCTTGGCTCATAACTTGAGCCTCGGACCTCCGAATGACGAACCGTCTGCGGCAACGCGATCCTTGGATCGAGACGGTCGTTTCGGTATATCGCACTCAAGGTTTCGGTTTACTTTGAGTTCGGCCGGGTTGGTTTGTTCACGAAACCAACCGGGCCTTCGGAGCGGAAACGCTCATATCTTGAGCTACGGACGTCCGATTGACGTGCCGTCAGTCGCGTAGTGTTCCTCTTAGTGAGACGGATCTTTTGGCATACTCCGCCCGAGGTTTGGACGCAGGTGGAGTATGGTCGGGTTGGTTTTGCCTTAAAAACCAACCGGGCCCCGGAGACGAAAATGCCTATAACTCTCAGACCGGGCGTCCGATCGACGCGCCGTCTGATGTGTTGAGTTCCTGTTGACGATACGGAACTTTTGGATACATCAACTTCGGTCTTCGTGACAGTTGATGTATCAGCCTCTCGGCTCGTGGAGCGGACCCTCCGTACGAGCTTGCTGTGTGCGGGGACCCTAGTGCTGGCTGCGACTGTTCTACTGCTACGACTGCTACTGTGACTGCGCCGACGACAGTACAGAGATCCTGTGTGGATTTGACGACGACAGTACAGAGATCCTGTGTGGATTTGACGACGACAGTACAGAGATCCTGTGTGGATTGGACGACGACAGTACAGAGATCCTGTGTGGATTTGACGACGACAGTACAGAGATCCTGTGTGGATTCGACGACGACGACTACAGCACTCAGCGATCCTACGTGGATCAGTGCTACAGGTTCTGTGTGAGCCCGATCCTGTGTGGGTCCTTGCGCTCAGCGGTTCTGTGTGAGCCAGCGCCTACAGGTTCTGTGTGAGCCCGATCCTGTGTGGGTCTTCTGCGGGGGTTAGTTACCTATCGATCCTTCGTGGGTCCGACGACTTAGATGGATCAGTGATCATCTTTATCGTCCTTGAAGAAGTATACCTGTGTGAGCTGAATCCTGTTGTTTTCCTGTGTGGATTGTGTTGTGCAATCCTGTGTGGATTATATTTTGCTTTCCTTTGTGGATTACGTATACTTTCCTGCGTGGACTGAGTTGTACTTGGGCTCGGAGGTTGGAGCGTATCTGAATTGATGACTTAGGTATATGTATGGGCATATACCTAAGCAGTGTCGGTTGTTACTTCGTGATTGTACTTTTCTTTGTGGTTTATCCTTTGTGGATTTGAGAGACCTTCAGGGGTCTCGGGGTCCCTACTGAGTAGCTTATACTCACCCCTGCACGGGCTTCGCCCGCACTACGTTGTGTTGGTTGCAGACGACGGACAGCGTTGACTTAGCTGAGGCTTGTAGAGCGGGACGGTACCCGGAGGTGGACCACTGGGCGGGACGTGCACGGAGCGGACGGCGGGACCCGTGGAGCAGAGGAGCTATCTGTACCCACCCTTCAGGTGGGATTTCCGGTGGATAGCTCGGAGTAGCGGCTTTTACTTACAGTTGCTGTTTTTCCCTTTTCGAGTTGTACTTTACTTTCAGTTTGGGTTTGTATTCTGGCCCATTTACTTTTCCGCACTTTCAGTTGTACTCTGCTTGTTTAGTGTTTACTTTCCGCTTGCTTACTCTGTGGAGTTGGTTACTTTTCAAAGGCAATGCCTTCCCTTTTTACTGGGATTTACGCCTTGGTGCTAGTCGCCAGCCCCTGGCCTATGGAAGGCGGGCTTGGGGTAGTCACGGCACGGACCCCGAGGGCGGGTCGTGACAATTAATTTACCACTTGGGGGTCTCTTGGATGTATATAGTAAGTTTATTAACCATATTATATAAAAATACAAAGAGACATTGTAAAAGTGAAAATAATTAACTTAGAGTTAATACTTAAAGATAAGGTTAATATAAGTACCCAAACCTGTCTAAATTCTATTGGTTGAGTGGTTTTCGACCTATCCCCACCTTAACCTTTGAATAATCATCTTTGGAGCCATTAGAAACCGAATATGAATTTATTATAAATTAATATTTCTATCTTTTCCAAAGGTGCCCCTCACCCCTCTTATAAAAGGGCACTCCTCCTTCTCATTTCTTCACACCTTAAAAGCCTTTTGGTTCGGCCAAACTCTGCCCAAATACTCTCCCAACATCCCTCACTACAACCTAGAGGCCTTAGTTTTATCATAAAGCCAACCTAAGGAGCCCTTTTGATCAAATCAAAAGGAAGAACCCGAAGAAGAGGTAATGATTTCACCACCCTTCTCCAAGTTCATTTCTTCTTCCACTTCTTCTTCCTTTGTTCTTACCATTCTAAAATAATAACTCCAGTATCTCACATATACTGTGATGTTATTATAAATATGGTACAACCATATTCAGTATTCTATCCACCCTTTGAATAACATGTCACCATACGTGCGTACGTACGGCTTACCGTCTCCACGCCGTGGTGTAATTGTTATTCAATATATTATTATTTGGATGGGTATAATAATGATGTGTAACTCATGTAAATAATAAATATAACATGTTAATGATTCTTTATATATGATATACCATCCATTTATATATTATTTTAATATCAAAAGAATGATATTGTCGCTCGTGCGTACGTACGGACTACCGTCTCCACGAACGCGATGAGATTCATTCTCCATCGTATCCATTCAAGTATAATTATCATTTGATGATTTAAAAATGATGTTTAAGGACTAGATATCATTCTGGATATGAATAAAATACAACAACCATGGCTTATGTAACAAAAAATATAAAATAAAATGAGTAAGTTAACTCCCGAAACGACGATAATTCTAAGATATTATTAACAAATCAATGTTAAAAGATCATATATGATATCATATTATTATATATGATTCTTGTATAATTTAATAACAACTATTTCACCATTATACAGGAGGTTAACCTACCCCAACCAAGGAAAAAGTACAAGGTAAGGGTTATTTCACAATCTCTTCATTATCCGAGGTTGTTTATACGTAATAATCTACTGGGATCTCTTTATCATCCACATCCATGTTTCTTAAAAATGCATTTCAAAACATTTTTACTATTTACTAAAATATGAGTTAAAGTCATTTATACCCTTTTTGACTTTTATAAGTGGTTTATAAAGGAATCTTTCTGTCATTTTCAATACAAGGTCTTTTTTACCCTTTTCGACAGAATTGAGGTAAGAATGTTTTTTTTAACTTATATGGTGGGTGCGGTTATTTTACGCCGTTATAAAATCTTCAAAGCTTTCCTTACAAGCTTATAAGAATATTTTCAAAGAAAATGTTTTATTTTATATGGATCTTAAATGATTTCAAAATAAAAGGAGATATTTCTTTAAAAAGAATTTTGATTTCATCTATGTCAACATCCTTTGATGGATTTTAAGATTATTTGAAGTTGATTTATTATGATAAAAAACTTCTATATTGTATTGAAGGTTTTGTGATATGTTTGACTATGGATGTGCTATTTTTATACCATTCATAGTTTATGGTGAAATTATTGACATTTCGTATGCTAGTTTTAATACGAATGTTTATGTTATGTTTAAAACTTTTCATATGGGAATGCATTGGACTTAATAAGTGACGGGTGGAGCCCGCTATAGCTCCTCGATGCATCGGTAGGTCTCATGAGACAAACTAGTGTCTTGGCACAAGGCCTTGACAAAATCTTATTAGTAGTCTTGGCACGAGGCCTTGACTATGTGGTTATGACAGTCTGGCATTATGCATTCCAACATTATGAAAATGGTTATTGATTTTTGCATGTGATTATTCGATTAGTAGAATATCCATGTGAATAAGTAAATGGAATTATTTCATTTTACTTTTGCCATACTATGTTGAAGTTCAATTTTAAAAGTCTTTTGTTTTAGTAATTCATTGCCTTAAATGTTTATACTTATTTTGAATGTTCCGCTATATTGTTATCCTTACTGGGCATTTGAGCTCACCCCTTTTCTATGTTTTATTTTTCCCAGGTAGTGAAGAAGTAAATTATGAATGACTTGCAGGGATATTATGAGGGGCTAATAGTGTGGATATGAAGACTTTGTTGTTGTAGTAGTTTTTCACTTTGAAATGTAATGTAAAACTTTATGATTATATCTAGTGTTTCCAAGGCTACTAAACCAATCGGTCTTTCGGGATTTGATCTTTCTTGTGATCATGCCAATGTTATGTAATTAATGCACCGACTCTGGGTAGCTGGGGTCGGGGCGTTACAGTTGGTATCAGAGAAAGTTTAGTACAAACCTTGGAAGCTAGATTTAGATAAACTCTGATTAGAGCACGTAGACCTAAGATTAACTTTGAGGATTAGTATAGAAGAACTTCCTAGAATTTTGGTATTGTAGAGATTTTGTGAGTTTTCCGAGCAATACATCCCTGTCTGGATACGAGCAGGTAGAGGCGGCTCTGGCACAGATGTACCTAGGGGTAAAACCCGAAAACACCGCTTTGAGCTAGACTCGAACGGGAACTGGTGCACGACAACGGGCCTTGCTGCACTCTTGGTTACGACACTCCCGGGGGATATGCTTAGGATAATTCTCATTTTCTTTACAAACCATTATGAAGGGTTTATGAGTATATACATCCTCAAATGAGACATTTTTATGATTATGGATTATATCCATAAATAGTTCAATTTATGTTAAGTGTTTTATAAGTATGGGATTATGTATTTTGATTCATAAACTGATCTAGTGTATTCCATTGTTTAGAAATGGCGCCCAGTAGAAGGAATGAGAACTCCAGAAATGCACATGATCCAAAGAGAAGGAAGGATCATATCTTTCATGGTCTTAAGATAGAATTTATAAGAGAAATAGTCTCCCATGTATTATCATCATATGAAGAAATAATATCATGTGTTGATAAGATAAGTAAAGAGTTTACTGAGTCCTATGGCTTTAAAGGGAAGTAAGAGAAGAAAAGGATAGAAGAGAGAAAGATGGATAAAGGGAAGAGGGAAAAGAAGAATTTTCCCATATGTGGTAACTGTGGAAAGAAACACCCTGGAACTTTCCTGAAAGGAATGGGAGTTTGTTATAAGTGTGGAGGAGAAGGGCACAAAGTACATGACTACAAGCGTAAGAAAATGGTTTCAAATGTACAATGCTTCATTTGCATGGAGTTTGGACACTAAGCGAACCTATGTCCTAGTCATCAGACTATGCCGCAAATGATGCTATTGGATAATAATCAAGTTATGATACTACCACAGATGAAGAGGAATGATTAGAGTTCTTATGTTGATTATGTCAATTGAGTGTTGTATCAACAATGTACTTGTTATAATAATTATGGAGTATATAAGGATTGTACTGCAGTACTATTTCATTAAGGACTTGAGATTGTGTGTAACAAAGAGAAGTGACTCAATAGCAGGATAAATTTTTGGAAAATATATGGTTGAGAGAATGATAAATCATAATATAGTTCTGATACTGAGGTAGTGATTTTGGAATAATATGTGATTGTTTTAAATAAATTTGATATTATTGAGTACCTTGAAGCTGATTAATGATTTGTATATTCCATCATTGTTGGGGTTTAAAACATTTTTGGATTAATGAAGTATATCCAGCATTCTATATGGAATAAGGGAGCATGAATGTAATCAATAAGGAATATGGTAATACATGATGAAGGTATTAATATGCTATTACGGGGTAAAAAGGATCTATATTATGTTTACCTTCCTTATAAATGTTGGACTGTGAGTTTGGATAGAAGTATTTTGGATAGTTCTAGTTTGGATTATTTTGGATTTCCATAAAAGGACAACCCGGAGGTCGGGCGGCAACCCGTCGCGTCCGGCAAGGCTGCGAGACTTGAACCCGCAACCGAAGGGCGACAAGGGTGTATCACCTACCACTGGCCCACGAGATTTCCTGGATTAAATAATGTAGTTTTTATTAAAAGATCTTGTAGATGAATTATAAATTCGTTTATTTTGGAACCCTATACGAATAGTGTAAATAGAATTTTTACATTCTATTATCTTTTAGAGTGAAAGATGAGTTTGTAGTAGAAATTTATTAATGGATAAAACTCTAATTATAATGTAAGTATATCTCCTTATAATCTTAGCCAATCTCATAAATAAATTCCTCAACATTAAGAAAAGCAACTTAGAACAAATTTTTTTTCCTAGATGGTACCTTAAATCATCACTAATTTATGGCTTTGGGATTGTTGGCCTTTTCATAGCCATGTTCTCTACCACTCTCCATCAGAGAATTGATGGTTATATTTTTCTTCCATATCCATATTTTCCTACATGGAACCCTAGTATGTGTTATTTTCGGTAATCTTCATACATTCGACTCTTTATTTTAAATAGAGGCCTCATTAATTCATTTTTCGATGTGGGATTTCTACTAAGATATTTTGAAACGTCAAAAATGTGTTATCCTAATACCCTATGTTTTGTTGAACCGATGGTATTTCAAATCATCATAGATTGATGAGTTTAAGGACCTCAATTTTATACTTGTTTGTGATTGATGACCTCAACCACTACCTATAAATATTTACGTTTTTCCTCCAATTATATGTCTCTAATTGCCACCAATGTTCTCCTAATCGAGATCATAATTTGGTGGTGACCCTTTCATTTCTCTTTTCCTTATATTAAGACTAAATTTTAGTAAACCAATTTCCGATGTGGGTTTTCCCACAAATATATTTTCTATTTTCAACCTTTTATTTTCGAAGAACAATTTCAAATTGCGAGGACGCAATTTATTGAAGGAGGGGAGAATGTAACACCCCAAGATTTCATAGTGTGTTATTTCTTCAAAATAATTCAATAACTTGCACTACACGCAACACTGAGTTCAATTGCACCATGACTTACCAAAAAAAAGCCATTAAAAGAGGTCATTAATAGTATTAACTAAATTTTAAACTTTATATAATCCTTATAATTTTAGAATCCATATTATGAGTTTCTTAGTCATAATGCAAGAACAGATTCATTTTCAGTATTGCACTTTTATCAACATTTGATAGTGAAACCTTTTTAAATACAATATTTTAAACTTTTTGACTAAATGGAGACATCAAAAAATTTAAAATGAAACATCCCAAGCTTCCACGGTACGCTTTGCTTTGAATAAAACAGTAGCGTGTGTTGTACGCAATTCGAGTTCTAACACACCGTAACCAATCAAACTAGCTGTTATGAATAGTAATACCTACTTTTTGAAGTTATATATATTTTATATTTTAAAATGGACTTCATTTTTGGATTCGGAAAATCAAATTTATCCTAAGGAGAAATTTTGGTACTTTTCGGATAACTTTCATATTTTGATTAATAGTGAAAATTACTAAATTTTAATTAAAAACAACTTTTTTAATCAAAATAATTAATAGTGATAAATTATGAATTTGAGTGGTTTTAAAGTATATTTAGAATATATTTTAACCATTTAATATAATTTTGGTCATTGGACATAATTTTACAATTAAACCGAACATAAACGAGTGTCAATCTTTTGATAGTTATTATCTCTTTAAAACACGCTTTTTGTTTTGACAGCGGGATTTAATTTTAAATTAATTTCTGCCACTTCTGTGTTTTGAATTTAGGAAAATGGATTCCATATTTGGAATCAGGATGTTAAAATTGTGTAAATAGGTAAATTTTATTTTTAGACATTTTGAATAATTACTGCGGTAAATATTTTATTTACCATGGTTAAGGGTAAATCCGGTAAATAAGGGTTAAAAAAAATAATATTATAATAATACTAAATTACCCTAAAACGTGTCTTAACCCTATTGGTTGATACATGGTCGACCATGGGAATCTTTGGGTCTATTTTGGGACCCCATGGATCCACTTGTAAGTGATAATGACACTTTATTTTAATTTAGTTAAAATGAATACAAAAATGACACAAGCATATATCTTTTAGAACAACAATTGTTACATAGGGTTATATATGTTTGATTTTAGATTATAAATATTCATTAGAAATCTAAAAAGATTTTATACATAATGATATTTTATTTATAATTTTTAGACATTAAATAATTTATTTTATTTATGACACAATGATGATGCAGTAATTACTATAATAGTGAAAAATTAAAATAATTGATATTATAAACACCCAAATAAATATAATATGAAACTTTTAATGAATTAAACTAATTTTATAGGATAATATGATATATTAGGATTGATTTAATTGACTTTTTTTGAAGTAATCAATCTGTTATGAGTTTCAAAAAAATCAACTATTGAATAGTGTCAAAATTGACATAAAAGAGTTCTTAAAACAAATATTATATTATTAATTGATATTAAATTCCTAAAAATATAAGGTTCGGCCAAGAGACTTATATCATGATAGGTTCATCATTAATGTACCACTTGGGGGTCTCTTGGATGTATATAGTATGTTTATTAACCATATTATATAAAAATACAAAGAGACATTGTAAAAGTGAAACTAATTAACTTAGAGTTAATACTTAAAGATAAGGTTAATATAAGTACCCAAACCTGTCTAAATTCTATTGGTTGAGTGGTTTTCGACCTATCCCCACCTTAACCTTTGAATAATCATCTTTGGAGCCATTAGAAACCGAATATGAATTTATTATAAATTAATATTTCTATCTTTTCCAAAGGTGCCCCTCACCCCTCTTATAAAAGGGCACTCCTCCTTCTCATTTCTTCACACCTTAAAAGCCTTTTGGTTCGGCCAAACTCTGCCCAAATACTCTCCCAACATCCCTCACTACAACCTAGAGGCCTTAGTTTGATCATAAAGCCAACCTAAGGAGCCCTTTTGATCAAATCAAAAGGAAGAACCCGAAGAAGAGGTAATGATTTCACCACCCTTCTCCAAGTTCATTTCTTCTTCCACTTCTTCTTCCTTTGTTCTTACCATTCTAAAATAATAACTCCAGTATCTCACATATACTGTGATGTTATTATAAATATGGTACAACCATATTCAGTATTCTATCCACCCTTTGAATAACATGTCACCATACGTGCGTACGTACGGCTTACCGTCTCCACGCCGTGGTGTAATTGTTATTCAATATATTATTATTTGGATGGGTATAATAATGATGTGTAACTCATGTAAATAATAAATATAACATGTTAATGATTCTTTATATATGATATACCATCCATTTATATATTATTTTAATATCAAAAGAATGATATTGTCGCTCGTGCGTACGTACGGACTACCGTCTCCACGAACGCGATGAGATTCATTCTCCATCGTATCCATTCAAGTATAATTATCATTTGATGATTTAAAAATGATGTTTATGGACTAGATATCATTCTGGATATGAATAAAATACAACAACCATGGCTTATGTAACAAAAAATATAAAATAAAATGAGTAAGTTAACTCCCGAAACGACGATAATTCTAAGATATTATTAACAAATCAATGTTAAAAGATCATATATGATATCATATTATTATATATGATTCTTGTATAATTTAATAACAACTATTTCACCATTATACAGGAGGTTAACCTACACCAACCAAGGAAAAAGTACAAGGTAAGGGTTATTTCACAATCTCTTCATTATCCGAGGTTGTTTATACGTAATTATCTACTGGGATCTCTTTATCATCCACATCCATGTTTCTTAAAAATGTATTTCAAAACATTTTTACTATTTACTAAAATATGAGTTAAAGTCATTTATACCCTTTTTGACTTTTATAAGTGGTTTATAAAGGAATCTTTCTGTCATTTTCAATACAAGGTCTTTTTTACCCTTTTCGACAGAATTGAGGTAAGAATGTTTTTTTTAACTTATATGGTGGGTGCGGTTATTTTACGCCGTTATAAAATCTTCAAAGCTTTCCTTACAAGCTTATAAGAATATTTTCAAAGAAAATGTTTTATTTTATATGGATCTTAAATGATTTCAAAATAAAAGGAGATATTTCTTTAAAAAGAATTTTGATTTCATCTATGTCAACATCCTTTGATGGATTTTAAGATTATTTGAAGTTGATTTATTATGATAAAAAACTTATATATTGTATTGAAGGTTTTGTGATATGTTTGACTATGGATGTGCTATTTTTATACCATTCATAGTTTATGGTGAAATTATTGACATTTCGTATGCTAGTTTTAATACGAATGTTTATGTTATGTTTAAAACTTTTCATATGGGAATGCATTGGACTTAATAAGTGACGGGTGGAGCCCGCTATAGCTCCTCGATGCATCGGTAGGTCTCATGAGACAAACTAGTGTCTTGGCACAAGGCCTTGACAAAATCTTATTAGTAGTCTTGGCACGAGGCCTTGACTATGTGGTTATGACAGTCTGGCATTATGCATTCCAACATTATGAAAATGGTTATTGATTTTTGCACGTGATTATTCGATTAGTAGAATATCCATGTGAATAAGTAAATGGAATTATTTCATTTTACTTTTGCCATATTATGTTGAAGTTCAATTTTAAAAGTCTTTTGTTTTAGTAATTCATTGCCTTAAATGTTTATACTTATTTTGAATGTTCCGCTATATTGTTATCCTTACTGGGCATTTGAGCTCACCCCTTTTCTATGTTTTATTTTTCCCAGGTAGTGAAGAAGTAAATTATGAATGACTTGCAGGGATATTATGAGGGGCTAATAGTGTGGATATGAAGACTTTGTTGTTGTAGTAGTTTTTCACTTTGAAATTTAATGTAAAACTTTATGATTATATCTAGTGTTTCCAAGGCTACTAAACCAATTGGTCTTTCGGGATTTGATCTTTCTTGTGATCATGCCAATGTTATGTAATTAATGCACCGACTCTGGGTAGCTGGGGTCGGGGCGTTACAGTTGGTATCAGAGAAAGTTTAGTACAAACCTTGGAAGCTAGATTTAGATAAACTCTGATTAGAGCACGTAGACCTAAGATGAACTTTGAGGATTAGTATAGAAGAACTTCCTAGAATTTTGGTATTGTAGAGATTTTGTGAGTTTTCCGAGCAATACATCCCTGTCTGGATACGAGCAGGTAGAGGCGGCTCTGGCACAGATGTACCTAGGGGTAAAACCCGAAAACACCGCTTTGAGCTAGACTCGAACGGGAACTGGTGCACGACAACGGGCCTTGCTGCACTCTTGGTTACGACACTCCCGGGGGATATGCTTAGGATAATTCTCATTTTCTTTACAAACCATTATGAAGGGTTTATGAGTATATACATCCTCAAATGAGACATTTTTATGATTATGGATTATATCCATAAATAGTTCAATTTATGTTAAGTGTTTTATAAGTATGGGATTATGTATTTTGATTCATAAACTGATCTAGTGTATTCCATTGTTTAGAAATGGCGCCCAGTAGAAGGAATGAGAACTCCAGAAATGCACATGATCCAAAGAGAAGGAAGGATCATATCTTTCATGGTCTTAAGCTAGAATTTATAAGAGAAATAGTCTCCCATGTATTATCATCATATGAAGAAATAATATCATGTGTTGATAAGATAAGTAAAGAGTTTACTGAGTCCTATGGCTTTAAAGGGAAGCAAGAGAAGAAAAGGATAGAAGAGAGAAAGATGGATAAAGGGAAGAGGGAAAAGAAGAATTTTCCCATATGTGGTAACTGTGGAAAGAAACACCCTGGAACTTTCCTGAAAGGAATGGGAGTTTGTTATAAGTGTGGAGGAAAAGGGCACAAAGTACATGACTGCAAGGGTAAGAAAATGGTTTCAAATGTACAATGCTTCATTTGCATGGAGTTTGGACACTAAGCGAACCTATGTCCCAGTCATCAGACTATGCCGCAAATGATGCTATTGGATAATAATCAAGTTATGATACTACCACAGATGAAGAGGAATGATTAGAGTTCTTATGTTGATTATGTCAATTGAGTGTTGTATCAACAATGTACTTGTTATAATAATTATGGAGTATATAAGGATTGTACTGCAGTACTATTTCATTAAGGACTTGAGATTGTGTGGAAGAAAGAGAAGTGACTCAATAGCAGGATAAATTTTTGGAAAATATATGGTTGAGAGAATGATAAATCATAATATAGTTCTGATACTGAGGTAGTGATTTTGGAATAATATGTGATTGTTTTGGATAAATTTGATATTATTGAGTACCTTGAAGCTGATTAATGATTTGTATATTCCATCATTGTTGGGGTTTAAAACATTTTTGGATTAATGAAGTATATCCATCATTCTATATGGAATAAGGGAGCATGAATGTAATCAATAAGGAATATGGTAATACATGATGAAGGTATTAATATGCTATTACGGGGTAAAAAGGATCTATATTATGTTTACCTTCCTTATAAATGTTGGACTGTGAGTTTGGATAGAAGTATTTTGGATAGTTCTAGTTTGCATTATTTTGGATTTCCATAAAAGGACAACCCGGAGGTCGGGCGGCAACCCGTCGCGTCCGGCAAGGCTGCGAGACTTGAACCCGCAACCGAAGGGCGACAAGGGTGTATCACCTACCACTGGCCCACGAGATTTCCTGGATTAAATAATGTAGTTTTTATTAAAAGATCTTGTAGATGAATTATAAATTCGTTTATTTTGGAACCCTATACGAATAGTGTAAATAGAATTTTTACATTCTATTATCTTTTCGAGTGAAAGATGAGTTTGTAGTAGAAATTTATTAATGGATAAAACTCTAATTATAATGTAAGTATATCTCCTTATGATCTTAGCCAATCTCATAAATAAATTCCTCAACATTAAGAAAAGCAACTTAGAACAAAATTTTTTTCCTAGATGGTACCTTAAATCATCACTAATTTATGGCTTTGGGATTGTGGGCCTTTTCATAGCCATGTTCTCTACCACTCTCCATCAGAGAATTGATGGTTATATTTTTCTTCCATATCCATATTTTCCTACATGGAACCCTAGTATGTGTTATTTTCGGTAATCTTCATACATTCGACTCTTTATTTTAAATAGAGGCCTCATTAATTCATTTTTCGATGTGGGATTTCTACTAAGATATTTTGAAACGTCAAAAATGTGTTATCCTAATACCCTATGTTTTGTTGAACCGATGGTATTTCAAATCATCATAGATTGATGAGTTTAAGGACCTCAATTTTATACTTGTTTGTGATTGATGACCTCAACCACTACCTATAAATATTTACGTTTTTCCTCCAATTATATGTCTCTAATTGCCACCAATGTTCTCCTAATCGAGATCATAATTTGGTGGTGACCCTTTCATTTCTCTTTTCCTTATATTAAGACTAAATTTTAGTAAACCAATTTCCGATGTGGGTTTTCCCACAAATATATTTTCTATTTTCAACCTTTTATTTTCGAAGAACAATTTCAAATTGCGAGGACGCAATTTATTGAAGGAGGGGAGAATGTAACACCCCAAGATTTCATAGTGTGTTATTTCTTCAAAATAATTCAATAACTTGCACTACACGCAACACTGAGTTCAATTGCACCATGACTTACCAAAAAAAAGCCATTAAAAGAGGTCATGAATAGTATTAACTAAATTTTAAACTTTATATAATCCTTATAATTTTAGAATCCATATTATGAGTTTCTTAGTCATAATGCAAGAACAGATTCATTTTCAGTATTGCACTTTTATCAACATTTGATAGTGAAACCTTTTTAAATACTATATTTTAAACTTTTTGACTAAATGGAGACATCAAAAAATTTAAAATGAAACATCCCAAGCTTCCACGGTACGCTTTGCTTTGAATAAAACAGTAGCATGTGTTGTACGCAACTTCGAGTTCTAACACACCGTAACCAATCAAACTAGCTGTTATGAATAGTAATACCTACTTTTTGAAGTTATATATATTTTATATTTTAAAATGGACTTCATTTTTGGATTCGGAATATCAAATTTATCCTAAGGAGAAATTTTGGTACTTTTCGGATAACTTTCATATTTTGATGAATAGTGAAAATTACTAAATTTTAATTAAAAACAACTTTTTTAATAAAAATAATTAATAGTGATAAATTATGAATTTGAGTGGTTTTAAAGTATATTTAGAATATATTTTTACCATTTAATATAATGTTGGTCATTGGACATAATTTTACAATTAAACCGAACATAAACGAGTGTCATTCTTTTGATAGTTATTATCTCTTAAAAACACGATTTTTGTTTTGACAGCGGGATTTAATTTTAAATTAATTTCTGCCACTTCTGTGTTTTGAATTTAGGAAAATGGATTCCATATTTGGAATCAGGATGTTAAAATTGTGTAAATAGGTAAATTTTATTTTCAAACATTTTGAATAATTACTGCGGTAAATATTTTATTTACCATGGTTAAGGGTAAATCCGGTAAATAAGGGTTAAAAAAAATAATATTATAATACTACTAAATTACCCTAAAACGTGTCTTAACCCTATTGGTTGATACAGGGTCGACCATGGGAATATTTGGGTCTATTTTGGGACCCCATGGATCCACTTGTAAGTGATAATGACACTTTATTTTAATTTAGTTAAAATGAATACAAAAATGACACAAACATATATCTTTTAGAACAACAATTGTTACATAGGGTTATATATGTTTGATTTTAGATTATAAATATTCATTAGAAAGCTAAAAAGATTTTCTACATAATGATATTTTATTTATAATTTTTAGACATTAAATAATTTATTTTATTTATGACACAATGATGATGCAGTAATTACTATAATAGTGAAAAATTAAAATAATTGATATTATAAACACCCAAATAAATATAATATGAAACTTTAAATGAATTAAACTAATTTTATAGGATAATATGATATATTAGGATTGATTTAATTGACTTTTTTAGAAGTAATCAATCTGTTATGAGTTTCAAAAAAATCAACTATTGAATAGTGTCAAAATTGACATAAAAGAGTTCTTAAAACAAATATTATATTATTAATTGATATTAAATTCCTAAAAATATAAGGTTCGGCCAAGAGAATTATATCATGATAGGTTAATCATTAATGTACCACTTGGGGGTCTCTTGGATGTATATAGTATGTTTATTAACCATATTATATAAAAATACAAAGAGACATTGTAAAAGTGAAACTAATTAACTTAGAGTTAATACTTAAAGATAAGGTTAATATAAGTACCCAAACCTGTCTAAATTCTATTGGTTGAGTGGTTTTTGACCTACCCCACCTTAACCTTTGAATAATCATCTTTGGAGCCATTAGAAACCGAATATGAATTTATTATAAATTAATATTTCTAGCATTTCCAAAGGTGCCCCTCACCCCTCTTATAAAAGGGCACTCCTCCTTCTCATTTCTTCACACCTTAAAAGCCTTTTTGTTCGGCCAAACTCTGCCCAAATACTCTCCCAACATCCCTCACTACAACCTAGAGGCCTTAGTTTGATCATAAAGCCAACCTAAGGAGCCCTTTTGATCAAATCAAAAGGAAGAACCCGAAGAAGAGGTAATGATTTCACCACCCTTCTCCAAGTTCATTTCTTCTTCCACTTCTTCTTCCTTTGTTCTTACCATTCTAAAATAATAACTCCAGTATCTCACATATACTGTGATGTTATTATAAATATGGTACAACCATATTCAGTATTCTATCCACCCTTTGAATAACATGTCACCATACGTGCGTACGTACGGCTTACCGTCTCCACGCCGTGGTGTAATTGTTATTCAATATATTATTATTTGGATGGGTATAATAATGATGTGTAACTCATGTAAATAATAAATATAACATGTTAATGATTCTTTATATATGATATGCCATCCATTTATATATTATTTTAATATCAAAAGAATGATATTGTCGCTCGTGCGTACGTACGGACTACCGTCTCCACGAACGCGATGAGATTCATTCTCCATCGTATCCATTCAAGTATAATTATCATTTGATGATTTAAAAATGATGTTTAAGGACTAGATATCATTCTAGATATGAATAAAATACAACAACCATGGAATATGTAACAAAAAATATAAAATAAAATGAGTAAGTTAACTCCCGAAACGACGATAATTCTAAGATATTATTAACAAATCAATGTTAAAAGATCATATATGATATCATATTATTATATATGATTCTTGTATAATTTAATAACAACTATTTCACCATTATACAGGAGGTTAACCTACCCCAACCAAGGAAAAAGTACAAGGTAAGGGTTATTTCACAATCTCTTCATTATCCGAGGTTGTTTATACGTAATAATCTACTGGGATCTCTTTATCATCCACATCCATGTTTCTTAAAAATGTATTTCAAAACATTTTTACTATTTACTAAAATATGAGTTAAAGTCATTTATACCCTTTTTGACTTTTATAAGTGGTTTATAAAGGAATCTTTCCGTCATTTTCAAAACAAGGTCCTTTTTAACCTTTTCGACAGAATTGAGGTAAAAATGTTTTTTTTAACTTATACGGTGGGTGCGGTTATTTTACGCCGTTATAAAATCTTCAAAGCTTTCCTTACAAGCTTATAAGAATAATTTCAAAGGAAATGTTTTATTTTATATGGATCTTAAATGATTTCAAAATAAAAGGAGATATTTCTTTAAAAAGAATTTTGATTTCATCTATGTCAACATCCTTTGATGGATTTTAAGATTATTTGAAGTTGATTTATTATGATAAAAAACTTCTATATTGTATTGAAGGTTTTGTGATATGTTTGACTATGGATGTGCTATTTTTATACCATTCATAGTTTATGGTGAAATTATTGACATTTCGTATGCTAGTTTTAATACGAATGTTTATGTTATGTTTAAAACTTTTCATATGGGAATGCATTGGACTTAATAAGTGACGGGTGGAGCCCGCTATAGCTCCTCGATGCATCGGTAGGTCTCATGAGACAAACTACTGTCTTGGAACAAGTCCTTGACAAAATCTTATTAGTAGTATTGGCACGATGCCTTGACTATGTGGTTATGACAGTCTGGCATTATGCATTCCAACATTATGAAAATGGTTATTGATTTTTGCATGTGATTATTCGATTAGTAAAATATCCATGTGAATAAGTAAATGGCATTATTTCATTTTACTTTTGCCATACTATGTTGAAGTTCAATTTTAAAAGTCTTTTGTTTTAGTAATTCATTGCCTTAAATGTTTATGCTTATTTTGAATGTTCCGCTATATTGTTATCCTTACTGGGCATTTGAGCTCACCCCTTTTCTATGTTTTATTTTTCCCAGGTAGTGAAGAAGTAAATTATGAATGACTTGCAGGGATATTATGAGGGGTTAATAGTGTGGATATGAAGACTTTGTTGTTGTAGTAGTTTTTCACTTTGAAATGTAATGTAAAACTTTATGATTATATCTAGTGTTTCCAAGGCTACTAAACCAATCGGTCTTTCGGGATTTGATCTTTCTTGTGATCATGCCAATGTTATGTAATTAATGCACCGACTCTGGGTAGCTGGGGTCGGGGCGTTACACTATGATACAAAAAAATGAAACTCAATGAAATGATTTATCATATGTAACATATTTTTAATGACATTATAAACATTATTCATGCACATGGGAAGATAATAGATGATAGTGATCATGTGATGTTACTTATGAGATGTCCAGTTAATAGTTAGAGATGATCATATATTTCAATCAAAGAGTATCATGAAATAATTAAATTTCCCAAAAAAGAGATTATTTTAATTCATATTTTATATGAGTAGGAACTAAATTTGAATAAAGATGAAGAAGAAGAATACCCAAATAGGAAATCAATTTTCTTAAAGTTATTTGATTAAAAAATAAAATAAAATATCAAATATGATAGTTCATGTGATCATGAATCACCATCAGAAAATGTTGTGGAAATGGCTCACATGTTCTATAGATTCATGAAATTATATAGGAAGGAGAAATTATTCATGAATAAAAACTATAAAGGAACATATGGTCAAAAAATAATTGAGAAAGGTAAACAAGTTAGGTGGAGTGACTAATTATGCATGTAGAAGAAAAGGATACATCAAAATTGAATGTCCTATAATAAAATATAAGAAAATATATGAGGATAAATGGAAAAGGATGAAGATGTATATTAAATTCACATTAAGAAACTCTAAGTATATCTCAAGTGACTCTAACTCGAGCATATAAGTGAAAAAAGATAGTGTCTTTCATAAAAAACACATCTGAGGTAAAAATAATATTTCTATATATCCTGTTCAATTTTCAAATAATTATAAGAATGAATTAAATGATGAAAACATGATTAGTTCGGGTTTATTGTAGTACTAAAACGTGATATATTAAACCTAAAAATGAACATAAAGAAAAATATTTAATTTTAAAAACAAAACACATATTTTCATTGAATTTTTTGTTTTAAATTTCTAAGGAAAAGGACAAAAGTTATCAATTATTAGTGGAACAAATTACCAAAAATGTACAATTAATAACTAAAAAATATCTAGAATTATTGATAAAATAATAAAAAATACCTTATAATACATCATGGAAATAAAACAATATCTAAGTATTCCACTTGATTGGTACCCAGACTAGATAGAAAAAATTTACAAGAACATGTTTGTTTATAGTTCAAGCTCTACTGATGCTATATATAATTATTATTATTATATGCCTAAATAATAGTTCTTTTCTAAATGTTTAATGTTTTCTTAACGTAATATTTTTAGATAAATTTAGATTCATAATTATTTCATAACTAACACTTCCAGAACCATGAAATTATGGGTAATAAAATTATTTTCGATTTAGGTTTTATATTCGAAACCCACATGGAGAGTACCAGTATGCACATACGGGATTAAGATAATGGATATTCTAAAAACAATATTGGGGAATGGTTAATCATTAATAAACATACTAGTGTAGATAATGTACATTTTCCTTTTAGTGGAATATAATAGATCTCTTTCAAACCAGTAATTCTATTACAATTTTCATTTCTAAAGTTTTTTAATAGAAGGATTAAAATATAATCTATATAAATCTAAAATTTATGTGATGATTTTTCTCATGCTATATTTTTAAAATTATTCTTGTAAAATTATTGATTCCATGAATGCAGTGGTTTTTACTACCCTTAATAATGATATTGTTTATTCTATTGATTTATATTTTTAATTTTCTCAAAATACTTCTTGTTCAAGTTCCTTTTATAATGAGCTTTGGATTTGGAAAAAGATACAAGAACATTGAAACCATCACTGACATTGTAATATAACTATTAAATTATTATTTATGGATTTTCCTAAATTATAATTCCCAATAGACTATTTATGTAACCCATTTCACAAATGAATGTATCAAAATACCTCATTCAAAACAAATAAATAAGTGTATACTTATTAACCCCAATAGTTTGTTCACATGGAATTTTTGGACAATCTAGAGTTTCTATATTAAATTGGAATCATTATTCTTAGTTTCTAGTAGATTAAATATCTAGACACATTTTATTATTCCTTTTATCTCACAAAAGTTATCCTTCATCTAATGTTTCAGAATATGAAAAATCTATAGAAAACCTCAATGATCATTACATTATGATCATAATACGGGATTAATTTTGTGAGTTAAAAATTAAATAATTTGAGTCTATATGATCTAAAAATTTATATAATTAAAACAATTCTTCCCTGTTGATTCCATAGTAGAATGTTGTAGTTGAAATAATAACTAAGACACTTAAGTGGAGGATGTTCTCTCTAAAAGAGCAATCATGGAGATGAGTTCGAGCTGGTCCTTTGTGCTTCCTGAATATTGCAGTGATCTTGTAATATAGGATAAAAGTGGATTTGTGTACTCAAGGTTGTGTAATGTAACCCCTTTGTGAGCTGATTTGTACTTTGTACTGTTTACATTTTTTGTTATATAACATTTGTGGGAGTAGGTCTCCGCCTGGCTCTCGGACTTTCTGGCTTAAGGTCATTACTTGAACTATGATTAATGAGTATGACCTAAAAAGTATATTTTGTGGATATAATTTGAATAATGCATTATATATTATTAATATATTTATTCTTATAATAATTTATATTTAAAACCTCATATGATTTATTTAATTGGGAAAAAACAACAATTAACTACTTTTGAGTTTTTGTTGTATTGTTTGTATACTAAATACAAATGGGAATTTATAAAAATCTAAATCCAAAACTAATGAAGGAATATTACATTGTTATGAAAAATATTGTACATAAAACTATGTTTAAAAAGAGAAAACATATTTTGTAATATTATGTATATGTGAATTTTTTGTTAATTATATACACATGAGCCTAAGTTCACTTTATAAAACCTTGAGGATGATATTTAAAATATAAAATATCAATGCCTCAACCAATATTTTTGATCATTATATGATACCTACTTTAGAAAAAATATCTATCATATTTTGTTTTTTAAAACATAAATATGTTATAGAAAATGAAGTATCAGATAATTAAATCCATATAAGAATTATGAATCACATAGTCCATCCATTGGATTTCAAATTTGTAGATCTTGATTAAAGAACTAAGACAAGATATTCTATTACAAAATAGAATGAATACAAAGGTTTCTTTTCACAGCATGAACATAAGACCTTCACAAGAAAAATATAGAGGTTGAATTCTGGGTAATGTAAATATAATAATAATTGAATTAGATTGAGTGGAATAATTTCTAGGAAGTTGTATAAAGACCTAAGAACTTCCTCAACATTGGAACTAATTTGGTGTTTACAACTAAGGATGACATGTTAGGTACTATAATTTGAAATAAATCAAGACTGGTAACAATACTGTACAATCAAGCGAAAGGTATTGACTTTGAGGAAAGATTTTTACCAATAGCTGCACTTGATGTTATCTAAATATTGTTTCTTAGGCATCACATTTTAATTTAAAATTATAAAAAATTATTGTTAATAGTTCCTTTCTAAATGGTTATGTAATTATGGATCTTTTTTGTAAAAAGGCCGATATATTTCAAACTCTTCATTTTAAAAATAGTTTTTTTAAATTATGAATAGATTTATATGGTTTAAAACAATATATTATATCATGGTATGACATAAGAAACACTTATTTTAATTATAATTTTTTTTATAATGGATTAACGAATACTCCCCTTTTTATTAAGTGAATTTACAAATTTATTTTAGTATTAAACATACACATTAATGAAGTTATTTTTGGATCATCTAAAAACTCTTTTCAAAAAGAATTTTCCAAAATTACAAAAATGAGTTTTAAGTGAGTTTTATGGGTGAGATAAAATATTCCATGGTTTTTATATTTCTGAGAATAAGAATGGAATCATTTTAAAATAAATAAAGGAAACTATGGATCCATTAAAACCATTTGGTATGGATAGTACTAAAGTTTGTGATACTCCCATGAGTAATTATTATAAATTGGATCTTTATGAAAATTGTAACCCCATTGATCAATCCACTTATAGAAACATGATTTTATGTTAATTATACTTACCATCAAGCTAACATTATGTTTTTTAGTGTCTTCATGTGTTCACTTTTTCAATCAAACACAAAATAATCACATTTAAATTCTATAAAAATAATATTTAAATACCTCAAGATTAAAACCAATTAATTCTTTTTTACTCTAAAGTAAAATCATTTGAATTAGTTAGTTATTTAGATATAGATTTTCATGGTTGTAAATTCGATAGGAAAATCTCTTCTAGAACATATGACTTTTTGTAAAACTCTATAGTTTTTTGGTTTTGTAAAAAGAATAACTCTATTGCATTATATACTACTAAATTTGAGTAAATAGCTATAGATTCTTATTATTCATAGAATTTTTGCATGAAACACACATTACTTGATTATGGATAAGAATATCAACATGTACCTATAAAATTAGATAATATAAATGAAATAATTTTCTACAAGAATCTATTATCTCATGAAGGAAAAACATATTGATATAAGCCCTCACTTTTTGAGATATCCTTTCCAACATGAAGATATTACTCTCTAATTCATTATTATTTAACATTATCTTACTCATATATTTACAAATCCTTTAAATATTGATAGAATTAATTATATCATTCAAAGATTTTGAATAATAAACTATGTCAACTTATTTTACATTGACTTTAATCATTGTATTTTTTTTTTAATTTTTATTACAAATTATTAACATATGTTTATTGATATTTTTCATTATTTAATCAGGATTTATAGTTAAAATATTCAGTTAAATAACCAAGAGTTTTTATTAAACAACAAGTAATGTAACTGAGACCAATTACTCATGTGGTTAGTGTACCTACCATGAACTTTTACCCACACATTCAATATACCAACCATGAGACTTTGAATCACACAGTCACTATACCTTCAGAATATTTACCTAATCTCTAAAACCCCCCTTTGTTAATAATATATTTTGAACCCAAACCTTATGGGTTAAAATCAAAATGAAAGGATTCCAATATTTAAGTCTACATATGATGACACACCTTTTTTTGAAATGAATCATAAAATAAAATAAAAAAATGACAAAGTAACACTATTGATGAAGTTAAATAAAAAACCCCACATTTAGTTGATTGAAAATTATGTGATAAAATAGAATTCAGTGATCAGTGTACACAATTGAAAAGATATCTAGTTTATGAAAACATTCATATTTCAATAGTATATTTCTAGTTTATAAAAAAAATTAACTTCTCTAAATGAACTTTTCATAAATCAATAAAATATATTAGTTTATGAGAGTGAATTGGAATCCATTGAAAAGGGAATGAGTGATATATTCTAATAATGTATTTGAAAATTTTAACCCCTTAATATATATTAATAGACCAAGGGATCCAGTGATCTAGGTATTTATCTATATGCAGTTATTGTGTATTTATCTGGTGAAGATGTTTTCATTGAATCAGAAGTTGGAGAAGATGATGAGGAAGAGAGAGATATGGTTGATCTTGATTAATAATATAAGGAATGCCATGAAAATGATATTGGAACCTCTATTGTTATGTATTTTGGACCACCGAAATCTCTTAAACCATTAATATACCATGAAGAATAACTTTAAGATGATGACATAGTTGATGCTAATGTTTCAGTCAATGGTTATCTATATGATCCTAAATAGGATGAGCCTACTAAATTTGAAGAATTTCAAGACACCTTAGATAAATATCTTGTAATTAGAAACTCTCATAAATTTTAAATACCAGATGCACGTGATATGGTGGAGAAGTCACTATGATTATTTTTTCTTGGATTAGGACATTCTGAGCCTGATGATGAAGATGATGACCTTGGGGAAGTCCACCTCATGAAGGTCGACCCACTATCTCTTCTATTAAATGACTAATAAAAGGATCTATAATATCCAAAATTTACAATCCTGAAAACATGAGGAATATCATATAATAACTTGAATAGATCAAGTATTATAAGGTCATTTTGGGAATACATCATCAAATAATGTTGAGGAGCCAACAAAATGTAGTGAAACTGCACCTGTTCAATCTACCAAGGCAGATGCTCTTAAAATAGGAGAAGAAATCGGTTGATTACCAGAAGTTCAGTCTTTAGTTTCATGGTCAATGTACATTGAGGATGATGGTAGGTATTTGGCTTACAATACCTATCCTTCCATGCATATGGTTAAAAATTTTATTCATTCCACATCCTATATTTCAAATGATTATTTGAATGAGTTCAAATCGAATCTAATGGGGATGTGGAAAGAGTTTTTTTTGGTTTTGGGATATCTATGGAACCAATTATGGAATAAGATGTATCCAAACAATTTTCGTCAATTATTTATCATATTCAACCAAAATTTAATCTCAAGATGGACCAAATGAGGATTAAATTTGAGTAATTTATGAAAAAGTTGGTGATTTGTTGCTAGAACTTTTTGATATGGCACTATAGTTACCCCAAAGGTAATTCAATTTACTGTTTCATTATTTTACTTCTACTACTATACATTTTTCTACTCATTTACCTATCATTGATGATGTTAGATTCATATAAATCATAATATATGAGATAAAGTTTGTGTATGATTAATTTTCGAAAACAAGGGAAACCATTTTTTATTGATTTTAAACTCATGAGATAATAATTTGGTGATAGTAATAGAGGATGTATAAATGACTAGAAAAGATATAAGAAATACTAAAAACAAAATTAAACTCTGATTTAAATAATACTCACCAATTCAAACTGTATGACTAAGTTATGATAGTTAGATATAAATTTTAGGATACCCCTTTTGACCATAGCCTCCATGTCCCAAGTGAAAATGCTAAAAATCATAAATCATGTTCTAGAGATATTTGTGGAAGATAAATAGGACTAATTTCATGAAATATAGCATGCATCCAAGGTTGTTATGGATTTTAACATGCTATTAGAACATTACATGTATAATATTAACACAACTATTATTTCACCTACTACCTTACCAATTACAAAAACTCCTATTACTTGAGTCTAAACTATAAGGCCATTTCTCTTGTCACCTAGACAAGAATCCCAATATGTCAGACCAATTTGCAAGTGTGTGGTAATACTAAAACCTGATACAACTATTATACCACAACCTACCAACAAAAAACCGACCTCACTCTCTACCTCCAAGGGAAATGATCCTATATTTCATGATTATATTCGATATCTATTGGATGTAGAATCTGATTGATGTTCCTAATAAAGACATACCTCTTAATCCATTTATAATCCATTTTGATATTTCTAAAATATACTTTCTCTCCTTTATAATTTTCTATTTAATAATTATTCCAGTATTTACTTATTATTCCTTTTAATATTTTCACATGATTTCAATTTTTTATATTACCAAAAGGGTGATAAATCTTATGACACTAATATTGTGCACAAGGTAGAAATATATGTTTTTAAATTAATTTAATAAATTATGGAATTTGAGAAAAAATTATATATTGAAAATATATATTTCAATTTTTCTAAAATATTTTTTTTTGTTCGTTTCATTTTATTCTATATGTATTAATTTTTAATCATTAAAAAGGCATAGATCATTGGAGTATCCCAATAGATCCATATTTTAATGATAAAAAAATTAGGATTTTTATATTTTTAATGAATTTATTGTTTTATGATTTTCAATGTATTTCTAGAAAAATAGAGAAAATGGACTATGTATACAACTTACTTTTAAAACCTACAACATGTGAAATGTAATTATAGGGACAACATATTGAATGTGTAATGTACTTATCGTGGGAAGAATTTGAAACTGACATGATGGTCAGGTGACCATGGTGATCCTACCATATTTTAATGATCAACCTACTATATGAACAACCATGTTACCATTTGATAGGTAAGTAAAATTTCTCCATGTCTTGTACTACATGTGTGTCTGTTTTATATTAACTGCAAGAAAACAATACCTACCACTTGAAGAAGTAAATTTAACAGGTTTACAAATGAATCTATTATGGAAATATATGAAGTTAATTAATAAATTAAAGAAGAAAATGTTTAAACCATTGATGTAACCACATAGAGTATTCAACCTACAATATAAATTTGTAAAGATAGTTTTTTATGTAATTTACCTACCACATAAATAAATCAAGTAACTGTAAGAGTAAACCAAATGATCATTGAAACCAACCATGATCCAAACTAAATATTAATTAACTAAAGACAATCAACTTTGTATAACATAATAAGTGGTGTATTTTCAAATACCCAAAAACAATATTATAGAGAATTAATTACAATTCCAGTTAATTTAAGAATGAAATGAGAGTTTGGATTAAAGAATTAATATCCTTCGATGGATACTTAATAGAAAATATATCCATAAAAAAATGTTACACATGGAAAAATTAGAGTTGAATATACATTTATTCCTAACAGAAATTTTGATACAAAGAGTACTCGATTAGAACATTCTATGATACCATATTTTCTTAATCCTTTTATGATAACCAGGTTAATACATTTAAAATAAAAGTTCAAAAACTCATAAATATAAGAAGTTTATTAATCTTAAATGCATAAAATATGCACAATTTCTATTATATTCCATTTAAATTCTAGATTATTTATTGAGTCATTCTTATTTCCCTCGGTTTGTTCATTAACACAAAATCATGTATTGCATTGGTGACTTCTAGATACTCTCCTTAGTTTACTTTCATCTATACAACCATATAGAGCTATAGAGGAGGCTATGTAGAAAGGACTACATATTTTTAGTTGTTATTAATTTACTTATCCCACACATAACTCTATAAGATGCTCTGTGTATATTCTAAATCCTTCTATTCTAGTTGTTTTTTAAAAAAATAATGCAATTTAGGGATTATTTTATTCTTTAATAAAATGCTTGGTAGGGGTGATTTCCAATAGTAGAGGATAATTATCAGTGTGATACTAAACCACATGGCATTATGCAGTTTTCTTTTTCTTATTTTAAAATAAAACAATATATATTTTCAAAACTATAATAGAAAAATAATTAATTTGATAGTTAACATAAGATTTTGTTGTATATATAGTGATTTATTCGTATAAACCTATTTAAAAAGTTATAATAATTTTTAAAAAATATTTTAACTGAGTGTTTATTGATCTTCGATGAATATTATTCAATGAAAAAAATTATACACTTCTATATTTTTAGCTCATCAGGTCTTTTTATTGAAATTTTAAATTTTATTTGTAAATAATTTTTAAGATAAATTTTAATTCAAATACCAATTCTCCCCCTCTATAATTACCCCCTCCCCACTAGAAAATATCATTCATATCACATGTATGTTTATATATTTTTTTCAATGTTTTGTCATGTTATGAATTGGAATTTTTGATTTCATATAGTGATGAAAAATACCATTGGTTTTGTCTCTTAATGACTTCCCTATAAATAAGTTATATCAAAATATTAGTGGGCAATAAGTGAGTTTTGGACAATAACATTACCCATACAAAATTCACATGAGAATATAATGGATTTCATGACAGGATACCATTTTTCTCATTGAGGTAGTGATATTGATTGTTTGATTTCTAACCACCTAACCATGTTTATTCATTTTCTACTTATTCATGAATTATCATGTTTAGATAATTTTGCGAAGTTATATTTCAAAGGAATATCAAAGCTGTATAGGCTTACAAATAGTATTACATTGACTTGGAACCATGATTATTGATTTGGAAAATTTATAAAACTTACATTAAACACTCATTCAAATTTATTTAAAACATAAAACCATCATGTTTATTTTCATTCAAGGATGAAAAATTACATACCTTATGTTATTTTTTAGTATATATCCTTGATTTTCATGCCTCTTAGGGGAAATTTCTTTACGGAACTTTTTTTCTATAATAACATATATCAGTATTTAACTTTGAGGCCCCTATTTGATTCACTATATATAATTACATATCATTATCCATACTATGGATATATATTGATGAGTTTCCATTTGTTGATTCTAATTTTCTTAAAACAAATTGAGTTTTTGGAAATTATATGGAAGCATTTAGTGTAAATAGAGATCCACTAGATTCCTTATATTGATTATATATTATGACCATTATAATTAAGGGTTTGTGATCATGCGTTTCTCTAGGTTTATTCGTGACTAATTCATTGATAAATAGGTTACAAAGGGAATATTACTCCTTAATTCATTATACCAATTTATTTTTTATCATGTTTAAACAAAAGGGTTTATAGTTTATCCTTTCCTCCTCATTTTAGGGATAAGAAAATTTTCATCAATGTTTCATAGCTAAGGAGACATGTATATGATCTTACTCATTTTAATATGATCAATGATATATAATTGTATGTAGATGGTTCTATTATAGAACAAACTATTTTTATTATTAACAAATAAATAAAGTATCATAATGAATTATAATTTTCTTTATATTGGTATAATGGTTATAATTATAGTTTAAAGATGAAACATTGGAATTTTATGTTAAGGTTTGAGCTCGATAACCTTCAATTTTTCTATAAAATTACATCAAATCATTTTAGGGATGTGAAGTTCTATGGTAAGGTGTTTTTAATGACCCTCATCATTTTTGATAGGTATTAAATTTTAATATTTCTCATTCAAATTTCTCAAAGGAAGTAGTTTAATTCATTAAGGGTTTATATTCATCGAAAATTTAATTAGAATATATTGGTGTATAATCATAGAAGGTTAATGGTAAAACCGAATCACTAGAATCCTAAAAGAAAACAATTTAGAATTTAATTGAACTATTGTCGATACTAAAATTATTACTGTAACGCATTAGAGTTTTGGTGGAATCCAGGTAGTCTGAAATTTTTTTAAAAAATTGTCATTAATATATAAATATATTAACCCATTATTTAGCTGTTTTATTTAATTTTTAATCTATTTTTTATCTGGGTAGGTCCTATTCTGTTTTACAACACTATATTTTGATCCAACCACTTTTATTATACAATATTAATCTAAGAAATGTTTTAAGAGTTTTTAGTTGAGGAGCCCAAGGTAGGATATCCATTTTTTGATAATATTATAATTTTCAAAATGTTTCTTATATCCCTAAAACTATCCTTCATATAAGTTTTAAAATATAGTTTATATTTGTATTCTGCTTCTTATGGGTGAATGGAAGAAGTTTTTTTTGATGATATTGTTGTACATAAATTCTGTTTCACCTTGATTAGAATCTCTTATTAGGTTATTGATATGTAATTTTATTTAAAATTTACTATTTCAACTGACCAGATTATGGGATATTTCTTTTATCTAGAATATTCTTTTGGATTTTAGAGAATTAATTGGTTTGTGATCCATCATTTTCTTATATATATTCACAATGCGTGAAGAATCATTAACATGCGGTAGACTATTTGATAACATAAAAATGTTTTTTTAATTTTTTTTATGAAAAAATGGAATTAATTTAACAAAAAATTGAAAAAAATTATTCATTCATGATTTTTGAGTATTATGAATTGTTATGATTCTTTAGTTACCACAATTCCTATATGTTCTATTGAAGATAGATTATAATCTTTCATATATGTTTGAAATTTATCATACCATGTTTAGGGGATTCCATATAAATAATTCATTACATGAGACGTGATGGAATGCTTCTGTGCATAGTAAAAGTATGTTATTCCATGATTTTAGGATTCTATGATTGTTTTACAGTGTTGTGTTATATTTAAAGATACCAAACATACTTAGTAACATCTTTGAGATGTCTTGAGGCTTCTATTTGGGCTTAGCGACATTTATAATACCTCTACATACTCCGTTATTTATTTATCATGGTATATATTATAGTTAAATATTTTCCAAGTATGTTTTTAGAAATGTGAAATTCCTTGACATATTTTACTGCTACATCTTATGTGATATTTTGATATTGGATCTATGTATACATGAGAACATAATTTTTATATGAACTGACATATTTTTTGGAGGGAACTATTGGGAGTGTTACATATAAATAAACATGGTTTCCAATATTTTGTATATATAAGAGTTTTAGACAATGTTTTGTAGCTTCAATTTTCATTTGTGTGTTTTGGATATAAATATAAAAATAAGTACATCCATATATGTGTGTGTATGTGTGTAAACATACATTCATATGGGAAGTGTATACTTATATATAATCATTGATTTGTATAGGTATTTGTACATTGATAGATATATCAGTATATTTTCCTTCTGATGGGAAGAGGTTCCTCTGATGTGAGTATAATTAATAATATATATATTTACTTTTAAAGAAGATGTTTATATATATATATATATATATATTTCCTTCAATATAGAATATTGGTGGAAAATTATCTCATGGTTCATTAACATAATTCTGAGAATGTCTTGAAGTAGATTTTATTGATATTTTTTTATTCTTATAATTCATTGTAGTATTGTATGGTTTCTAATTGACAAAGAATAATAGTAATGAATAACTATTTTATTTTTCCATTATATGAGATGGTAGTTTTTCCTTTTTTTCATTGATACATTCCATAATTGTATTGTTTTTTGTATACTTAGTTTAATGATTCAATGGTAATGATGGGGTTTTGACCACCTACATGGTACAATATACATACATGCTATACATGTTCCTATAGAACACATATTGACCATATATACATTATCCTTGAAAAGTAATTTATACTATACATGAGATTTTATAGATGAAAGAGTTAGGTTTCATGGTGATTCAGATATTATGATGATGATCTTGTTTAGATATAGTGTCAAACTTCTTTGGATGTAACTTTTGATAGAATAACATGGGATACCAGACACGTATTTTAAGTACATCATAAATAAATCATTATAGATGTTGTATTCATTTTTTATCCATATATTAGAGTATTAAATTAACTATTATATGTTTTTTTGGGTTTTATGTATCCTAATAATTGGATATATATTGACAATAATATATATAAAATTAATACCTTTCATGTATATGTGTTTATTTCAGTGAACATGTTTTTTGTATTGTGATCATCATCTTGATTCTTCATTCCAGGTTTTGAAATAATTTTTCTATGTTTTACATAGTAATAAAAGATGTTTAATATCTTCTTAATATCTATCTATTAACACTCAGTGACTACTCTATCCTCAACTTATCCATAAGAGAACAGGAGGTCATACAGATGTCAAGAAATATCACTATTGAGGTATCAAAGATAGACCATTACACTATATCTTCTATAATATATGGATATTGATATATAATTGAAACAATTTCATGGTGGATCATGAGCGAACACTATTGATAGACTAATAAATCGACAAGGTCCTATGAGATATATGTGTTCTAATTTCTTGTCAAGTCAAAAAGAAATCTCATAAGACCAAAACTAGGCAGTTTGAACATCTTTTATATAGTGATGATCTTATAAATATCCTAATTTAGACTAATTATCTATTAATGTTCATAAATTCACCTATGAACTATCTAAATTTTCCTTCAAAATTCCACACTTCTACTAAAACTCAACACTAATCATGTTCCTTCGAATGCATGCCTGGATAGATATGAAGACTTATAGTTTATGTCACTATAGAATTGAGGATGGTGTATTAAATCATTAATTTTTATCCTTTTAATAAAATGGATTGATAATTAAATATTAGTTTCAATTCATAATTTTCTACCAATTTCTGAAAACATGGTTTTACATTAGGTATTTGACAGAATTCCTCATCAGTCACATTCTTCTACATAGGTATTTCTAGTTGATCCAACATATCCATCCAGTCTAAAAATATCCATGGTTATAAGTAATATATACTTATTAGTTCCAAATATAAACATATCATGCTCTGAAATCCTTCTCAAATACCAACATCCCCATCCACACACCTATATAAGTAGAGATCCATTCCCACTCTAATTTATCTAAAATGAAGCATGTAGACAGTCAGTATAAGATAAGACTTTAAATTATTTTGATATAGTTGTATAATAGTAACCTAGAGGTAAATAATTATAATAGATATATAGATATTTATCATTATATATGGGTTTAATGGATAATTTTGTTGAAGATATATAAGAAAATGGTATTTTAGGCCTTTATATGGAGGATTTTGATATACTAGATAGATTTAGGGGGTTGACAATGGGATAGTGATGATTATTTTTCATGGTATTTCGTAAATATTTTATTCATATTAATATTTTATTTAATTTTATAGGGAAATATAATATGATAATAAAATAGGGGGATGTGATAGTAGATAATTTTTTTTAGTATTTTTTCCCAAATTTGATTCTTCTTTTATTCCTTGTAATTTATTAAAATCTTCATTTCATAGGTAATTAAAATATCCATTGAATTTATCTAGATAGGGATAAACATGATAAATTTAATAGAGTTTTTTTTCTTTATTTATAGTTCTTCTATGTTATTTTCTTCTGTTACATAGAATATTACGTTATTAAGAGTAAATATATTATAGTTTGTTCAAAAAAAATTTCAAATCCATATTCTTTTTTTATTTGAGTAACAATGATATTCTTATGTCTTGATTTATTATTCATGTGTTGAAGGAAACGTAACCATAGGATGAGTGGATACATATTCTGTGTAACATGAGAAGAAACTATTAATATCTTTTTAGTTATTTCCCCCTTGTTGAGTCAATTCTACAAGTTCATAGAAAAATGAATGAGGTTTACTTTATCACAATTATAGATGTTATTATACTCAATCAATGAATCAATATGAGGAATTTAGGATCCATTTTTTAATAGGTTATTTATAATGAAATAAAATAAAATATTAATAAAATTTTTCACCAAACTATGATGGAGATCACTATGGGACTCCCCTAAGTCTCAAATACACTATTAAATTCCTTCACTAACTTAATTTTTAAATATATTTTATCATTTACTTGATTAAAAAAATGAACATGAATAATAATAATACCATATTTACAATTTAAAAAAAAATAAAAACATAAAAAGTGACATTAAAGACAACATTGAGTTATACGAGGCCTCTTATAGATAGAACCTGTAATTATCCACACTAGTGCATTAATAAAGAGATTTTAAAAAATAATTTTCTATTTCATGCAATATCCACTTCATTGAGCATCACTTTCCAATAACTAGTAAATAGTATACCCTCATATCCTATTTAAGAATACTATATTACCACTCACATCTCATTAGAAACAATCCTTAACATTTCTCACTTAATATATAGAATGACTTACTCAATAGATTCCCACCTAGCCCAGTCTCCATATCAATACATGTCTAATGACCAAAAAATAGAATATGATAGAAATATTTAATATATTATGAATAATAAAATTAGAAACAAAATAAGGCATAACCAGTATTTACGTCATTAAAACAATTAAAAAGAAAATTGAATAGTCATAGATGACCCAAATAAATAATTATATAACTATAATTCAATTATAAATAAATTGGAAATTTAATAATGGTTCACAATCATTTGAAATGATGATCCTATATCTCATGAGATACCCTATATCATCTCACTAGTCCTCACCTAAACCATATTCTAGACTAGTCATAGTTTACCTCTTTTTATATCCCATATATTATGAGACATTATAGGGTCCAATTCCAACTGTGTTATTATACATCACTATTGTTACAGATGGATCCCATAAATAGTATAACAATAATATCATCATCCTGTCTACTCAATGGGCATGGTATTGTAATATGTATAACCTTTGATTAATATATGCAACCTTTTCATGTGAAACAGAAACACCCTCTAAAACATCTATATCATTATTTCTTATAGTGTTATCAGACATTATAAGTTATTTTTACATCCATGAGGAAGACTAAAATAAGAAAAACAATAAATACTAATTGGGAAAATAAATTATCCCATGAAAACTATCTATTATATACAAATAAAAATCTTGGAGAACAATACTGAACCCTGAGTCATTCCACAATGTCACCTCTCATGGGTTCATAACCAAGACATAAGTTTAGCCAAAAACACCTTACAACATCACCTATTATGTTCTAGTATATATATATATAACATTGGGTAAATCCCAATAAAATAAGGAAGAAAATAAATCTATTGTAATCCCATGATCATGATACCAACTATAGACTATCATAGCATAACTATAATCTCCCTAAAAAATACTTCATCCATCAATTAAAATGATTTTTTTCTTAACCATGACCAAGAAATAAATTTCCTAAAATTTTATGGTGATATTGATTGTTATTGATCAGTTAATAGATCGTGTCTCAAAATATTCCAATACCATCCAATAACCTGATCACATCTTATATCTGATCAAACACAACACTTTATTTGGGTAGTTGGTGATGATATAAGTCTTAAAATCTTTCAAAACAACACATTTTCCTCATAATGACACTCTAATATATAGAAAACCAATAATCATTATATTATGAAACATAGTTTAACCAACCCATTATCTAAATATAATTTTTTATATACTATATAATTTACCTTCAAATATTAGAAGTTATGAAAAGGGTCACTAATACAGAGAGAGTAGACAAAATCATACTTTCCCATAAAATTGGAATTTGTTAAAAGGTTCCCATTAATGTTTTTATAATTAAAATTATTTTATCTATTTCATTCATATAAAAGGGTACCACATTCAATTTTTATTGACCAAAGTCTCATGTCCAAAAAAATTCAAATCGTCTTACAAAAACCCACATTGAAAATATCCTTCGGAAGTCATTCCTTTTAATCCACCCTATCCATTGGAAAATTCATTCAAATAATTTTACTTTATTTCTTTTTAATAAATTATAAAAACATTCATTATTTTGAAATAATGGAAATGATCAAAAAATCCTCCCTGAAGCCCATAGGTTGAGATACATACTCTCATTCAGCCATGGGACTAGAAAATGGATCAATTAAAAGTATTTATACACACAATCATTTTTATCCATTAGTATAACATATTCCTTTTAAAATTATTGACTAATATCATGTCACCAATTTACTCAAAATAGTAATAAATAATCAGACATATGTAAAACAGAAGCTATGAAAAAAAAATAAGCGATCAAGATTTTTAATGTATAAAGGACACCAACCTCATATCATGATATAATTGGTTATCCATTCATGTACCAGTATTCATCAACATAAGAGGAATATATCTTATAAATCAATACCAATTTATAAACCATCAAATCATGTAACATATATATACAATTTAACATATAATAAGAAACATTCCACATGCAGTTCACTAGAACATTAATCTGGTGAAATTAATTGTAGATTAACCCTAAAAACCCCCAACTTCCATTATAAGTATAATACCTAAAATATTAAACTTAATAAACCCTAAATTTCACTTAGAATTGATGAAACACCAATGAAACTCACCAAGAAAAATAACTTTTCTAAAAATATATCTAATAACATCCATGCATCATCTCCTTCTATCCTATAGCTATTTCATGCAATATCCATATCACTATGACTGAATTCCAACATACTCTAATAAAATAATGATTCATATCTCAAATATAATCCATCCAATTAATAAGATAAATTATAGGATGAGATAACGATGATTAAAGGGAGTATATTACCATAATATTTAATACTAAAATTTTATCAAGAATCAAAAATCTATAAAGAAAGAAGAGAATGCAAGGAGAGTATAGGGTAGTCAAATCACCTATATTTTATCTATTTATAGGGTAAAAACTTAGATAGGTATATAAGAAGCCACATTTTCAAATTAAAAATATAACCCTCTTAAATGTGGTGATTGGGGTCATGTACCGAATACATTATAAAACACCCTCAAAATTTTGATAGGATTTCATGTTCTTAGAGTCCTACCATTAGATCTCTTGGGGTATGGGAAGTGGGACTACCCCAATCTCTAGACCAAGATACACCTTATGGGATGAACATGAGTTTAATTATGTTTTTAAGTCATCCAATTTACTATAATCACTTCCTCCCATTAATAAATTCATTTTCCAGGATTTTTGAAGAGAAATGTCATATATAAAGAAACCTCCTTGGATCAAAAATGTCATTGAAATACCCTCCCTCTAATTTTTTTTTCAAAAAAATAAAATTCCATCTATCCCATTATTCCATGGATTCTTCCCTTCCTCTTTTACTATAATTATACAATGGCATGGGTAATTATAAAAAATCACTCTTATATCTATATGAACATTTCTACTACAATATATATCTTCACACATCATATACATATTCAAATAGTACTTATAACCAAGACATAAAGTCAGCCATTGGATATAGAACATGCCAATATTTTATAGTTTATGTCATAAATTCTTGATTCATAAAAATATATTGATATAATTCAATGAATATATCAAAAATCATCCAATTTATTCAATAAGAACATCATATGTCTAATTTATAGTAATGTCCATCAATTCCCTTAGTATATTTTAAAGATAGACTCATATATCATTCTTTTTATGTATGAATTCCTACACAATTTGGGATTTAATATATATAGTATAAAATCACCAACATACACAAGTAATTCCATTCCATTACCGATATCCCTTGTTCCGATCAGGAGCGGAATAGGGCCTCATTTTTACCCCCCCATATACAATAGGTTTTGGAATAGTGGGGAGGGCCTAAGTCAAGCAATTGAGACACTATTCCCATTATATTATGTACCCATCAATAATAAACACAACATAAGTAGGAGTAGATAAATAACTAGTAGAAAAGACACATAACAAATCATACTATATAAAACACCATCACATGAAATATAAAAATTTGAAACAACCAATTGTTTGTCCAAGTAAAATTATTCCCATCATGTGGTGGGTCAATACATGAGATAATGAAATAACAAAAGAGTACTAAAATTATAACAAAAAAGTATCTTAGTGTATATCTTAACAAACTCTTCAATCCCTGACCATCTCCACCTATTCAGTATCCAGACATATATCCCTTAACCTTAACTAGATCCTCAATAATAGTGTTTTCATGTGACCAATATCTCCATGTATGGTTTGAGTAATAAACATAGTAGGTAACTAATAAAAAAACCATAACATACTTTCAAAAAATATACGTGAGTTGATTTATGGTTTGAAATAATTTAATAATAATCAAAAAAGGAAAAAATGTACCCATTTTATGACATCACGCACTTATTGGGCCACCATGAACCCCTGTCATACCTGAGATGATCGATTTTAGGATAATGGTGTCACTTTATTCTAGGAAATCATCACATGTATCCATATAGTAGTATGATGATGGAATCACAATAACCAACCAATCACATGAGAAGAAAATTACCTATTGTAAGATCCAAGGATAAGTCCCATATCCACTAATCATTGAAAATGTTTCTTGAGGATGGAATCTCAATAACCAACCTCTCATTCAAGATGAACCCTCCCCATCGGGAAATGTACCATGGATACACATCAAAAATCAATCCTTAATGAAGATTTATGTAGAAGGAATCATGGTAACAAACCTCCCATGAAAGAAAACCCATTTAATTGGGAAAATGTCTCAAAAATATCATTCATAATCAAAATCACACAACATGCAACAAAGTCATCAGGCGGAATTCCCTACTCACATGGTTCCCTTTATCTCTAACTAGTCACAACCTTATAAGATTTCACAAAAGGGACAGTCAACCTTCCTATAATACATTACAAAAGAAATTCTTATTTTATGCATTAATTCTACCCAACATAATTTACCATAGTAGGGATTAACTACCAAATCTCATTTTATAGTCCATAATGTCTTCCAAGACCCCACAAGGAAAATAAAACCCACACATGGACCAGAATACCATATAGACATCCATACATCCATCCTATAATGATGGAAAGAATTTATCATACCAATGTTTTTACACTTATATTTACCCTATGATGGGTCAATTAAAAAATTCCAGACATACAAACAAATTTCAATAACAAAAAAAGAACTTTACTAAGCTACCTCAGACAGCCACGTGCAAGTCAGACTATACAAAAACATTTTAATTCTATAACATATTAATGAATTATACCATAAGAATAAATAGTAATACTCAATAAACCATGCTTCTTGATTCAATACCAAAACACCGAATCCCCAAAATAATCCCAAAACCCTTATAAATAGTGACTTAAGATATAAAATAAATAAATAGTGAAATAATAAGGCATATAGGGAATGGATGGTGTCATATCAACAAATATAATAATTTTTAATCAAAAAATAATAAAATATATAAGCTAAGTGAGGGAAAGGCATAAAAATATAGTTATAAACCCAAAATTTTGAGGATTTTTAGTGAGGGTTGAGGGATAATGAGAGGAGGGGTAAAATGGGGTTGAAAGGGAAATTCTAGATCTTCCCTTAAATAAAACTACCTAGAGGACAAGATATGATGTGAAAATGATGTTCATAGTGTAATCCACCTTCCTTATATTTATAGTATGACATGGTACTCTAGATTAAGGTGTGATACACTACTATATAGAACGGGGTGTGGCACTTTGAAACTCTTGATTATTGATAATAAATTATAATTGAACTGTAACGGCCCACGTTGGGGTAACATTGAGGTACATACACCTCACTTATAGAATGGCGCCGTATAGTAAAATAAATTTAAATTCACACAACACACATTTATCTGCATCCCTCAAATCCATTTCATAATCCACCTTGATTAAAAGTATTTTAATCATATATAGGTAACATTGCATTCAATCTCATAATGATCCATATTTATCTGCTACCTATTATAGAAATATCAACCCTAAACCATAGCAGACTCCCCTAATCCTGATACTAGATTATAAAGAACAATCAAAGTATCCCATACATAGTAATATAAAGACAATTAAAAATAAGTTAAATAGAACTCGCCTTAAAATTCAAGTGGATTTACACCCCCCCCCCTCAAAGGGCCTGTAAATCTCATGAAAAGTCATTAGGGATCTCTATATAACATCTTTGAACACAAGGAACATACATCTGATTACCACTCCTAGGTGTCCTCTTGAATATGAATATGATACTGAAACACCTTGAAATGATGAACTATCTTCCCTCACAACATATTATCACTTAAGTCCACAATACACACTATGAACTCCTCAAATAATTAATACACCATTAACTCAACAGCACCGGTAATGATCACTTTCATAGTGGTTCACTCATATTTAAAGAGTTAAATCATGTGAAACATGTCATGGATAAATTTATATAATGAGGAAATATCCATATATTGAGACACTACTCCAATCTTCTCCATAATATTCAACAAGAATAACATACCATTATGATATTTTTCCCCTCCAAAGACATGGATTCCATAATTAATTTTACACCCACAATATTACCCATTTCAAGACAGTGAATGATAATGTTCATTACCTTTGGTTAAGATATGATCATTTTTACTCTGGTCAGAAACCTCCCACTTATAGATCATGTGTAACAGTTTAGTGGTTTTTTGTACCATGTTAATTGACTCTCCAACCTCAGACAGACATAATGGGGAGAATCATGACCTACCATTAATATCCATGAATTGGAAAATCTAGATAAAATATTTAAATGTATTATTATATGAAAACTCTTACAGATATGGATGGTCATCCCATTATATAACGAAATCGAGCACACATACTATGAAAATATCCTTGAGTATCCGAGTCACCCTCTCAGACTATCCATATATATATGAGTTGTATGTTATTCTATAGTTCTACTATGAACCCATCACCTATTATAATAATTTATAGAATCTCAACTTGAAGTGGTTATACTAGTTTGTTACATTTGTACTAGGAACCCCATGTAATTTCACTATCACCTACACATATATCTTGATAAGCTCTTCCACCTATAGTGTCTACCAAACATGAAATAAATGTTCATCCTTCATCAATCAATCCATTAATAATCATAATATACCATGACCCTTCTAGTTTATAGGTAGTATCAAGATGAAGTCCATGATAACATTTTCAAACATACATAATGGAATTGAATGGGATTGATTTAACCTTCATGGTCACTATTTATCTATTTTAATTATTTCATAGATTTGGTGATAAGAAACAAACCCTATGATATCCTTGGTCATACATGACCATAAGAAATTACAAAAATTGACATTATAGATATTGATCAACCATAGATGCACCACACATAATGGATCATATCATTCTCACATATGGTCATATCTTATAAATTTAGGGACTGCACCAATATAGATGAAATGCCCAAAGTGTAATGGATAATGTCCTATATTTTCATGGACACATAGACATTCCAATTTTTGAGAAAAATAATAGGATTAAATCCTCATTAAAAATCCAAAATATCTACTCCTAGGTGTTCCTACTGAGAGAATCCATTAAAACATTGATGGTTATGAAATTTTTGTACCACATGGATTGTCAAGTTAGGAATGGATGATTTAGAGGAAATACCAACCAAAATATCCCAAAAATACATCTTAAGTGTATGCTTTATGAATCCATAGTTCTTCAAGAATGGTCAGAGCACACGAATCTTCCAAGATGAGAATATTCCTCCTCAAAATAATTTAATTTCTTTTTTATGACTATAAGATGGAAATTTTGAGCCATATAGAACTTCACAGATTCACGAATGGTTGACGGTGCCTTTGTTAGTCCTACTCTTGATCTTATGGAACTGTAACCATATGCAATGTTCACAGGTGTTCACAAGTGCCTCCAATATTTATGATCCCCTTTTCATATAAATACACCCTTTATTCAAACGATTTGGCATCCAAAATCAATCTTGATGGGTTAACTCCCTATGCATTATGAACCAAAGTGAAAATGGATCACCCAAGGTACATGAATGTCATGAACCTCCTCCCTTTTGTTCATAAGATCCTATAGCCAATGTATTTATTACATTTTCAAAATAATAGGACTTTCATGAAGGGAGAAGGACCTCTAAGTAACTTTAGGCTTCGTGAACCATTCATCCTTCAAAAGTCACTCTCCCTACGAATTGAGACATTATCATAAGGTAGGGGAACAATGTTTTTCAATGCATACCCCTTTGTGAAACCTATTACCTCTGCAAATCACATGATCCTCATGCATCAACTCTCCATAAAGCCCTAATATTAATGAAATAATATCCAAGGATTCTCTTTGGTTTTCCCCTTTTGTTGACACCGTTTTACAAAGGTTTGGTGCCTAGGTTCTATACACCCATCCAGGACTAGTTCAACTACACCTCAATTCCATATGGGACTAGTTCCACCCATTCATGTGTCTTCCCACATTACCCCAAGTATGAATCAAGCTTCCGACATGCCATATTCTTCTATGAATAGGTACCATTACCACTTTTAATTCTAATCATAGGAACACTATCATGGAAATTTTTAGTTGACACCACGCCATGATCGTTCAAATGTCATGAACCTCTCAAAGGCACATTAGTGGTGGCCAAGTATACCCAAAGGGTGAGGAGTGTGTCCCCCCACATTCTTGTTTCATGATGTAAAACTGGCTAGATCCTCATTATATTCATACATTGTTAAACTATAGGAAATATTCTTTATAACATAATGTAAAACTATCACCTTACCCTATGTCATAAACATATGATTCCCCTTGTATGAGTGGCATTGAAGAACATTGACACCCCCGCCACAAACATTGTTTTGTAAACACGGGATCATCCGTGTATGAATCACATGTATTAGAATCCTCCATGAATATCCTATGAGTAATTCCTGCCCACATCATTGCTACTCCTAGCTGTTCCAAGGCTGCTTCATTGCATAAGCCCCACATTGTCTCTTATCACCTTGAGATGATAATTATACCACAATCTACTTAATTCATAATCCACAAGACATTCCAACAAAGTGAAATCCTCTTGAAATGGAATTAATCAATTCATAAGAGCCACACAATCCCTATTTGTTTGTCATTTCACAATATGATGGTCCATACAAAATGATGTTAAAATGTACGGATTGGTAATGTAACATGACCTTAAAATATTGAATCAAACTACGTAGGTTTTGATCATTGTCTTATAGATAGGGTATGTAGGATAGATCTATGATGATCAACCCCAACAAATGTTAAACATATGTGTTCCTTCATAGGTACGCACCTCCCAAACCCCCTATATAGTGTTCTCTGGTCTATAACTCCAAATCCACCTCAATGGGTATTCTGATCAATCGATAAAACAACGAGGTATGACATCTTAACTCCTATGTACAAACCTCTAGGATCCGCCTACATGGGAAGTTATGATCCAAAACTATGAATCCAACTCAAGGGGTGTTCTAATCCATCAATTAAATACCCTTGTGTGAATGCTTTCCTCGTAGGTACACACCCCCCCTGAATCTTTCTCCATAGGCTATTCTCATCTACAAATCTAGGTCCGCCTCCTTGGAGTGTTCTAATATATTGGTAAACTATCTAGTTTTGGAATCATCCCTCATAGGGACATGCCTCCAAAAAATTCCTCCATGTGGTGTTCTGATCCACAACTCAAGGTCTTCCTCCACGGGGGATTCTAAACCATTAGTAAACTATCTAGGTGTGAAATATTCTATCATATGGAAACACCTCATAGATACAGCACCATGAAGCATTTATATCTATAACTTTGAGTCCTCTTAATGGGGTATTTTGATCCATCGAAAAAATTCCTAGTTGTGAAGTCTTCCCTCCTACGAACACACCTCCCATATCAACCTCCAAAGGGTGTTATGATCCAAAACTCTAGACGAACCTCATGGTGTATTCTATTCCATTAGAAAACAATCTAGCGGTGTCATGTTACCTTCCAGTGATAAACTACATATGTCCTCCTCCACAGGGTGTTTAAGTTCATCGATATGCTATGCTGGTGTGATATTATACCCCTTAGGGACACACCTCCTAGATATTTTTTCATGGAGAATTATAATCCATCCATCATGACAACATAATACATCAACCATGTTCTAGTATAAACAGAAATTTAAACTCATTCCTATATATATAACCCAACTATACATTCAGTTACGTCTCTACCTAACATAGAACATCAGATCTGACCCAAAATACCTACCCCATAAAAAAGTGTTGGATTCCTGATGAAAAAATACACGTCTGACTTAATACCCTATCATTAATTATATCATGACTGACATGGGATTCCTTGGATTATTTTCCTTTGGATTCCCCATATAAAATTTCCTCCTAAGAGGAATAACACAGGTGACCAATGCACCTAATGCCCAGACATTCCCAATAATTCTCAAAATGACTACTCCTCAAACATTAGGATGGTGCCCTATCCAGAAATAAACATAATTTTATGTTAGAAGCATTGTAATTAACAAAAATCTGTTGAAATAAGAAATCAACCAAGAGTTAGACAAACATGAATTAAATCTATGAGTGACAATCGAACAGGGAAACAATATTCAGGGAGGAATACATAGAACCAGAAAATGACATCCCATCAACCTATTTAGATTATGGAGTAGTCATTACCATTTAATGTGATGAAAGTTACCCGAATTTTTTAATTAGAAACAAAGGGAATAAATAATCCAGCATGTTGATCTATGTTGACATCCAATCGATGCCCTAGCTAAGCAATCAGAAACAGATATGGTTAATGTAACATCAACCTCTTATCCTAAACATGGGGACTAGTGGTGTTGGTGAATTATTAGATTATCATGTCATTGAATCCTTAGAGCATGTTCTATTTTTAATAATGAAAATGTTTGTCCCAACATGTAACTCATCAAATAATTGGGGTAGCTATAAATTGATCATCCCCAGTCTATTACATTGTCATCATGGATCCGTCTCCGACTACGAGAGATTAGAAGATGATAGGTCATTGGGAATCAATTTCCATGTATATATAATGATGTTTGAATCAACATTACTTATAGGACTCACATAGAATGGAATCAGTAACATAATTCTCATAGATGATTTGGTAAGTGAAATATTTATGTGGTAATCACATATCACTCCACTTGCGCAATGGATTCATTCAACACTTTGGTTGTCATGTGACAACACCCTATCACTCCCTTGAAGATCATTCAATGAGGTGAGATTGATATGCTCATACTCTAGTAATAATGGGGGGTCATTACCACAAGGGACATGGCCCTCCATGACTAGGATCCATCAGTGCCCCGCCTACATCACCACCCATGAGGGTTGTGCAAGGGGAAACCACCCCCCCCCCTTCCAACAACAAACCATTTTGGATTCTCTCCAAAAATAGATCCTATGAGTCGATCACCTATGCCGATGAGTTTGGGGATTCTTGAGTCACCACGTCTTTGAATAAGTTCCAGGAGTTGGAAAGAAGGGATCCCACTATGCCCTGTCAGCTCCATCAATGATCGGTCTCTCAAGAAAAAGAGTAGGTGGACTTTACACCTACTCTTCCATCCCCAGTCTAAACCCCCTGAGTATAGAATTGGGGGAAGGCCCAAAATAATTCCCAATAAGGGGAATGTTATGGGGCTATATTATCCATTAACACTATCTGCACATCTCTCCAGGTCCCTAAAACAAGGAAACATATATCTTTCATCACCTCCTTCTGATCAAGCCCCCAGTTACCTCATAGGCAGGTCGGGTTTACCTTTCCAATCATTTGAACCATAGACAACTATTACAGTCCCAATCGTAACTATTATACTTACTGTAGATATTCTTCTCACACCATTATCAACCCATGAGAAGGTCATCCCAGCTCTATCAAAAATTAGTACAACGTCTCTTCATGTACTCATTCTTTTCAACATGGAGGCCCTACCCACGTCCGTTTCAACCATCATGAAGGTACACCTCATGTTATAACACACAAACATGGTGGTCCTCCACATGATGATGTGGATCCCGTCCCTAAAGAGGTTCCATGGGGTAGGAGGTATAACAATTATCAACAATGGTGGAATATATTGAAATATGAATATTTCATCAACCACATTCACATATCAGATTCCATGGGCATAGATTACTTGATAATGGAGTTTCTAGACAGACTATTAGAGTCATGGGTAAGAGCTTGATAGATGATGTTATCCATCCTAGAAGTTGAGATCCAAAGTATCCCTAGATCCCTCTATAGGTATATGTAGGTGGAGGATGTTTTACCCCACTTCTAGGGGCTCAGAGTGCATCAATCCCCATCATAACTAGTTTCCAACATCTTTACCTGTACACTAATCAAAGGGGGTAAGAAGCTGTATGGGCTAACTCGTCCAGATGGTGAGCACCCGCTTGATCCACAATTGAGAATTTTATCCCTTTCACATGAGGATATATTGAACAAACAGTACTACAAGGATTTGATGATGCATTTGGTGCCACCCAATGAGAGTTGATCCAATTTACAACAAGTAATTAAAATACACATTGACTCATATACCGTATAACTTTCTGCAACAATGATCCACCAGACCATCTGGGATACACTTCACTGCCTCAATAATTGTTAGTTGATCTACCTAGGATTCCATTATAACCTCAAATACATAGATCTATAGCACTAAATGGAGGAGTTGGTGGTAGTAATGGTGGATCAATGCCATGAGTATCCCAACTACCACCATACCCTCTAACGGATATGCATCAAGATTCTTAGGGTGATCCTCAAAATTATGGAAGGGGAATATATAAACGTGAAAATTAAGGGCTGTATACAGTAAGATACTCTACACTTCATCCCTATTTTAAAAATTCATTACTGGCCTATATACTATGTTAGTTCCCTTATGGGTATGATTATATTGAATATTGTTATCCCAAACCCTCTATAAGAATAGACGGACAAGGACATCGATGAAGAGAGTGAAAGCGAGAAACCACCCACATGAGTTTCGCAGTATCTGGAAGACCCTAGTACAAGTTTTTTCACCATCTAGTAAAGGTATGAACTCAACCATGGGGATCCTTATGAGACATTTCCCCCCCATTGGAACATCGACAAGGAAAATATTCATATTGCGTCCTCCAAAAAATATATGTTTTCACCAAAAATAGAGGCTGATCCTATGGTAGCCTCTTTACTTTTGTAGGTCCAGGAGCATGAATGAATCATCGATGAGTTCATTTATGAATGGTTCCAAGATTACGGTTCCTAAAACAGATAATTCATTTCTAATCCCTCAGGGTAGAATGTTATCCTTGTCCATTTCCCCTAAATGAGATCAATAATCCAATGCATTTGGATGGAGAAGAGTTTTAAGTGTATGGAAATTAATCGAGGTTTGAATCGTTAAACATTCTTCAGAATTGTAATTAACCACCTTAGGATCTAGGCCATGCCACTCCATAGGCCATTGAAGATGCTTACTGTGTTTATGATCTTATCAATTCATTAGTGGTCAAGAATCCCCATCTAGACTAGGACCCTCACCAACGTGATTTGGTTACTACTCTCAATACTTTCATTGAGTCCCTATAGATGCAATAGGTGTACGTCTCAACTGATGGAAATATGTACCCATCTTGGGTGGATAATATACAAACAAATTTATGTTTCGAGAACCCTATGTTTCACCTATTCGGGGGGATGGGTGACCCACTACATCACTTGGCCCACTTAATCTCAAGGTTTGGGCCCATGTTGGGAATCTCAAAGTTGTAAGAAGCCATACAGATCTATTTTTACTTCCATAAATTAGAAGTAAATACATTTTTCTTAAACATCCATCTTTCTATAGGGCCCACTACAGGTTAGAAATACCTTTTTGAACATTCACTTTACCATTTCAAATCCTCCTCATGAAAGAAAAGTATTACAAACCTCTCAATGAGAATTTAATGTCCTGATGACCATGTCATATATTTTTCATCTAGTGGAATGGCATCACATACTCTACATGTCATAGAATAAAGATAAGTTGATAATAATGTATATGGAGAATTTATTGACTAATCTGGTCCCTAACATCATTACATAAAACATCCTAGGATTGTTTGTGAATTTTGCTTTGACAAGGACTGTGTAATAGAGGAAGCCTTGTAGTAGATTAAGACATTGTGCCCATCACCTCATCCAGCTTCCATGAGAAGTCCTTCCAGATCATATATTTTCATTTCAATATTAGTAGAGGCCCCTGAGCCACTTGAATTATTATCCCTTATTCATGAAGAGCCTCTTCAAGTGTAGAATCCCTACTAGGAACAACCTTGTATAGAACAAGTCGACTAGGCACCGCCTCACCAAGAACAACTTCCTAAAATAAAGAATAAGACTCTATCCCCTTGTAAGGCTCAATCCCCTCATTATGGACATGCTCCCAATGTACCCATCCGAATTAGAATAAACTAGACATACTTATTCAGAGATATGTAGGTCCCCGTTTACTTTATATGACCCATGGAGAAGGGGATTCTAAATATTCTATAGAGAAAGAGACCCTAGTAAGCTAAACACACTGACCTCCTCAACTATTTACCCTACCATAGAATCCTTTTACACAACATCAAGAAATTCTCTCTATTGAAGAATATGTTCTAGGATTATTTGGATAATAGTTTCTTCGATTTGGGTGATGTTTCATCATTTTAACACATATCTCCACTGAGCCCGACAACGATATTGATGGTTCAGGTGAATGGAAATGGGCCCCTAGATATAGAACCCAAATTTATGATGATTGGTTGTCTCACAAAGCAGTTTCAGATGTATATTATGTCGTATGTGCCTACTTAGGAAGTTCAGATCCTCCTGTGTTCATTTTCCCTTCTATGGTTACTTCTTAGAATCTACATATTGACCTTCCAAGACATAGAATAGTAGGAAAATACGGGTCAAAAGAAATCAGATTCCCCCATCAGTACATAACCCATAGCGTACTCTCAATGATTTCTACCTTTTCAGTTGGGAATCATCCCCATGGTTTTTCTAGATTTAAAATATTCCTCTTATGGCAATCAGAAGTATACCTCCATGAATGTTGTTGAATTGGTGGATCACATCACACTTCCTGACGATGAGTAATGTAAGGAGGACCACTCAGGTGCCCCTGACCCATGTCATCATAGAAAAGGATGAGGATATGTGAATAACTAGAAGTATCAGACTAGTCCCTCAAACCAATACATATATTCTATAGAGACTAGGAAGTAGGTTGTTCTTAGAGCTCGGTAGGCACAGTCCTCCTAGTCCTCTCCATCAGACACACTGTCATAGCGAACTGTGTTAACTGACTAGGATGAATAACCACAAAAACACCATGATCAAACACATATAACTAAATAAATGTTTCATCAATATAATTTTCATCTTAATGTGCTTCTGGGTGAGTTATCTGGTAAGTGGAGAGATTTTTCCACCTCCAACCTGATCCCAGTGGAATTGTTGATAACACTCATTGTGCCTCGTGACATGGAGTTCTCCCCTATGGGAAAGAACGTTCATTTGATTATGAAGTAATATGTGATGGACCACCTTTTTAGTACACTTGTAAGGATTTCGATCCTCAATTCCCTGAGATTATTGATGATAATTTATGAGGCCCTCATAGAAGACTTGAAAATCACCATCCAATTTGAAGGAGAGGTAGTAGCCACAAAGGTCTAATATAGTGAGGAGGTCAGGTGAGAGGAATTTCAAGCCATCATCCAATTATCTGAAGAAGAATAAGAGGTAACTCTCATATAGGGGAATATATTCCCTCAATACATCACATGATAGTTCAATGGTGTGTAAGTCCTCTACATCTTGGTGGACACATGTTCAAGTGTTAACCTCATCCCAACCAAAAAGTTTCACAATTTGGGATTGACTGGAGTAGATGTAGCTCAGTTTGATATAAGATTCAAAGTTATCATAGGATTGAGTAGAGACCATGTGGAAAAATCTAGTCGAATACCCAGTTTTTTGGCATGATAACTCATTTTGATTTCATGGTCACCACACATGATACTACCTAGAGCACAGTGTGGGTAAGGCCCTAGCTTCATCTTAATGCTGAAGATCCCTCCTTGTATTACTCGAGCCTTTAAAAATCCCTAAATGATTGAGTAGGGTTACCTCATGTTGGTGTCTCTCTATTATAATACCATGAATCTTTTTATCTAGATAGTAGAAATTAATTGAGAGAGAGGAATAAAATTTAGACCAATGTGGTTGAGAACATGACCATCGTGGTCAGTCTATGGGTAGACAAGGATGATGATTTCTTTCTTTAAATCAAATGGGTATAAATCAAAATGTTTTACCTATAAATTTTCATTTTAATCTCTAAGAAAAATTGTTTCCATGTACTTAAAAAATTTATTTTGTGTGGATTATCTCGTAATCTTATATAGGATAGGTCTCAGCGAAACTAGAATCACCCACCCCTATGAATTTGTGAGATGTTCTCCCTATGGAAACCATTTTGTGATATTCCCACTTGTTCTTCAGGTCATGGTTGAGTCCATGAAATCCTTCTAACTTATATTTCATAGAAATCATGAATTAAACCCATAGTTGAAGGCCCAAATGATTTGGATCAACATATTATGTATCCATGGTTTCTACAGAGCAAGAGACCATCAGTGAGGATTTTATATCTTCCCAAGTAGTCACCAATGATCCACCGAAATCAGTTGTCCCAGATTCACCACCTCCTCCAACTAATTTTACTCCCTTAGATGATATATATGAATTGTAAGATACTTCCCCTGTATTTGAAGAAGTTATCTCTACCACCATTGATGACATGATTCAGGTGAATGTCAGTATCGATGAAGATCCTATGATAACCCTGATTAGGGAAAATATTCCTCCAAAAGCGATATGGTAGTATGTAAATTTACTAATGAAGAATTATGTTGTATTTTTTCTATCTATGAACAGATTCTAGGGATTAACCCCTAGGTCAATGTCCACCATCTTGGTCTCCCATGGAGTCATTGTGGGTTCAAGAATCCTCCTAAAAAGATTCACCCTTCTCATGGTTCCATGGATGAATCCATGGTTTATAAGATTATCAAATAAAAAATTATAAAATGAGTTTAGTACCCAAAAAGGATAGCCTGCATCATTTCATTCAGGTTGAATAATTGGTAGATCGGAGTCTGTATCGACTTCTAGGACCCCAACAACTTTTTTTAGAATGATGATTTCCCCATCCAATGAAAGATATATTGATTGATGCTAAATCCCAATTCCAATAACTCACCATATTGGATGGATTATCTAGGTGTAAATAGAACCAAATGACCCCTAAGGAAGAGGATTCCACAACCTTTAGGGCACCGCAATAGATTTTCTTCGATCAGTTGATTCCCTTCGGCCTAAAGAATAAAAAAGAAACTTATTAGGGATCCATGAACCATATTTTAAAATTGATTATAACCATTTTTGTGAAATGATACATGAATTAATTGGTCGTAAAACCCACTAGCTTTTTGACAATATTAAATTCTTTGAGAAATTTTTCATCTTCCACCACTCCCAATATTTGAAGGTGAACCCCTTCAAGTGTGCATTCGGGGTTACAACTGGGAAATTTCCCATCATCATTGGAAGATACAAAGTCATTGAGGTCTACCTAAAGAATATAAATTCCATTAGTGAGATGTCTCCCATTAGAATCCTCTGAGAGTCATTGGGACTCTAGGGCCACATAGCCTACATATGTTGATTCATCCCAAATCTTATGGGAAACTGTAAGACTTTTTCTAGGATTATAAATAACGAATCCACATACTAATGGGATGAGGAGTATTAATATGAATTTGAATAAATAAATATGTGTCTAATACAGACTCCAATTAGGATGAAACCCATCTAAGGGAAGCCTCTAGTTCTCTACGTGACCACCCTGGAAGAGTCCCTTTGTTTTCTTCTTTCCCAGATGAACAATGAATGAATAGAGAATTCTTTATATTATCTCAATTGCATTATCCATGAGACTGAGAGAATATACTACCCTGTTGGTAAGAGATTCCTCACACTAGTTTTTTTAGTGTAGATGTTGTGGAATTATCTACTTCATCGCTAGATATGGTTGGGGTCTCGAGTGAACATGCTGAAGTATTGCCAAAATTTCCCCATGCTAACAGGATTTTTGGCATGTTGGGTAGTGATTCATTCAATATAAATCCATAAAAGTCCAATAATTAGAAAACTTCCTGGATTAAAATCCATCCCCTAATCAACATCCCGTGGATGTTGATTTCCATAATGAATCTATCCTCTCAGTGTGCTAGGCTTTGCCATGCTGTAAGATGCATTTAAACGGTGGATCTCAGAGCCCATCCAATAGAAAACTCTTTGATAATAAGATTAACATATTAGGTATGATGATATTCTTCATCTACCCAATGTATGTTTTCCTTCTGTAATCATTCTTATTGTTAGAAGTTTCTACTACCAATGAGGATGAGTATCAGACTCTCTTTACTGGAATCAAGATGGCTCTTGATATAGATTCCCCCCACTTTCATGTGAATAAAAATTCTTAATTGATCATCAAAAATATAAAATGTGATTACATCATCAGATATTCATGGACCATTCCCCTATTTGAGTGAAGTCATTAGATGATGGACTAGTTTCCTTCCCATCTGGAAGCGACTCATGTCACATGATCTTAGAATGGTTGAGCCATCACCCTTCATAGCATAGATGCAACTCTTTCCTTATCTATCGAGGATAGCCTATTCATTTATGCAGTGAATTGAATGTTTATTACCCACATGGTTTTATATGATGATGAAAGGAACTATATAAACCAGATAAATGTTTGTTTTTATATGTTAGGACCCTTAGGTTCCCCCACATCTATGGAATCACCTGTCTAGAAAAATACATTTTTTGAGTATCTACAATGTAGAATTAACCTAATAGATCAAGTCGATTGTGAGAGAATCTTTTGGCATATAGTGTAGTTCACCCTATAGTGTGGACGGAACCTCGAGTAGACTCTCTACATATGTGGGTTTGATGGAAATATCTTCCATTACATCCAAGGAGATGATATTACCCAGTTTATGAAAGAATTGCACAATAAGTCATATTGAACCCATCAAGTGGGATTGAAAGTCTCCTACTAGATTCAAAGACTAGGCTACTTCATGATCACGATGGTTTATGATTGCATCAAGTATTCAGAGAGGTATCACACATGTTATGTCCATGAAAACTTCAAACGTCGAACACTAGAGCCCCACCAAACCCCTGAATATTCATTGACCATTGCAGTATGGGGACTAGACGTTGTAGATCCATATACTCTAGCAAAAGATCTCTATTTCATTTTTATTTTGACAGTGATGGAGTTATTCTCCAACTGGGAATAATATATTCTGTTCAAGGACTTCAAACCCCATCCCATGATCAATTTTTCAAGCTCCCACAACATCCATATATTTGGAGTTCCTCACACCATTAGTGCCAAAAATGGAACCAATGTCAATGTAGTTGAAATTGAGATGTTTTAAACCAATTACAATGTAACAACCCAATATTTTAAAAATAAATATAGAATTCAATTTTATAAACAAAACTTTTCCTCTTCTATGTTTTTAATTTCAAAAAATGGTCATCTAGAGTTGTGTTCGATAAGTCATTTGAAGTCTGATAGAACAAACTTGATTTTTGGTTAAAAGTAACATACCCTTATGAATAGTAATATGAATATTAATATGACCCCTTAATATTAAATAATGATATTATTTTATTTTCTTAAGGAAATATGATAATGAGATCTTAATTATTTTTTCAATGTCACATAAAACTGACTTCACTTCAAGATTGTTATTTTTCGAATTAACTATGACCTTATTTAAGAATTAAATTAATAATATTTAGAAAATTATTTACAAAAAATGGATTTCACTTTTGAATTATAAACGTCTAAAAATGGTAGGGGTGAATTTTTTGGATTTTTCTGAAATTGTAGAATTTTTTATGAATAGTGAAATATGATAAAATACTGTATATACAAATTATCAGTTAAATACACTAATTATGACATAATATGTGATGTGAGGCCACTTTTTTAGAACTCACATTACATTATCACTATTAGGGGTAACATAAAATAATACTATTGTTTGTCTTGAGGGAAATAATAAAATAATGTATTTAATATTCAAAATTTACTCCTCCCCTCCACTATAAAATCCCCTCACCACTCCCTCTTCTCTTAACTCATATAAGCCTTGAAGCTCCTAAATTATCTTCCCAATTACCCTTCCCTAGTCTTTCCCCACATCCAAGATGCTTTTGTTCTTTCAAAAAGACCAAAACATCTTCCCTTAAGGAGTTTATCAAGGAGGTTATTTCAAGAAATAAAGTACCCTTGTTTTTCATTTGGTTTCATTTCAATTTATCTTCTTTTGTTATACTCTCCTCACCTCCTCTATCCAAATTATCATGATAACTCCAGTAACATATATATACTGGATTAATAACATATTAATGGAAGAACCATCATAAATATTTTTACTCCCTCCATTTTATTTTATAAATGAAATCGACATCCATGAGGTTCCGATTTATAACCGGCGTGGACGATGAAGTTTCGTTCTTCAATTTCTTCTGAATTACTAGTCATGAAACCATATTAATGGTTGAAATAGACTATAATATATCTGTTATAACCAAATTAATATTTAGGAACCAGAATATGTACATATAATTAAGTTATATGACAAAACTTGTTCATAATATTGCAAATACCGCAGAATAATCAAAGTGGTGGTCATATAATGATTCATCCTCATTCCATGTAACAAAATAATAGACATAGAAATTAACAATTGTGTATGTTCATAAATAATATTTAATTTCTATTCTGTAGATTAACATCCATTCCACTTCATTACTTAAAAGCACGTGAACCGAATATGAAAATAAAGGAAACAAACACTCCAGAACGACGAAATTCAACACAATAACTTATCAATAAAGACATTAATAAACTAACCAGAATTATGGTAAAATAAATAAAGGTCTAAAAGGTTCTGAAATAAGTTATTAAAAATTATAATTTCATATTCCAGGATCTTATGTTCAAGAGAGGCACACGTTCGGAGTTAAGGTAAGGGTTTTTCCACCCGAACTTCCACTTTCATTCGTGATACTTTCATTGTCTAATTACCTCAATGTAATTCTTATGTATTATTATGTACTAATCATATGTTCTTTGTGAGTATCATATATATGTTTAAAATCATAATCCTTCCTTATTTTATGGATAGTTACACGTTTTAAAAGGAACATTCAAAATTGTTTCAATAATACAAGCCCGGTTCAAGGGAATTTATTAAATTCTTACCTATTTTCAAGGGAACTATTTAATATGTTTTTGGAAAGAATTATCTTTATAACATCACTAATTTTATTCTGAAAATACTATCTTACTTCACTTATTGTTTTATACAAATATTTTTCCAAAAGAACTCTTCTTTTCAAAATAAAATAGTATTTATCTCCAGAATTGCTTAATGATTTTATAAGAGCTTTTTCATATAATTCAACACTCTTGTTGATTCCAAGGAATTAATGGGTTTAATAATTTATGAAGTCATCTACCATATTTGATTTAATGTTTTATTACTAACTATATTGTGGATTATCTATACTAAAACCATTCACCATATTACTCAGAATAGTTAGTGTTTTCTGTTTAATGATTGGGGAAAGTTAGTTACATTTCATATTATAATTTAAATATGAATGCATATGCTGATTATGTTGATTCCCTCTCATATTAGGAATGCATTTGACTTATTATGTGATGGGTGGGGCCCGCTACAACCCCTTGATGCATCAGTAGGTCTCATGAGACAAACTATGGTCTTGGCACGAGGCCTTGACAAAATGATTATTTTATGGTCCTAGCACGAGGCTTGGACGGTATGGTTATGATGTCAGACATATGAACTTCCCTCATTATGATGCTATTATTTAAGATCATGTGATTATTAGACTAGTAGAATACCCATGATTATGTTTTATTATGTCATTATTTATTCAGCTCATAGTTATGCCATAATGTGTTCAAGTTCATTATTAAAGGCATGTGTTTTCAATTATTCACCATGTCTAACATTTATATTAACTTCGGCTATATTTCTTACTCTTACTGAGCATATGAGCTCACCCCTTTCATATGATTCATTTTCTGAGGGCATGATGGATTAATTTATGACTGACTTGCAAGCATAATCTATGAGACGTGATGTTTCTAGTGGAATAAATTAGTGTTGTTTTTCCCTTCCATATGTAATGTTAAACTTATGTATGTATCTTGTTTATAATAATTCTAAACTACATGGTCCTTCGGGATTCGTATTACTTGTATGTATGCCAACGTAATCAAATAAGGCCCCGACTCCAGGCAACTGGGGTCGCTTCCTTACAATTTGTATCAGAGGAAGTTTAGTGGAATACTTGGAAACTAGTTTTAGAAAACGTAGAATTAGGGAAAGTCCCAAAGTTAGTCATTTAGGATATACATACAATAATGTACTGTTATTTTGGTAAGGAATAGATTGTGTAGATATTTTAAGCAATAGATCCCTGTCTGGATACGAGTAGGTAGAGGTGGCTCTGGTATAGATGTATCTAGGGGTAAAACCCGAAAACATTTCTTTGAGCTAGACTCGAAAGGGAACTAGTGAATGAAAATGGGCCTTGCTTCAATCTTAGTTACGACACTCTCAAGGGATATGCTTAGGATAATTCACATTTTCATTTCAAGACATTATGAAGGATTGAAATGTAAAATATTCCTCAATGAAACCATGTTTGTGAATATGGGATTAGCCATGCGGAGGATCTCAATTTTTCTGAGTATTTTTAAGTTAATATTATACATTATGATTCATAACCTAATATATTGTATGACATTATCTAGATATGGTGCCTAGTGGATGGAACGGAAATTGCGTGAATGCACATGTCCCCTGTAGGGATTTTCCTCCGACGTAAGATAATGATGTTGGCTCTGGTGTTGTGACAGGTGCTGATAAACTCATAACAATACTGGGACAACTTACTCAGGTTATGAATAATAACCTTACCCATATGGAGCATCCAGATCCACCACATAGAGGAGCTATACTGGATCTCTTTATGTGACAACAACCTCCATCATCTAACAGGACTACAAACCCATTTGCAGTAGAGTAGTAGATATGTTCCCTTGGGAAGATATTTTTCACCATGGGATATAATGAAAGCGTGAAGGTTGTCATGGAAGTCTATCGTCTATCGGGGGATGCGGATTAGTCGTGGTCCTTAAAATAAAACAAAAACGAGGAGGAAGAGATAGAAGAGATGGAATGAAGGGATTCAAAAAAAAATCTTAGTAGAAAAATATTTCCCTGGTGAGCAGTGAGCATATATGGAGAGACAATTCTTGAATCTGAGGCAGAAGGAAGATGATAATGTTGCAAGGTATGAAGCTAACTTCACAATATTAGAAAGACATGTTGTGGACTATATACGAAATCCAAAGGGAAAAATTGATCGATTCATTGATGTCCTAAAGCCATTCCTCCAGCAGGCACTGGTCTCCCAAAGTTTTTCATCATATGAGGATATAGTTTCATGTGTCATTAAGATAGAAAAATAATTCTCTAAGTCTTATGACTTTAAGGGAATACAAGAAACAAAGAGGGCTGCTGAAAACCCTGGGAAAGGAAATAAGGAAACAGGGAATAAGGGAAGAGTTGAATTTTCACTATGTGACAATTGTGGAAAGAAACACCGTGGTGCATGCATAATAGGAAATCACCTGAGCTTCATGAAGCACCTACCTGCATGGACCCATGTTTCATAAATAACCTATCATATTATTATCAATGGTTCCTCCATGTGCTAGCAATATCTCATGAATGTTTATTGCTTGGGGTTCCCCCACCCATCCAAGGGTGGTTCAGTTACACCTCAACACCCTACGTGACCAGTGCCTCCCATTACTATGTCTCACAATTTACCCCAAGTGTGGCTCAAGATCAAATTATTCATTTTCCTTCTATGAATATGTACCCTATCACCTATTGATTCTAACCATAGGGAACCTAACATGGACCTTGTGAGTATCCAATAATCCATGGTAGTGAGAAAGCCAGGCCCCTGATAAAGGTTCATGAGCAGTGGTCACATAAGACCATGTTGAAAGGTGTGACTCCACCCATGTCCAAGATACATGACATAAAACTAACTAGTTCCTTGTCTTAGTCATAAAACATTAAACTGCATGATTATGACATCAACACATGGTGTAAAATAGTAGCCTTACCCTATGTTATAAACATAATATTCCCCATGTATGAATGGAATGGGCTGACACCAACACCCCCACACCACTTGCGCTATGTAGTAAAAAAATATTCTCCATGTATGAATCACATGGAATGATATACTTTTAGAATCTACCACTTCCAAGCCCCATCCACTTCATCACTGCTCCAAGAGGCTTTGCGGAAAATTCTACATGTAATCCATTCACTTTTTATCATCACCATGAGACATATATTCTATATTAGGATTCTCAACACATAATCCTCACACCACTCCAACCAATATAAGACATATTGAGTAGGGAAACTTCAATGCATCATCCCCACTCCATCCATCAATAATGCTAATTTTTTTACAAAAGTTTCTTTACCACATGAATTTAAACAGAATGGATCATTCTTATAAATGAATATAAACTGAGGAACCAAACTAAATTGGTTTTTTATTAGATTCTTCTATATTATGTACATAGGGTTCTTCTATGAGGTTTAATCCCAACCAGTGGCCACCCAATTCATTTTTTATTTTACTAAAAGACACTTTAAGGAAAAGTGGGAACCATACACAAAGACCATCCAAATACAAAGTTCATATTGCATATTTTGAATTTCAAAATATCCCATAAGAACCCACCCACATCAATACACATCGAACCATCTCCAAGTTAACATTTTCAAATTTCAAACATCATCAGTGCCTTGAGCCCTGCATCGAATTTTGTCACGACGCGACCACTCCACCAGCCACTGTGTTTCCACCATCATCACATCGCCACATTCACCAACACATCGCCATCATGCACTCCAAACATCACTGTCATCACCATCACAACTTTTCCAAAAAACATCCATCACCAAAAAACTAGTTGATCCAACAAAAAAATCATGTCTCTAGAAAACATGGACCCGGGGAAAGAGACACATGCATCGAAGAAATTAGCAGATGACCACCCAATCTTCGCAACCCCTTCGCTGTGGTCAAATTTTTCTGCACCACCGACTCATCCATTTTCAATATCAAAATAGCCAGAAAAACCTGAAGCTCCTTTCCTGAACCACCAGGAACCCACCACCACAATTCCCCACACACCCAAAAACTCATGTGGACCATCACACCCGACCGACCTTGAAGGTGGTTTTGGTCCTGGAGGACAGAGAGGGGTGAGTGTAGGGACTCACACATCAACTCACCGAGAAAGTATCATCACATCAAACCTTAAATCATAATGAGAAAACAGAACACAAAAAAAATTCCACAATAATAGAAAAAGGTAGGAAAAAATCATCAAGAAAAAAAGAAGTAATGAAATGGGAATGTAACACAAAAATGTGGTCAGTATGAAGGAGTCTGAGGGGGTGAAACCCGAGAAAGAAAAAAGAGAATGAAGAAACGGGGGATGAATCCCTAAAAAATAGAGACACGGTGATGAGAAATCCACAATTGACTATCCGCTAAACCCAAAACCTCAGACTCTCTATCGTTCCAGATCCGACCTGGAATGGAGCGGCAGTGCTCAAGGTCAGAGTACGGAGGAGACATTCTGGATGAAAGACCAAGCGACACATATCAGAGGGAGGAAAGGGGGAGTAAACCCTGTGCGGAGTGAGAAATAAGAAGAAAAAGCTTATATATAGGATAAATCAGGAGAGAGGGGAGAACTAGAAGGAAACAAAGCAGAGGTCTATCTCTACCGAAAGATTGATAAACCCTAGAAGGAGCAAGCTGAGAGCCCAAAAAATTGGTTCCACCTCAAGTGATGATTTGATACATTGATAAAGAACCAAAATGTGACATATTCCATCATATGGACACACCTCATAGATCTAACTCCTTGTGCCATTCTGATCAAAAATTTGCATCCACTTCAAGGGGTTTTTTGATCCATCAGTATACTACCAAGGTGCGAAACCTTCCCTCCTAGCAAAAAACTTATTAGATCATCATCCATGGGGTGTTATGATCTAGAACTCTAGGTCTGCCTCCATGGGGTGTTCTGGTCCATCAATAAAATAATTATGTGTAACATAATTCCTCTTAAAAACACACCTTCTAGATCATCCTCCATAAGTTGTTCTGATCCCCAACTCCATGTCCACCTACACGGGGCATTCTGATCCCTCGATAAGCTATCTAGGTGTGTCATCTTCCCTCCTTGGGGAATCCTTACCATATCCTCCTCCATGGGAGTTCTGTTCCATAACTCTAGGTCTTCCTTGAGGGAGGTTTTGATCCATCAATAAACTACCTTAGTGTGACATCTTCCCTTTAAGAGACACACCTACCATGTCCACCTCCATGGGGTATTATGGTACAAAAATCCAGATCTAACACAAGGGGTCTTCTAATCTATCAATAAACTATTGAAGTGTAAAATCTTTCCTTCTAGGGACACACCTCCTGGGTCCGCCTCCATTGGGTGTTCTGATCAATAAAGAAACTTTCCGAGTGTGACATTTTCCCTCCATGAGACACATCTCACAGTTCCTACTTAATGGGGTGTTCTAAAATAGGAATACTATCACCATGTGACATTAACTATATTCCCATCACTACAATATGTTAAAATCATTTCCCGATCCATCCCAACCATACACAACAATCTATCTCCATGGAACATAAAACTTGTGATCTGACCCTAAAAACCCCACCCCATGCATAAGTGAGGTATTTTTTAGGTAAACTCCATTTAAGAAATACACATATAGGGTTAATTATATCATTATTGACATGGAATTACTTTGGTTTTATGCCTTACAAGGCCTCATATGAGATTCAATCCCATGTAGAAGAATATAGGGGATAAAATCACCCAGTTCCCAGACATTCTCAATGATTACCAAAGTGTATATTCCCATAAAAGAGGGTGGATGCCCTTTAAAAATAGAATTAAAACTTCAACACAAATTGTTTGTAATTAATTGGCATCCACAAATTTTTGCATTAGTAATAAGTTAAAAAACATGAATTAAATCTATGAGGGAGATAAGAACAAGGAAAAAATATATAAGGATGAATCCATGGAAGGAGGAACCAACCACCCATCATACCCTTTCTATCAATGAGTACACATCTGATTGTAATGTAATGAAATTTTCCTTCTATTGGAATTTTTGAATTTGGGGAAACATAAAATTCTATGTGAGTATTCTAGTTTATTCACATGCTAAACCCTAGTGAAATCATCAGAAACAAACATTTTTAATTCTTTGTGAATATTCTATCACTAAATTCTATTTATTTATGTAACGAATCACATTTTTATCTTTTATTGGGATAATTTGTGCCATAATTTATTATGGTTCATGAAGTTAATAAATATTTCAATAAAGTTCTAAGGATTCCAATTATTTAAGATGTGAACAAAAAAACTAGATCTAAATAATGTGCAGTAGTTCCAATGATGTTTTCATAGATAATGACACCCATAAAAAAACTAACTTACCCCCTTACATCACCATATCTCCCATATTGAACCATAATGATTAATAATATAAAATATAACAATTACTTGGATCTAGTAGCATCTGAACCAATGTGGACATGAACATCACTTTCAACTTCTATATAGAATACTCACTTCAATTACTGTACTAAAATATGAGTTAATTTTATTTCAACCATGTCATCTAGGATTCTATGTAAGAGAAATTATAAAAGAAATTTATGTAATTCCAATGATGGGAAAAATCATAATCATGACCACTTTTACGGGTATTTACCATTTAATTCACACATACAAATTCTCTAAATGAATGGATACTGATCCATCTAAGATCACATTCACAATGAATCAAATATTCTAAAACCAATAGTAATAATTTGACTACATTTTTTAAGGATTTTCTTGAATAATACCCAATAAAATCACTGGTTTCTTAGCATGAAACTCCCAAGAATGTAATTATACTAATATTTCATTAACAAATATTAGTATAAATGAGTCTAGGTGGGGATGAAATATATAGTTCATGAGACCAAGAAAAATTCCATAACATTCATCAAATTGAATTCCATAAAAATATACCCATATATCCATAACTTTTTTTGAACACAATCTTTGATATATCCTTTATCCAAACCTGTAATTTGTTTTACACTAATCATAGTTCATATTGGAGAACCCTGTATCTCATTTAAACTAATCAAATAGGTAATATATCCATGGAAATGTATACATTTTCTTCACTATATCATGGCTTATCTTTTGGTAATCAATACAAAATATGAGTATAAATACATCCTTCTTGGATAATAACATAAGGGTACCATAATTAGAGGTACATAAGAAAATAAACCCATTAAACTCAAGCTTCTCAAGTTGAATCTTCATCGATCTATGGTCTATCTATTTTGTAGAATAATAGGGTGCTGATATAATATCCATACCCAATATGAGTTATATTATAATCTTAATCTCCTCGATAAGTGGTAAAACTAAAAAATAATCAATAAAAAAATAATGTAAAAGGTACACCACTAGAATAATATTATATGGAACCATTATTTGATTTGATTTAAAAGTTGTTTCCACCACCCATGTTGTAATTGATAATATATGGAAAAGGTAAATTCCTACTATACTGGCCTCCACATCACACTCTCCCATAATAACAATGTATTATTAAATAAGGAAGATAAAATATACATAAATCAGGTTAAAATATATGTGAGTCCAAAATCAGGTCAACCAATCGTTCCCAAATATGATGTCAAAGCTCACCAGGTCTAAAATGGGATGTCCCACTAATGAACACAGACCCTAACCACTACGTAACATATTGGTAGCCTATAAATGCGATCTATGATTTTCATGAGGGGTGTATCAAGAGCCAAAATACCAGAGGATAACTCTATATCCAACCCAAAATGTGACATAACTTGTAAAGTGATAAATTAATGAGACACCCATGTACCGAAGAATGAAACAGAAAGCACTAATGTAAAAAAACATTATAACTTTGATAGTGGATGTTCTCTATACTCCATCCAATGGAAATTGATCCCAATTATGTTCCCTACTTATACCTTATACGTATTCCTAACATATCAATATCTGAATCACTAAAAGAACTAAACCCTAATGTTTATGTGACTACTTCATCCTCTATAACCCTACCCTAGATCTCTGGACTAACCACATAGATTCAACCCTACTATCAACCCGAACCCCCCTGACCAGAATTTTGACTCCTGTATTTTTCATGATATTTATCCTAAACCTATATAAGTAATTCTGGTAAAGAACCCATATATATTCTCTATCCTTTCACAGGAATTGAAGTCCATTAATTGGATACTACATGAATCATTATAATTTCATTGCCTCCTACATTGAAAAAAATTATAGAATATCCTCAATATGAGGGAGAGATGGAAAATTTCCTTACCCAATTATCTATAATATACCCTAGATAATCTCATAAAATATCCTCCTTATACCAATGGATGTGGCACACCAATACCAATAGTACGAGCCTTGATACTAATAGTAGGAAGAGCACCCATTTATTATCCTTTTCAATAACCTTCTCAATAGATAAAGACAAAGGAACCAAATAGCTATTTATAATTAGTTGAGGCATCTTGACATGGTTCCAAAAATATATATGTTGACAAATATAGATTCTTCGGTCCTTATAGTCAACATTCCCTATAGTCAAAGGGGTAAATAACATCAAATAAATAGTGTGAGTGACATTTTTCACCTCAAACATCATTCCATACAAAGGGTCTGTAAAATAAAATGCGCATGTAATATTTTGTGACTTTTGGAACTATTCCATTGAAAATATGTCTTCAAAAGCCTCCAACGATAGACCGTAATTCCTCATAGCCTAAATAATATCACCCACCACCTCTTGATAGGTCCCTAAAGAATATCAGGACCTAACATTACACATTGATCATCAAGTGTTTCTCTTAGAATATGGTTATCCTTAATGATATTAATCCATTCCATAGTATCATGAGGACAAACAATGCCCTAGAATTATTGATGACACTACAACTAAAAATCTCTGGTGATGTGAGAAATGGCAGTTCCACCTTGATGTGAACCTTTGCCTCCCACTAGTACTTAAAAAGGAACCCCGAATAAATTGGATATATTCCCTAAACTATTGGAACTGCCATGGTAGAATTACCCACCACACCATCGCAAACATATAGAGGTATGAATGGATTATTCACTACTTTGGAAATATCTTCAATTTATTCCCTATGTGGTATCATGGGTCTCCTTCATGGATTAATTTTTTGATATTCCAAAATAGAGAATAAGATATGACTTTAATAGCTTAAAAATTAACAAAATTTATGTAGTTAATAGGTGAGAAGACAGGAAACAACCTTATGAGACATTCCCATAATGGTATAATCGTAACCAAACACATAACCATCCACTATCTACCCATAGCATAAGACTGTACCATTGGTTCATGCACATAATTCATATAAAATGATTATATAATTATTATATTATGTGGTTAAATTAATTAAATTTCATTAATAATGAATCCATTGAAACACATTATATATTATTTCTACCATTTAATTAATTTCACCTATGTCAATTATACGAAATTAGGTAAATGGAATGTGAACTTATGTTCTGAATAATGATACATTAACCCACAAATCATCGCTATTATTAGATTTATAAAACTAAAAATAAATCCTAAATAAATTATAACACTTTCATAAAAACATGATACCGTGACAACATAACAAATACAAGTAATCACAAAACTCTTGAAAATAAATCATTTAATATATATGTGATGTAAAAACATACTAATTTATTCATTCTTGAGTCCTAACCATCATAGCATTTTCCTTCCAAGCATCAAATAAAAAATAAAAAGAGAAGGGGTCTCTATACCATTTCTGTAATTCCCTAGCCTAGATCACTCGGTTCGATCTAGAGTGAAACATTGACTAATGCATGAATACCAATAAAAAAGAAGTTCCTAACTAGAGGAGAGGACATAAGTCATAAATTTGTTATAATATTCCCTTTATATTATAAAACCATTAATGGTAGACACAAAAAACAAAAAATAAATAAAAAACTAGTAGAAATGATACATAATAAAATCCAATCAATTAATAAAATCTTATATCATATCAAAATTTGATACCTATAATCATATATCGTTGTATAAAATATCCCCACAAGTAATAGATTAATACATGTGATAACCAAATCATAAAAGACTATAAGAGACAAAAAAAATCAACCCATTATGTGTCATGAAATTGCATATAATCCTAACCGTCCCTACCTGATCTGTAGCTAGTCATAAGGATCTTACCTTTGGATGAATCCCTGAGAAGAAATTATGCATCTGCAGTAATATTCTAATACTTTGTTTGAATAATAATCATAGTTGTATTCCACCAACACATCCATATATTGAGTGAATCAGGTATATTTTAGTTGATTCACTAATGAAAATTTTTTAATATTAAATAAAACACGGGGAAACATACACCCATGTTGTGTCATTATGAATTAAACAGGTTTCCACAAATCCTAATGACACATGAGGTGGTCCATTTTTAGGAACAATGATTAATCCTATATTAAAAATGTATCACTATTATCCATATAGATATATGAGGATGTCATCACAATGGCCACCCTCAAGCATGAGTCAATCTATTCCTCATGTATGATCCCATGACTAGCTGGCATCCTGTAAAGGTAAACCGTCCCTTTTTAGAAATATACCATGGAAAAACCATATAGAATATATCCCACCAAACAAATATAAAATTAAAATAGGTGAATTCATGACCCGCATGGGTTGTCTACTCTCTAAATAGTCATACCCTAGAAAGAGTTTGAAAAATTGTCATTTAGCCTTCCCTTACAACTTTCTATAATAATTTAAATTTCTAACAATGAATTCTCACTAAAATCCCTTATCAAATGAAGGAATTACTAACTACCCCATTCACTAAAGAAGAAATTTCTACGGGCCACCATCTGGATAAGAAGGCGCAAACCAGGCCCACCCAAATAAGCTAGAAACCCTACCTCTGTCCTCTTAATAAGGTATGGGCTCATCAATAAAATGTTGTTCCGCATATATCTACCACCCATGGGATTACATAAATTATTCTAGATTTCTTGAATACATTGAAACCAAAATAATATCATCAAAGTGATAACTCTTAAATTTTCATGCAATCCAGACCATAAAACAACATATGAATATTTTAACATGGTCAAGACTTCCAACATTGTGTGTAATGAAGTACAATCATCAAACCAAACCATGTGATCCAATATCAAATAACTCAATCCAGAAATTCATCCCTAAACCCTTTCAATTATATATTTGTGATATAAAACATAGAAATTCTGAATTAAAAATGAATCTATGGCATGAGTTGTGTTAGATATTCCAAGAGAAGACTTCTAAAATGAATGAAACTTTAATTGAAGAAGAGTATAGGAAGGAATGTATTAGTAATCCTATAAGAATACCAATATCATGATGAGTTCATGTGAAAATAAGGTTTAAATATAAGAGGTGTAAAATGGTGTCATGGGAAAATTCAGGATCTACCTATAAAAAATATCATAGTAGATATGTTGTGTTATGACCATGATGGACATGGTCTCACCCACATGGAACATGGTTATGTTGTAGCATTTACCTATAGATTTTGGTCCAATTACCATCTAGATATAAGATGTTCCAATACCCTCTATATTTCCATTATGGAACATCTAGTAGAATCGAACTATAATGGACCACACTATGAAAGCCTCACAAAGTAGAGACCCTAGATATGGCATGAACCAAAAAATACTATAATTTTTGTTTTACACTAAGCTACACTACCCCAGAACCCAGAACACTATTCCATGATATATCTGAACTCTAAAAAATATAATTTCATGTATGGTGACAATATACATAAACCCAAAACGTTTTAATGTGATCAATTTCCTATTGTATAATTATCAATGTCAAACCCTATCTAACTCCCCATAGCATCGAAAAAATCATCTAGATACAAAAGATTAAAAAATTTAAACAAAAAAAACAATGATATTCTATGTTCTTTATAACTAACCATTTATTATTTCAATCTCATGCGTGACATAATTTTTTTTAAAAAGAATGAAGGTCCACACATGAGATAAATCGATAAAACTAGGAAATAGTGTTAATATTCACATACACCCCAAATTATATAGATTATTATATAAAATTATCTGTACTAAGTTTCAAAGGGCTTGTAAAAATAATAATTTTGATTTAATTATCTCATGAGACAACAATTTATCATATATAAGATACAAATGATGCTAATTTTTGGAGTTGCTGCAATATAACCATATTCTACGTAATTTATGATCACTTTCTTTCGATTTTTTTTAATATTTAAAAACATTATCTCATCATTATTATTAGTCTATATTTTATTTTATATAATAATTTCCTATGGTTAATTGTCACATTGAACGGTCCTAACAGTTCCTTAATATGATGAAAACCAAGATGTTTTATGATGGTATTCATAAATATATTCTCTAAAGGTAGATGATATCAATTTATAGGAAACTAATGGAATAAGATATTAGGGGCAGTGAAACAAGGGACTATGATACACCCTCTCATAGTGTACAACTTTTGTAATATTCAGATAATGAGAATTTATGAACATGAACTTCCAGTAGAAAATATATATTTATATGCCTCATTGGATGTTATAATACTTGGATGTGTGAAATAATTCCTAGAAATTAATATTATTATTAATTAATATTATGTGTCATATAAATTTTTGTATTTATAGAAACCATGATGAAAAATACATTCATTGAGGTAAGATATGGTGGGTGCATCGTGAGTAAAATTGAATTCTTGAATAACATGAGAAATGATTTCTACCTTCCCAATTTAGTAGAAGTTGATATATCATGACCTTTATGTAAAATATAACATCTATATTAAAAACAATAACATGGTTTTTTATTGTCATATACAATTTTGGAAATTAAAATAAAGAGACATCGAGCACATAAGTTTATGACACTAGTATGTAACCTACCTTATATGAGATATTGAGACAATGATATTGTATTACCTTGTCTATATTTGTAGGAGGTTTTATATCCCTATAAAATTAGATAATTTCTCAATGGGGGACTTGGCGTGTTTCTAGATACTAACCTTTGACTTTAGGCTGTGTAGCCCATGGCCACTAAGAAATGGTCATATAGGGTTACACACCAATTGTACACATAACCTCAGTTAAATTTTATATGAATTTAACATGTTGAATAAATATTTTTCACATGAATTGTTTAATTTTTATTCATATTATATAGATAAAAAATATTCAATTACAAGTTAATTGAGATAATATATATGTCAGTTGAATAGTTAAAAAATATCAATTCACCAGTTGATTATTTATTAATTTATTTTAATATATAATATGTATTTATTATTATAAAATTGAAAAGGTAAATATTATTTATTTATCTGGTAACATGAATATTTATTAAATACATATTCAATGATTATTATAATATAATATCAATTTATTTATTGATGAATAATGAAGAGATATTTATTCAATTAAATAAATTTTAATTATTTATGATCTGATTAATATTGATAAGGATTGGTAAATAAAGATCACTGATCCAATGAGAAATTTCACCTTAAATATTATTTTAATAAAAATTTATTTATATAATTAAGTAAATAATGTTTATTTTACCTTTAAATTTAATACATCTCAAGTAAATAATTATTGTTGTATTATTACAGAGACATGGGATTTTTTTGAGGATTAAAAAAATAATATGGTTCCCTATGAAATTATTATTTTCTAACCCTTGATTTATTTAAACCAGGTTTTGTCATTTTCCAATACTCTTTCCATATTCTAATCATTTTCTAATAATTTTCTATAATGAGTTATAGATGGTATTCTCTCATGCACAAGAGAGATCCTCACCTATAATTATATGAGTAACATTTAGCAATTATCCTCCTCCACTGAATTGATTCCTTCTATCCTTGAAGGATTCTATTATGATCAACAACAATTTCCCCAAGTGATAAATCCATATGCAGTACAATCTAGAGGATTCTATGGAAATGATTAGAGGTTTATGAACACATATGTATCTCTAATTGAGGAACTAAACCACTGATTCCACTAAAATAATGATTATATATAAAGTATTTTTCCAATAATCATCAATAGGAAAGATTTAATTCAATGAGAGATAAATTTATTATTCAAAAAAAAATAATTATAAAAAATATTTAATAGAATTATATCTTATTTGTTTTAGGTTTGTGTAAATTAATTGATGATATAATCTTGATGGAAATATATTTCTTAATCAAGTAAATCTTTGAATTACCATTTAATAAGACAAAAATCCATGTTTGCAATAGCACAATATGCACGTATGCTATTCCCAAAACCAATAAGTGGTATCATAAAAATCATATAATAATGTGTAACTATTTATCTTTCATTGATTGAATATATAAAAAAAATTCCCCTATTTTTTATTTTTTCATTAATTTAGTGTTTTTTAACATGAATTTTTTATATTAATATTCTTATTTGAAGCTTTATACAGTCTTTAAAAAATAAATAATAAGTATAGTATGATTAAATATTCCACTGGGATGTGCTATGGATTCTAGAATGTAATCACAAATACATGACAGTTGACTAAAAATACACACCTTCTACCGTGGTTCCCTTCACAAAATTTGGTTGCGCCCAAATTTACCATACTGGTAAAAGAGGTCGTTGAAATACAAGTAGGGCTCAAATCCACAGGGACTGAAGAAGAAACCTTGAGACACTAAGATTGGATACGGGATTGGCTATGCAGTGGCCAACTTTGGATTGAATTGATTTGAATAAATATTGATTTAATTTAAAGAACAAAATAAATAAAATTACTTGAATTAAAACAAATAATTAAGGTGATTCGATCCTAGGTTGTCTCTTAGGCTTTATTGGATGTATTTGTTTTTCATTTTATTTTCTGTTTATCGGTTCAAGAGGTATCCATTAAATGAAATAATTCCTCAATATCATTCTCCAATTTAACCCATACAAAATTTCAAGGCTAATCACCAATTCACTTTGAGGATCAATTAAATGAGCACTCCAAGGAATTGAATCGTAATTGCACTCAAAATGTGTCGTCGTTAAATTCGGTGAAGACAAAGAAGAAGATAAATCTAAGAAAGGAACTCTTAAAATAAAGAACAAATTTAAGAATTTAAGAACATCAAATAACATTCAATCCAACTCATGCAACTCCCTAGGATCAACCCATAAAAAGGTTATCCCTGCATTGATTCTATTCTATCAATGTAAGCGGGTAATTGACTTAAAGAAGTGGGATTGAAGAAGAAAGAAAAAAAACATTAATCAAAATGAACACTCCACCGTTGTGTGATGAATTCACAAGTGCGGGTGTGAATAAATTCACACTACGATTCAATGGTATCAATGTGTGAAGAAAAGGAAAATAAAAATTGAAAAATAATAAATTTTATTAAAATACTAAACTTGAATGAAAAACATACATTAGAGAAATTGACGATGCCATTACAAAACGAAAGCGGGAAATTACAATTGAAAGAAAAACTTGGATTCAAAGGAAAATGTTAGATTCAAGGAAAAATGTTAGATGATTGTTCCCTTCACCACCAGCTCCTTATATAGGCATATTAGGATCCTTATTTCCACCCCCAACAATAAATTCACCCCCCAACAATTAAGAGAGTCAAAAGGAGGGTGATGAATCAAAAGGAAATTGACGATTCGATGTTGACCCGGAAAACTTTCCAGATTCGTCCTCCATTTTGACCTATGAGTTTGACACATAATATTGCCGAATACGAAGGTGTCATAAATATAAACTATCTTATTACATGTGTCACTTATATTATCTCAAAATTTCAGGAAATTTGGCGCAGCCGTTTGGATGTTATGGTCTAAATGGTGGAATGGATTTCTGTGCATTAATGTCGGGTCCACCATTTAAATCTTAAATTCATATCCCTTTATCATCATGAAAACATCAGAATTAGCTCCGTCCACAGTTGAATAAAATGATACTCATATTTGTATCTTTCTACTGTATAAATTTGAGATTCATTGGGCTTGGTTTCTGGGTCCCACATTTGTTTGATGGGCCTTAGGCCCATTATGCTTTTTCCAGCAAGTTTCTGCCTTCAGGCGCAAAATTATTCATCTTCCTTTGGTATTCATCCATCGGACCTAAAAGATAAAATGTTCCAAACAAAGTGATAAATCATATCCCAAAATTTCAAATTCATAAAATGAATATAATATTGTCAACAAACAAATGAATGATTGGGCCCAAATTTTCATTTTAAACATGAATTGCATTTTTGATGAGAAATGATGTTCTATTTATGTAATGCACTAAAAACAATGTTTATGGACATTGGAAAAATGAATATAAAGATATTAACAATTAATATTAGCCACTTTTAGTGACTAATCAAAATGTCATAGGATAAATGATGCCCAATATAGTAAATAACACATGGATGATTTAATGCACACCATTTGTTTACAAGTCTAAACTGGGACATGGTCTGTGGGCATACATTCCATATATCTGGAATACCCATTGTGTTGTCTACAAGGTTTCTTAGTAAATTTAATGTTAATATTATAGTAAAATATAAAACATACACTGAGTGAGACTGACAGTCTGCTCCATCAATCAAATAAATTATGTGTAAAAACATACACATCATTTTACTCATTAACAACCTTGTCCAAATAACACACTTGTTTAACAGGAGAGTTAATTGGAACATAAGACATGTAGCTCATTAGTACACATCATGTATCCCTTTCGAGATTCACATTGAGTCCCTAAGAATCTATCACATATAAATGATAAGATACCAACACAAAGTGTATCTCATTAGTATATAGCTATTTTTCACCCATTAATGAATATAATTAAATTACATAATGAATAATTAATTGTAGCATTGAACAAATAATTATATTTTTAACTGATTCCATTTTGAAAATGAGATTGAGTTTTTTTGAGTTAATAGATACTCAATTAATTTATTGTAATTTTTTTTAAATTATGAACATGTAATTTATTTTACATGTTGGATCTGTTTATGGGTATCTCCAATAATATTTTTACTGGAATTAAGGTAATGAAACAAACTAATTAAATTATTTAATTCAATTGTGTTTATATTATTAATAATGAATGAATTTACATTCATGAAATTTTGTGTACTTTTTTATGTTAGTTTAATATATGTGGGTGATAATGGTCATAGAATGACCTATATATTTTATTAGAATATTTACTTTATCATTGTAACATGTATTATTTAAATTTTATTAAGTTGAATAATGTTTTGAATTTTATTAATGTCGTATCATTATGAATGTTTCTATATTACTACAATTTCATTTATGTAAACCCCATTAACTAATAATCTTATTCTCCTCACCTGTATGTGAGTAAAATATTATGTAATGGATACAGATCTTAGGTGAGTTGATGTGGTTCAGGTTTGATGCTATGGAGAAACTAATCCAATAGATACACAAATGCATAAGTTAAATTCTACAACTCAAACATCGGAAGGTTTCAGAAGTTTATTCTTAAGGGATAAGGGATTGTATATCATCTTTTAAATTAACCAATTATTATAAAAGTTATTTATCATTCCACATTATTTACTTTATTTATGTTACATTAAATGTTAATTTTTATTGTGGTTTATACATTAAATAAATTAATTAGAAAGAATAAATGATGTTATTAACGTGAAATATAAAACATTCATAAACATTATTTTGACATTTTTAATAACATAAGTAAAATAAACCTTATATTAAGAAGAATGTAATATGATACACTATAGATTTTACATAAAAAGATAAAAACCCTCATGAAAAATATTAAGTCTTTATGTCCTTCCACTACTATGGTAGAAATAAAACTATAGTACAAAGAATTAGTCCAACTTTTTTTGAGGCGCTTTCAATTGTTGAGGAATTTATATCTTGATTTTTGAGATGACTCTATATATTATATATTAAGCATATATGACCACTTTTAGAGTTATTGATAATAGTAGGAAAAAGGTTGAAGAAATATTATATCTAGGATATCAGGGTTTTGGAGTCTACTCAACAGATCAAGGAGCTATAAGTTAATGAAATTGGTAAGTTTTCCCAACCTAAATAACTTCTAATATATTGAAATACCTATGTATGGGTTATAATAAGGGAAATATGGATCCATTCCAATAGAATATCTACGTGAAATGATATTCTGAAACAAATGGTTAGGGTGATTGGGTTTTGATAAAATGGTGAGAAATTAATAAATTAAAAATTTATTATCTAAATTATTATTTCAAATAATGTACTAAATTTTTTATCTAATTTATTATAGAAACGGGAAGCCAAAATTCAACTATATCACTATGTTCTATATTAGATAAGGATAACATTTTTACAAGATCTAATTTCTATTAATGGTATATGAGCTTGTGTGTTATACCACGCCATGAATAAAAATAATATTTTATCGAGAACCTCATTCCTGAGGTACCTAGAAAATAGGATAGTGAGGAGGAACTCTATCTTTTTATGAAACATTTGGATAATACCACTTATTTTTTATGTTTCATTCCTTCATCCATTTCTCTTGTGATTTTAATGTAACCCGAGGATATATATGTATAGATAATAATATCTTCATATCATGATATTTATGAAGATAATGCATGACAAGAGAGATATGATTTCTGTAATCCATTATTCACTTGAAATCATGGTAATTTGATTCCATACAGACCTCATATAGGAATTATGGTTGGCTACATTGGGTGGTTAGGAATCTCGGGTTTTAAGATCCCCAATGATATATGCACATATCTCATTTTTCCTTAATTACTTACGATCATATCCAGTTTCATTGTGAAATATTATATGATAAATTGGGAAATTGATATTTTAAAACTCCTTATATTTATTCATTAAATTGATAAATTTATAAGGTATGAGAAAAATAATGGTTCATATGGTGAATAAGAAAGGGAAGGGAAAGGAAAACATACCCAGGACTCAATCCATGTCTACATCTTACAGGAATTATCCTTCATGAATGGGAAGATCCCAATACAGTTAAAGGAAACAGACATTGAATATTTTTCATATGGAAATATTCTACCCTGGAATAAAAACTACAACTATTTTAATAGGATAGGGAGAAGTTTTAGGCGAGTTCATTATCAAGGGAAATGTTTCCATACCTAGACATTCAGAGTTAGATATACCTTGTGGTACTAAATTTGGTATTCAAATTCATGAACCATGTATCTTCTAAAATATATTAAAAGTTGAAGTTATTCACTGAGAATACAATGGATTATGTCTTGATACCATCTTTATTGATGACTATAACCTTCCATTTCCATTTTGGATGGTTTTGGTTTTAAAAAATTGTTATTATGTACCAACTATTAAAAAGAATATAATTTTGATAACATTCAAGATACAGATGGTATGATATTCATGTTCATAAATAGTATTTGATTATTTTATAAGGAAAAGAAATTTTACGGATTTAAATATTTAAATAATGTTTTTTATATGTCAAATTTTGAATCCAGGTAATGTAAATTGATAAAAAATCAAATTTACATGACACATTTCACTTTCAATTGTTGAATCACTATATTGGTCATGTAAATAAGAAGTTTATGAAAAGGAACAATCTAGATGGTATTTTATACACTTTTGAGATAAAATAACATGAAATATGTCACATTTCTTTACAAGGAAAAAAAAGAGACTAAATTTGGGTGTCTAGTGTAAATGTTCCTAGAAGTATCTAGAATTGGTATGCATTGGTGTTTTTAATGAAGAGGTTTTTATTATGAATTCTTAACTTTTACTAATTAATGAGTAGATATTATTATTTCTATTTGATGAAGTATAAGATCAAATACATTAAAAAAATTAATGGTTTTTTAGAATGAAGTAGAGAATCGGTTTTATTAGAAAATAGAGTGTATCTGATCTCACTGAGGAAGTGAATTTTATAACGAAGAGTTTATCAAATTTATACTAGTGTATGGAATTCAATACCTACTCACTAATCCTTATACACTAAATTGGAATGGTGTAATTGAAGAGATGAACATTAATCTGGTTAATAGGGTGAGTTAGATGATGATTCATGCAGATATTTGATTATCCTTTTTGGGGACTTGCACTATAATCTTTGTCACACATTTTAAACTAAATAGAAACTAACTCAAAAAAATGGAATACCATATGAATTAATTTATGGAAGGAAATTTTTGTTCTCACATACTCATGTGTGGGGTTGTAAATTATTTTTTAAGACCATATGATGAATAAAAACTAGCTCACTGAAGCACAAAGTGCATCTCTATATGGTATCCAAAGAAAATTATGGCATACTATCTATAAAACACATGACATAAGAATGTGACCATAAAAATGAAATAATTTTTTTAAAGGGTTCAAACATTCAATAAGGACAATGAGATATAAATTAAATTCAATTAATTTTTTAATAATGATATTTAAGGGGTTTTGTTGGAATAGTTTCAACTGATCTTTATGGAAGGGGAAGTTCCTCAAAAATAAGTACTACATAAGATCACTAGAGAAATTAAAACCACAAAGATATGGATTTTTAGTCACCCAGTATGGAGAAACATTTTTTTTTGAAAATAACGAATCATTATTCTAAAAATATGTAGTTAAAATCATTGAACATGTTAGATGAAAATATGTGATGAATTATATGAGGGATTATATTTATCAAAACCATGTGTGGGTTCTGGTCGATTTTCATGTTGCTGTAAAATCGGATGGGTTAAATGGATATTAAAGAGAAAATTTTACATGGAATGTAATGTAAATACATATAAAGCAAGGATAATGGACAAAGGGTTGAAACAGAATTAAGACATTGACTATATCAAACTATTTTCTCTAGTTCCCATATTTAAATAAATCACAATTATAATTTCCATAGTATCTTTCAATAACTATGATATTTTGTAGTTAGATACCAAAACAATGTTTCATAATAAGAATCATAGGGAAAATACCGCCATGACACATCGTGATGGGTTTTTGGCACCATGTAATGCCATTAAGATATTCAAGTTACAGATATCCATTTATGGATTGAAGTAGGAATCCAAGTCGTACAATATTTGGTACAATAAATTAATAAAAATCATTAGATTCATAAAGAAATAATGTGACCCATGTGTTTACATGTGTTTTAGAGAGAATGTCGTAACATTCCTAACAATATTTGTCGATGAAATATTAAATTAGGGAAATGAAATACTTGTCTTATAGTTAGTTAAGGACTCATAAAATAAGCGTTTCTCTTTGAAGGACGTAGCTACAACATAATATATCCTTGGAATAGAGATAATTCATGATATATACAAAAGATTTTTGTTATTAGGTAAATTTATATATATTTACAAGATACTAAAATAATAAGAATTCAATATTCCAAGAAGATATTGATTCAAATGTCACATAGTATACATATCAAAAAGAAAATGTATCCCTATACAGAAAAAAAGAGAGTGTGAATGACTAAGTTCTCATATGATTCTATGATAGATTCAGTCATTGTTTGCATGATATATACTAGTATTGTTTTTGAAAAATATATTAGCATTGTAGTTATATATAAAGATGATCTAAGAGATCAATATTGGACTGATGTTAAGTCTATCCATAAGTATATGATGGTAAATAAGTATATGTTCTTGGTATATGGAGTAGATGGGGAGCTCGTTTTTGGGATATACACTTATTACAGCTTCCAAATAGATCATAATTATCTAATGTCAAAGTAAGGATAAGTGTTCATTTTAAAAAGATTATTTGTGAGATGGAATAGTTAAAAATAGATAGTTGTTTCTTATTTTATAGTGAAATTAATTTATATTATGGCTTTTGACTAAACTATATACACATTATGGGATCAAAAATTTATCCAACAGATCATTTGTATTCGAAACAGTAATGCAAATATCACATCTTATTGTAACAATACTAAAGTGGTGGATCTCACAAAGGTGCTAAGGTCAAATCAAAAGATAAAACACATAATATAGAAGTATCACCTCTTGAGGGGTTTTTCTTAGAGGGGTGCGGTCACGGTGAGTATAGTTTACAAGGATAAAAACATGGTAGACCCCTTGGATAATGTTTTCTCTCAAAAAAATATTAATATCATCTGCCATCTAGAAGATTAAAGGTTGTTACCTATTCTATTTACTACAAGTGGGAGTCTACTAGAGTTGGAACCCTAGGGACAACTTATAAGTATTTATGATTACTAGTAATTATTAATTTAAATATTTTTTTATCACATCATGTTTTTTCCTCAACATATAAGATAATTTCTTAAGAGTAACAATCACATTGAATGACTAGAGAAGTTCTCCATTATGATGAGAACCTAGAAGTACCATGATAGTATTCTTAGATATACATTCTCTAGATAGATGATATCAACTTTGAGGATAGAAATGATACAAGATATCCAGGTGAGGACTCATAATGCATTGACACATCATCTCATGGTTTTAGAACATAGAGATTCTCTAAGAAGAATATTGTGAGAACATAAACCACATGTAGGAGATCCACATTTATAAATGTCATTATATATTAATATATATGGATGTGTATAATGGTCATTATAAATTAATATGATTAGTATTTTATATTATGATTCATTAAAACTAATTTTTGGATAAAAAATATGTAGACATATGATCATGATGAGGTAGGATATGTTGGGTGTTTAATGAGTAATATTATATTAATGGATAATGTAAGAAATGATTTTTTGATTTCAATTTTAGTGGAAGTTAATATCTAATTACCTTTTATTGAAATAGAAGTTACTTATTAAGTCCATGTATATGGAGTTATATTGTAATTATCAATTCTGTAAAGTTATATAGAGATACATTTAGCTTATTGGTTAATGAAACGGATAAAAAAACAAATTGATAATAAATATCGTGACAAGAAGACTATATTACATTGTGCATGTTCATAGAATGTTTTATTTAATTACAACATTAACTTCTTCCTCTAATGGAGACATGGAGAATTTCTTATTGAAAACCATATACATTTGGTGGTATAGGCTAACTCCACTACTAAAGGGGATTATAGGGTTGCACACAATGTTTATTTAGAAAAAAATTTAAATTCTTCATGAATTTAACATGTTGAAAAAACAACATTCCCATGCCTAGTTTAATAATTATTCATGTTTTTTATAATTAATATTCAATAAATAATTATTCTATATAATATATATGTGAATTTAATATTTTAAAAATATTTATTCACAAGGAAGTTATTTATTTAATTACATGAATATATAATATTAATTTATTCTTCCTTATTTTCAAGATTTAGAAATATTTATTTATTTGACTGAAAATTAATTTTTTATTATAAAAACAGTTTTAAGGAAAATTGAGAAACCATGGGATCCAACACCAACAAAAAAAAACCAAAAAAAAACAAACGTAGAACTGGCTCCTCCCCAGCAATTGCACCATGTCGCAGCCTTCATCATAGGATGACCCTTCGACGAGCAGTCTCGTGCGAAAGCACAGCCACAGAACTGATGGCAAAGCCATACCCTCTCAACGACCAAATTCGAAAGGAAAGATATGGTGAAGACTTTGTGCTCTAATCCCCATCTAGAGAAAATCAGCGTGAAGTGATTATTGCAAGAAAAATATTTTCAGCATAACAAACTAGATAATTGAACCAAACTCAGGTACATTATACACAACATTCCAAAAAACAAGCCAAACTCAGTAAGCCAACCTAAATTGAATCATAAAAGAGTAAATTAAGATCACCAGATCCCACTTCCTTGAACAATTTCCATGATAAAGATGAGTCATGTGTGTCTGGTACCATAGACATCAGCTTTTCGACCTCATAAGCTAGATGATCCCAAGACTGGATATACTCCTCTATACTGATCAGACCATTATTGAAGAACCCTACCAATATGAGATCATTTTTGTCAATCCCATAGTATTGCACCTCATTAAGAGACACATTTAAGGACCTCCCCATCATCTTTGCTGCCTCCTATTCATTTGCATTTAGAATCAATACATGCTCGGCCGTTTCATCGTTGGAAGTTAAAATCAAGTCCAATGATTGATCATCTTGATCTCCTATTCCTTGAGGACATTGGTTCAAACTAGAAAATTTAATTCCATTTAAATTTTTTTCCAACCGAGTCTCTAATGTAAGAGGGAGTGAGGAGTAATCCTTCCTCATCTTCCTTCTCCAAACACTCCTGCTACTCCTGCTACTCCGCAGGCTTAATGCTTCATTAGCCGAGATTTCGGGTTCAACCCCATTGAGTTCCTTCCTACAGCCCTCGCCTCTATTTTCATGGATATTTGAATCAGATCGAACATCCACCTCTGGGAGGCCTTCAAACCTGTTTCTCAAGTGGACTGGAGTCTATTTCTGAAAACCCGAATCTCCAGCATATTATCATCATTTAGAAATAGTCATGCCCGTAGCTAGTCTCTGCTTCCCCGTACTCATAACCCCACAGCTCGCACCTAAATATTCTACACATAATGTAATCGAAACCACCTGTACACCGCCCATATTCTAATCTAGGGCCACATCCCTGTCATTATTTTGAATGTCCACTCAGACATCTTCATTCCAAGTCTTTACCTAGGCTCTCCTCACACTACGATTAGAAGGACCCCCAATATCATCCCTAAGCCTCCAAAAAACCTCGAATACCCGCAGGTTTAGCAGATGGTCCATAGACTTCTTCCCCACCTCGGAACCCACGGTTACTTCAACACTAGCATCCCAGTCGGCTGATGCATTGCCACATTGTTCTTTCTCCATCGGCTGCAAAAACTAGGGTTCCTCTTCACTATTCTCTGTTACTGCTTCCAATTGTTCCTCACTACCCACCATCGTGGTCGCCATCTAGACACCCTGGTGACCCATACCCCTAACCACCAGCTTTGCAGAACCCCATCGACATACATCAGAGAGATGTCCCAGCCGCCTATAAGCCGAGCAAAAATTAGTCCAACTCCCATAAACCACATTCTATTTAAACCTATACTCTTCACTGATTGTTATCCATAAATAATAAAAGAGGATTCTAGACGCATCCATCTCAACACGCACCAACAAATTCAATGGGTGAAAAACAACTTATGTGCGACTGTCTGAGAAAAGATAACTACCTATAAGTTTTGAAAGTATTTTTGACACATATGTATTTTGGAAAGGGAGCAGAAGTATGGGGATGCTGACCCAAATTTCGAAAGAAGGTGGGTCACGCTTCATATGAAATTCAAACGACCATCGAAATAAAATGAACCTGAAACCATTACAGCACTGGGGGGCCCTTGACTAGGCACTAATGTGGTCCTCCTATGATGAAAGGTGGTTCATGATGTGATGATTGTCGAGCAATCATATTGTCGCCCTTTCGCGGAGGTCACAGGAGTTGAAGACGAATCTGTCAAAGGAATCCACCGAAGGCCTTTGATGCTTGAACCGCACAACCATGGTGAGATTCTAGAGATAAGAGATCTCCGGGAGCTCTGATGTTGAAATATAGATATTCGGAAAACCATCAATAATATCCAAGACTTGAGGCCACAGTGTAGGTTTTCGAAATGGAGGAAGGAAGACGGGATTAGAGAAGGGGCGAAATTGGGCTACTTCTTTCCTGATCGCTGATGAAGATCCATCCCTATCAAGGGGGAGGGACCGCTGCGGGAGCCGCCGTCGTCGCTGATAGAGGAAGACCCTAATCCTAGGGTTCCCGAGCATATCCACATATTATATTTATTTACTTGACTATGAGAATATTTAATAAATACTTTTTCAATGCTATTGTGAATGTAACAATAATTTATTTACGAATGAATAATATAGTGATATATATTTAATTATACAAATAGTCATTATTCAATATAAGAGAAATATTGAGTAGGATTGGTGTAACTGGTTTAATAGTTTAGTGAGAAAAATCATATTAATATTATTTGAATAAATATTTAATTATATATTAAAGGAAATAAAATTTATTTTATCTATGAGTGCAATGCATATCAAGTAAATATTATACTTATTTTATTATTTATATATGGATTTTTGGAGATTCCTAAAATAATAAAGTTGCTTAGGAAATTATTATTTTAAAACCACATACCTATTTAAAAATTATTTGTGAATTTTCCAAAACCACAGCCACATTCTAATCACTGTGAATAACAATTCTAGAGACTATTCTCTAAATCCCTAGAAATCACTTCTCTCAAATTTCTTTTAAGAATGTAGAGTTATTATTATACACCACTTGATAGATTCCATTAATTTTCTTAAAGGATTATTCTGAGGTATAAAACAACTATTACAAGCATTAGAACCATTTGTGTCATCTCTACACAGATTTTATAGTGATTATTTGAGGTTAGTGGGACACATTTAGATCACCATTAGAGGTAACATACCCTTTATTACTGTTATAAAATAATGGAATGACAAGTGTAATTCATATGATCATCGACAAAAAAGAAATAATTGAAGGGTTGTTAAATTATGTATTGAAATAGATAAATTATAAATTATATGTGAAAATACTCTCTCTCCTTTGTCTTGTTTTAGGTTAATTATTCCTTGTTCTTGTTTCATGGTTCATGAAAGTATTATTCTTCTATATCTAAAATTTTTCATTTATTATTAAAAAAATTTATTGTTTCCTACTAATAGCTTCTCCTATGCCCAGAATATTCAGTCATAATAACATATCATCATATCCCATAACAATCCAGGATGATCTATATTCGGGATAACTTAATGTAATAAATTTCGGTATATTTATTATTGAAAAATTAATATAAAATATATAGATTACATGAATAAATTATAAATATAAAAATATTTTATTATAGACCCATATTTAATTTATTTCAATAAGAACGATTACATCTAGTCTTCCATGAATCGAATATCTGAAGACTCTATATAAATATCATACTTCCAAAGTGTTAATCGATTTTTTAGTAGTTCCATTATGTTATTTTATATAGAAAATAACAGTTTATTTATTGTATGTAGGTTAAATATTTCTGAAATGAGAATGAATTTTTAAAGAATATTTCATCCAGTATTGTTTTTGGGGTTATTTTCCTTGAAAAATTACTCCGTTTTAGTTACAATGGGGCATCACAAATTCCTATATAATATAAGCCAGAACAGGATTAGTGATAGACTTCTTGACCATTAAACATTCCTTCTTTATCTAATGAAATTAATACACTACCTCTATTGTTTTTCTAACATAGTGATTTTTTTAGAATCATCCAACTAATGTCAACACTATTATGGAAAAACATGAAATTGAAAATAAAATATTAATTTTTTACTATTAGTTTTATAGATTGAATTAATAAAATAAATAAAAAGAGTTCCTCCACAACATTAATTAATTTTTTTTTTCTTATAATGAATGGAATTATATTCTAAACTACATTATAGTTATCCTCACAAGGATTAGATTAGTATATGCTAGAAATTATTAATGCATGGATGAAATTATATCGATTAAGCAACGTTAAATTCTTGATAAATATAAAATATTATGTTTGAAGAATCTCAAACATTTTTCCATTTAAACTCATTAAAAATATATTGGATCATTGTACTAAAAACACCATGAGAAATTACTAAGACCTTATTCATGTAGTTATACATGAAAATATTCTTTAGGACGTTGCAAAGGTATGTGTTATAACACAATCTAAGAATCCTATTTAATATATATATATATATATTCCTATAACATAAATGTAATTTTCATAATTTTACAACTCACCCTATAATTTCTGAAAACTTTAGAGAAATTTTTGATTTAAAGGTTGGAAGAATAATAATCATTTTGAATTTTTCTTTTTATAATCAAGAATTTTAATTTTAAAATCATTTCTAATGTTGTGATGGGGGATTTGGAGGTGGAATATGAAGTATAAAAGGACCATATATGAATTAGAGCTGATAGGTAAATCAAAAATAAAGGGATAAGGCACAAGAATGCCACCAAGTACTAGGTGTGACACTAAGTGGGATACCCTCTAGTCAGGGCCCTTAAGTTGAATGTGTTTTTCACTATATGACCCGTGGAGAATAATAAATTTCCCGATAAGACTAGGATCAGTGTTTATAAATACCAGAAGAATTTTCAATCCATCATATTATTATTAGAATCAATTTTGGGTTATTTTACGGACGCTATTTGAAGTAAGGGAAAGTCACACCTCATCCCAACCCTTATCCTACCCTATTTCTTTAACATTTGATAGATTGGGTGGAGTTTCTTTATTGGTTTGAGTTTTGGTTTTCTCCTACTTTTATCTCCTCTTATTACTATTTTCTCTTATATTTTTTAGGTGGTTGAATCTTGGGATTTAAGAAATAATTTCAATGAATCATGGTAAAATAGTTCCACCATTATAGAGTATAAGTATGTGGATGTTAGGTAAGGACAATAGAGGTTAGTTTCACATAGTTCAAAGGAAGTTTCATATAGTTTTTCTTTAACATTGTTTATTTATTATTTTAAGTAAATTAGTATGGAATTTATTGATTATTTGACAATGATAGTCTATATTTTTCTGCGGCAGGGTAAGAGTTATGGTGGGAGTTATTCACTAAAAATTACTGATGTTTCTTTGAGGATATATCAATTGATGTATTTTTTATTAATTATACCTACGGTGAAAATGGGTAATTGATTATGTAAAATAATTTCAAGAATATTATAAATAATTTTGGAACCTAATGGATGAGTTTGTATCTCATCGATGATGATAGTCATTAGTGATGTATTGGTTCATGATAAAGAGGGGTTTCTTAGCGGGGTAACTCCAGTTTGTCAATGATGGTTCCTAAAATTACCTATTTATAAGTAAATTGAAAAACAAAATCAGTTTTGAAATATATGATTGTGAATTAGGTATTTGGTATTTTTAAAAAATATAAAATTCTCTTAGAATATTTAACCCATTTTTAATTTAACCTTTGTTGTCAGTTAGTGCATATGGATATATTTTCTCTTTAACATATAATTCTTTAACTAAGTGCAATTAATCTAATGAAAATAAAAATGAAACAAAGTATTTTTTAAAGATTCAGGAAAAAAGCCTCACCCATTTCCTTGATGGGTTAATCACCATAATAAATCATTCCTCTCTATATTTAATGTGACTAAAATTGGTAGTTCTTCTCACACCCCCACTACCATAGCCTCACTGGATATATAAAATTCCTTATTATTACATGACTTCTTCAAAAAAAAATACACTAAATTCATAGGCACACATTTTCTTATACCTATATAGCCAATGTTTCAATCGTTCTATGGCTTCTCAAAATTTATATGAAAGTGTTTCTTTGATGATTTTTTAGAAGTTGATCACCAAATCATCACATATTTGTCATACTTCAATATAATTGATCTAATTTAAATAAATAGTTTATGCTTACAGTTTTATAAGATCTTCTAGAATTATGTGAACCTTTTTCCCCACATGAAACACATCTTCATAGATCTTCATAGCCTTATAATCTAGATTTATCATACAATCGATGCTCATATGGTTATGTTTTCTTCTTTATTCTCCTTCTCAAATTTTTCTCATTGATATAGTCACAGAACGACGAGAATATTCTTCATCTTTTTTTATCTTTTATACCATGATGTTATAAATCCTCTAAATAGGATCAAATAATTATTTTTCATCCATTTAGATGGTTTCTTAAATATTTCATATAATAGCACAACAAATATTGGATTCTCTTGGAGAAAAATACTCACTCTATTTAATATTTTTCTATTTATAAATAGGTCACCAATAAATTAGATTTTCAATTTTGGAATATAGAATATCCTTAAAGAATTTGGTTCCCATGATCTCCAATTTATTTTCCTATCACTTTTTGTACATGGTATTCCCCCTTGACCTTCATAATCACATTTCACACAATATTTTTCCCATGGTAAATTTCATGCGTACAATTTCTTTTTTTTCCTTTCCCTTTTATTTGTCGTTTTATCATCTAATAATATATATTTTAGATTCTTCATGAAGTATCAAGTTCTTCGTCCTTTCATCCTCAGTGAACTAGCTCGATTTCATCATTCATTATTTTCATCCTTATACACATCTAACTTTTCTTAGTCACCCAACTCAAGATCATCTTCAATCTAAAAAATACATTCTTGTTCTTCATAACAACCAATACGGTTTATATTTTTATTTTCCTCATATCTAATCTTAATCATTTGTTAAATTTAATTTCTATACTAAAATACATATATAATATTCTCCATAGATTTATTAAGAAAGGAAAACTTTTCCAATTTGGATTATTTTATCATCCTGTAACTTAAGAACTTTATTGAATAAAATCATTGAAATTAAAATGATATGAACATCCAGTTAATAGATCAACTTGATTTCAATAAATCATATTCACATTTACTTATCTTAAATCACAATCCATTTTGTGATCTTTTAAGTATTTCATAACAGTTCATTATAATTTATATTTCATTCTAAAATTTCTTCTATAATTTATCATTTAAATGTTCCCAAGCCCATTCTTGTGGATTGACCGTGATGAACAAGTTAAAATATGAACCTAATCAGACATCTAGAATAATATACAATATGAAAATATAGTATGAAAACTAAATTCACTTTAATTTTTTTCAAACATCATCAATTAATCTTATGGAACCTTCATACTACCTGAATCAATTCTCAATCATGTATAAACATCTCAAATCGTCTTTATCAATTTATAAAACAACATTAAACACCTATTATCTATTCCTAAGAACTTATAAAACATATATACTATGTATATGGTAATTAATTGGAATTATAAGACACGTCATTTACAACATCTATATCAGTATTTCAAAAACATAGTCTAATTATTTTAAACACTAATATTATTAGCTAAATATAACAACATACAAAGAAGGACATATCCCAACTCATGGGTCGTAAAAACTCTAAACAAGTAACAATTTTTAACTGATTATAATATCTTCATCAAGTGGTTTAGCGTACATATAAATTTATCAATTCCAAAATGTTATATTTTATACTATAATTCCTCCATAAACAGATCCCATTATCATCTATAAAGTCCTTCTAATTAAACCATATTATTTATGGGCTATCCTGAGAACCTATCTTGCTAAATGATCTAAGGAAGGAAGTATGTCCTAGTTGCTTTTCCAATATGAGAGACTCCTTTTTTATTTCCAATGGTAGCATCATTGTTTTACTTTAGCCCTAATATTTGAGTGAAATATACAATATTAATGTTATTGGATACACCAATACATCACCCGTACTTTTGACTACAAAATTAATTCTACTTTTTATATTTAAAATAAGTACAATATCATAATCACATAATCCACAAGGGCACTTCAATATTCTCCTTAGAATATATTTTTAATACCACTTTAACACCTCAATTAATAGGTTATGTTATCCCCCTTAATGAAATTAAATTCAAAAGATGAAAATATTTTTCCTCCATTTCTAATACCAATTTAAATTCCTTAAGTTCATGGTGAAGTCTTCCAAGGTATAATTATTCTCCCCTTATTCATATAATTTAAAGAACTATCTGCCCCCAATTTATCTTATATTCCATTTAGATAAGGAAGGTACAAAAAATTTCATAATTTAGAGCCATTTATAAATCATATAAAATTATAGATGGGAAATTCCAATGTAGAAAACCAGAGTGAATTTATCAAAGCAATAAATCTTTCTATTTATATTTTAGAAAATGGTTTCAATTCCAATTTTCACTACAAGTGGACTGTACAAATATATTTTTCAATTAAATTATATCATACAATATTGAATATCACAAACACATTAGATCATTCATGTGAATACTATTTTACTTCACTAAATTTTAATACAAACACTACACCTAGATAAAAACAATAAGTAGATACCATTACAAGTAAATTAAATCGAATGATAGAACTCAAAAATCCTCATTTACTAAATATTTCTAGATTCTATATTCTATGATGAAATTATATAAACTTGGAACCCTTGTATTCATTAGTTTATCCACATAATGGGATAAATTCCATACCCCATCACCATGTTTATTTTTTGTACACACAATCTCCAAGTAATTATGATACCTGTTGAAAACATGATACCACTAAAAATTGAATACCACTACAAATAGTCACTATGATAGTTTTCATTATTATCTATATATTTAAAAAATACATTCATAAAAATTCACCTTAAATAACCTTTATTGAAACCCAAAAAATTGTTTATTTGGGAATAAGGTGGACAATATCACCTAATCAATTATAACACTGGGGTTGAAATTTTCTTCTCAACTCTGTTGTATTTTTATTTTAATATCTGAAATTCTTAAACTTCATAGTCCTCACATCCTAATTTGGTTTCATGTTTTCTTCTAATTTGAGAGGAATGAACATATTTTTCTCATCATGACTCTTACCTAGAACATATTTATTTTCATGATATTTCCTAAAATGTTTCACTCAAGGATGTTTTATATAACCTCATAGACTCTTATATATGATTAACATATGATAAATATATCCTTTGGTTTATGTAAATCCTTATTCTTTTTTATGGAAAAACTCCTTGATTCTATATGTTTGGAATGAAAATCCATTGGTTATTTTCCTTCAACCATTGACATTAACATTTTATCAGGTATCCATGTTAAGAAACTATTATGAGTGTGTACTTTTTTATTGACACATCAGAAAAATATTAATTTATTTTTGGGTCACCCTTATTGGGAAAATTTCTGCGTTCCTCATCACATGTCTTCCACTTTTCGAATTTTATTATGTATATATTTGATTAAATTATTATTTATTTCTATATTTCCCCTTATCAATTTTTTCACTAGATTGTTTAAAAATTTCCATGGTTGGTATTATTTTACAATATTAAATAATAATCTCTTATATGGTGAGACATCTTAGTTTGTCTTCATCACTTAATTATTGATAGAATATTTCATAGTACCTTTCCATACATGTTCACTCCTCAACGAATAATTTTCATCATCTCTTTTTTTCATTTACAAGTTTTTCCTCTTATTTACTATATCATATTATTTATCATTGTTTGGAACATACCAACAATCATGATAAATATAGAAATATATGTTTCAAAATTAATATAAAATTTTAAGACTCCTAGATCTAATCTTTAATGATAGATCCTTATTATTTTATGAGATTAATATTTGTTCAATAGTTTTTTCTCGTAACTCATATAAGCTCCCCTATCTCTAGGAATTATATAACTTTAATTAGTTACAATGTTTTTCCAATACTCTTTGGACATATTCCTGAGCCTCTTTCCACAAAAATAGTAGCCAACAGACCTCTTTCTCTTCTCTTTAATAGAAAATCTAGCCAGATTTTTGTACATTCTGATTTTAGGTCACGAAACCATTATTCTATGATATATTAAGGGTAATGATTATTATATAACTTATTATACCTACCCTTAAGGGCTTGGTGTGTTCGACACAGTTTTTATCCTTCCAAATGGGTCAATATTTATTAATTTTCCATAACACAATTTTTCAAACAAATAGAGTATAAAACTTCATTATGGAATTGGCCTGAACATACCAATGATATTTATGTGGTTTATTATCCATATTTTCTCAAAATTTATTTACCATAATCATGATTTACATTTAAATAAAAAATCATCCACCAAAATTGAGTATTTTTAATATTATTTTAGTATACATTAGAGGGTCATGTAGGAACAGATTCCAGATCCTTTATTTTTATCGATCACTTATTTAACTTCTTATTGAGGATGGAATTTTAATTTTATACTTATATCAACCAGAATTCATATACACTATTCATATTTTGATCTTAGTCACCATGTATCTTTCTTATCACTTATAGATTATTATCTTGGTCAGTAATCTTCTTAGATTTAACATCTCATGGTGGATCTATGACAGTCATTGAGAATTTATATTACTCATAAAATTCCTAATTTAAACTATTAACAACACCCATAAATAATTCTTGATCAAATATGATTCTTTGAATTTATTCATAAATCATAAGAATCTTACCATTGTAATGTATGGTTGTTTCTCTCAAAGATTTTATCAATTTAAGGTGGTGTTTCACCATACAACTTGTTTAGACAACGTATTTTACCTTTCATTAGCCTCATTATCTAGTTGTGAATTATCATTATATGGTCACTTAATATATATCAGTATGTATAAAATAACTTCTATGTGTACCATTTTAAGATACACCTCAATACTAGAATAAAAATCACTACATTATTTATCAATTCCAAGCTCAACAGATTCGATATGAACTGAATCTACTTTAAGGAATCCTTCCCACTTAGTTTCATGTGTCACTTACCACTCTTATTATCTTCAACTAGTGGTGAATATTCCTAATTTATTGATATTTTTCTCTGCTTCTTAGCCAATTTCGTTTTTCTATTTTTTATACTATTTGTAGAGACCTTAAGTTTTGTAACAACAAGAGAGGAATGTTGTTATATTATCTAAGTATCTACTTCATACATTTATTTTATTATATATATATATTTATTGATATTAAATAAAATTCATATGGTCATCATAATATATATATATATATTAAGATAGAACATATATTAGATACAAATTTAAATTCCCAACATGACTGGTCAGACAACCGGGGGTGAATCTAGTGTTAATTATTTTTACCAATTAAAATATTGTATTGTAACATTAACTCCCATTAGAATTTAAATTCTCTTGTTGGTTAGATAATATGAATCTATTTTTTTTCAATCTAGTAATCATCAACTTCCTATATGAATGAAAAAAAGTAAAAAGGTAGGAAATATTCTTTCAAGGTTTAGTACTAACTTATACACCTTTACTTGATTAGTAATTTTCCCATATCAAGGATTCTAAAATATATTCTATAAGGAACTGACCATAATCCTTAATTAATCTTGTGTTATTTCAAGAATACACATTGAGGATCTTTTCAGGTTTAGAGTTTTAGAGAATTAGATCATAAATCATGCATTACATTCCACATTTAATCAAAGTGGTTACATTAAAGATAGTATTAATTTTTTCCCATCAACGAAAACATATTTAAAATAAAACATGGATTCTTTCTTGACACTTCCTTGAAACTATCATCATATCATGTACCTTTCCCGTGACCTATGGAAAACATTTCAAAAACATGGGATGAGCATAAAAACCTTAGTAAGGGATATAGACATACAGAAAGGAAACATTAGTACATGTATACATAAGAATAAATGAAATCATACATTACTCATAAAACATAAGCATGTTAACATACCTCATGAAATCATAATATTTCAGAATAACTCATAGAAATCATAATACATAAATGTAACTTGAGGCATTCATAACATTATTACAAGGGGAGTAACCCTCATCGTTACGTTTGGAATACCCATCACTTTATATTCCATAAATCTCTTCGGAGAAACCTTACCGTTTAACTCCATCGTGTTACCCAATGCATTGGAGAGATATCTCGGACTCCCCCGCCCTTAGTTTATCACAGAACCAACAGATTTCATAAACATTTCCCAAGAACCATAACATAATCATAACACTTAAAACATGCACAAAAGAAACATAAAATTTCCACATTTCAATCACAAGAGATCACATCATGATATTAACATAAATAAAAACATCTACTAAAATCATTAAAACTCTATGAGAGAAATATGCCTTTATACTTTGAAAATATTGAAAGAAGACATTAAAAAGTGATTTTAGAATCAAAGTTATCCATACCACTTCGAAACTTTTGAAAGGTTTTTAAAACATTAAAGTCCATATAAATAAATCCTTAAAACCATTTTTAAAACATGGACATGGATGATAAATGTTTAAAAGAATAAATCTTTTAAACCAATTAAAATAATGTTTTAATAAAATAGTCCTTTTCCATTTTGAACATTTAAATTATAATCCACATGACTATAGACCATTTTAAAAACATTTAAATGACTTTACTATACACATAATATGGATATGGAATGTCAAAGGGGATGTATATACACTTTATAAAAGAATAAAAGTGCATATCATTAAGAAATGTCTCAATGAGAAGAATTTGAGATGTAATCCCAATCAAGGATCATGCCATTAGAGAAAGTATAATGAAATTACATAATTATGTGTGACAAATATAAATACACTAAATATAAGTGCATACTCAGTTTAAAACAATCAGATGTCATCCACACAAATTCATTGCATGACGTGATCAAGAAGTAGAGGTTTCACCCAAAGAATTGGAATTAGGTGACGAAGTTCCCTTGCAAAAATTCGATAGCCTAACGACGACACATCAAATTTTAGAAAAAGAGATTATGAGAGAGATAAAGGGTATATAATCCCTTGGACATAAAATTTACAGCAATAAGGATATATATAAGTACATATCCCAACATAAGAAGATGTAATTTAAAAGATAAAACAAAAATAAGTCTTTTAAAAATAGGAGGGAGAAAGGTTCCCTTAACGACTTGGGTACCTTTTGAAACGTACACCCCATGAAGGAAGGAGTATACAAAATTGATGTAAATACTCAAAAATAAAATTATATTACACAAAGAGTATAATAATGGGCAGTACATACAACACTCAAAGGAAATGGTGGCAAATGTAGCATAAATCCCACGAGAATAAAAGTGAGATGAAAAATCCCTTACAAAAACTCGAAAGCCTAACAGCACCACCTAAAACTTCCAAAAATGTATTAATGAGATCAAATAGGGTATCTCATAATATGATCATAAAAATTAAATAACTAAAAATATAAAATAACATCCCCAAACATAAGAAAGATGAGCTTAAAATAAGTGACATAAAATAGAGTACTTAAAAAGAAAGAGAGAGGTTGGATCCCCTTCCTCAAGTCCGACTTGTCTTGTTCATTTCTTTATATTCTTGAATAATAAACTTTGGTCAATTTATAATTTCTTAAGGACATACTTTAAAGTTTATTAATCAATTAATATCATATATGATCATGTTATAATAATTAGTTAATTACGTGAGTTCATATCATACGTTCTGTCGATGTTCGGTACATGAGTCAGAAATGATCTTGTTTGAAAAGAATTATCAATGTAGCTGTATGTACATCATATCCAGAATATTATTAATGATTTAAATATCATATATATCCAGTATATATTCGTTTTATACTTATTCCACAATATTTGGAGATAAAAAGAAATGGAATGCACCGTTCATGGAGACAGTAGGCCGTACGTACGCATGAACGCTACATTGATTTCTTTGGCACATTAATGGAATTAAAACTATATGAGATATAGATATATATATATATTATAATTCCATTATAATATAGATGTTATACAGGTCACATATGTTCATTAATTTCATTCTTTATACATTCCATGTATTTCATGAACGAGTCACATCACTTGAGGGGGCGGTAGTCCACAGTTCCTCGTATGAAATTATCGCATTTGAACAACATGAAAAGCATAACGGTATGTTTTAAATATAAAATAAAGAAGCATATAGAAAACATAAATACCATATATATCATATATAAAATATATTGGCATCATAATGGCTACCATGAAAGGTGTTAAGAGAAGATTGTACAATCATCGTTACGTGAGGCAGTAATTCACTATCCACAGAAACAGTATGTTCTTTAACCATTAGATGGAGGTATGTGTTAGTGTAGCATGAATTCTTCCCAAAAAAAAATACTATTATTTTAAAGATAATTGTTTCTTTACAGAATAAAGTAATAATAAGTGTTTAGGGGGTTGGAGAAGAAAAATAAAACAAAAGAACACAAGTGAAGACATTACCTTTAAATCAGGTAACTCCTCTTGGTTTGAATCAAAAGGGTTTCTTGAAGAGATTTCTAAAAAAGGTAAGGATCCTAGGATAAAGAGAGGAATGTGGAGAGATAAAATGAGCAGAGTTTGGTCAAGCAAACGTCTTGAGAGGTGTGGGTAAGTGGGTAGAGGTGGGGGCCTTTTATAAGAGAGAGGAGGGGCAATCATGGAATGTCTTGAAAAGTTACTTTATTATAAAATGATTTTCGGATATTAAAGGTCCCATAATTATATATTTCAAGGATAAGGTGATAAGGGTTCGAAAACCACCCATACAATAGGTTTTTGAAAATTTTAGGTCTTATATTTTACCTTATCTTCTCGTTTTCTTTAAATCGTTTATTATGGAGGAAATCGTTGCATCATCATGGTGTAATAAATAAAAATAATTTCATTAATGTCTAAAAAGTATAAAACAATTTCTATGATGTAGGAAATATTTTTAGATTTATAATGGATATTTATAGTTAAAAATATGACTTGTATTACACCATGTAAAAATTTTAGTCGTAAAACAATACATGTTTGTGACATTTTTATTTTAACTTTAAATAAAATGTTATTAATGTAATTTTCCTACCACAGTGGCTCCATGGGGTCCCCAAGTTGACACATGGATTGTCTTGGTCATCCATGACTCACCCAATAAGGGAAGTACATGTTTCAAGGTTATTTCATATTATTATAACATTATCTTTACCTTAAATTACACTAATTACTTTTAATCGCGATTAATAAAACTTAAAAGTTACTATTCACCAAAAAATTATTTTAATCTTTTGAACCAAATTTTTCATACTAATGACAACCATGTATGTCATATTTTTGAAATTCAAATCACAGAAGTTGTAAAGTTTTATTTAAATGAAAAATTAGTTTTTTAACTACAACTTAGTGGTTTCACTATTTATCAAAAATTGAAGTTTTTCAGAAAAATACCAAAAATTCACCCTAAGCTATATTTAATATTTCGAATTTAAAAATGATGTCTATTTTACAAAATCCAAAACATAAAATTTTCATTAATTAATTTAATAATTAATTCTTGCTGTCAAAACAAATAGCTTGTTTTTAAGAAACAATATCTATTAAAATATTGACACCAGTTTAAGTCCAATTTCAAAGTGAATCTAATTTCAATGACAAAAATTGGATTAAATGGTGAAAATATATTATAATTGAACTTTAAAACCAATTCAAAATTTGATCTAATCATATAAATATATTAGATTAACAGCATGTTTTGAATTAAAATACAACATTTTCACTAAAACTCATCTTTATCGAAAAAATAACAAAAATTTACACAAAGTAAATTTTGATGCCCAGATTCTAAAGAAGGATTTTATTTTGTCAAATATAACATATAAAATCTTCAAAAGTATATTTAAAAAGGGTTATACATCAAAAGGAGGTTAATCGACCTTTTAAAGAACATTAGAAGATTTATGCTTAAAATTGGATTCATTCGCATTTTAGAACTCTAACATTTATTGGAAAAAATTAAAAATATATGAAAAACATATGTATTCATTTTTTAGTTAGTTATGTTCATTCCCACCCTTAAAATGGCTAGGATTTAACTATTAAATATAATATTATTATATTATTAGTGTGCAACATAATATTTCAAAGAAACTCGTTGTTGCGTATTGGGTACGCCATCGATCTATTAACATTTTATTCAAAAAGCTTGATAAACATGAGATTGTAATATTATATCTTTACCTGGGATGTTACATCCTTCCACCCTTTTGGAAATTTCGTCCTCACAATTTTAAAAATTGGGCTTGGAAAATTAATTGAAAGCCCCACATTGGAAAATGAGTAAATTAAACTGTCACTTTAAAAGAAAGAAAGGGAAGTACAAAGGTCACCCGAGTTAACCCGTAATAGGATTCCATGTCGGAAAACATTGATATGGAAGAAAAAAAGGGTCATGTTCTAAGGGAGAGTGATAGAAAACATGTTTAGGAGAAATTTAACCACCAGAAAATCACAAACTGTTGATGGGTTAAACAGTATTTGATTCCCCAGTAGGAAAAGATAACAGACAATATTTTTGTTTTTAAGTTACTTTTCATTGAGGAATTTATTTATGAGCCTAAATAAATCATAAGGAAACATACTTACTTGTCATGTAGAATCTCATATCCTACTAGATTTCTTACACAAAATAATATTTTCTCCAAAAGATTAGTATTTAGGATGACTTGCTCACATTAAGAGAGCTATAATAAACTTTTAGAGAATAACCTAATACACAAAACAGAACTATATATTTCCCATGTCTTTAGACCTTAACCAAAACCAAAATTTTTAGAACAAGATCAGATAATCCACAAGTGGATAATCCTTTATAAAAAAGAAAATCTATTCTTAATCTCCAAAAATTTTCCAAAAAAACCGAATGTTCAATGAAGACCATTCAATAAACAATTTTCCATAATATTCTTAAAAGTAAAAAAAACTAAGATTGAAACCCAAATATTTGAAGGATTTGATCACATAGTCTTCCAAGGTACAAATTAACATTTATCTTCAAATAACATCAGTTACTCTTAAATGCTCATATTGAAAAGTAATTAACCTAATCACATATCCTCTATGATAGGTTAATAATTTCCATAGATAACCCAAAATAAAATTACTCTAGATTCATAAAATCATCTAAATATAAATATATAGTCAAACTAATAGGGGAATTCACTTATTCCAAGGGTAGGCGATAAATACCAGTCGCACTTTGGTTGTGGGTTCGATTCCTGCTGCTTTTTCCGAAGCGACGGGTTGTCACACGGTCTGCGTGTTCTCATTTTTTCAAAACTATATAATTCATAAAACATTCCCCAAAATGAGATAAAATCTTCAAAAATAATCATAACATATTTTAACCACATGTTTATCTCATGCCTTTAATTTTCCATAATAACATATAGTAGCCCGTAATTACCTGAAAATTAAGGATCATATAAACCCTAATGGTTACCTTTATATTCATCACCTGAACTTCCACATTGAGTTGGTTCTCTCGTACAAGATGCATTAGAGTACTCACCAACATTCAAGTGGTTGATCATGACTCCTGATAGTTGGTTTAGAATAACCACGATATTTCTCATTGAATCCCCCATTTAATCAAATATCTTAATCAGAGAACCACCGCAGTTTCTTTCAATCCCATGGTCACTTTGGTGCCTGCTAGATCCATCCATTTACTAAAACCAAAAAGGTCAGTGTCAGTATATCAAAAAAATCATCATGTATTAATGAGGAAGATAAACACTAAGATATACTTGTCCAAGTTATCTCAAACTCATTCAAACATTAAAAAATAACAATGACTCTATCTAATATAATAACCATTTTGGTTATACACAACTTGTCACTTATTCTTAAATGACACCCTAACCTCTAAAGTTATCTAAACCGACCTCTGAAACCAACTATAAGGAACTGTCCTTAAACCTGACTTGATCTTGAGTTATTTTGAGAATACACATTGAGGATACTTTCAGGTTTAGAGGTTTAGAGAATTAGATCATAAATCATGCATTACATTCCACATTTAAACAAAGTGGTTACATAAAAGATTGTATTCATTTTTTCCCATCAACATAAACATATTTATAATAAAACATGGATTATTTCTTGACACTTCCTTGACACTATCATCATATCATGTTTATATCATCCTGCCTTTTTGTCACATAAACATTCATTACATTATACAAAACTGAGTTTCTTTAAGGTTTAGTGTCTTGGAAACCAAGAACTTAAAACATGAAAACATAAAACATTCTTCTTAAACACTTGAAAGGCTTCTCCTCATTTTCATCCTAGGTTCATTACTGCATCTCATAACCTGGGGACATACATCAAAATAAAGGGTGAGAAGAAGACCAGTAAGGGAAACAAGAGAAACATTTTACATGAGAACTTGAGATACTTCAATAAGGACAAGAAAATAACTTTAAGGAATAAGAAAGAAATCATGAGATATATCATAAATAAATAAAAAACGTTTTTCATAACTTGAAGATGTGGCTGCAACACTTAATATTGACAATCATTTCGTTTCACCAAGGTCCATCCCCAAGGTGTTGTTAAAAATTACCAAGGTCATTCACCAAGGCGTCGTTAAAAAATGGTCATCTTTAGAGATTAAGTCGTTACCCAATGCATTAGAGAGCTATCTGGGCGCACCCTTAAACTGTAATCTCTTGTGGTTACATCATTATCCAATGCAATGGGGCGCTATCAGGGCGCACCCTTAAATTTGCCTTTATTATCATTTGATCCACATATATCATCATCAATAATTTCATAATCAACCCATATAGCATAAAAGAAATGGGTTTCATTACATAATTATAACGTTTTAAAAACTACTTTAAAGACATGATCTTTATGTCACTTTAAACCCACGGAAAGGGAAAGAGGGTTTCATGTATGTAAATCCCAGAATTTAAAATAGAACATTTTGATATATATGTGAATACCCCTATAGAAATAAGAGCTTTGAGTATTCACTTTATAACATAAAATAATTTTGAGAAAAGAGAGAGAGGCACTTTGAGACGAAAAATCTGCAGCATAACGGCTATGTTTCGGGGTTTTAGAAAACATTGGGAAGAGAGGGGACATGGGTCAAACATTCATAAATGACCCATCAAACAGTAGAGGGACAAAATATAAGGGATTTAAGAACATGGTAATTAAATTTGAAAATATACCATATGAAATGAAGAACATTAAAGTAAGACAAAAATAAGATTTCTCTTATGAGAATTCGGCAGCCTAACGGCGTCACTTAAACTTCAACAAAAATGAATTGACAAGTTCAAATAGGGTCTCTCATTATATGAACATAAGAGTCCAGTATGATAGATATAGAGATCATACCCCAACATAATATAAAGGAACATTCAAGACTTGACATGGAATTAGAACTTTGAAAAGGGAGAAAGGTGCAAGGACCACTTAAAAATTTAAAAGCCTAACGACGCCACTTAAACTTCAAAATACTGAATTGAAGAGATCAAATGGGGTATCTCATCATATAGTCATAAACGATAAGTATGATAGATATAGAGATCATACCCCAACATAACAAAAAAGAACTTGAAATAATTGACATGAAAGTAGAACTTCAAAACGAGAAGGGTGAAGAACCACTTAAAAATTCGGCAGCCTAACAGCGCCACTTAAAACTTCAAAATACTGAATTGAAGAGAACAAATGGGGTATCTCATCATATGGTCATAAAATATCAGTATGATAGATATAGAGATCATACCCCAACATAACAAAAAGGAACTTTAAATAATTTACATGAAAGTAGAACTTCAAAACGAGAAGGGTGAAGAACCATTTAAAAATTCGGCAGCCTAACGGCGCCACTTAAAACATCAAAATACTGAATTGAAGAGATCAAATGGGGTATCTCATCATATTATCATAAAATATCAGTATGATAAATTTATAGATCATACCCCAACATAATAAAAATGAACTTGAAATACTTTACATGAAAATAGATCTTGAAAATGAGAAGGGAGAAAGAGTCTGTTACAAAAATTTCGGCAGCCTGACGGCGCCACTTAAAACTTCATAAAATGAAATAATGAGAGTAAGAGGGGATCGCTCATTATATGAACATAAAAAGAGACGTAATAGGAGTATAAAAAGAACATCCTACAACATAATAACATGGAGCATAAAAGTAATGACATAAAAGAGATCACTTGAAAAGAAAGAGAGGGGTCGGATCCCTTACTTTAAAATGTAACTCTTAAACCTCAAAGGTTGGGACCTTGAGGGCTTGGGGGCACCTTGGGAGGACTCCTTGGGAGGTAAAGAGACCAGAACATCTTTGGGGAAGAGTGGGGAGTCTAATGAATGATAGGAGGGCTTGGTATTTATAGGGAAAGTGAGGGGACAAGGAATTAATGGCCAAGGGACACCTCAAATGTGCTTTTCTAAAACCAATGTGCTCTCCCTTGATATTTCCCAACAAGTTAGGCCACATGGGCCCCCCAATAAAATAATTCATCACCCTTGGCCTGAAAATCCTTAAAATATCTCATGACATCATCATGACATAGCTATGATGTCATTAAACATACCAAAACCCTAAAACTTCATTTTTACTATTCACTGAAAATTCAACTTTCTCAGAAAAATCCCAAAATTTCACACTAACAAAATATCAATGCTCTGATTTAAAAAATGAACTCCATTTTATAAAAATAATTTTCTAAATATTTTTAATTTAATTTTTAATTAAAAAACACTATTCACCTGAAAAAACTAATACTTGAATAACAATTTATGAAACCGTTATTTAACCATTTTATTGAATCACATTACTTAATCAAGGTGCCTAGATTATTTTAAAACTTTCATAAAGTGAGATTAATAATCCATTTGGTCATATTACTAATCCTAATCATGAAATCACTATTCATAATTTACTATTCATCAAAAATCAAGTTGATCTTATTAGACTCCAAATTTTGTAGTGAACATAATTGTAGAAGACCATTTTTTGAAAATCATTACACATTTTTAAATATTTAAGGTTTACATAAACATTTTTAAAATATCCTTTTTCTAAAATTCATCAAAAATATGCATACTATATTTATCCGGTCATTTGAAAATTCATAAACATCATCATAAGAAGAAATCCCAATTTTTATTTAAAACAAACGATTACACAAGGCAGTTACGGTATTATTACATATCCCCTTATAATACCAGCATAGGACCTAAGAGTAAGGTGTGCTAGGGTGATAGAATCTTGGGGAGGCTCGGTCAACATTGCCCGAGTAGTAATTTCTATCAGTTTGAACTTCTCGCGAAGGCGATTCCGTTCTAGCTTCACATGATGAAGTTCGGCTTGGGTTTGGTCCAGAGAAAAGACCAATGGTGCTACCTCCTTCCCAAGTTCTGTTAGATGGGCTTCCATCGGTCCAAGACTACTAGGTGAGGCCATCAAATCTTCTTTCTATAATAATTAACCAAGATTACTTGTATTTAGAGACAATAATCAAAACATTTTGTTCACAGTGGTCATATTGACGGATGGTCATATAACAGTCAAAACCCACTGGTCTCATTTAAATTATAATCATGTTTATCAAATAAAACATTTTTGTTGAGTATAAAAATAAAATAAAATAACACATGAAATTAGGAAACAAGATTTATTCAAATTTTGGGCCGTTATAATCTTCCCCCCTTAAGAAATTGCGTCCTCGCAATTTTTAAAAATTGGGTTTTGAAATTTCATTGAAATTCCCACATCGGAAAAAGAGTCAGTAACACAATTACTTTAAAAGAAAGAAAAGGAAGTACAAAGGCCACCAGAGTTTACTCATACTAAGATTCCATGTAGGAAACATGGATATGGAGGAGAAAACAAAGGGTCACGTTCTAAAGGAGAGTGATAGAAAACATGATTAGGAGGAAGTTAACCACCGGAAAATCCCAAAATTATGATGTGTGTAAGCGGTCTATGATTACCTAGTAGGAAACGTAAACCAACAACGTTTTTGTTTTACGTTCCTTTTCATAACATTGAGGAATTCATTTACTACATAAAACAAAAACATAAGGAAATATATCTACCATCATGTAGAGTTTAATAATTTAATAATTTTCTACCAAAACTAATCTTTTCTCCAAACGATGAGAATTCAAAACTAGTTGGTCTCATCAAAACACAAGAATCATATTCTAGAGAATCACATAATCCACAAAACATCAACTATATATTTCTTCTATCTTTAAACATGATCCCAAAAACAGAAAGGGTAAGGTAAAACAACTCTTCAAAAAGAAAGAATCCCATAGGAATGGAAACTACCTTTAAATCTTCAAAGTTCCATGGTACTACCCATAGTTCATCATTGACCATTCCATAAATAACGGTCATTAAGATTCCTTAAATTAAACCAAACTAATAATGAAACCCAAATACAAGAAGGATTTGATAACATGGTCTTCCAAAATAAACTTCATTGTTCATCTCCAAACAACATCAACCACTCCTAACATCTTATAACAAAAGTAGCTAACCTAAACATATTTTACCCAAGATAGGTTAATCATTTCCATAAGTAACCTAAATAACTATAATTCCACCTTAAATTCATCGATTCTTCAAAATATAAGTCAACCTTACTCCTCAATGAAAATACCGTAGTAATCTATTTACCTCGATCAAATACGGTTCCCAAATTAATGAATGTCATCCAAAATAATAACCATCTTTTAATCCCCTAATCATCTCTGTTGTATTAATACGGAAATCGTAGCATTTCCTATCACTTTGGTTGTTGGGAAATGTTCTTCCATTTCCCTCCATTAACTAAGAAAAGTAACTATAATTAGGGGCTTAAATACTTAGCTAATAATCATTAAAAGGAACTTAAAGCATATAAGGATAACTTGTAGAAGAAAAGTATACCCTAAATTGTGATCCCCTAGGTTCCCATCTAGGTTATCCATGATCATATATTTTTATGTGAATCTTTATTTTGTTTTATCCTTGTTCCTTTAATAATGGTTCATACTAAGCTTATAAATTTACCAAAGCATATCCCCCAGGAGTGTCGTAACCAAGAGTGCAGCAAGGCCCGTTGTCGTGTACCAGTTCCCGTTCGAGTCCAGCTCAAAGTGGTGTTTTCGGGTTTTACCCCTATGTACATCTGTGCCAGAGCCACCTCTACCTGCTCATATCCAGACAGGGATGTATTTTCTTGGCAACCCATTACTCAATACTCACCAAAATAACGGGAAGATTTCATATATATAAAATTTTCTATAGGGTTCTTCCTAGAGTTTTCATATACTAATTTACACAAATAAATAAACCATCCTTTGATACCAACTATAAAATCCCACCTTTTTATCACATAAAATTTCATTACATTATACAAAACTGAGGATCTTTAAGGTTTAGTGACTTGGAAACCAGGAACATAAAACATGAAAACATAAAACATTCTTCTAAAACACTTGAAAGGCTTGTCCACATGTTCATCCTAGGTTCATTACTGCATCTCATAACCTGGGGACATACATCAAAATAAAGGGTGATCAGAAGGTCCAGTAAGGGAAACAAGAGAAACATTTTACATGCGAACTTTAGATACTTCAATAAGGACATGAAAAAAACTTTATGGAATAAGAAAGAAATCATGAGATATATCATAAATAAAAAAAAACATTTTTCATAACTTGAAGATGTGGCTGCAAAACTTAATATTAACAATCATTTCGTTTCAGCAAGGTCCATCCCCAAGGTGTCGTTAAAAATTACCAAGGTCATTCACCAAGGCGTCGTTAAAAATGGTCATCTCTAGAGATTAAGTCTTTACCCAATGCATTAGAGTGCTATCTGGGTGCACCCTTAAACTGTAATCTCTTGTGGTTACATCATTATCCAATGCAATGGGGCGCTATCAGGGTGCACCCTTAAATTTGCCTTTATTATCATTTGAGCCACATATATCATAATCAATAATTTCATAAACAACCCATATAGAATAAAAGAAATGGGTTTCATTCCATAATCATAACGTTTTAAAAATTGCTTTAAAGACATGATCTTTATGTCACTTTAAACCCACGAAAAGGGAAAGAGGGTTTCATGTATTTAAATCCCGGAATTTAAAATAGAACATTTTGATATATATGTGAATACCCCTTTAGAAATAAGATCTTTGAGTATTCACTTTATAACATAAAATAATTTTGAGAAAAGAGAGAGAGGCACTTTGAGACGAAAATTCTGCAGCATAACGGCTATGTTTCGGTGTTTTAGAAAACATTGAGAAAAGAGGAGACATGGGTCAAACATTCATAAATGACCCATAAAACAGTAGAGGGAATAAATATAAGGGATTTAAGAACATGTTAATGAAATTTTAAAATATACCATATGAAATGAAGAACATGAAAGGAAGACAAAAATAAGATTTCTCTTATGAGAATTCGGCAGCCTAACAGCATCACTTAAACTTCAACAAAAACGAATTGACAAGTTCAAATAGGGTCTCTCATCATATGAACATAAGATTACAGTATGATAGATATAGAGATCATACCCCAAAATAATAGAAAGGAACTTTCAATACTTGACATGGAATTAGAACTTTGAAAAGGGAGAAAGGTGCAAGGACCACTTAAAAATTTTGCAGCCTAACGACGCCACTTAAACTTCAAAATACTGAATTGAAGAGATCAAATGGGGTCTCTCATAATATGTTCATAAAATATCAGTATGATAGATATAGATATCATACCCCAACATAACAAAAAAGAAACATGAAATAATTGACATGAATGTAGAACTTCAAAACGAGAAGGGTGAAGAACCACTTCAAAATTCAGTAGCCTAACGGCGCCACTTAAAACTTCAAAATACTGAATTGAAGAGATCAAATGGGGTCTTTCATCATATGGTCATAAAATATCAGTATGATATATATAGAGATCATACCCCAACATAAAAAAAAATAACTTGAAAAAATTGACATGAAAGTAGAACTTCAAAATGAGAAGGGTGAAGAACCACTTAAAAATTCGGCAGCCTAACGGCGCCACTTAAAACATCAAAATACTAAATTGAAGAGAACAAATGGGGTCTCTAATCATATGACCATAAAATATCCGTATGATAAATTTAGAGATCATACCCCAACATAATAAAAAGGAACTTGAAATACTTTACATGAAAATAGATCCTGAAAAATGAGAAGGGAGAAAGAGTCCGTTACAAAAATTTCGGCAGCCTAACGACGCCACTTAAAACTTCATAAAAAGAAATAATGAGAGTAAGAGGGGATCACTAATTATATGAACATAAAAATGGAATTAAGAGGAGTATAAAAGAACATCCTCCAACATAGGAACATGGAGCATAAAAGGAATGACATAAAAGAGATCACTTGAAAAGAAAGAGAGGGGTCATATCCCTTACTTTAAAATGTAACTCTTAATACTCAAAGGTTGGGACCTTGAGGGCTTGGGGGAACCTTGGGAGGACTCCTTGGGAGGTAAAGACACCAGAACATCGTTGGGGAAGAGTGGGGAGTCTAATGAATGAGAGGAGGTCTTGGAATTTATAGGGAATGTGAGGGGACAAGGCATTAATGGCCAAGGGACACCTCACATGTGCTTTTCTCAAACCCATGTGCTCTCCCTTGATATTTCAAAATAAGTTAGGCCACATGGGGCCCCCAAAACAATAATTCATCACCCTTGTCCGGCCAATCCTTAAAATATCTCATGACATAATCATGACACAACTATGATGTCATTAAACATACTGAAACCCTAAAACTACATTTTTACTAATCACTGAAAATTCAACTTTCTCATAAAAATCCCAAAAATTCACACTAACCAAATATCAATGCTCTGATTTCAAAAATAAACTCCATTTTATAAATATAATTTTCTAAATATTTTTAATTTAATTTTTAATTAAAAAACACTATTCACCCAAAAAAACTAATACTTGAATAATAATTTATGAAACAGTTATTTAACCATTTAATTTAATCACATTACTTAATCAAGGTGCCTAGATTATTTTAAAACTTTCTTTAAGTGAGATTACTAATCCATTTTCTAATATTACTAATCCTAATCATAAAATCACTATTCATAATTTACTATTCATCAAAAATCAAGTTGATCTTATTATACTCCAAATTTCGTACTGAACATAATTGTAGAAGACCATTTTTTGAAAATCATTACACATTTTTAATTATTTAAGGTTTACATAAACATTTTTAAAATATCCTTTTTCTAAAATTCAAAAAAAATATGCATACTATATTTATCCGGTTATTTGAAAATTCATAAACATCATAATAAGAAGAAATCCCAATTTTTATTTAAAACAAAGGATTACACAAGGCAGTTATGGTCTTGTTACATGTCCCCCTATAATACCAGCATAGGACCTAAGAGTAAGGTGTGCTAGGGTGATAGAATCATGGGGTGGCTCGGTCAACATTGCCCGAGTAGTAATTTCTATCAGTTTGAACTTCTCGCGAAGGTGATTCCGTTCTAGCTTCACATGATGAAGTTCGGCTTGGGTTTGGTCCAGAGCAAAGCCCAATGGTGCTACCTCCTTCCCAAGTTCTGTTATATGGGCTTCGATCAGTCCAAGACTACTAGGTGAGGCCATCAAATCTTCTTTCTATAATAATTAACCAAGATTACATGTATTTAGAGATAATAATCAAAACATTTTGTTCACAGTGGTCATATTGACTGATGGTCATATAACAGTCAATACCCACTGGTCTCATTTTAATTATAATCATGTTTATCAAATAAAAAAAATTGAGTATAAAAAAAATAAAATAAGACATGAAATTAGGAAACAAGATTTATTAAAAATTTCGGGCCGTTACAATGTTCCTTTCCCTGGACCTTTGAAAAACATATCAAAAACTTGGGATGAGCATAAAAAGCTCAGTAAGGGATATAGAAATACGGAAAGGAAACATTAGTACATGTATACATAAGAATCAATGAAATCATACATTACTCATAAAACATAAGCACATTAACATACCTCATGAAATCATAAGATTTATGAATAACTCATAGAAATCATAAGACATAAAGGTAACTTGAGGCATTCATAACATTATTATGTAGGGAGTAACCCTCATTGTTACGTTTGGAATACACATCACAGTATATTACTTACATATATTCGGAGAAACCTTACCGTTCAACTCCTTCACGTTACCCAATGCATTGGAGAGCTATACCGGGCTCACCCACCCATAGTTTATCACGGAACCACCTGATTTCATAAACATTGCCCAAGAACCATAACATAATCATAACAATTAAAAAATGCATAAAAGAAACATAAAATTTCCACATTTCAATCACAAGAGATCACATCATGATATTGACATAAATAAAAACATCAACTAAAATCATTAAAACTCTATGAGAGAAATATCGCTTTATACTTTGAAAATATTGAAAGAATACATTTAAAAGAGATTTCAGAATCAAACTGCCCCATACCACTTCGAAACTTTTGAAAGGTTTTTAAAACATTAATGTCCGTATAAATAAATCCATAAAACCATTTTTAAAACAAGGACATGGATGATAAATGTTTAAAATAATAGTTCTTTTAAACCATTTAAAATAATGTTTTAATAAAAGAGTCTTTTTCCATTTTGAACATTTAAATTATAAGCCAGATGAATGAAGACCATTTTCAAAACATTTAAATGACTTTAGTATAGACATAATATGGATATGAAAAGTCAAAGGGGCTGTATATACACTTTATAAAAGAATAAATGTGCATATCATTAAGAAATGTCTCAATGAGAAGAAATTGAGATGTAATCACAATCAAGGATCATGCCATTAGAGCAAGGATAATGAAATGAAATAATTATGTGTGAAAAACATAAATACAATAAATATAAGTGGATAATCATTGTAGAACAATCATATGTCATCCACATATATTCATAACACGACATGATCAAGAAGTAGAGGATTAACCCAAATAATTTGAATTGGTTTAAGAAGTTCCCTTGCAAAAATTTGATAGACTAACGATGTCACATAAAATTGTCGAAAAAGAGTTGATGAGAGAGATAAAGGGTATCTCATCACTTGGACATAAAATTTACAGCAATAAGGATATATAATAACATATCCCAACATAATATGATGTAATTTAAAAGAAAAAAAAAGAAGTCTTTTAAAAATAGGAGGGTGAAAGGTTCCCTTACCGACATGGGTAACTTTTGAAACGTACACCCCATGAAAGAAGGACTATACAACATTGATGTAAATAATCATAAATGAAATTATATTACAAAAAGAGTAGAATAATGGGCAGTACATACACCACTCAAAGGAAATGGTGGTAAATGTAGTATAAATCCCACGAGAATAAAAGTGAGATGAAAAGTCACTTATGAAAACTCGGCAGCCTAACAGCGGCACTTTAAACATCAAAAAATGGATTTATGAGATCCAAGAGGGTCTCTCATAATATGAACATAAAAATTACAGAATAAGGAATATAAAATAACAACCCCAAAAATAATAAAGATGATCTTAAAAGAAGTGACATAAAAGAGAGTACTTAAAAAGAAAGAGAGAGGTTGGATCACTTACCTCAAGTCCGACTTGTCTTGTTCATTTCATTATATTCCTGAATAATAAACATTGGTCAATTTATATTTTCATAAGGAAATAATTCAAAGTTTATTATTCAATTAATATCATTTATTATCATGTTATAATAATTAGTTAATTACGTGAGTTCATATCATACATTTTGTTGATGTTCGATACATGAGTCAAAAATGATTTTGTTTGAAAAGCATTGTCAATGTAGTTGTATGTACATCATATCCAAAATAGTATTAATGATTTAAATATCATATATATCCAGTATATATTCGTTTTATACTTATTCCATAATATTTGGAGATAAAAAAGAAATGAAATGCACTGTTCATGGAGACGGTAGGCCGTACGTACGCATGAACGCTACTTTCATTACTTTGGCACATTAATGGGATTAAAACTAGATGAGATATATATATATATATTATAATTATAGTATAATATTTATTTTATATAGGTCACATATTATCATTAGTTTCATTCTTTATACATTCTATGTATTGCATGAATGAGTCACATCACTTGAGGGGGCGGTAGTCCACACTTTCTCGTATTAAATTATCGCATTTGCACAACATGCAAAGCATAAAGGTATGTTTTAAATATAATATACAGAATCATATAGAAAAAATAAATACCATATATATCATATATTAAATACAGTGACATCATAATGGACAACATTAAAGGTGTTAAGAGAAGATTGAACAATCATCATTTCGTGAGGTAGTAATTAGACATCCATAGAAATAGTATGTTCATTAACCATTAGACGGAGGTGTGTGTAAGTGTAGAACTAATATTCCACATAAAAACATCCTAGTATATTTAAGATACTTTTTTTGTTACAAAATAAAGGAATAAAAAGTGTTTAGGGGGTTGAAGAAGAAAAATAAAACAAAAGAACACCAGTGAAGACATTACCTTTAAATAGGGTAACTCCACTTGGTTTGAACCAAATGGGTTTCTTGAAGAGAATTCCGCCAAAGGTAAGGATCATAGGATAAATAGAGGGATGTTGAGAGATAAAATCATCAGAGTTTGGTCGAGCCAAAGGCTTGAGAGGTGAGGATAAGGGGGTAGAGGTGGGGGACTTTTATAAGAGGGAGGAGGGGCACTCTTTGAATGTCTTGAAAAGTTAGTTTATTATAAAATGATTTTCTGATATTAAAGTTCCCACGGTTATATATTTCTAGGATAAGGTGATAAGGGTTCTAAATCCACCCATCCAATTCTTTTTTTACAAGTTTATGACCTATATTTTACATTATCTTCTCATTTTATTTAAATCGTTTATTAGTGAGGTAATCGTTGCATCATCATGGTGTCATAAATAAATTAAATTATTTAATGTCTAAATATTATAAAAAAATACTATGATGTAGAAAATCTTTTTATCTTTCTAATGGATATTTATATAATAAAATATGACTTGTATAACCCCATGTCGAATTTGTTTTGGTAAAAAAATACATGTTTGTGACATTTTTATTTTAACTTTAAATAAAATTTATTAATGACATTTTCATAAGAAAGTGGCTCCATGGGTTCACAAAGTTGTCCCATGGATTGTCTTGGATTTCCATGACAAATAAAATAATGTTAGGACATGTGTCAAGGTCATTTCATATTATTATAACATTATCTTTACCTTAAATTACACTAATTACCTTTAATCGCGATTAATAAAACATAAAAGTTACTATTCACCAAAAAATTATTTTAATCCCATTGAACCAAATTATAAATACTAATAACAACCATATAAGTTGGATTTTTGAAATTCAAATCACAGAAGTGGTAAAGTTTCATTTAAACAAAAAATCAGTTTTTTAACTACCACTTAGTGGTTTCACTATTCATCAAAAATTGAAGTTTTTTAGAAAAGTACCCAAAATTTTCCCTAAGCTATATTTGATATTCCAAATTCAAAAATGATGTCTATTTTAAAAAATTCAATACATAAAGGTTTCTTTAGTTAATTTAATAATTAATTCCCACTGTCAAAACAAATAGCATGTTTTTAAGAAATAATATCTATTAAAAGATTGACATCACTTTAAGTCCAATTTCAAAGTTAAATTAATTCCAAATACCACAATTAGATTAAATGGTAAAAATATATTCTAAATTCACATTAAAACCAATTCAAAATATGATCTAATCATATAACAAAATTAGATTAAAAGGAGGTTTTGAATTAAAATACAACATTTTCACTAAAACTGATCTTTATCGGAAAAATAACAAAAATTTACACAAAGTAAATTTTGATGTCCATATTATAAAGAAGGATTTAATTTTGTCAAATTTAAGATATAAAATCTGAAAAATAATATTTAAAAAGGGTTCACCATCAAAAGGCGGTTAATCGACCTTTTAAAGAATAATAGAAGATTTATGCTTAAAATTGGATTCATTCTCATTTTAATCCTCTAACATTTATTGGAAAAAGTAAAAATATTTTACAAACATATGTAATCATTTTTTAGTTAGTTCTATTCATTCCATCCATTAAAACGTCTAGGAATTAACTATTTAAAATAATATTATAATATTATTAGTGTGCAACATAATATTTCAAAGAAACTCGTTGTTGCATATTAGGTACGCCATTGAGATATTAACAATTTATTCACAAATATTTATAAACATGAGAATGTAATATTATTTATTTGCCTGGGCTATTACATAGTCTATATTACCACAATGGGAGGTTATCCTCAAATAATTATTTCTAAACTCCCAATAGTCTTACAAATTCTTTATTATCAAAAAAATCCTTCCAATAGCTTTATACAACATTAATATAGTGACATTATGATCTCCTAGCGTACTCTGAGTCACATAGGTTCTATGGATTGACATCTTGTATATGAAAGTGTTTCTTTGAGGCTTATTTTTTGTTATAAATTACAAGGTCTGCACAGGATGCTTTCACATAAATATAACTAATCTATATTAACTGAACATTAGATTCTTTTAATTATAACAGATCTTCAAGAATACATATCAAGTCGGTTTCCGCTTGAACCTCAGTTTCATAGATATTTATAACATATTTAACAAGATTATTTACTCATTTTAATCTTCTATCATTATATTTTATTAAATATTCTTCATCTTAACATAGACTCGCATATCTAGTCACTAATCAATAAATGATTTCATCCTCCAATTTAGCCTTGATACTCAGATGATCGAACTTTTAAACATAGGCTCGTATGATTATTGTTCTTACTTAAAGAGGAATTATTCAATATCTCTCAACACATAATTGTATCTCACATAATCGAATTTTATTAACAACTAACTATATTTCTTCCTTTTCTATTTATAAACAGGTCACCGAGAAATTTTATTTTCTATTTTGGAATATAGAATATCCACATAATAATTTTGTTAATATGATCTCTATTTAATTTTCATATCGTGTTTTTATGTGGGATCCCCCCATGATATAAATATCTATTTTTCACAGAATTATTTTCTTGTGGTTAATTACATAAGTGATTTTGTTTTTTTTCATTCCTGTTACATTATAATTTTTATTGACTAAAAAATGATATTATAGAGTCTTAAAATAGGCTCAAGACCATCCTACTTTCATTCTCACTCTACTAGTTTAAGGTCACCATTCATAATTTTCCTCTATATACTCATATTAACATTCTCAGTCACTTAGATTAGGATTGTCTTCAACCTATATAATTAGATTTAAATTATTCAAAAAAATTAAAATTTATTGTATGTACATCTACCACTAGTTTTGTATTACTCATAATTTTTTTATGAAATATCGATACTAAAATTCACAGTTTACGTTCTCTGTTTCAATATGATAAATTATACAACATTTCCAATTTATATTCATTCATATTTATATAGCATGAGGGAGTCATTGATAAAATGTAGACATTAAATTGATCTACATATTCAGATAATAGCATATATTTATTTCATTGAACAATATTCTCCTTTAATTATCATGAATTGCATTGTGCTTTTTGATGTTTCAAAAAATTAATACATGTTCATGCATATTCATATTTCAACCTAAATCTAGAATGTATTATTTATTTACTCATTTAAATATTCTAGAACTAATATTACTTAATCTTATTTAAATATTATTTAAAAATCAAATCACATCAATGAAAAGAATGTATAACACTTCTATGGGATTTCTTAATCATATATCAATGGACAAAGAATCTTAAAATTCATTTTAATCCTTATATTATGATATCAAAAAACCTTAACTTTTTAGTCATTAGTGAAAAAGTCAAGATTGATTGTGTGGTTAATCTCAATGTATCAAACATATGATGATCAACCATGATGTAGACAAGTGACCTTGTATATTGACTCTAAAAAAATGTATGATTGTGACTATATATTGTGCGACTCAAGAATAATGCTAAAATATGTGGATTCCACACATAACTGTGAAGATCGACTGAATGCACGTGATATATACCAGGATGATCATCCATGCATATCGGTCATCTTCCAAAGCTAACATATGATGTAGATTGACCTTGACGCACAGAGCAGCAAACAAAGTGACCTCGTGAATACATTTTTCACTTAAAACCCAATATCTACAAATTCTTCAGTTAATATTATGGAATAAAAAAACTATCTCCCACAATTCTCAATCACATAAAAACATATCAAATCAAATATTTTAATATTTATAACTTCTTTGGACACCTATAATCCATTCCTAAGTATGTATGAAACAAATATTCACATATTTTATTATCTACATGATTTCCCACTATATATCATTTATAACATCCAACATAGTTTTATAAAATAATCTCCCAATGTTCAAAACATATATTTCATTAGGGAATTATAAAATCAGAAAAGGATGGAATTCTCCAAACTCGCAGATTTTTAAAATATCCAATCATCTTTCTATTTAACACTACATATAATAGATTTTTTATTTTATTCAATAAATCCAACACTTTATATATTCAAACCTAATATAGATTGTACTATAACTCTTTAATAACATTTCATGATCATCCATGATGATTATATCAAAAAATCATATGATATAGGGGATTACAATAGATCTTTTCCAACCATATGTTCTAAGGCCACCGACACTTCCATCATTATTTTTCAACATGTGATATTACCTTTTTATTTCTGGTGGAAGAATTTTGATTCTAATTTATCAATAATGTATGGGCAGTGTCTACAATATTCATGTCACTAGATACTCTATTCAAATACTAATATTTCTTAATGTACGTTGAACTCCACTTATAAAAATTAAACTAAATTCAATTTTTGGGCCACACAATCCATAATGGCCCAATAATATGTTTGTTCATATATTATATTGATGTTAATCATGGGAATGTACAACCCCAATCTTCCATGATACGTTTCTCTTTGAATAATATAATATCCTACATTTTACACCACATTGAGTTCTAACACACCACGACCAATCAAACTACCCATTCAAAAGGTAGTTATGAATAGTAATACCTAATTTTTGAAATTTTAAAAAATTTATTTTACAAACTGGAAATAATTTTTGTGTTCGAAATATCAATATTAGATTTGGGTTAATTTTTGGTATTTTTCTAAAAGCATTCATTTTTTGATGAATAGTGAAAAACAATGCATTATGGTTTAAAACTGAGTTTTTATTTTAATAATTATTTTTACATTTAAATATATTTAAAGTCAAAATAGATACATAATACCTATAATAATTCAATGTAATTCATTGGAGTCATTTTATAATAAAATTAGATATATAAAATTTTATTGAACTTTTTAACGTCTTTTACCCACCTTCTAGGATATTTGAAAATCTACATAAAATTTAATTTTACCGCTTCTATTAATTGAATTTATGAAATCTGAGAGACACAATTGACATCACTATGTAAAATGTAGTTCAATAGAATGAATATAATTTCTGGTAAATAGTAACTTTTGAATTTTATTTACCACTTTTAAAAGTAAATAGAGTAATTAAAAGAATCATTAATTTTATAATTACCCCAACACATGTCCTAATTCTACTAGATACGTTATTTTGACCAAAATAAACATTAGGGGAAAAAGAAGATCCTTTTTGATCCATTTGGGTTATATTAGCACATTTATTATATTTTATTTAAAGAATAGTTAAAAGAGCCGAATTCAAAATTTAATAACTAATCCATTTTTACTAAAGGGTTATAATTATGATAAATTCGACATTAAATTTCATTATACATCTAAAAATATTTCCTAAATCATAGTATTTAATTTATAATTTTTAGACATTAAATAGATAAATTTATTTGTGACATAATGATGATGCAGTAATTATCTTATTAACGAAAGATTACAATAATTGATGTTATAAATATTAAAATAACTGTAAGTTGAATCTTTTGTTGACATAAACGAATTTTATAGGTGAATATGACAAATTTTGGTTGATTCCATGTATTTTTCGAAGTAATCAAGTTGTTATTACATTCAGCAAAACCAAATACTAAATAATGTCAAAATTGACATAAATGAGATTTTAAATCAAATACTATTTTATTAAATGTTATAATATACTAAAAATATAAGATACAGCCAAAGGTCTTAGATAAGTTTAATATGTCATTAATTAACCACTTGAGATTCTCTTAACATTTTATAGTAATTTTATACACTATTTAATATAAAAATACAACAATACATGGTAAATGTTAAACTATTTAACTACAAGATAAATCTAAAAGATAATGTTAACATGTGGACCTAAAATTGTCCGAAACATATTGTTTGTGAATATTTAGACCCATTACCACCTTATCCTAGAAATAAATACATTTGGAGCTATTATAAACCAAAAATAATTTTATAATAAATTAGAACTTCAATCTCTTCCTAATGTGCATCTCACCTCTTGTATAAAAGGGTACTTCCCCATCGCTTAAATTCACACCTAAAAAGCCATTTGTCTCCACCAAATACACTCACATCAACCTAGAGTCCATACTTTGATCATATATCCAACCTAAGGATCTCATTTATTCAAATCAAATAGAAGAACCCAACGAAGAGGTAATTATTTCATCACCACTTTCAATGTTCTTTTCTTCTTCCACTTCCTTTTTCTTTGTGTTTCCATTACAAAATAATAAAACCAATACCTTCTAAATAATATGATGTTTTATAAATATGGTACAACTATATTCATTATTCTATCCATACTATGAATGAAAAAGTCACGAAAGGTGTGTGTGTACGGCTTACCGTCTCCACGTCCTGGTTTAGTTTGTTATTCAACACTTCATTATTTGGATGGGTATAATAATGATGTATAATTGATGTAAATAACAAATATAACATGTTAATGATTCTTTATATATAATATACCATCCAATCACATACGATTTCACCATCAATAGATTGATATTGTTGCCCATCCGTACGTACGACTTACCGTCTCCACGACGCGATATGATTTCAGTCCCCATTGTAACAATTCAAGAATAACTTTTAATTCATGATTAAAAAATAATATATAAGAACTTAATATCATTATAGATATGAATCAAATAATCCTATCCATAAAAACATGACTTATGTAACAAATCATATAATGGAAAACGAATCAGTTAACACCCAAAATAATGATTCTACTGAAATATTATTAACAACGAAATATTAGAAGATCATATATGATATCATGTTTATGTATGTGGTTCTTGTATAATTTAATAACAACTATTTAACTATTATACATGAGGCTAATTTACCCTCTTCTAAGGTAAAGTAAAAGGTAAGGGTAAATTTCACAATCTATTTATTATATGTGGTAGTTTATACATAAGTGTCTCTTGGGACCTCTTTATCATCCACATATGTGATTCTTAAAAAAGTATTTCAAAAAATTTCTTTACTATTTAGTAGACTATGGGTTAATGTCATTTATACCCTTCTTTGACTTTTATAAAATGCTTTTAAATGAATCTTTCTTTTGTTTTCCAAATATGTTACTTTATAAATTTTTATACAAATTAAGGAATGCATATTTTTTTACTTATATGGGGAGTGCATCCATTTTACACCATTATAACACCTTTGAAGATTCCCTTATATGCTTATAATAATATTTTCAATGTAAACTTTTTATTTAAATTGAAATGATTTCAAAGTATAAAAATATATTTCACTCAAATAGTTTTTAAATTGATTTTATCCATTTGAACATCCTTTGTTTTATTTTACGCAAGTTTGAAGTTGATTCATTATGATACAATCATCCATATTGTATTTTTGGTTTTGTGATATGTTTGGATGTGGATGTGATAATTTTATACCATTCATGGTTTATGGTTAAAGTGTTAACATTTCGTATTGTAGTTTTAATATGAATGTTTATGTTACGTTTCAATCATTTCATATAAGGAATGATTTGGATGTATTAATTGATGGGTGGGCCTGTTGTAACCCCTCGATGCATCTGTAGGTCACATGAGAAAACTAGTATCTTGGAACAACACCTTGACAAAAAAAAATTTTACAGTCTTTGCACGAGGCCTTGACTCCTGGTTAAGATGTCCAACATCATGCTTTCTATCATTATGAGATTATCTATTGATATTACATGTGATTATTTGACTAGTAGAATACCCATGTGACTATGTAAATGGTATTATTTTATTTATAATTTCCATATTATGCTAAATTTTATTTTTAAAAGGAATTTTTTTTAGTCTTATACATTGTCTTAAATGTTTATGCTTATTTATGAAAATTTCCACTATATAGTTATCCTAAATGAGCATATGAGATCACCCCTTTCTTATGTTTTATTTTTTCCATGATGTGAAAATGTATATTATGATTGACCTATAGGGATAGGTTAATGGATATGAGTGTGTTCAATGGAGAACCAATGTTGATTTTTTTATTTTCAAAATTTAATGTACAACTTATGTATGTATCTTTCACTTCCATTGCTACAAAATTGAACGGTCTTTCAAGACTTGATCTCTTGTGATCATTCAAATTTTATGCAATATTGCACAGACTCTAGGTAAAAAGGGTCATGGCATATAATTGGCATCACAGAAAGGTTAGTACAAACCTTGGAAAGTAGATTTTGAAAACTCTTAGTAGAGAACATTACCCTAAGAAAGACTTTGAGGATTAGTATAGAAGAACATCCAAAAAATTTGGTAATGTAGATATTCTGTGGGTTTTACAATCAATAGATCCCTATCTAGATTCTAAAAGTGGATGTGGTTCGAGCACATATGTACCTAGGAGTGAAAACTCTAATAACGAGTTTCAGTCTTGACCCAGGGTATTCTGGTACACGACAACAGGCCTTATTGTGCACCTGGTTTGACACGTTCATGGGATATGCATATGATAATTCACATTTTCTTTACAAAACAGTATGAAGGATTTATGAGTAAATAAATCCGCAATGAAAACATTTTTATGGTCATGGAATATATGCATAAACTGTTTAATTTTTGTTAAGTATTTTACAAGTTTTGAATTATGCATTGTGATTTATAAATTAACCTAGTGTATGCCATTGTTTAGAAATGGTTCCAGGCGGAAGGAATAGAAACGGTATCAATACACATAATCCATGTAGGTATTTCCCTCATAATCAAGATAATTATGTTGTGTCTGGTGATTCAACTAGTTCTAAACATCATGAAACCATTTTGGGGAAGCTCACTCAGGTTATTAATAATAACCTTACCCATATGTAGCACCTGGATCCACAACGCATTGGATCAATTTTAGACCACTTCATGAGGAAGTGACCACCAACATTCAATGAGAATACAATACCATTTATATTTCTTCCATGGATATGTTACGTAGAGAAAATATTTCATGATTTGGGGGTAGCGAAAGGGAAAAAGTTTTCATTGAAGTTTATCATATCACAGGATATACAGATCAATGGTGGTCATTAATTCAAAAGATAATGGAGGATGAAGAAGTATCAAATATGGAATGGAAGGATTTTAAATAAATATTCTTATAAAAATACTTTCCTCATGAACATTGAGTGGATATGGAAAGGAAATTTCTAAGTTTGAGGAAAAAGGAGGATGAGAATGTCACAAAGTATGAGGCTAACATTACAAGGATAGAAAGGATTGATGCATATTATATACGTAACCCAGGAAGTAATATTGATTGATTATTTTATGGGTTAAAAACATTTCAACATTAATCATTATTCTTACAATACTTCTTGGAAAACGATGATATATTCTCTTGTTCTATCAGGATAGAAAATGAATTTTATAAATATTATAACTTCAAAGTGAAAAAAGAGAAAAGAGATCTACTGAACACTCAGGAAATGTAAATAAGCGGAAAAAAAAGAAAGGTTTAATTTCTATAATGCAGTAATTGTGGGAAGAAACACAATCGTGCATGCCTAAAGGGGATGGGATTTTGTTACAAGTGTGGAGAAAAAGGACACAAATCTAGTGATTGCATGGTGAAGAAAGAGTCCGTCAATGTTCGATGCTACAATTGTATGGAAATGGGGCATTGTGCAAATGAATGTTCTAAGCATCTAGGAAACAAATCTCATAAAAGGCCAACAGAGATAGTCCATGATTATGTGATCAAAACTGTAGAGGTTGAAGCTCTAAATGACATGGTGGCAGGTACATTAATCATTTCCTCAAAATTAGAGAATTATTTATTTGATTATGGATCATCACATTCTTTCATATCATCCCAGTTTTACAAGAAAATTAGATATTTTTATTTTGACTTATTAAGGTATTTTTAGTCAAAACTATTAAGGGATTTATCCTTGAAACATTGTTTTTTCAATTAGTTACCCTTATGGCATATAAATTTTTATTAACTGCTGATATTTTTGTCATACCTGTGATTTATTTTTATATATTCTTTAGTATTGATTGGATTTCGGGCCACGATGTGAAAATTTATTGTAAGAAGAATTAGGTTACAAATTTTCATGATGATAAGTAATGACTTATATTTAGATCATAAAAATCACCATCTGATTCTCATCTATATCCACCCCCAAAAGCTCTACTAAATTAAATTATTTTCAAGGAAGGGAGTGAAATAATTTTGCGTGAGGAAAGGAATGTTCAAATAGAGTACATACCAATTTTGTAGGAATATGTTGATGTGTTTCTAGAGAATTTACAAAGACATCCTATAAAATGGGAAATTGAATTTTCCATTGACTAAATTCCTAGTTCAAGGACCATATAAAAGACCCCATATAGAATGGCCACTGTTTAATTAGTGGAACTAAAGAAACAACTAGAATAATTTAGAAATAAAGGATTTATTCCCCCTAATGTTTTTCCATGGGGAGCCCTATTCTTTTTTTGTTAAGAAGAAATATGGATCTATGAGGTTGTGCATTTACTACGTGGAGATAAATGCCATAACAATAAAGAGAAAGTTTCCCTACCTCGAATTGATGATTTATTTGGTCAACTTAATGGAGCTCAATATTTTTCAAGGATTGACCTTCAATCAGGATATCACGAGTTTTTCATGAATAAGGATGACATTCCAAACACAGTATTTTGAACTAAGTATGGGCATTATGAGTTAATTGTAATGCCTTTTAGAATGACTAATGAACCCTCGATTTTCATGGATCTAATGAATTTTTTTTCATGGAATATCATGAGGATGTGACATTGGTATTTATTGATGATATATCGGTATAATCCAACAACTACAAATATCTTGAAAATCACTTACGCACAAATCTAAAGACTCTTTCAAGAAAATAATTGTATGAGATGTTTAGAAAGTGTGAATTATTTCTTCAGAATATTTATTTTCTTGTCCATTTTATCTCTAAGGATATAATCTATGTTTATTTTTCTAATACAAGGGAAATCTAGGAATGGCCAGCACCGATGTGTATAACTGAGGCATGTATTTTTATTGGTTTAACATGTTACTATTGGTGTTTCATCCAAAAATTTTCCCAATTGGCTAACCCATTAACCAAGATCACAGGTAATGGGGTTAAATTTGTTTAGACAAAAGAGTGTGAATATTGTTTTGGAGAATTGAGGAGAAGATTATTCAATTCTCATATCTCGACTCTACCATCGGGGAATTGTTGGTTTGTTATTTATAGTGATACTTCAAAGAAGGTTCTTGGTTGTGTCCTTATGAAAAATTATAGAGTTATTGCCTATGAATCACATGAGCTAAAATTTTATGAACAAAACCACCCTACTCATGATCTTGAGTTAACAACTGTAATCTTTTCTAGGAAGATATAAAGACAGTATCTCAATAGTAAAAAATGTAAGATATAAACTGATCACAAGAGTTTGATGTATATTTTCTCATAGAAAGAACTCGTCATGAGGAAAAGGTGATGTCTCTAAATACTCATGGATAATGATTGCACGATACAATACCACTCGGGGAGGGTAGATAAGGTGGAATATTCTTTGATCAAGAAGGATCATGGAGTTATGAACAAGATTTGAGTTGAAAGGGATCACATGTTCACGGATCTAGTAATGATGGATGTTGGAATAATCATAGAAGATGAAACATAAATACTGTTTCTAATTGTTTCCAAACCATATTTACTAGAAAGAATAAGTTGTTCCTAGAAGGATGATGAGGATATTCAAAATAAAATTAAAGCTATGAATGTTGGGAGATTTATCGACTTCGTATATGAATATGGAATTTCAAAATTTGGTAAGAGTGTTTGTTTTCCCGATATACTTGATCTATAAAATGTAATTTTTAGATGATGCTTATAGATCCAATTTCTTTATACACCCTGGTATCACTAATATGTATAAATATTTGAAGGAACATTTTTTGTGGGACAGCATGAAGATGGAGATTATTGATTATGTGTCAAGATGTATGGTTTTTCAATAGGTGAAGGCTGGATGTCAACATCCTGGATGACTCATGCAACCCTTTCTCATACCAGAGTACAAATGGGATGATATTACAATGTAATTTTACATGGGGCTACCAATTACTCCTAGAATGAATGATACAATATGGGTCATTGTGTATCTTCATACCAAGGCAACACATTTTCATTATATAAGAGAAGATTTTCCACTTGAATTATTAGAAAGACAATATATTAATGATGTTTTAAGACTTCATGGGGTACCCCTATCGAATGTTTCTAATCATGATCCCCATTTTTCATCAATATTTTGGAAAAGTATTCAAAAATCCACAGATACTGAACATTGTTTGACCACTTCCTACAACCCTCAAACTGATTGACAATCAGAACAGACTATTAAAACCATTGAAGACGTGATGAGATCATTCCCACTATACTTTCTAGGTATATGGGATTAGTATTTAACTTTTGTATAATCTTCCTATAACAATAGCTTCCATTCAAGTATTTAGATGGAACCATATAAAGAGTTATATATAAAGAGATGTCGCACACTAACTTGTTTGAATGATGTTGATGAAAGAAGACTCATAGGCCTGTAACTTGTTGAGGAAAAAATGGAAACTGTCAAGATTATCCAAACCTGCATCAAATCAACTCAAAGTATCCAAAAGGGCTATGTCGATACCCAAAGGAAGGATATGTAATTTCAAGTAGGAGATCATGTTTATCATGAATGTATCTCCATGGAAGGGTGTTATATGATTTAGTAAGAAGTGTAAATTCATTCCTAGGTACATCGGACCTTTAAAAACTCTAGAATGAATTGGATTTGTAGCTTACCATTTGGCAATGCTGCCGAGCCTCTACAAATTTTGCGATGTGTTCTACGTATCACTGTTGAGAAAATACATGCCTGGCCCAACACATGTGCTCATCTATGAAGAAATAGAACTGTAAACAAATATATCTTATTTTGAAGATCCAATCATAATTTCTGATACCAGAGAACAGGTGTTGAGAAACCATATGACTGATCTGGTAAGAGTTCTTTGGAGAAACCATAAGATGGAAGAGGCAATGTGGAAACCAGAGGAACATATGATGAAGAACCACCCAAATCTTTTTGTGGGGTATTATTATAGAAATTTCAAGGAAGAAATAATTTGATGGAGGGATGAATGTAACACCCCATGCTTCTACAATATGATTCTATTTGAATATTACAATAGCTTGTGATGTATGCAACATCGAGTTCTAGCACACCACAAATAGTCAAACTAGCTGTTTAAAAAGTAGTTATGAAAAGTAATAAATTTTTTTTGAAATTTTATAATATTTTTTCATAATGATCTTCATTTTTAATTCGGAAAAACATAATAATCTTTGGGTGAATTTTTTGTATTTTTCAAAAAACTTTCTTTTTTTGATGAATAGTGAAAACACGACGTTATTGTTTAAAACAAATTTTTTATTTAAATAATTAGTTTTAAATTTAATTTTTTTCTAAATTAAAAATATATAAATGATAACTATATTAATCCAATTTAATTAAATGTATTCATTTTATAATAACATTATATATATATAATTTCATTGAACTTTTTTACATCTTTTACCCACATTATAGACACATTTTCAAATCTATATAAATCATAATTTTACTGCATCTTTGAATTGAATTTAAAAAATTTTAGAGACATGGTTGACATCTGTAAGTAAAATTTGGTTCAATAGGATCAAAATATTTTTTTTTATGAATGTTAACTTTTGAATTTTATTTACCACGGTTAAAAGTAAATAGAACAATTCTAGGTAAAATTAAAGTTATAATTACCCCAGAACATGTATTAATTCTACCAAATAATTGTTTAACGACAAAAATAAACCTTACTAAAAAAATATCATTTTTTATCTATTTGTCTTAGATTTAGACATTTATTATATTTTATTTAAAGAAGAGTTAAAATTTTAAAATTAATTTTTTTATAATTAAACCATTTTTAATATAAGGTTATTCTGATGATAAAATCGACTATAAATATTCATTATAAATATAAAAATATTTCCTACATCATATTAATTTATTTATAATTTTTATACATTAAATAGGTAGATTTATATATGACACAATGATGATACAGTAATTACCTTATTAATTAAATATTAAAATAATTGATGTTATAAATATTAAAAAAATTGTAAATTGAAACTTTTATTGACATAAAGGAATTGTCTATTCAAATATGACATTTTAGTGTTGATTAAAAGTATTTTAGAATATGTGATAAAGTTTTTATGAATTTTAAAAAAACCAAATACTATATAATGTCAAAATTGACATAAATGTGTTTTTAAAACAAATAATATTTTATTAAATGATATAATATCCAAAAAAATATGTGTTTCATCCAAAGGAAATATTTATGGTTAGATATGTCATTAATGAACCAATTTATATTCTCTTGGCTGTTTTTAGTTTGTTTTTTAACCATGTAATATAAAAATACAATAAGACATTGTAAATGTTAAACTATTTAACTAATAGTGAAATCTATAAGATAAGGTTAATATAGTGACTGAAACTTTTATAAGACCTATTGGTTGACAATATTTGGACCTATACCAACATTTAAATTGAATTAATTCCATTTTTAGATATTATATTCCAAAAAAATCTTATAATAAATTAATACTTCATGCTCTTCCTAAAGTGACCCTCACCTCTCTTATAAATGGTACATCCCCTTCTCTTAAATTCACACCTCCAAAGTCATTTGGGTCTGAAAAACCCTATTAAAATTTCCTCCAAAATACACTCACTTCAACCTAGAGTCCTTAATTTGATTATAAAGTCAACCTATAGATCCCTTTTGTTCAAATCAAAAGGATACACTTGAAGAAGAGGTAATTATTTCATCGCCTCTTTCAATGTTCTTTTCTTCTTCCAGTTCATCTTTCTTTGTTGTTTCCATAACAAAATAATATCTCTAGTACCTTATACATACTTTTATGATATTATAAATATGGTTCAACCATATTTATTATTATATGAATCATATGAATGAAAAATTCACCATATGTGCGAACGTACGGCTTACCGTCTCCACATCCTGTTGTAGTTTGTCATTCAACACTTCATTATTTGGATGGGTATAATAATTAAGTGTAATTGATGTAAATAAAAAATATAACATGTTAGTTATTTTTTATAGATAATACTTCATCCAATCACATACGATTTTACCATCAATAGAATGGTATTGTCGCTCGTGCGTATGTACGGATTACAATCTCCACGAAGTGATAAGATTTCATTCCCCATCATAATCATTCAAGAATAATATTTGATTGTTGATTAAAAAATAATTTTTAAGAAAATAATATCATTCTGTATATGAATCAAATACATCATATCCATAAAAAAACGACTTATGTAACAAAACGTATAAATGAAAACAAATTATTTAACACGAGAAATAATGATACTACTAAAATATTATTAACAATGCAATATTAGAGGATCATATAAGACATAATATTTATGTATGTGGTTGTTTTATAATTCATTAACAGTTATTTAACTATTATACAGGAGGTTAACATACCCTCTACTAATGAAAAGTACAAGGTAAGGGTTAATTTGACATACTATTTATTATTCGCGGTAGTTTATATGTAACTGTATATTGGGACCTATTTGTCATCCACATATGTGTTTCTTAAAAATGTATTTAAAATCTGTTTTACTATTTCCGAGACTATGGGTTAATTTCATGTATAGACTTTTTTAATTTTATATAATTCTTTGAAATAATTCTTTCCTATGTTTTCCAAATAAGGTAATTTAGGACCTTTTCGACAAATTAAGGGAAGAATGTTTTTTAACATCTAAAGTGGGTGCGGCCATTTTCCACCATTATAACACCTTATAAGATACCCTTATAACCTTAATAGAATATTTTAAAAATAAAATTTTTCATTACATTTAAATGGTTTCAATGTAGAAAGATATATTTCAATCAAATAGATTTTGGATTTATTTCATCTATGTCAACCTCATTTTTTAGATTTTACACTTATTCAAAGTTGATTAATTATGATACAATATTAGATATTGTATTGAAGGATTTGTGATATGTTTTACTATAGATGTGGTAATTTTATACCATTCACGGTTTATGTTTAATGTATTGACATTTCGTAAGGTATTTTTAATACAAATTTTGATGTTATGTTTCAACCTTTTCATATGAGGAATTCATTGGATGTAGTAAGTGATGGGTGAGGCCCACTATAGCCCCTCAATGCATCGGTAGGTCTATTAAGACAAACTAGTGTCTTGGAAAAACGCCTAGAAAGAATTTATATATATGTTCTTAGCACAAGGCCTTGAATTTGTGGTTAACAAGTCTCTAATTATGCATTCCATCATTATATGATTAGCTATTGATATTAAATGTGAATATTCTACGGTTAGAATATCCATGTGAATAATTAAATGGAATTATTTGATTTATCATTTCCATATTATATAAAATTTTATCTTCGAGAGGCTTTTGTTTTTAGTCTTCTACATTGGTTTAAATGTTTATGCTTATTTTCGACAATTTCCAATATATTATTATACCTACTGAGAATCTGATATCACCCCTTTCTTATGTTTTATTTTTCCCAGTATGCGAAGAAGTATATTATGATTGACCTGTAGAGATAGGCAAAATGATATGAGTGTGTTCAAAGGAGACACATTGTTTCTTTTTCCATTTTTAATGTAATGTAAAACTTATGTATGTATCTAGTAATTCCAAGGCTACTAAACTGATCGGTATTTTACGGCATGATCCTTTGTGACCATGCCAATGTTATGTACTAATGCACCAACTCTGGGTAAATTTGGTTGGGGCGTTACAGGAATGTGGGTGTGTGTATGCTAAGATGGAACTTTGAATCATTCACCTTTTGTGAGGTGAGGATAGGGAGTATTATTAAACTCATAGAGAAAATCATAATATTATTTTTCTATTTTATATTAATTTCATCGTTTTATATCAAATGATGGAGGCTTGAAAAAATATAAATTTTACATAGCGGGTTCTATACCATTAAACTATAATTATATTACACAAATTATGTCCTGATTGGAATGAAATTCACCCCGATATTGATAATTAGGTATGATACTATGAACCATTTTGATATTTTATGTATAACATATGAGTGTAGGTAGGTATATGAGAATGCAATGATACAAAAGAATATTTAGTTTCCCTAATTTCTGAGTAAAGAGTATAGACTATATCGATATTGGCAAATCATTGAAACACATGGGTTTAACACATGGTCATCAATGTCTAGGTTACCTAGAAATAATTATGAGATACAATGGGAATTGAACTATGAGGGGTTTTCCTGACCCTAACATGAGTTATGTTCCATTAATAACAACCCTGATAATTCAATTACGATGGTAACTAATGGATCTATAAAAATGTGTGGTCATATTTTATTTATGATGATTTTGTAGTATGATATGTTCCTTCTCTAGAACAGACCTTTTTATTGTGTAATTGGTATGGAATCCTAATCCATATTGAGGAGGTCTAGGATTCACAGAAGTCTACTAGGTTTACTATTTTATTGGTACATGTGACATAGTTTGTACATTAGTGTTAATTTAAAAAAAATTCCGTGGATGAAAACTCATTCTAAATGTTTATACTGATGTGATGAGTTTACATTCATTTCATTGATAATTCATTCATATTTTATATTAATTTTTTTGGTGATAGATTTTTCACCAAGAGAATTATGTTTTGGTGATACCTCAATCAACTTGGGGATTATTTCACTAATCGATCATTAAATTTAGGAATAGTGTATTTTTAATTCTTAGTTTACCTAGGCATTATGTTGGTGATAGATTATCCACCTTAGGTATTTTGTTTCATTTATTTCATATGTAGATTGTCTACTTATTTTCACTTATTAATTATTAACATTGAGGATTTCATGTTGGTGATTCATCACTTACATTGAGAATTTTTTTCGGGGATATATCAATCACTATGGGTACTGTCTTCTAGTAATATAGGATCCACCATGGGGATTTTATTTCTAGTGATACAACATTCAACTTTGGTATTGTGTTCTATTGATACATATTTCACCTGGGATATTATGTTTAAGTAATACATCTTTAACAATTGAGTTATGTTTCAGTGATACATCATTCCTTAGAAAATTACTCATTCACCCTAGATATATGAGAGAGTTATATACTATTCAACTTCGATAGTTTGTTGGCGATTCATAATTTAACCTTTTGTTATTTTATAGGGATTGATTTTTAAATTTAGTTGTGTGCATGATGGGTAATAGATCAATCACTCATGTATTGTGATCATAATATGGTAGTATCTTCCCATTCCATCTTTTCTATAAGAAGGTATGAGTTGGAAAATAGGGTTCTTTCTTTAGTACCCTTCGTATGATTAGTGGAGGGGATGCCATGTTTATGATTTTCAAATCAACAGATAAATGCATAGACTTATATAATATTTTTTATTAGTGGAGCCATTGAAGATTCAATGATGATTTTTATTCTCACACCATGTATATGAACAATAGTGTACATAATGATCCTATTATTTACAAGTAGTATTGGGTGATGGTGCTAGAATATGTGGATGAGTCGAAATAGTTTTATGGGGATGTGGAGAAAGACTTTAGGAGCTCATGGGGACATTATTTGTGTCTCCTTTCCATTTATTAAAACATATTATTATGATGTTTATAATCATTTCATTTGGGTGATTTTACTAATATGTAAACAAAAATTGTGTAATAGAATTTATATTCTATCGATATATGTTTCCTTGAACTATAGATCCATATCAATAATTTAGATATTAATCTAGTTTGATATGTTTTTGTTATTGTTTTTCATTTTTTAATGTTATTATAGAGTAGAGTCCCTCCACATGGTTAGTAAGTCCTAGTCCTCTAGTTAATATCCTCAAGAGTAGAGGGAACAATTCTTGAACTACATGGAACCCCCCACCTCAGAGATTTTTGGGCCAACCAGTTTGAGGATGATACAATGTGGAATTATTGATTTTTTATTTTAATTACCATTTGGGATGTGGAAAATATTGTTAGGACTACTTAAAACTTGGGATAAATGTTATTCATGTGTTTGTAATGCACTCATAGGCTATGAAGGTAATATTTCAAGGGAGTGATGATTATTGTTCTTGGTTTTTTATGTTATTGTTTGGTTTATTTTATAAAATATAATATTCTAGATTATTGAATTATAATTTTATGCTTTTTACAAGGTGTATGTATGTTTCAATTCTGACATCATATTCAATAGGTAGGATTCAAATGGTATTTTTATGCTTATGTAAGAATGATGATCTAATTATTATGAAAGTTTCAGTCATTTAAATTATAAACAAAAGGTTATAGAATTTTGATATATAATCATTTGGTAGAACTATACTTGATTGGGACATGGTTAATTATTCTTTTTTTCATTTACATAATGACTAAATAGATGCATTTATGTGTACTGGATACATAGATCAAGATTGTGTATGTTGTGATATAGTTATTGTTCTGTGATATGAGACCCTTATGTCATATGGAGTGAAAGGGGTAGTTGGATGCATTTTCTGTTATGAATATTTCATATTTTATATCTATATTATGAGTTTTTTTCATTTGATTTAACATTAAGAAGATATATAGGGGTATAATGATGAAACTAAAGTGAGATTGTATGAGTATAAAAATTCCTAAACTTTTTGAGAACTTTTTGATTTGTTGATACCACATGAGTTTCCTTAAATTGTTGTTACTAAAACATGTGAGATAATTTGATGTAGTTGAACAGTGTGGTCTCTGATGCTTATACTAGCTATGAGGAATAATTATTGATGGGACGTGACTCATGATATGGGTGATTCAGGTACCCTTATCAAATAACATGGTGCCTTTCCTGTTATTACTTGAGATAAATTGAGATATGTCAGGTTAACCTAAAAGAGAGGGGTTAGTCATGGAATGTGAATTCCTTATAGATAGTAATTATAGTTAAATTATTTTTATAATGGAAATAACAGAAAATTTAGTTGTGATAATGTCTTTGTTTTGGAATGAATGATATTATGGTTGTGAATGGATTGCGAATCATGATTTGTGCATTGTGCATGAGGTGATTGATAATGTTAAGGGAATGGTAAACTACTTAATTAGGTGAGATGATTTAGGATTCATGGGATATTTCTCATTAAGGCTTGAGTAAATCTATAAAATAATATCACCTACTTGGATATGAAGTCTTTTTTTCAACAATGGTTGGTTTTCACCATTTTAGGAGTGAGATCTTAGACACCCACATTCCCTGAAAACAAGCGAGTGAGTTATAATCTTTAGATATGTTATGTTGGTTTATATGAACTTGAGATGACATGGATTTTTTTTTTTAGGCACGATCACCCTAGGATGGAATTTGGGTCATATCGATAGGTATATTTTATGACTATCTAGGATATGGATATTGGGTTCTAAATGTCGTGTTCCTTCGAGGAGAATGTCATGATATCTGTTGTTAATGCATGGGAGTTACAAGAGAACCTTCATTCTGTGCAGATTAAGCCAATTCAAAAAAATATCAAATTATTATAATAATAATATGGGGTATAAGACCCTGATAGGTGTTAATGTGACATAGTGGGGTCTATGAATCCTTAGTTTACCTATTTTTTTAGTGAGTTCATATGAAAATAATGGATTCTCATGAATGATCCAACTTAGAGTGTGATCTGCTTTCGGGTGACCAATGTAGTGGTTCGAGACACATTATATGACCAAGAATTGGGAAAGGGAGTTATATATTATATAACTATATCATTTTTGAGTTAGATCAATTATTTAATTATACGCGGAAATGTGGGTATTAACAAATGATAACTGGGGGATTAAGATTTTACCAATGTTGGAGAAAATTTCTCCAAGAGTATACTATAGAATAACCAAGGTGTAATTTGAATATTGGAATGTGGAATCAATCAACTATCAAGGTTAATGATCTATACCCCTTGATGTTTGGGAATCATTGTGGGATGATTGTTGGATGATAAAGTACACTAAGGATCTCAATATATCAGTGAAATAATTAAGTATCATCGATGGTTCCTCAACCGTGGCATGTTGGGGTATAGTTATTGGAATAATTAATTAATTAATATCTTGATTTTATAGAACGATGAAATAATTGAGTCATGTAGTATTGATTTGGTCACTATCCTTGGATTAGAAGAGTTAGACTCAGGTTCAATGACCATGGATAGTGGAAAAATATGACAATTGTGGAGTGGATAACTCTTAATTCATAAAACCTAGAGTGGGGCTCATAGAGTTATTCTATGAGGGTATAAAGAGTTGGAATCACGAATATTAGTTCATAAATTATAATATAGTACAGGTTAGTCAGTTCTCAAGCATCATTAATAAAGGGAATACAATGGTGTGGAGCACACCATAAGTGGCATGAGTTTGGAAATTTCTTTTTAAGAAAAGTTTTGTACATTTATTTTGTATAAATAACATAAATATATATTTTCTGAATCAGTTAATCAATGGATGTTGTTGAGTTATGTTTGGGGATAAATAAATTCCGAAATTTTGGTACCTATCTATAATAGTTATGTAGGGGTGGTATATTCAAAAACTGATAGCTGTGAGTTGCGACATGAAGTTCTAGTGGGGTGAAAAGGATGAGTTTTTAGAAATGGGCCAATATGATGATTAATTCTATGAAAGGTCATTACTCCTAGAATGTATGATGATATGTGAAATGAATTCAAGATTTATGATATCATTAAGTATTAAGTGTTGGAATGTGGGTTTGATTGATGGATATTTGTATGGAACATCAGTATGATGATGAGTGATTGATAATCTAGTTTAGAACATCAATGTAAATCATTGGTTTATGATGTAATTGAATCATAAACTATTAAATTTTACTGAGATTGTGACATATTTAGAGATTTTGGTGGTTGATTCAATGGTGTAGTACACATAACATCATGTGTTCGTAGATAGATGGTAGTGTTGGTTACTAACTAGAATGTTATTCAAATTATCATGTATGTTGAATAAAATATGATTCAAATTATTTATTTATAGGAATAATTATTGTATGTTATGGGTTATATATTGAATTTTTTGATGTTTAGGTAGGTCCACCAGTTTGGGTGTTGTGTGGTATATAGTGAACATTTATCTTTTAAATAATTAGAGAATTCATCTAATTACAATCACCTTTGTGGTTATGGGAAATGAAAATGGATGTATATCATCAATGATAAGTGTTATGATGGGGATTCATTAATGATCAGACCCAAACTGTGTTGGTGGGTTAGAAAAAATTCTAGATCTGAGGATGGTAGAACTATGATTGTTTTGAATTTTATATTTGGGTTTATAATTCACATTTTTTGACATAATTTTAATGTAAAAAATGTGTTCTTAAATGTTGAATATTGGGTGTAAAATACCTAATGCTCTATCTGAGGTGCTCAATTTGTCAAGAAAATGAAGGATAGAGATTATAGGTATCAACCAGGTACCTAATCTATTGGAATTAAGTAGTTGGTGATAAACTATACGGTGACCACTGGTTGGGGGAATTATATAGAGAATGCAGGAGCACCTGATAGTTGGTAGGCCGAGGTTCAGTTTTTTTAATAGGGGATGATATTTCATTCCCCCTATATTATAACTTGTTGGGGTTGTTTGTTAAAGTTCACCTGATTGATGGGAGAAATTCACCTCCTCTTCCCCATTATCTGTTAACCATCCCTTTGAAGCTGTATAGATTGAGTGGAATTGTTTTAATAATTTGTAGTGGGGATTTCTCCCCCCTCATATCATCTTCTTCCACTTTTCTCACTTATATACTGATATGGATAAATCAAAGTATTTAAGTGAATATTTCATCATATTATAGTGAAATAATCCCATCATTATGGTATTTTCATAGATGAATACAATATGAGGTCAATGAAGGATGATCACATATGGTTTAAAGGAATTTTTTCTAGAGGTATTTCATTTCATTGGTTTTTTATTATTTTCTTCAAATTGATAAAAAAAAATTGGTTGGTGAGTTTGTGTTGGGTGATAGGTATTTTATTAGTACATGGTCCAAATGTATGGTTGGATTTTTGAACCACTCCTTTCATGAGGTTCTAGTGAGTATATATCACCCAGTGTATTTTTTCTCAATTATTCCTAATGTTAAAATTGTTAATTTATTATATTGAATGATTATTATAGGTTTATAATCAATCTTGGAACAAATTTGGCGAGATAAGTTATCTTTAATGATGATTTTATTTATCGATTTGTTAACAAACGATGGAGAGGGATAACTGTAACATCCTAGGTAAATAAAGAATAAAAAATTTTCATATTTATTAATATTTATGAATTAAATATTAATTTTACTTTAAAGGGGTTGCTATGTTCGATAGCGTACCTGATACGCAACAAAGAGTTTCTTTGAAATCTTACGTTGCACACTAGTAATAAAATAATATTATTTTAAATGGTAGTTAACACGTAGCCGTGGAATTGGCAGGAATGAATAGAAATAACTAAAATATGATTATATATGTTTTTAAATGTTTTTATATTTATCCAATAAAAGATAAATGCTTAAAATAAGAAAAGAATTCAATTTTAGGCATATGTACTCTAATTTTCACTAAAGGTCCACTTATCACCTTTTGATGGTGAACCGTAATTAAATATAGTTTTGGTCACTCTTATACATTCTATTGGACCAAATATAACTCTTCTTTAGAATCGGGACATCAAAATTTACTTTGTGTAAATTTTTGGTAGTTTTCCGATAACGTTCATTTTTAATGAATAGTGAAAATGTTATATTTTAATTCAAAACCTCTTTTTAGTCTAACTTATTTATATGATTATATTATCTTTTTAATTGGTTTTAAAGTGAAATTAGAATATATTTTTACCATTTAATCCAATGGTGGTCATTGGAATTAATTTCACTTTGAAATAGGACTTAAACTAGTGTCAATCTTTTGATACTTATTATTTCATAAAAACACGGTATTTTCTCTGACAGTGGGACTTAATTATTAAATTAATTAATGTAACTTATATGTTTTGAATTTTATAAAATAGAAATCATTTTTTAATTCGAAATATCAAATATTTCTTAGGGTGAATTTTTGGTATTTTTCTGAAAAACTTCAATTTTTGATGAATAGTGAAACCACTAAGTGGCAGTTAAAAAAACTGATTTTTCGTTTAAATGAATTTTTACCACCTTTGTGTTTTGAATTTAAAAAATCTGACATATATGGTTGTCATTAAGAAGTAAAATGTGGCTCAATGAGATTAAATATTTTTTTGGTGAATAGTAACTTTTATGTTTTTAATCACGATTAGAGGTAATTAGTGTAATTTAAGGTAAAAATAATGTTTTAATAATATGAAATGACCTTGAAACATGTCCTACCATTATTTTATGTGTCATGGACGACCTAGAAAATCCATGGGTCAGCTTGGGGACCCCATGGATCCACTTTGGTTGGAAAATTACATTAATAACTTTTTATTTAATGTTAAAGTAAAAATGCCACAAACATGAGTTGTTTTACTAAAACAATTTCTAAATGGGGTTATACAAGTCATATTTTTTACTATAAATATTCATTATAAATCTAAAAATATTTCCTACATCATCATAGTTTTTTTATAATTTTTAGACAATAAATAAATTAAATTATTTATGACACCATGATGATGCAGCGATTACCTCATTATTTAACGATTTAAATAAAATGTAATGATAATGTCAAATCTAAGACCTACACATGTAAAAAACCTATTGGATGGGTGGATTTTTAACTCTTATCCCCTTATCCTTGAATTATCTTATTTTGGGACCTTTCAAATCGGAAAAGAATTTTATAATAAAGTAACCTTTAATAACATTCCAAGAGTGCCCCTTCTCTACTCTTATAAAAGGCCCCCACCTCTACCACCTTACCCACACCTATCAAGACTTTGGATTGGCCCACCCCTTCCCATTTTGTCTCTAAAAACCTCTCTCTTACTCCTAGAAGCCTCAATTTGGGTTCAAGTCTTTCCAAGGAAGCTTTTGAGCTCAAATCAAAAAGAGTTACCCGTTTTAAAGGTAGTGTTTTCTCTTGTGTTCTTATGTTTTATTTTGCTTCTCCAACCACCAAAACTCTTTTTATTCCTTTATTTTGTAACAACACCAGTATCTTCAATATACTAAGATGTTTTTATGTGAAGGATTTGAGCTACACTTACACACACCTATATCTAATGGTTAAAGAATATACCGTTTCTTGTGGATGGCGAATTTCTGCCTCATGAAACGATGATTGTTCAACACTCATATAACACCTTCAAAGGTGGACATTAAGATGTCTCTATATTTATATATGAGATATAATATGTTTATGTTTTACTTAAGCTTCTGTATTTTTCATTTATGGCATACCTTTATGGTTTCCATTATGGGTAAACGCGATATCTTCATTTTAGGAAGTGCGGACTACCGCCCCTCAAAGTGATTTCATTCGTTAATGCCATCTGTGGGATGTATAAAGGATAGAGTTAAAGTTATTATATATGATGTTATACTGGAATTATAATATAACTTTATATCATTATTATTTCTTTCCTTTAAAGTATGAGATAGAAATGAAAGTAGCATTCATGCGTACGTACGACTTACCGTCTCCATGAACAGTGCATTTAATTTCTTATCCCAAAATGTAATGTACTTTTATAAGTACATATATATAATGGATATATATGATGTATGTTACATATAAATTATGAATATAATTCTGGAATTAAAATATACATATCTCTCATTTAGTTTCAATTCCATTAATATGACATAGAAATGAAAGTAGCGTTCATGCGTACGTACGGCTTACCGTCTCCATGAATAGTGCATTTCATTTCTTACCTATAAATGATTATGTAATATTATAAATGCATGTATATACTGGATATATGTGATATATATGATATCTACATCATGAATATAATTCTTGATATAATGTATATTTTACCACATGAAAAACTTGTAATTATAAAGAGTTTATTATTGACTCAAGTACCAATGATCGACAAAATGACCTTTATTAACTTAAATAATTACATAGAGTTAATAACATGGTAATAAGTGATATAAAAGGAATAATGAAATTGAAAAAGGTTCTTAAGCAAGTATAAATTAACTCAAGTTTGTTATTCAGGACGTTAAAGAACGATCGAGTCAAGTCAGACTCGAGGTATGGGACTTCGTCTCAATCTCCTTTCATTGAAGCATGTTTTGTTTTATACACGACTTTCTTTTATACGGTGTATAAACCCCTTGGACTTTTAAATTTATTCAAAAGGAATCTTTTTATAAAAATAATTTACTAAATGACAAAATGGAATGTTTTTTTGTCGTATGCATGCGGCGACAACGACTTCTCCGCCGCCGTGACCATTATTTGAGTTTTCGGCTTCCTCTACAAGCCATAAATGTTTTTATTAAAAATAAATACCATGTTTTAATTTTCATTTATTTCGGTATTTAAAATGGTTTTCATAATGTTTTTATTATATCAATGTGTTATATTGATATCTTGTGATTGAAATGTGGAAATGCTATGTTTCCTTTGTGCATGTTTTATGTGATACGATTATGTTATGGTTCTTGAGAATTGTTTATGAAGACGGGTGGTTCCGTGATAAACTAAGGGTGGGTGAGCCCGATATATCTCTCCAATGCATTGGGTAACATGATGGAGTTAAACGTTAAGGGTTCTCCGAATAGATTTAGGGTATATACTGTGATAGGCATTCCAAACAAAACCAAGAGAGTTACTCCCTATGTAAGAATGTTATGAATGCCTCAAGTTACCTTTATGTCTTATGATTTCTATGAATTATTCATGATTTGATTAAGTATGTTAAAGTGCTTATGTTTTATGAGTAAAGAATGATTTCATACATGGACTAATGTTTTCACTTCATACTGATATATCCCTTACTAAGCTTTTTATGCTCATCCCATGTTTTTGAAATGTTTTTCACAGGTCAAGGGAAAGGTACATGATGTGATGATAGTGTCAATGAAGTGTCAAGAAAGAATCCATGTTTTATTTTAAATATGTTTCTGTTGATGGGAAAAATGAGTACTCTCTTTTATGTAACCACTTTGTTTAAATGTGGAATGTAATGCATGTTTTATGATCTAATTCTTTAAAAATCTAAACCTGAAAAGATCCTCAATGTGTGTTCTTGAAGTAACTCAATATTAGGTAATGTTTAAGGTCAAGGAATTATAATAACTTATTGGGATAACTCTAGATTGAGGTAGGTGGTCCTTATTATTACTGGTTTATATAGTTATACATATATCATATAGATTTTTATCATGGGTATGTGGATGTGAATAACCCGATATATAATCCTGAGTGGGTCCCCATTCACAAGGTAGGAATGGGGAGCCATGTTAGACTTATAGAGTGTCCCATATTCCTATATGTTTACTTCATATTCACTAATTAATTATGTAACATTTATGGATGTCTTGAAAAACAAAAATTTTTATCGATATGTGGTGTCCATCATTGAACTATGACTTTATTGACTGAGTAATTTTGATTATTAGTAAAGGATTATGACATAGAGTGATGGATTGGGGTGAGACTATTGCCAATTTTTATATTGGATATATGGTATGTGAGTATATTTGTGTATATGAGTATGACCTAGGATTGTTAAAATTTTGATTTTATTTATTTTTTATCAGTGTTTATATAATGTTATCATTGTTATTGGTTATATAATCCTATATTTTGAACACACATATATCAAAGGCTAGGACAACATTCACAATGTTTCTATGTTCCTTGTGAATATAACTTTGAGGTGTTCTGATATCCTATACATGATTTTAAGTTCATTCTTAGTGTCATTGAGTGTTTTTAATGGTATGAATTTAGATTTTATTTAGTCTAAGTAGTGATATTTAGTTGGTGGTGGGAATTTTTTGTGACCAATATCCACAATAGAAGAGCCCTTATAATTATATAAGATTTATTTAATTATAATTCATGTTAAGGAGGATAGGGTTTGACACATGTGTTCATGGTTCCCTACATCATTGGAATGTGCTAGTTAGTGACAAATTTGGGGGTGAATTAAACCAATTCCTAGGGTGATAACTTATTCACCATGTTTGAGTTAATGATATGATTTTTCGCACATTTAATTGATAATTCATTCATGTTTTTCCATTTAGTTGATTTTAGTAAAGGATTGTTCATATTGGAAATTTTGTTTCTATGATTCTTATTCACATTTTTGTATTGTTTAATTGATAAATCATTTAACATTGTAATCATGTTTCCATGATGTCTCATTCAGATTTGGAGGATATGTTTGGTGATAGATCATTAAACTTGGGGATTTCATTAAGATGATTCCTAATTCACCATGGGTAATAAATTTTGCTGACACATTTTTTACTACATGGACTCTGTTTTGGTGATAATTCATTCAAATTAATGATTTTTTCTAGGGATACATAACTCATCATGATGATTTTGTTTCGACTGATAAATTATTCACATTGGTGAATGTGTTCTTTTTATATAGTCTTCAACTTGGGGGTTGTGTTTCTGTGATATATCATTCAACTTTGGGATATATTACAATGATAAATCATACACGAGAAGGTACCTTATTTTACCTATAGAATTGTGTCAATTAATGATTTTTCACCTTGAATAGTGTGGTCGTGATGCATCATTCACCATTTTTCTATGATATGGTGATAACTCATTCCATTTTTTATGGGAATAAGGGGAGATATATTTCTCACCCTCAATTTGTGATTAGGTAATAAAATTATTATCCCATTATATCATTGTTAAAATAATGTATGTTTTGGACACTATGGTGGATTCTTGAGTACTCTATATATGATAGGTGTATTGCATGCGATGTTTATGGATTTTATTTCATCCAGTATTTGCAGGGACATGTATATTGGGTTTTATTATGGACGTGATTGGTGGTGTCCTGCTAAATTTTATAATAATGGACTACATGGGATCATTGTCTCCCAAGAAAATATTATGATTTACATGGATTCATTGGTCAAGGACATAGTACAGGCGGAAAATCTCGAAGATCATAGTGGGAACATGATGACATACCTAACATGATGCAAAGGAAACTGTTTAAATATCTTTTCTATTTATTGGATCTTATTTTTACATGGATTATGATTTAACCATTGGTTGATCTTATAAATAAATGTTACTATATGACCTGTATAAAAAAAGTATAGCACAGGTACATTATTATTATGGTTGTCTTTCAACTATAATTTTATATTCTACACTCTAATGTGATTCCAATTATGGGTTTCTATGAAACTTCATATTAATTATTACAATTATACAAGAGTGTATAGTCTCCAAATATGGATTATTATACTCTCACTATTAACTAGATGTCTTTGGTGTATAGGGAGGTGCACCTATGGTCACATGATCCCCTCTTTCTCTAATTTGTTTTGAATGACTATACTGGGGATGTTATAATTCACTGATTTATTTTATTTAATTATTTTCTATGACTACATTTTTATAGAATTTAATCTTGGGATATCTTTTTTAAAATGAAATATTACAACCACATACCATACTACAAATAACGAAACACTCCCACAAAACTTTCTCAATATAATTAACTCATCCATATTCATAGAGAAACAAAAATATTTGATTTCACTTAAAATTTTACATTTTAACTTTGTAAAACATTATTTAATAAATAAATAATACTTTTTATTTTTTATAGCATGGTATGAACAATAGATTTATAAAATACAATATATTGTTTCTTATACACATACTTTACTAAATTAATATTATGGATTATATTTTTTATAGGTATTTATTTTTATCATAATGTTAATTAATTATTAAAAAAAAATAGGATTTAAATGAGCTTTATCCTTATTTCTAGTAAAAAAGGACTCATTATAGTCAATTCCATGAGATTTTTATACCCTGTTTCTTGAAAGTGAGATTTATTAGTCGACACTCTACCATAAATGCTAACAATATTATGAAAATCCCACACTGAAACTGTGGGATACAATGGTATATGTTTATGGATTTCATGAAAAAAAAAATTTATTCTACTTCCCATAATTTTAAAATTCAATTTTATCTTAGTATGTAGTATTTCCATACCATATAATTGTTAATTTGTCATCATTTTCCATAAAAAATCCATTTCTATAGAACTATATATGAATCTTATTGAACCATTAATGTTTAATTTTATCTTCTGTCGTTTTAGTTCTCAAAACCTCTTGTGAAATAATATCACATTTCATATACAAAACATTTCAACATTAATATTCTTGAACAAATAATTGTCAAATTTTCAAAAAACTAAATACACTATTAATGTGATATTCCTCATGAATATAACAATATTGAGACACAAACATTTATATTATGATGAATTATGAAAATAATAGCCCAATAATTTCTATAAAATAACCTTAAAATTTTATTATTTTTTATAATTTTGTATAAATAAATATAATATTAAAAAATTCAAAAAACATAAATCCTTATAGAAGAAAAATTTGGATTTCTCCCAGTACATATCTAAAATGGTGTCTTTATAATTAAATTAAATATACCACGGTTAAGAATTGCATGATTTTGTAGAATATATCTCTAAAATTATATAAGTATGTCTCATTATCTCATAATATATATAACCATATCTAGAGAGTTTTCATCCCTCCTCTTAGACAAACTATTCCACAATATGTCAAATGATAACTAAATCTCAACATCGAATAATCAACACCCAAAACTAATCATAGAATCTTCACATGTTTTCAGAATTTCATCCATACATAATTTAGGATATCCATCATATTTTAAATTCATTCAGGATTATATCTCATATGAAAAAAAACATAACCACACTATCTAAAGTGTTTATTGATGGTTGTTAAGTACTTATACCCAAAAGAATCTTGTATACTCAGTGGTAAACAAAGAACACTACATATATTTATTCTATTAATATAATATTCCTATGAAATTTTACACTAATATGTGATTTGGTCTTTTTTTCTGATAAAATATATTTTAATTTATTAAATGTGTCATAGTGGAATTATTTCAATAGTATATCTATATGATGTCTTCAAATTCATTTCTCATTTATATTCCCATAGGAACAATTACAACGATATGTTGTGTTAGAATCAACTACTTTAACCTTCTTATATTGATTTTTATTTATTACAATATCCATATACATAATAAATAAATAATAACCATACTAATAATTCCACAATACATTTCATTCATTTATAAAGAAATTTTTTTTCCATTAATCATGAGTTAAATTTATTCTTATCCAAAAAATATATATAAATAATTCCACTAGGTAAATGTAGATCATAAGCACCAAAATTCATTATGAAAATGAATTCTCTATTAAAAAAATTATATGTGTTTTTTCTTTTTTCAATTATCTCATATTTATATATTCATGTTCATCAGCCCAAATTTTTTATGCATTCCCAATATCAAGTAATGATGATTTATAACTGGATAAATTAAATTTTTAAACATTAATATCCTTCTCATCAATAGATTCTACTTGAGAACAAATATGGAAATTAGATTCCATTGATTGAAACTATATGTAGATTCCTTAATACCAATGTATATAACGATCCTCAATGATTAATTAAGAGGGGATGAATCAGTGAATCAAATTATTTTAAAATATTCAACCAAACAAAATTCATCACCAGTTCAGTTGAATGAAACTCTAGAAATTATGAATCACACCATTTTCAACAATGAATATTAGTTTTTTTAAAAAAATTACTTTAATAAATTTAATCCTCAAATAAATTAAACATATATAGAGAAACCATTTATAAAGTTAACCATTCAATGTGAATGGATAAATCTTTGGAATGATCTTGAAAACCCATGACTATGAGATACACTATAAATCATCAAAAAAATAATGGTTTAGTATTCATCTTTTAATATAGTAAAATATATACTGATTAATGTAATGTTCACCTCAAAAATGGAAAATATTATCTCAAAAATTTAAGACAATATTCAATTATTTACATATAAATTCCAACTCCTATTCAAAATAAAATCTTTAGAAAAATAGGGAATGATCTCTAACAATGAAAATATAAAATTATCTCTTATACTCAATTTGGAATTTTTTATTTAAAGAACAATATTTTACACATATATAAATAAGTAGATTATCAATTCATTTTTGTGTTGAATATAACTATATCATCCTATTTAAAAGTGGTATTAAATATTCAATTCCATGTTTTCCAACTTTGAGAAATTAATTTTGATGGTCCTATATTAAAATACTCAATCTATTGGTGTATTTTTCCCTCATATTTTTCATCAGTTAATTAAGATATTTTGTATACTATAGAAACAACACGTGTATATTCTATTTTAATTTTTTAATATCAAATTTACAAAAAAACCCCATGTAAAATTATATTTTCTCCCACTTTACACTCGACCATTAGAATAATTTATACCATCATAATAATTTTGATAAGGTTAATATTTGTTTTGGGATGAACTTGAGTATACCATATGTAATATATTAAGTCAAATCAGTAATGTTACTAAAATAGAAAACCATTAATTAATTATGTTGTTATAATATCTACTATTGTGTAATGAATGTAGTTACCAATCAATTTTTCCCAACATCTCTTTGAACTGATTCTCATATAAGCCTCACTGAACCATAATATTAATTATCAAAACATAATATCATAAAACCAACTATTTTACCTTGATATCAGGTTATAAGACTCACCCTAAAAGTAATATTCTATCACAATTTATGTTACACTATCACATTGTAACATAAGTTTCACATTCATAGTGTAGTCACTATATTCACAGTGTAATAAATCACCCAAAATAACTAGTTTAAACACATGAAAATCACTAAATTTCTATTGTGGCATAAAACATATGTCGTAATTACTAGTACATGAATCCTCACCTATAAAATAAAATCATAGTTTTATATTCATTCAATACATTGAAATATTTATCTAATAAAATTTCCACAAATCTTAAAAAATAAGTAATTATATAAGGTATTATAATGTGATTTATTTTTCATCTCAATATAATCTCTAAAAAAATTCTCTACCCTTTCCAAAAAAACTCAATCAGCTTCATTGAAATTTTAATGAATGTGAATCGTGTATCAACAAAATATAACATAATATCAAACAAGAATAAATGTAGCTTCATCATTTTAACAAACCATGACTATTAAACTGAAATAGTGCGAGAACAATGAGCTATGTGACCTTAAGTAGCCTTTATGAATTCCAAAGGATACCAAATATTGGCAAGGGGTGAATAAAACTACTTGGGGTAACTATAGCCTTAGTACCATCATAACAACTAGCAGTTAATAATAAAACACTCATCATGTGAATAATATTAAAGTATAAATACATGATTTACATTAAATATAATAACGTAAATTTACAAATCATAATGTTATAATGTGTGAAACTCATACATGTTATACATTCATACATTTATCTAATATCACCTAATTGGATTATAAAATATATTATTAGAAAAAACACTGAGGAGGCCTAATAAACTATTATTCGAATTACCTCACTCATGTCTCTGAAACTATAAAATGATCCTTCATCCCACTCATGTAAACAATGGTCAATGACCTAATTCATATGTTGACCATATGTTCTATGAAACCACCTGATTTCGTGTTCAATGTGTTTGTACAAAAATTAGTTTCCCACTAAAAATGATTTCTTAATAAATAAACTATATATATGTTCATGTGTGTAATGAATGAAATGAAAATCATAAACAATTATATCATAAACATACACCTATCCCACAACTGGATATTCAAGAAGCCACCATGATGATCAAATCATTTAATCTCCATCTAGTGAAACAATGGGAATATCACCCCCTAAGTTTAATTATAAAAGGGTATGAATTAGTTTACACCATAATATAAACATAAGTGAAATATTAATCACTAAAGAAATATGATTATGGATGAATGATATACCACCTCTCAAAACATTGACATGTGGGAATAGGTAATCACCACTACAATCAAGATTATAAGAAAACAACTCATTAGAACTCTTCCTAACAACATTGGAAAACATTTCATCACCACTACCAATATATGTTATTAATCCATAACTAATACTAATGTCAGTGAATTAGTGATCACAATAGCTATGATTTAGAGGATAAATTATTATCTCTATAAATAGAAGACATATATGAATGAGTTATCATGATAAACATAATAATTGAGTTAATATGTTAGACCATAAACTAAATATATCAATGAATGGGTTATCAACACCATTATTACACAACATATAATTTCTTATCAACATAAAAAATATTATTCCATAATAACCATGAAAAAAATCATTCTATCAGCGTATCCAATATCAATACCTCTACTATAATCTTCCACACCCTATGTGAATACATCATTTTGCAATCCATTGGATAATATCACTAATGTCATCCAATTCATTAATAAAATCAATTACTTAGTAAGTTCCAAGAACCAATATATATTCCTATGAGTATATGAACTATCCTCTCAAATTATTTTGGCCATTATTCCATATATATTAATTACAACATGTCTATATTATGGTGATAGAAATACCATCTCTTATTCGTGTGATACTCTATACAATGTGATTTATCAATCATCACCACTAAAAGATTATATTGTTTTAATACATTTCTAAATCCCATCTCATTATTCTACCCTTAATTGGATTATTAGTCGAATGAACCCATCATTCTCCAAATACATAGAGTAAATCTCATTGAAAACAAGTTAATCGGTAGTTAAATCTTTAACAAAACCATGGAGGAATTCTTTAAACTAACAATTTAACCCTCTTTAGGTAGGTCATGGTGGTCCTATGTCGAAACCATAGGTTAAGAATACTTAGATCACTCATAACCTATATGTTTGCTTGAGTTACCACTCATTAGGCGCACCCTTATCCTAACACTCTAGGGTGACATTACTCTCCAAAACATAACACTTGGTTTGGTAAATAGATCAACAAATGATGATTATATTACCCTGAAGATTTTAATTCAATTTAATTCATTAACCCCACATTGGAAACATATCCATTCGAATATTTTTAATCAAATGTAACACTCATAGGACTCACAATATTTTTAATAAAACTAACTTACATATACATATATAAGGGAACCCAATTTTAATTCCATATTGGGTCACATTAACCCACTAAACCTACATTCAAATTTCCCAACAAATAGGGAATATATATATGTAGTAGTATGTAAAAATACCTAACACAAAAATTTATTTATTCCATTTATAGATTCCAAACCAAACCAATATTTCTCCCCCAAGACCACATATATCATCTATTATGATCACAATGAAATAAAATTTCCATGTTCTTAGATAAATAAATTACAACTCATTTATGATTAATTTCTAAACCAATTAATAATGTACCAATTCAGGATATACTCAAAAAATTGGGTGAATTAGTGATGGGAATTTTTCTAATTTTTTTATCTCTTTACCTTATAGAAATGTTAATTTCTTGATTCTTTTATTCACTTCTCCATATAATTTGTAATTATAAGAAAGAAAGTAAAATATGGAACATAATATTTTTACAGGGTTCACTACTCAATAAGTGTAACTAGTCCTTGACTTGTATAGTGAAGACATATACACAAATTCCGCTTAAATTATTTCTATTATACTTTCATAAGGATCTTCTCCATAAAATGGGTTATCATATGATTGTTATTTCCCTCTATTTGATGAACCTTGAGATTTATGTTATGCTCTTTGAATATGATAACTTCATATAACTCTATTAGATAAATTTTTAATACTCAACATGATTTCCTAGTGACACTTTTTTCAGAGGATATCCCTCAGAGACTTCGATGTATGATGAACATCACACAAAAACCCATGTCCTATGACTACATGTGGATACTTTATTCAATAATCTTCACAAATTTCCCATATCCATTAAATTTATTAGGAAACCTATATTTGATCATTCAAGAGAATATTTCTAGTGTATTCTATACGATGAATCACCAAGATCATATTACTGATGTGATACAAACAATCAATAGCAACAACCTCGTCTACACATTCTCGATTAATTTGTTTTAAATTTTCCATTTAATATCCCCATATTTATAAAGTTATTCTTAATCAACTTTGTATATATCTTCATTTATCATCAATCATCACCTCAGAATGTTCGAGTACCATATTTCAATGGAGTTTCCCCACAATATTAATATCTTCATGACTTGAATATTCTACAATAAATCTTCAATATTGCCATTAGACTTAATATTATTTAAATATATATTAGAGACTTTTATATTCTTCTAAATTTCATCTTGAGTCACGTCCATAATGAAATGATGATGTTTTCATAATGAAAAAAAATATTACTCAGAAATGTATGATATCATTATGTAGTCATTATAGATTTTATGTGACCATGCATATAATATGAAAAAAAAAATTCTTTCAAGTAGTTTTATGATCAACGTAGTCTATTCACATTATTCTAATGTCACCCATAATGTTCTTTCGATAATCTCTCAATCATTCCTATGTCTAATTGTACTTTAATATTGGTCTATCTGATAGATCGTGTTAGATTATTTTGAAAGGATTAGTCTAATAGAGTCTATAATATTGAAGTTATAATTGTATATCCATTGGGAACTCTTTTTGATGGCACTACTCAAAATCCATTATATGATAACCTTTGTCTAATAAAATTTTTCTGATCACCTAGTATGCTAACTTCAAGGTTTATTTCCTATGGTCTCAGTTTCATTTTTTCACTCAACACACACTTCTCAATCTATTTTTCTCCTCCCTCTATGTCCTATAATGATTATTTTGAATACATATTATAGAAAATCCAGGAGGAGACTTCTACAACTCTCTAGTGTTAAAAACAACCCATCCTATATCATTATCAAGCACATGTTTTCAATATTATGATTAGCTTTATCAACATTTTTTTACAAAATCATGTATACATTAACCAAACATTTTAGTAGTTTCTTCTTTTTAACTTCATAAACATATTTATGTCAATGAAATATTCTTATTAAATTTGATTCAATAGAAAATCAATGAAAACCATCAAAAAAAAAACAATCCAGACATAATATAGGATATTCAATCCACAGTTATACTTTTTGGTGACACCTTCAATGAACTTTGAAAATGAATTTTCCAATATGTCAATCTTGATCTTATTTATCTCACTTTTATTTACCTTAATTCATTCCCAATTACTTTTTTATGCTTCAAATTTTTTTCACAATTTATATCTACTTTACTGCTAAGAAAAAAAATTCCCTGTGAAAAGAGAATTAGTTCATTCTTAACCAATATGACATCCACAATTTCACTCTAAATATACATGATCCTTCTAAATATAGAAAACATGAGAATATGATTTATAAAAAAATGTTTAATTTACTAAATCTCTTTGATACCTCACAGAATAATAATTCATAGACTTTCATTCAAGGGTTGTCTACATTTATTATAGGCTGAAGACACTAATTGAGATATGAAACACTTATAAGAAAGATAAACCTGAAAATCCTACACTCACTTCAACAGAAAAAAATACATTAAATAAATACAATAATGATAATCATCATAGAGAACATTCATAGTTATAATTTTCTTATGTAATTGATTAATTCAATTAGTCCTCCTTTGTATTAATATTTTTATCTTGGGTAACCAATGATGATAGTTTAAGAAAACTGTACCTTTTCTAATTAGATAATTTTTGGAGCATTCTAGAATTAATATATTTTCATTAAATATTAAATCTGGAAAAAAACGTCATCATACTCAATTTCAATCTCTCTCAAAGAGAATTGCCTTATCACATTCATATTGATGAACCTCCATAATAGATATGATTTAGAAACAATATGTTTCTAAATCACCTAATGTATCATTCTTATGCAGCTTTCTAGGGATTAAATCAATTTCACTATCTTAGGTTCTCTCCTAAGATCATCCATCACCTTCAATTAACAATTTTTAAAAATAAAAAAATCAAAACACAAATGTTAAGGGAATAAGGTGGGTATTTCATTCTAAATTAATGTCAACAGTAATGTGGAGATAGTTTTCTCAACCAAGCTTCTCAATTTTCATAACTATTCATGATTTGATATTATAAATTTTGGTCTAATTTATTTTGGGGTTGTATGTATAATCCCATATTCTCTACTAAAATATGTGGATAAAATTTCCTCTTTAAAAAAATCATGGATGATGCATTCATAGTCATTTGAAGGATGAATTCCTTTTATAGTAAAATGGTTAAACAAATATTTTCACTATGCCTTTATCTCTTACATATCTCATATAAATTTTTTTTAATAAGAGATATATTTTTTTAAAAGAACTCTAATGTAATGTATCCTCATCATGTTGAATATCTTCTTTTCTATTTATACGACCCTTTATGTTTCATTATTTCATCTTCTTAATTTTATTTAATTCATACATATCAATAAAAAACATAACATTATGAACATGGGAATAATGTTTTTGATGACCACATATACACTTATGGGTTCCTTTCTACTTACTATTCCTTTATCATGATGCACTTTTCTTTATGTTCTTGGATTTTGAATACAGGGACTTCTCACATTTTCGGTATGGAGTATTATTTTGAGAATTTTTGAGGAAATTTTTTTTTTCTTAAGTTTCAAGGATACTTATTTTTTATTTACCAACTTCGATGGTCTTATTTTATTTTCATCATTTGATAAATTTTGATATGAGAACTTACCAACATTTACACCACTATTATTTCCTAAATCACTTATATTTTGAATCTTTCTAGGTATATTTGATGTGAGAATATTTTTATTAATATGTGGATGTTTCTTCTCCATCTATGGATTTCTACCCCATATAATGGGAAACCTTTTTATTTAAAATTTAGATTATTGTACCAAAAATATAATACATGATTTCCTAATTCCATTTTGACACCAACATTAAACCACAAACCTTAATCTTTTTATATAATTTTTTTGATGTTTTGTGTGTTATTCATAACTTTTTGAGACATTTATGCGGAATAATCTTATAAACACTTTTTATTATACACCCTAGTCATGGGGGTAGGCTTGTTATCACCCTTATCCTTCTATACTTATATATATTTTATTCTTTAACCTTCATTATTCATGAAAATAGATCTAAAAACACTATTAAAGATGGGGTGGATAGTACCTATTTATTAACACCTACATGGCATAGATCATTGAATAATGTCATGATATTCTTAATATATGTTGGAGATATTCCAACATCTGAATCCTATAATGATAATTTCATAGAAAAAAACTTCTACTTATTTCTTAAAGACCCAAAATATTTCTTATTAATATTAAAAAGATTGACTCCCAATTATATACATATCATCTAGTGGTTTTTTGTGATCTTCTATCCAAATAACCTTCTCTTCACCCACCTTTTTTATTATGTCATCTTCATATTCATATAGCCTAACTTTGTTTTGTAACAAATAGTGAATATCATTGATCTTCTTGTATTTTTATAAGGACCCATCCTAAAATACCATATTATGAATCCTTACATAAAAATTCATTTTATTTCACTCTCAAAGATCTTTTAGGTTTATATTTTATATAATTATTTATTCACTCGGAAAAAATAAAATGTTACATCATAATGTGGAAAAATGTAATTAGTTTCTATTTTTCCCACAATACCAGACATTTAATATATTATGTATTTTATATTAATGAAATATTTTCAAATTTTTCATCTTGACCACATCAATGTCCCTAAATAAATTTACAATATGTGTAAAACTTTTAAAAAAAATTTATTACCACAAAAATAATAGTAAAGTAATGAAATGAACCGACTATTCTTTGAATAATAATAAATGGTTCCTTTTTCCAAATAAACGTTGAGATAAAAAAATGTATTCATACCCAAAAAATAATCAACACTACCAAAAACATTTCATTAAAATTTTAATAATAACACTTAAAGATAAAATATATTTCATAAGGATTTATTTTCACTAATGAAAAACTCGTGAAATTTTACCACAAAGTTATACATTTCACCATTAAGAAGTAGTGTAAACATAACTTTTAAAATAAGATCATTATATTACTTTTTGAAATCAATTTTTTATCCATAAAAAAAATAATCATTGATAAATCATATAAGTAACTCGGGACATTATTTGTATATCATTATTATACTCACTCTTAAAAATAGAATAAAAAACCAGATAAATTCCTATAATATTTTAGGATAAACCAAATGGGTTTGCTCTATCACTTTACCCAATGAATTAGATATCAATAGTGGCCTCACCCATCATTGTGAGCTATATTGGGATCACCCGTAATCATAAACAATTCCAAATAACCATAAAATAATCATAACAAAATAAAGATTTAATTTTCATCATTATACCCATAAATATTTTATTTGTACCAATATGAAAACATTTTTGGATGTCAAAATATCCATTTCATTTAAAACCAATTTTTATAGTTCCTAAAAAAATGAAAATTCAATATTTATTTCAAGAAAACATGAAATATATTATAGAACCCAAACATCAAACAATAGTTACAAATTCTGGAAAAACCCATTGATGTCGTATATATAAAATAGAACATTCTTATTTTATTTTATTTCTCAAAATGATCCATTAAAAATATTTAACAAGACCCATTTCGAAAACATTTGAATGAAATCCATAAGTGTCATAAAATATCATTAAAATTAATTTATGTATATGTAAATATGTAAAAATTGTTCTTAATAATATGGACATGGAAGAAAAATATTAATAAAATAAAACAGAGAATAATTTAAAATGATTTTTTTATAGAAATGTGTCCCTTACCGCATGTATAACTTGTCACATAAATTTTTTATCCTACTATTCCATGGGAAACCTCTTTAGGTTTATACCTAAATCATTCCTATGATGGTTTTATGATCAAAATAGGGAATCTATGAAATGAGAATGGATGTATGGAAGTAATTTTGTTTGGTATTGGATAAACTAGAGTGCTCCAAAGGTGTGAGTTGGAGAGGAGAGGAGGTTACCTTTTATATGTGAGGGGAGGAGGACTCTTGGAATTACATTAAGTATTAAATTAATATAATATAATTTTCTTCAAAAATGTAAAAAATTGTTATATTTCAAATATAGGATCAATATGAGTCTAAATACAGTCATCTAATTAAAATTTTATATGTTTATGTTGTTCTTTAACCCTTATCTCTTAGTTTTAACCCATTGTCATACCCTTTGACGATTATCCTTATATCAACATATTTTACATGAAATGAGCCATGAAAGTTTCTATAAAATAATAAATTGGCCATAAATGGACAATGTTTGATATTATAAACAGTATTCCACTATAGTTGTTGAATATATAATATTTCATGAATTTTAAATAATTTAATAAAATATTGGTTATTATAAAATAACATTAATGATGTTTGTGGTACTATTCATGTACACTGACTTTAAAGTCATCAGGATATAAATTTAATTAGAATATAAAACATTAAAAATAATTAATATTTTAGATTTATATGTAAAATTAATGGCAAACTATTAATCAAACAAAAAATTACTTTTAGTGTCTTTAAAATCATTTAATTGATTTTTCTTATGACTGTATGAGCATCGTTTTGTCTTTGCGTAAAAATTAAAGGACATTTTTTCAAGACTAAAAATTAAAAATAAATAACCATTATAAAAATAAATTAATTAAATTTAGGATAAAATTTTTATTCATTCAATATGTATATTTACTCACATATATGTCTTTATATACTATTTAATCCATTATTTTGACATTATAGTCTTGCACTAGTGTTGCGTAAGAATATGGACAAGTTATATATTATATACCTCCAAAATTCATATATATTATTTAACATAATCAATAATAATTTTTATTTTTTAGAAAAGCCAGGTTAAGGCTTTTTCCTTCTAAATTATCATCTTTATGACACCAAATTTGGCTTCTCGAGCTCTGTGCAAGCAATGTGTTGTCATTGAGAATGATTTACATTTTTATCCTGAAGAAAATAGAGTTTATATGTTTTGAATTTTTTTGTAATATCGTATTTGTATATAATCATAAATTTGTCTCCCAGTAACTATAATAATTTTTTTGTCATATTTATTTCTTGAATCAATCATAAAAGATATCTTATTTTATAAATAGTGTATTTTGTTTACTACTCATTAAAAAATTAATACTTTTATAAAAATTTGAAAATTTCACCCTAAGATAAATTATATATGATAGTTTTAAAATTGATTTTATTTTTTACAAATTAAAATTATAAAATTAATAAATTAATCATTTAAATAAAACATCATAATACATGAAAATGAATTTAATAAGAAAAATAAATTTCTTTTCAGAGTGAAAAAGTACATGATGTTATTATAATGAATATAAATATATAAAATATAACTAATGAATATTAACAATACATGAAAGTAATTTACTATTATGATTACATGAGTTGTTTCATTCTTCCCCGATTTTGGAAATTGTTTCCCAACAATATATTTAATTACTTAAACAAGTGGAGATATTTTTCCTCCATACTATTTTTAGATTCCAATGTTTCTTCATCAATTTACATGAGGGGGTGAACTAGAGTTGTGTCTATTATGATCTTACATCTAGAAGACCCATGTTCAAATCAAATAATGTGAGTGTTGATGAGTAACTACAATAATTTTATAGATGTACTATAGAAGGTATTATAGTGGGGAAATAGTAGCTATATTATTCACTCAAATTGAGGTTTAAGTCCATTGAATTGGGCTTTACAGCCATATAAATTTTTTGTAATTCAATGGTCTTTGAGCCATATGGCCTCCAAGATATGAAATAAAAATTAGCATATTTTCCAAAGGGCCTTCAAGCCATCAATAATGGGAATCAATAATTTGTGCTAATGTAGTTCCAAAATAGTGGAGACCTGAAAGATGAAAAGGTAGTATTTGGTGATTAGTTGGACATGGATGTTCATTAATAGAGTGGTCAGGATTCACATATTCAATACCCAAATCTGGGAGGAATTGATGAAAATCCCCAAATGTAAGATTCTAGATATTAATGCTAGAGAAGAACAATACAGGAACATTGCAAGGTGTTGTTCTATTATTGGGGCTTATGATTTGTCCTTCAAGAATGTAATATCCATTATTCCACTCGGACTTTAGGCTATTTAATTTATGGGTGTCAGTTCCATGTAAGTTTAACCTCCTAACCTAATTAAAAATAGGGTTACCAAGAAAATAAAAATATAAAATTTCCTATCTACTATGCTGCCTCTTTTACCATGTGGTTTTTCTAAAAAACTATAACACTATGACATAACTTATTATGAAACATTATATATATAAATTCAAGAGTCCATACTAGTTATTCCGCATATGAAAATTTTATTCCAACTAAAATATTTCATGGCTCAAAACATTAGATTAAACCAATATATATTTTTTTAATAATGAAACAGGAAATAAGTCATATACCTGCGATAAACATAGAGGTAATTCCACTCGGTAGACAAATAATCCTATTTTATCTTGAGTTTCATTTGTTCTAATAAATCTTGATCTTAACTTTCATTATTTATTAAAATTTATAACATTTTTCCATGAAGAAATTTTAAGAAAACATGATTTCAAAACATCAATGAATGTTATTTTCTAATATAATCTAAATAGAATTTTTATCTAAATTAATTCATCTTCACATGTTTCCAAATCATCTTTAAATTCGTAAAACTATTCTTATAAAAATTTTATTCACAAAAACATTATTTACTCAAATTCATCCCAATAATCTACATTAAAAAATGGATTTTCATCTAATGTATGAGAAGGTATAATCAGTATACTAGAACAAAAACTATTATTAAAATAAAATTAAACTATTAAAAGTTTTTTATCACAACATCCCTGGAAATCTACTTAATAAGATAAATCATGTATTAAAAATTAAAAATTGTTCTATCAGGCATTCCATTATATTGATGAAGAAATTTTTTACTACCATTTAATTTATCCCCAATAACTCCAAAAGACTTTTCCAAAAGTTATATGCAAACCTAGGTTCATAGTTAGGCACAAAGGAGAGAGGAACTCCATACAACCTTATTCTCTATTTCTAATATAGTCAAGAGAAATGATCTAATGAAATATTTTCTCGAATAGGAAGGAAATTTTCATATTTATTTAATTTATCACGAATAACTCAAACCACATTATTACATTGATATCTAATTGGTATTCCCATTACTAAATCCATGGATATATTTTTTCATGTCCACTCTCACAATGGAAAAGGATCTAACACCCCTTTGGTAGTTTTCATTTTTTTTAACTAATTAAAAAGTCAAGCACTTCATGGTAAAGTAAAAAATATTTTTTTATCCAATTAATAAAAATCATGAAGGTGTTTATATATCGTTTTTCTTATAGTATGAATTTAAAATAGAGAGGAATGAGTTTCACTCAACAATTTTTCTCCAACTAGATATCAAGTGGAACATAAAACCTATTTCTATAAATTATGACACCTTCATCAAAAACAATAAACTAGGACAATTTACCTTTCTTAATATAACATAAATCTTCCAATAAAACATGACCATCCTTTTGGTCTTTTTTAATTCAATCTAGAAAATTCAATTATACTGACTCCTGAAACAAAATAGAGGGAGATCTTCTATCCACAATTTCTAAGACAGAATTCACCAAATCATTGACCGTTGTGTATTGTTCCAAATGTAACATAGTTCATGTTGAATTATCATTATTACTCAATAAATCAACTAATATATTTTATTTACCTTGATTTTACTTAAGTATGAATTCATAATCTTTTATCTATTCTATCCATCCCTATTGTATCATGTTGAACTCTTTTAGAGTGAATATACGCCTACAATTATTATAATTGGTATAAATTTAAATATTCAATACACATAAAAAACACATAAAAACATTTAATTTTTTCTATAGAGCTATATGATAATGGATATTTTTATGAAAAATCTTCTCCTGGGGTTTTAATTGATGTGAAAGATTTGTAATTAATTGATCATTGTACACTAAAACAAAACTCATACCCTAAAAATAATCATCATTGTACATAAAAAAGTCCACACTTATGGATGGAAGGTAAAAAACTAGATAACTCACTAATATTATTTTAAATTCATGTATGTATTCATTGAATTCCTTTATCTAGATAAACATATCTCATATTTTTTGTAAACATTATTAGCAGGCTTGATAACCCTGCACTTTTTTTAACAAACCTTTACTACTATAATGATAATCTAAGAAAAATATGAATCTCAGTATTATTTATAGGTCTTGGAAATTCATCAACCACGATATTTATAATAGGAAAAATATTAATTCAATATTTATTTAAGATATTCATAAGGAAAATTATTCTGAAACTAGAATTCAATTTTACTAAACATTAAATATAATATATTTTCTTTCAAGGTTGGAGAAACTATAGTCAAATGTTTCTCAAGAACATCATACCATTTAGAATATATTATGATATCATAAATAAACACAACAAAAAACTTATCGATGAAATAATGGAAAACATTGTTCATAAGGTCAACAAATTCAACTAGAAAATTTGTCCACACAAACAAAATAACAAAAACACATAATTCCAATACCTAGTATAAAACAATGTCTTAGAAATTTAATACAATTTCATTGTTTGCTGATGGTACACAGACCATAGGTCAACCATTGAAAAATCATTCCCTCCAAGGATATAATAAAACAATTTATCTATATGAGGAAAAAATAGAGTTTCTTAATAGTTATGATATTCAGTGATATATAATCAATACAAATCCTCATAGAACTAGAATTATTTTTAATAAAGAAAATATGAGAACATCATGGTGAAGCATAGGGATGAATAAAACCTTTATAAATAAATTATGAGTACTATGTTTTCAATACTATATTTTCTACTTAGGCTATTTATTAAAGGGGTTTTGAAATTGGCTGAGCATCAGACACTATGTCAATAGTAAACTCAACCTTTTAATTAGGAATAACATGAGGAAAATCATCAATAAAAATATCCATACATTATTTTACTATCATTACTTCAATAATATGGATTATTGATTTCTTTTCAATAGCATGAGAAGTATAGCATTTATTTATGTATTTTAATAGTTTATCGTATTCATGATATATTATCAATGGTATTATTTGATTCTTATAAGCAAACTAAAATTCATTTTCTAAGATAAATTTTTTGGCTTTTCAATCTATCTAATAATAATAATAAAATCCAATCTATACACATAATAATATAAAACTCCAAATTTGGAATGAAAAAAACTTTCTCAATGAAATTACTTATATAGATTAAAATAAGAATATGTTTTTAAATTTTCATTTATTTATTACTTTCCTTGTGGTTTTTACCAACATTCCTAAAATTGTTTCTTGATGTGAAATTTTTATTTTACTATAAAATCACACAACAATGATAGAATCTGTAGACTATGAATCAAAAAATACATTATCAAAATTTGAATAAACATGTAGTGTTCCTTTTAAAAATTCATTTTATGGAATAAAGTCTATTGAAGTGGTTGCAAATTATTTGACCACACCCTTTTCCTAATAGTTTTATAGATTCACACCCTTCATAATCTTCTTAAAATAATAATCCACATGATGAAACATCTAATTAATTTAAAAAATCTTAATTCCAAATTTTTTAAATTTTTCTTCCACAACATAGATATTTTTCCTTATAATCACAATCTATATTCCCAACTATAAAACATATTAATCACTCTCTATATTTCATAACATATTCTTAGTGGTTATTTTTACCACACCCTTTACAAGGTGAAAACTTTTTTCATACCTTCAGTTTATTTAGTAGACTAAAACCCCAAAACCTGATATCCAGAACACATATTCTAATTATAATAGAATAAAAAATCACCAGAAAACACTTTTATAACTTCCCAACACATCAAAAAATTTTTCCATAACATAAAAATTTATGGGAATCCAATGAACATTAATATATTTCTTTCAATTCTACATAAAACCAATTAATTTTAATATAAAAATAAAAATAGAATTTATTACATATCATAAATAATCGATGAAGCGTTCCATATAAGAATACACTACATTATCCTCCATATTACTAAATTACAATAATTTCTTTTCCACCATCAGTTGAAAAAACATAGGAAAAAATTTCATAAAGAAAATATTTATAAAGGTGCTTCATTGCATGACATTAATTTCTTCTCGTAATCTACTATTCTTAACCATTAACCACTATTTATTATATTCACCTTCAAACTAGTAAATAGAAAGAGTTAAATTTTGATGATCCAAACAAACCATGTCTACAAATATACTTTCTATAAATTTAATACATCACTTAGCTACCAATAAATCAAAATATCCAATTAATTCTAGAGGGTGTTGTCTCATAAAATGCTCTACTATTGACTACTTCCTCAATGGTAGACCGAGATGCTCTCGAGAATGGATATCCCACTATTTATAGCTTCTGTTAACTAATCCATCACAATAACATACTAATCATTTCTAATTCCAACCATTCTAGGTTGACCATTTTGAAGAAAATTTCCCTATTCATTCCAACCTATAACAACAACCATGATTCCTCTATTGAAAACCATTCTGAACACATATAATTTAGATAAAAAAACATGGTAATATTAAAATTTGATATCATGATATCCATAAGAAAAAAATATCTTAATGTTATATACTTATACTATCCTAACCTATAAAATTATATAATCCATTCCTATGATACTGTCCATAAGGACAAGACATTACGAAACCATAAATTTAATCGTTATATATGAATATTTTTTCTTTAATTCCAAAATATGTTTGATATTTAGAGTTTTAGACAGATATGTCATAAACCTTAAAAATAAAATATTAAATTATAATTTGTACACTTCCAATTAGTATAGATTTTTCCAAAATATAAAATTTTATGATATAAAATGTTTTTTTATGAAATATTTTCACAAGTTTTAACTTGGCCTCATACTTGTCAAAATGAATCCATAAAAACCTATTAAAAACATTTTAAAATGTTGGATGAGAACAAAACACTCAGTAGAAGGAATAAGGAAACCTTGTTTTGAAGATGAGAACTTTCTCGAAAGGGAAGTATATTTTATTGAATAAAAGAATATTTAAATATTTATTAAATAAGTTTTTTTATAATAATTTATTTTTCATATAGAAAAAATCCTATTAGGTATTTCAATGAGTAAGGTTATATTAGGAGAGGTTACCAATTTATTTTCAAACCCATTAGCCAAATATTTTTCTTTAATATATGAATGTGTGACAATATAATTCAATTTAGAAAGACATTCCATTAAATTTATCCATTTTTTAGTTAGCTACATTAATGGTGGATAGTTAATTTTCTAATAACATATTCAATATTACTAGAGTCACATTCAAGCCATAACATTCACCAAAAACATTTTTTTACATTTCTAATGTATTGATTATGGTACGAATTTCGACGTTAAGAGATGTAGTGACTCTAAATAGACTATAAAGGAATCAAATGATGTCTTTATTATGTTTTTAAAGATATCTCTATATCCATAGGGACCCATATTTTCAATTAATACTCCATCCATGTAACATTTTATCAATCCATGAAATAGAGGAATCAACTTAACATCAAAGGTTCATAAGGAGGAAAATAATTACCTATAATGGAAATAAATTTAAGCACCATGGGATCATGAAAAAAGTTTAAAATAATGATTCAAAGTTTTATTTATTCTAATCACATAACCTATAATTTTAATGAGATTCCATTGAAGATAGAAAGAAGTATTCTCATGAATAAAATTTTTGGGTCCATATAACAATAATTACTTCAATAATGGGCACAATAAAAAGATTAAGAAGGTAATGGGACACATGAAACATTAGATAAACTTATATATAATCTTGTATAATATATATTTTGGGGATCTATAATTCAAAAAACAAGAAATTACATTCTATAATGTCGCATCAATGACAAATCTTATAGATAGGTGGTTAATGTAATACCTAGGATGATTATTTAGGATATAACTTGAACATAAATTAATGACTACATATTGAAGATATTCATAAGTGGGTAACTTGGAGTAAATCACCCTCCACATAAGGGGGAATTTGGAAAGAAAGATCTAGTATATGTTTAATCCTTTAGACCAACTATTCAGATGCCTCTGAACAGCCTCTCGATAGAGAAGTTTAGTGGTGAGCCTCCCATTAGAGAAATGTTCCATGATTGAAATGTCCTCTCCACTGATGAAATTTTAATTCAATCCCACTTCATTTACTTTATTTGGTAAGATATCCAATGAGTTCCCCATTTTCTTCTTAATCAACATATTTGTATCGAGTGACTGTTCTATAGAATTTAAGGGTATAAGAAGTGGAATACATATCAAGTTGTGTAACTATAAATTGAGTGATGAATTGATATTGGAAAACCATTTGGAGTTCATTGAAATATTTTAAATGCTATCATTGTGGGAAGGATATATATATAAGTCTATATAGTTTAAATTCCCATCTTTGAGACTACATAAAAATCCAGATCTTTGAAACGTAAGCATCCTTGAATTATCATTAATGAAACACAGTATAAAATGATAAAATAGATATTTATTGAATTTTGAATGATTTAAAATATCCATCCCTCTATGATCTTGGGGTTGACATCATTTATTTTAAGATGTAGTTACAAGACTTCATTGAAAGATGATTCTGCTCCAGATAATGTTTTTGATAGAAATGTCAATACCACTCTTATAATGACTATTGAAAATGGAATAAACTACATATTAAATTTTAGTAATATATTTGGATAAACATAAATTGTTATCCATCCCATTACTCAATGTATTATATATCTATATTGGGCTCACCCATTATGATGATCTATAATGGGCTCACCCATCATTACGAGCTATATCAGGCTCACCCAGCATCATAATTAATTTCGAGTAATAATAACATAACCTTAACTGATGAATGAATTTATTTCCATTATCATACTCATAATATTATTCTATTCACCCATAAGAAATCATTTTTGAATATTGAAATTTTCATTTTAATTGAAAAACAATATGAAAATAGACATAACAAAGGGGAAGATAGTTTTGTTTGATAAAAACATGAAAGGTTTAAAATAAATCAAAGAATCAAATAATATCTATGAAGGTAGAAAATTTTATGATGTTTTATAAATTATAATATAACATAAATTTTTTCATATCTTTCAAAACGTTTCATATAGGTCATATAAAAATATTCATTTTTAAAACATTCAAAAGAATGTAGAAAGACACATAACATTTCCATTACAATTTTTTTATATCCATATAAATATATAAAAAATCATTTTTAGGAATATGGAAATGGAATAAAAATAATAAGTGAATAAATATTTAAAACATTTAATATTTTGTTTTTAAGGTAATGTGTCCCTTACATAACATCTTGCTTGTTGCATATGTTCTTTAGCTTCCTCTTCTTTAGACAACCTCTATATTTTTCTAACTAACTTCTTACTAGGGTAGTTTTCTGATCAAAACAAACCATCTAGGATTCATTGAGGGATGTGAGGAATGGATTTTCATAGGTATTTTTTAAAAATGCATTACCAAAAGTCTTGCAGATGACAAGAATGGATGTTCCCTTTTATAAGTGAGGGGAGGGGAACTCTTGTAATCAAATAAAATTTTAAAATAATATTATTTTATTTTATTGATGAAATGTAACTAAATTGATATATTTTAAAGATATTATGAGTATGAGTATAAAGCCTCTCATCCAACAAAAACTAGATAGGTTTAGGTGATATTTTGACCCTTATCACTTAGCTTAACCCCTCATAATCCTTTTGATGGTTATCGCAATATCAATGTTTTCTACACTATATAGGAAAATAAGGTTATTCTAAATGGAAAAGTGGACCAAAAAATGAAAAATGGATTATATTCTCAACCATATAGTTTCACCTGGGTGAAGATATGTTTTTTATTAATTTTTATTCATTTAATAAAATATTTTTTATTATAAAATTTAATTAAATTTATTTCTGGAAATGTTTGTTTACATTGAGTATAAATTTATAAAGATGAACATTTTCTTGGAATATAAACATTTAACATATACCTAATATGTTATATTCGTAAATTAAATTCTTGGGGAACTATAACTCATAAAATAAAATTTATTTTATTGTTTCAAAAATAATTTAATCAATATTTCTTCTTATTTCACAAGTATTGTGTCAATTTTAAAAAATAAATTATGTTAATAATTTCACCTATAAAAATTATAACTAAATTTCTATCATAAAAAAATTAATCAATTTCAATATAAAACTTTATATTCATTAATTATTTATATTTAATAACATACATGTCATGACAACCATTCAATTTGTTTTTTTTTTAATTTTCAAGCCTTACATAAGCATTATACAATAATTAGGTGAAGTCGCTTGTTATATAACTCCAAAAATGATATATATATATATATATCAAAATAATAAATAATAATTCATATTTAATATCAACATATATAAAATACGTATTGCATTTCAAATATTATCTTTAATAGACTAAATTTGACATTTCAAGTGTCACACAATATGTGCATCGAAATAGAAAACGATTTATATATTTATCAAGAAATAATTTTTAATTTCCATGTTCTGAATTATTTTTTTATAATATTTATATTATATTATCATACATGAGTCATTCCATATGTTAAATAGTTTTTAATATTATATTTATGGATTTGTTGTATTATAAAAGTTCAATATTTCATAAACACTATCTCTTTTACTATTCAATGAAAATTCAATCTTTCCAAAAAAATACAAAAAAATTACCCTAATATAATATTGATATATTGGTTTTTAAAAATGAAGTTCAATTTATTAAATTAAAATTAAAAAATTTAAATTTTTTCTATTGAATAAAACAATATAAATACTAAAATTTATTTTAATAAGAATAAAACAATTTGCTTTCTGATAGAATAAGCAATTAATATTCTAAAAACAAAAATAACTATATTAAAAATATTTAATTCTTATTAATAAGACCTGAAATTTACTTATTCTTAAAAATATTTTAGTTGTTAAAATTTTACTTCCAATTTTATTTCCTCACCATCGATGTTATTTTTCAAATTTTCATTGAGTACATGGATCTTTTCTTCAACTCTTCTTGACTCCATCTTTCCAATCAACTACTTTTAGGTAATTATCTGAGAAATTTGAGGAAGTTATTTCAAGATCCAATTTTTTTTATATAATCCAACCTTATTGGATTTGTTTTTAAATTATATAACCTTTTATTTTAATTACAATTCTATTCAATAGGTTTCTCCTCCTAGTTAGGTGACTCTTTCATCATGCTTTGAAAGTCCCCACAAGAAGGTAGACAGTTTCATTGGGAATTCAATGTAAAATATCATTCAAAATACTAACAGATATATATATATATAAGTTTTATATATATAATCATTACCACTTATTCATGTATTTTATTCATGAGGAAAATTTGTAAAATATTTTTCACATACCACATGATAACTTAACATTCTTGATTCACTTGAGGTATGAATGTTATCCTTCTACTAGGTGGTAAGTCAAACCAATTTTTTTTTTCATTACAATATATATATATATGAATTTTTATATAGGTATGGAGAAATTAATTCTTCGTATTATTTAGAAACGTTGTATATATTCTATATATTTCATTTCTTCTTCTTTATATTGTTCATCTTGGTCCTGATAGAAATAGAATTCTACTCAGTTGATAACATAATCACCAGAAAAAGTAAACATCAATGTTATTATAAGAAAAAAAAGAAATTATAAAAACATAATAAATTATAGGTATAGATTCCAACTATGTTAAACCATCCTCTGATATCAATTTAGAAAACTAACTCAGAACATACTCAACACGGGGGGTAATTTTTTATTGGGATATTTTTTTGACAAACTTTAACATTTAACCCATTACCTATCAAACCAATTAATATATTGATTCTAAAAATATATTTTACTTATCATATAGGAAAATATGAAAAAATAATAAATATGTAACATTATGTTTTTACAAGGTTCACTAATCAATAAAAATATCTATTTTTTGTATAATATCGTGATAATCGGTACAAAGATTCTCCACTATAATTAGATACAAGTTATAGTGGTATGGATAAAAAATCATTATTCTATGTTTGGTTCCTAATACATTATGAGGGGGATAGAAATAATCCATAATCCCTTGACTAGTGATGAACACATCTAACTATAATTTGAATACTAATTATTAATAATTCTGATTTAGATAGTATCCAGCATATTTAGTTACTTTGTTAAAATTTTAAATTCTTCCACATATTTAAAATTATCTTTGATTTCATAATGCTAATTTATTTTTAACATCCCTCTTCTTCTAAATGTTACTTCAATAGTATATACCATGAAAATATCCATCCTATTCCTTATTTTATTCCTTTATCTGAATCATTTTTCTATCCTTCTATATAATGATGCCTATCAACTGTATGTTCATTTGGTGATTGTTTTTCAGATCCCTTATTTTCATTATTCCTGTAACACCCCGGGTAAATAAATAATACGACTTCTTTACATTTATCCCTATTTGTGAATAAAATGTTAATATTACTTTAAAGGGGACGCTATGCTCGATAGCGTACCCAATACGCAACAACGAGTTTCTTGGAAATCTTACGTTGCACTCTAATGATAAAATAATTTTATTTTAAATGGTAGCTAATGCCTAGTTATTGTGATTACGGGAATGAATAGAACTAACTACAAAATGATTATATATGTTTGTCAAATATTTTTACTTTTTACAATAAATGTTAGAGGATAAAAAAAGTGAATGAATCCAATTTTAAGCGTAAACATTCTAATATTCTTTAAAAGGTCGATTAACCGCCTTTTGGAGGAGAACCTCTTTTAAATCCACTTTTTGAAAACTTTATGTGTTACATTTGAAAAAATAAAATTCTTTTTTATAATCGGGACATCAAAATTTACTTTGTGTAAATTTTTGGTATTTTTCGTTAAAAGTTCAATTTTTAATGAATAGTGAAAAATGTTGTATTTTAATTCAAAACCACTTTTTAATATAATTTATTTATTTGATTAGATTATCTTTATAATTGGTTTTACAGTGAAATTAGAATATATTTTTACCATTTAATCAAATAGTGGTCATTGGAATTAATTTCACATTGGAATTGGATTTAAACTAGTGTCAATCTTTTGATACTTATTGTTTCATAAAAACACGCTATTTTCTCTGACAGCGGGAATTAATTATTAAATTAATTAATGCAACCTATATGTTTTTAATTTTGTAAAATAGGGTTCATTTTTGAATTCGGAATATCAAATATATCTTAGGGTGAATTTTTGGTAATTTTCTGAAAAACTTCAATTTTTGATGAATAGTGAAACCGCTAAGTGGTACTTATAAAAACTGATTTTCCGTTTAAATGAAAATTTTCCATCTTTGTGTTTTGAATTTCAAAAATCTGACATACATGGTTGTCATTCAGAAGTAAAATGTGGTTCAATGGGATGAAAATAATTTTTTGGTGAATAGTAACTTATTAAGTTTTGAATCGCGATTAGAGGTAATTAGTGTAGTTTAAGGTATGAATAATGTTTTAATAAAATGAAATGACTTAGACACATGTCCTACCCTCATTGGATGTGTCATGTCCAACCAAGAAAATCCATGGGTCAACATGGGGACCCCATGGTGCCACTTTGGTTGGAAAATGGCATAAATAACTTTTTATTTAATGTAAAGGTAAAAATGACACAAACATAAAATGTTTTACTAAAACAATTTTTACATGGGGTTATAAAAGTCATATTTTTGACTATAAATATTAAATGGAAAGATAAAAAGATTTCCTATATCATAGTATTTTTTTTTAATTTTTAGACATTTAATAAATTAAATTATTTATGACATCAGGATGATGCAGCGATGACCTCATTATTTAATGATTTAAATAAAATGGAAAGATAATGTAAAATATAAGACCTACACATGTCCAAAACCTGTTGTATGGGTGGATTTAGAAACCTAATCATCTTATCCTCAAATTATATCAATGTGGGACCCTTTAAATCCAAAACTCATTTTCAAATAAAGTAACATTTCTTTAATTTCCAAAAGTGCCCCTCCTCTCCTCTTATAAAAGGCCCCCACCTCTACCTCCTTACCCACACTTCCAAAGCCTTTGGCTCGCCCAACCCCCGCCCATTTTGTCTCACATCCCTCTCTTACTCCTTGAAGCATCACTTTTTTCAGAAGTCTTCCCAAGGAAGCCTTTGAGCTCAAACCAAAGGGAGTTACCCGATTTTAAGGTAATGTCTTCTCTTGAGTCCTTTTGTTTTATTTTTCTTCTCCAACCCCCTAAACTCTTTTTATTCATTTATTTTGTAACAACTCCAGTATCTTCAATATACAAGTATGTTTTTATAAGAAGGATTCGAGATACACTTACACACACCTACATCTAATGGTTAAAGAACATACTATTTCCGTGGATGGCGAATTTCTGCCTCCCGAAACGATGATTGTTCAACATTCTTCTAACACCTTCAAAGGTGGCAATTAAGATGACACTATATTTATATATGATATATAATATATTTATGTTTTACTTAAGCTTCTGTATTTTTCTTTTATGGAATACCATTATGGTTTCCATTATGGGTAAACGCGATATCTTCATTTAAGGAAGTGTGGACTACCGCCCCCTCAAGGTGATTTGATTCATTAATACCATATGTGGTATGTATAAAGGATATAATTAATGATATTATATATGATACCATACTGGAATTAAAATACTGTTATGTATCATTATGTTTTAATTCCATTAAATATGAAATAGAAATGGATGTAGCGTTCATGCGTACGTATGGCTTACCGTCTCCATGAACGGTGCATTTCATTTCTTAACTCTAAATGTTATGCAATATTATAAATACATGTATATTCTGGATATATATGATATATATGATATCAAAATAATTAATATAATTCTGGATATAATGAACCTTTGACTACACGAACAACATGTAATTATAAGAAGTCCACTTTCGACTTAAGAACCAAATATCGACAAAACAAACAATATTAACTTAAATGATTACATAATTTTTATAACCTGAAAATAAGTGATATAAATGGAATAATTATCTTGAAAAATTTTCTTAAGGAATTATAAATTAACTCAAGTTTATTATTCCAGGATATAATGAAACGAACAAGACAAGTTGGACTTGAGGTAAGGAATCTTACTCCTCTCTTTCTTTTTAAGTACAATCTTTTATGTCATTCCTTCTGAAGCTCATATTTCTTGTTATTGGGTTGTCCTTTTATATTACTCTTACTGTAATTTTTATGATCATATGATGAGAGACCCTATTCTCTCTCATCAATCCATTTTGGACGTTTTGAGTGGCGCCGTTAGGCTGCCGAATTTTCGTAAGAGATCTAACCTCTCTCTTTCTTTTTAAGTACTCCCCTTTATGTCACTTCATTTAAGATACTCTTTGATATGTTGGGGGATGTTATTTTATATTCCTATTTTTGTAAACTTTATGTTAATATGATGAGAGACCCGATTTGATCTCATCAATCCATTTTTGTGGCGCCGTTAGGCTGCCGAGTTTTCGTAGGTGGTTTTTCATCTCACTCTTATTCCCGTGATATTTGTGCTACATTTTTCACAATTTCATTTGAGTGGTGTATGTACTGCCCATTACTTTACTCATTGTGTATAATACTTCCATTTATGATTATTTACATCAATGTTGTATTGTCCTTCTTTAACTGGGTGCATGTCTCAAAAGATACCCATGTCGGTAAGGGAACCTTTCACCCTCCTCTTTTTAAAAGGCTTCTATGGTTATGTCTTTTAATTCACATACTATTATGTTGGGATATGTTCTTATATATCCTTATTTTTGTAAATTTTATGTCCAAGTGATGAGATACCCTTTATCTCTCTCATCAACCCTTTTTGTAAAATTTTATGTGACACCGTTAGGCTGTCGAATTTTACCAAGGGAACTTCTTAACCCAATTTCGATTTCTTTGGGTTCAACATGTTGTTATTGAATATGTCATCCTTTGAATATGTGGGAATGACCTTTGACTGTTTTACACTTAATATCCACTTATATTGGGTGTATTTATATTTGTCGCACATAATTATGAGATTGATTTATCCTTAATTTTAGGATACCTTCTTTATAATGGATTTCATCTCATTTTACATTTCTATTGAGACTTCATTGTTTTTATGCACCAATTGACTCTTCTATGGTGTGTATACTATCCTTTGACATATTATATCATGAATCCCTTTATTATCATGATATTATAAAGTTTGGATTAAATGTTATTATGAAATTATTTGTATTCAAGAGTCTCTCATTTTGTTAAAAACTCTTTAACAAAAATATTGTTTTAAATGTTTTAAAGATTTATTATTCTAAATATTTATCTTTAATGTCCATGATTTCAAAAATGGTTTTCAGTATTTATTTTTATGGACATTAATGTTTTAAAATTATAATTCCAATACAAGCTTTATAGTGGTATGGGACACTTTGATTCAAAAATCACTTTTAAATGATTTTTGAAAATGGGTTGATTAATTCAATATCTTGGAATTACTTATTTTGATTGCAAATGAAATGTTGTTATTGAAATGTTTATATTTTCAATATTTTCTGTGTAATGATGGTACTTGGACATTTTACGGGTGGTTATGTGATAAACCATATGACGGGTGGTGCCATGAATACCAGGATGGGTGGTTACGTTATAACCTCCAATGCATTGGGTATGGAAGTAGGCCGTATGGATATTCCATTAAGTATGTATGGAAGTTGGCCGAATGGCTATTCCATTAAGTGATATGTTTGGAAGTCGACCATATGGTTATTCCACTTATGTATGTTTATGTCCCAAGTTACCTTTATATGTTATGTGATCTTATATGGGTTTTATGGTAATCTTTTGGTTACAGAAGGGTAAGTAACGAACTTTTATTCAGTGAAGAGTTTTTACTACTTCAAAAAGGTGAAAAGTATTACTTTGATAAAGTATACATGGTTTACTTGTTATTTTGAAAAACTAACAGTTTTCATTCTTTGTGTATCCCTTACTGAGCTTTTTATGCTCATCCCAAGTTTTTGAAAAGTTTTTCATAGGACATAACGTGGAATAGGGTCAAGGATGGGATCAAGGGAAAGTCATGCTACCTAAGACATGGAACTAGACATGTTTCTTTTTAAGAGTTTTTATTTTATGGAATCTTAGTAGAAGTTTGTACTTTGTAATCTTTTGAGATCTAATAGTTATGTCCTAATACTCTAAAACTCTAATCCTGAAAAGATCCTCAATGTGTAATCTTGTAATAACTCAAGATTAAGTAAGGTTTAAGGCTGGGGCCTTATAGTTGGTATCAAAGTTCGGTTTAGATGACTTTAGAGGTTAGGGTATTCTATAAGCATAAGTGACATTACCATAATGGTTAGGATTTCAGAAAGAGTCCTCATTTTAGATAAAGTGAATGAGTAAGTATATATTAGTTCTTTTCTTCCTCATTAGTACATGATGGTTTTGTTGATATACTCACACTAACATTTCTGTTTTTAGTGAATGGATGGATCTAGCAGGCACCAAAGAGACAACAGGTTTGAAGGAAACTATGGTGGTTCTCTGATTAAGATACTAGATAAAATGGGGGATTCAATGAGGAAACTCGTGGTTGTTCTAAACCAACTATCAAGGAGTCATGATCAACCACTTGAATCGTTGTATGATTTGTAATGCATCATGTATGAGATGACCAATCGATGTGGAAGTTCAGGTAATAATTATAAAGGTAACCATTAGAGTTTATATGATCCTTACTTTTGAGTTAATTATGGGTTATTATATGATTTGCTGGAAAATGAAACGCATGAGATAAACTTGACGTTAAAATATGTTATGATTATTTTTGATGATTTTATCTCGTTTTGGGGAATGTTTTAAGAATTATATAGTTTTGGAAAAAGGACAACATGCAGACCGTGTGACAACTCGTCGTGTCGGACAAAGCTGCGGGAATCGAACCCACAACCAAAGTGCGACTGGTATTTATCGCCTACCACTGGACTACGTGAAGTCCCTGGTTAGTTTAACTAATTCTTTTTAGTTATATTATTTTAGGAATCAAGAGTAAGTTTATTTTTGGGTTATCTATGGAAATGATTAACCTATCATTGAGGATATGTGATTAGGTTAATTACATTTCAATACGAGACTTTAGGAGAAACTGATGTTGTTTGGAGATAAATGTTACGATTTGACTTGGAAGACTATGTGACTAAATTCATCAAATATTTGGGATTCAATCTTAGTTTGGTTTACTTTATAGAATTTTATGGACAATTTTTTTATCGAATGGTCCTCGTTGAACTTTGGGTTTTGTTAGAAAAATTTTGGAGATTAAGAATATATTTTCTTTTTATAAAGGGTTATCCTTTCTGGATTATCTGATCTTGTACAAACCTTTTTGGTTTTGGTTTTGGTTAAATTCTAAAGACATGGAAAGTATATAGTTCTCTTTTGTGGATTAGGTGATCGTCTTAAAATTGATTATAGCACTCTTAATGCGAACAAGTCTTCCTAAATACTCGTCTTTTGGAGAAAATATGAGTTTGATTAAGGAATATAGTAAAAGTTGAAAGTCTACATGAAAATTAAGTATGTTTCATTATGATTTAGTTAAGCTCAAAGATAAATTCCTCAATGAAAAGTAACTTAAAACAAAAATTTTTTCTGTTAACTTTTCCTACTGGGGAATCGAATACCGTTTAACCCATCACAAGTTTGTGATTTTCTTATGGTTAACTTTCTCCTAGACATGTTTACTTTCACTCTCCATCAGAACATGACCCCATGTTTTCTCCTCCATGTCCATATTTTCATACTTGGAATACTAGTGTAGGTTAAATCATGTGACCTTTGTACTTATCTTTCTTTATTTTAAAGTGATTTTTTTACTGACTCTTGTTCCGATGTGGGATTTTCAATTTAGTTTCCAAGCCCAATTTTAAAATTGTGAGGACGCAATTCCAAAAAGGGGGGAAGGATGTAACACCCCAGGTAAATAAAGAATACGACTTCTTTATATTTATCCCTATTTGTGAATAAAATGTTAATATTACTTTAATGGGGATGCTATGCTCGATGGCGTACCCAATACGCAACAACGAGTTTCTTGGAAATCTTATGTTGCACTCTAATACAAAAATAATATTATTTTAAATGGTAGTTAACGCCTAGCTGTTGTGATGGAGGGAATGAATAGAACTAAATAAAAAATTATTATATATGTTTGTCAAATATTTTTACTTTTTACAATAAATGTTAGAGGATTAAAAATGCAAATGAATCCAATTTTAAGCGTAAACATTCTAATATTCTTTAAAAGGTCGATTAACTGCCTTTTGGCGGAGAACCTGTTTTAAATCCACTTTTTGAAAACTTTATGTGTTACATTTGAGAAAATAAAATTCTTCTTTAGAATCAGGACATCAAAATTTACTTTGTGTAAATTTTTGGTATTTTTCTGAAAAAAGTTCTATTTTTAATGAATATCGAAAAATGTTGTATTTTAATTCAAAACCACTTTTTAATATAATTTATTTATATGATTAGATTATCTTTATAGTTGGTTTTAAAGTGAAATTAGAATATATTTTTACCATTTAATCAAATAGTGGTCATTGGAATTAATTTCACTTTGAAATTGAACTCAAACTAGTGCCAATCTTTTGATACTTATTGTTTCATAAAAACACGCTATTTTCTCTGACAGCGGGAATTAATTATTAAATTAATTAATTCAACCTATATGTTTTTAATTTTTTAAAATAGACTTCATTTTTTAATTTGGAATATCAAATATAGCTTAGGGTGAATTTTTGCTAATTTTCTGAAAAAACTGCAATTTTTGATGAATAGTGAAACCACTAAGTGGTACTTATAAAAACTTATTTTCTGTTTAAATGAAAATTTTCCATTTTGTGTTTTGAATTTAAAAAATCAGAAATACATGGTTGTCATTAATAAGTAAAATGTGGTTCAATGGGATTAAAATAATTTTTTGGTGAATAGTAACTTATTAAGTTTTAAATCTTGATTAGAGGTAATTATTGTAGTTTAAGGTAATAATAATGTTTTAATAAAATGAAATGACCTAGACACATGTCCTACCCTCATTGGATATGTCATGGTCGACCAAGACAATCCATGGGTCAACTTGGGGACCCCATGGAGCCACTTTGGTTGGAAAATGGCATAAATAACTTTTTATTTAATGTAAAAATAAAAATGACACAAACATGAGATGTTTTACTAAAACAATTTTTACATGGTGTTATACATGTAAAATTTTTGACTATAAATAATCAATGTAAATATAACAAAATTTCCTACATCATAGTTTTTTTTATAATTTTTAGACATTTAATTAATTTAATTATTTATGACATCAGGATGATGTAGCGATGACCTTATTATTTAACGATTTATATAAAATGGAAAGATAATGTAATTTCTAAGACCTACACATGTCCAAAACCTATTGGATGGGTGGATTTAGAAACCTTATCATCTTATCCTCGAATTATATCAATGTGGGACCCTTTAAATCCGAAACTCATTTTCAAATAAAGTAACATTTCTTTACTTTCCAAAAGTGCCCCTCCTCTCCTCTTATAAAAGGCCCCCACCTCTACCTCCTTACCCACACTTCCAAAGCCTTTGGCTCAGCCAACACCTGCCCATTTTGTCTCTCAAAATCCCTATCTTACTCCTTGAAGCCTCACTTTGGGAAGAAGTCTTCCAAGGAAGCCTTTGAGCTCAAACTAAAGGGAGTTACCCGATTTTAAGGTAATATCTTCACTTGAGTCCTTTTGTTTTATTTTTCTTCTCCAACCCCCTAAACTCATATTATTATTTTCTTTTGTAACAAATACAGTATCTTCAATATACTAGGATGTTGTTATAAGAAGGATTCAAGCTACACTTACACACACCTACATCTAATTGTTAAAGAACATATTGTTTCCGTGGATGGTGAATTTCTGCCTCCCGAAACGATGATTGTTCGACATTATTCTAACACATTCAAAGGTGGAAATTAAGATGAAACTATATTTATATATGATATATAATATGTTTATGTTTTACTTAAGATTCTTTATTTTTCTTTTATGGCATACCATTATGGATTCCATTATGGGTAAACGTGATATCTTCATTTAAAGAAGTGCGGACTACCGCCCCCTCGAAGTGATTTGATTCGTTAATACCATATGTGGTACATATAAAAGATATAATTAATGATATTATATATGATACCATGCTGGAATTAAAATAATGTTATGTATCATTATGTTTTAATTCCATTAAATATGAAATAGAAATGGAAGTAGCGTTCATGCGTACGTACGGCTTACCGTCTCCATGAACGGTGCATTTCATTTATTAACTCTAAATGTTATGTAATATTATAAATACATGTATATTCTGGATATATATGATATATATGATATCAAAATCATGAATATAATTCTGGATATAATGAACCTTTGACTACACGAACAACATGTAATTATAAGAAGTCCACCTTCGACTTAAAAACCAAATATCGACAAAACAAACATTATTAACTTAAATGATTACATAATGTTTATAACATAGAAATAAGTGATATAAAAGGAATAATGATCTTGAAAAAGGTTTTTAAGGAAGTATAAATTAACTCAAGTTTATTATTCAGGAATATAATGAAACAAACAAGACAATTTGGACTTGAGGTAAGGGATCTTACTCCTCTCTTTCTTTTTAAGTACACTCTTTTATGGCATTCCTTCTAAAGCTCATATTTCTTGTTATTGGGCTGTTCTTTTATATTACTCTTACTATAATTTTTATGTTCATATGATGAGAGTTCCTATTCTATCTCATCAATCCATTTTAGAAGTTTTGAGTGGCGCCGTTAGGCTGCCGATTTTTTGTAAGAGATCTAACCTCTCTCTTTCTTTTTAAGTACTCTCCTTTCTGTCACTTCTTTTAAGCTCCTATTTGTTATGTTGGGGGATGTTCTTTTATGTTCCACTTTCTATAAACTTTATGTTAATATGATTATAGACCCTATTCGATCTCATCAATCCATTTTTGTGGTGTTGTTAGGCTGCCGAGTTTTTGTAAGGGATTTTTCATCTCACTCTTATTCCCGTGAGATTTATGCTACATTTGCCACAATTTCCTTTGAGTGCTGAAGTTCCCAGATCAGTGTGAATCACTGAGAGGGGAAGAGGGTGAATCAGTGATCCCTTAAAACTTTTTACTAATTGATTCTTATCAATTAAACCTCTATGGCTGGTTAAAGCCTCGATCCACTCTTCTTGTATCTCTCAACCTTTCCCGAATGATGCAGTAATGAAAAGGCACAGGACACAAGGATTTACAAGGTTCGGCACCAAAGGCCTACATCCATGCCATGCTCTCCTAGCGTGCATTCTCCATTATAACCTGTTAAAATTACAATGGTCGATACAGAGTCCCACTGTATCTCTCCTGAGTCCCACAGGAGGGTCTTTATACTACGTCACACAGTGTTACCAGAGTCCCACTGGCCTGCTCCAGAATCCCACTGAAGACTTCTTCTCCCTGAGTCCCACAGGGTCTTCTCTTGGCTCCTCGAGTCGCACGAGTAGCTCTTCTTCACTTTAAGCTACTTCAAGTATCCTCAGCAGCCTGGGATAAAGCTGCTGGACTTTCTCTGTACCTCTGATCACTTGTGATGATCAGGTCTTCTCGTCTTGCTCAGGCTTTATCACCTTCTTCTATGGATGACCTGGCTTCTCTCCAACTACTGAATACTCAGACAACTGATATCTTTAACTTCAGTCTGGTCCAGTCTTAGTTCACATCAATTTCATGCACTGAGTGCATGGCATCTCTGCTTCCTCATGCACTGACAGCATGGCCTTCTCAAATCTCTTCAAGAACTCCTGGTCTTGGTCAACTCAAATGCACACTCACTGATTTGAACTTTGATTACGTGCGCATGTGCATGAATGCATGCATGCACTTCCCCTTTCCTCTTCTTGGTGCAGTAGACCCACAAAAGGTATAATCACTTCAAGCAAACACCTTATCACTTCCTTCACACACTTAATTCCTTTTTCTTACACACATGAATGTGTGTTATACTTTGTGTGAGTGTCTTCTACTTCTTCTAAGTGTGTTCACTCCACTTAGTGCACACACACTAGGTTCGGCCTTCTTGTTCTTGTTTGCTCACACACACTTCCTTTGATCAATTAGCAAACACAAGGCTTGGCCTACTTCACTTACTAAGCACACACACTTCCTTGTTCTTTTAATCTTCTTCAAAGTGTGCACTTCACTTATGCACACACTTGGTTCTCCATTTTGTACACACAAGGGCTACGGCCTCTTCTTCAAATGCACACACAAAGTGTGTTCTTCAATTTGGCACAACCAAGGTATGGCCTCGGTCTTCCTCCTATTCTTGCACACTCACGGCTAGGGTGTTTGTCTTTCACTTGATATGGCTTTGTTCCTAACTTAGCACACAACCCGTAGGTATGTAATGCACTTCATCTTCATGTTGCACTAAGCACACACACTGGATATGGTATTCTCTTTATTATGCACACAAGGGAGGCACGCTAGGTGCGGCCACTATTCTTCACAGAGGCAAGCGGCATTCTCTTCTTCACTACTGCCGTGCAAGGTGCCAAGCCGCAAGGGCCGCGCAAGCCTCAACCAACCTTGAGCGCGCAAAAAGATGCGGCTCGGGTTGAGCAAGCCTCAAGAGTGCAAGAGCACCTTGGGTACGCAAGCTTCTCCTGCCGCGCAAGTATGCGGGCAGGGAGAGCTCTTCCTGTCGCACAAGTGATGCACGCAGGGGACATTCGGGCCTTCTTGTCGTGCAAAGGTGTTGTGCGCAAGGAACTCCAGCCACGCAAGTTTACTTGCGCGGGGCTTCAAAATCTTCGCGAGGCAGAGCACTCATGGGGCTTCTTTCAAGTTTATTAGCAAACTTCTAAGAGGGATCGGGCTCTCTTTTTATAGGAAAAGGAATGCCTCAAAACATCCGCGTGGTTCTAAATTCAAAATCCCGAATATCTCGGGTTTTCAAGATTTTCCAAAATCTTGTTTCTCCGCTGTTTTACGCGGCTCTTTTATCTTCAGCCTTCTCTACGTGCATGCATTTTAAAACGCATGCATGGATTCATTTAAAACTGGTCCATGCATAGCACGAACACCACATGGCCTCGGCACCTTCAGTTGCTTTGGCCGATCATCGAATTCTCCTCTCATTGCATGCAAGCCAATTTTTTGGGCATGGATCTGTTCAGTAGGTCCAGACGAGTTCCATGGAGGTCTCGGTTTTCTCGGAGGTGGCCGGGAACTCAAAAACCGACATCGGGTAGCCTCTGGTTCATCGGCGTCTTCGCGGGTGCCTCGGCCGAGCTTGAGGAAGGAGACAACTCATGGGCCGTTGGATCGGGCGATTGAAAGACATCGGACGGCCTGGATCTGAACGGAACGCGGCGGATTAGATGTGCGGCCGAGATCTGGCGCGCGATCAATCGAGCGGCTCAGATTCAATTCGCGGCAAAAATCTTTGTCCCACATCGAAACGGGCCGCGGAATTCTCGCGCTTTATCACCCTGGCACTGCCTCAACCCCTCGATTGAACTTCCTCCTCCACGGTGCCGCCCCGCACCGTGTTCTCCTGCGGGCGCGCTCTGCGCCCACTCACGCCTCCTGCGGGCGCGCTCTAGCGCCCACCATGCACACTCGGCTGCGCGGGCTTCACCACCGCGTGCCCTCGGGGCTTATACACGGCCCCGACCCTTCTGCCTCAGGGAGTGCTTTGGCCTTGAGGGTTCCCCATGGACGTGGCGCCTTAGGCCCATATGTGCCTTGGGTGATCCCTCGGCTGGCCTCCTTGGTGGCCATATTTGTGGCTAAGTGTTGAATTAAAACACTATTAAAAACAAAGTTCTCCATATGAAACATGCCAAACCAAGTTCCCTTCTTGCTTCCTCCCATTTCTTCTTCATAAGAATTCTTCCAATCTCCTCAACATATATTCATTACTTAGGAGGGAAATTCTTGAAGGTTCTTCATCAACCGAGCTCCTGAATCAAATAATTCTTCAATGTTCTTCATTGATCTAATTAGAGATCAAATTGGATATTTTTCAATTCACATGCACTAAGTGATAGTGCATGGACTTCATTAATGCACATCATCCACTTAGTGATTGTGGATGGATCACTTAAACTCCTCATTCATTGTCAATACAATGCATGGTCTTCAATTATTGTTGTGACTTTGTATCATCAGGATACAAGTTCTTTGAACTTTAAAGAGCAGCTCAACAATCGTCTGATTTTCATGGAGAATGTTTCAACCAAAATTTCCAATACCACTTAGTGAATCTCCTAAGTGACATGAATCTTAGTACCATGGCCATTCTCCTTCACCACCAACACCACCACAACCTTTGGCATTCACATCTTGACAATTCCTGACATCCATTCATTCTAAGACAACAACATGTCTCATTGACAACAAATGCAACACAATGCACTTCAATCTCCCCCTTTGTATTTGTTGTCAATACACTCCTTCAGCACATATGAATGGGTCAATATGTGTGCCAATATTTTCTCCCCCTTATTGGCAATCAAATGCAAAGGTGTGGTGTGGTTCTCTTCCAAAATATCTCTTCCTCCCTTCGAATAGCATCTTTTTGAAAACTACTAAGAGAGGGATGATGTCACATGTTCTCTTTAGCAAAGAACCTTGAGTAAATCATCTCTAAGTCTACTTGGGCTAACCCGGTGTAGAAAACAAGAGTGATGTAGACAAGGAATTCAAATCTGTCCATAATTCTCTACACATGTGAGATCATGCTTAGGGGTTTGAAATTTTTCAGATATAACAATGAATTGCTAAATCATGCACATGCTTCACAAAACTCATTAGAAAGTTCAGTGCAAAGATAAAGCTCCCCCTTTCATTCCTTTGTCTTCAATCAATACTCCCCCTTAATTGACAAGATACACTCAATTAAGAAACAAGGGATGAAAGTATGATTGGAATACCTTCACTTTTCTCAAGATGGTATTAAATCTTAGAACATCATCTTCTTCAGATTTGCTCCCCCTCAAGGGGTGCACTCCGTTCTGTCCAAACCATCCTCCAGATGAGAATGATCATCATCTTCAATTCCCTGCAATGTTAGCACATGTATATACCAAGAGTATAAGGGAATAAGATGGAACCTCCTTGGTTCATCAATGTGAACAACAAGGTTGAGAAGATTCTCTCAACCGAGATGTCTCATTTTCACCAGTCTTCACACTTGCACATTTGATCTTCATTGATGATTGTGCTGGTGTGGTTCTCAAAACATCTTCATGTGAAACCTTCTTCTTCCCTTTTGCTTTAGCAATTTCCGGAGCTTCATCTTCAACTATTTGTAGTTCTCTGGCAAGTTGCAACTGATGTGGCCATATGACAAGTAAGTCACTTGGGAGTGTGGCCTCAGTTCTGGAAGTTCCACATGGTTCTTTTGATGCTTTCAAGCTACCTTTCTTAGGAAACTTGTTTTCAATCAATCCCTTCTGCTTCTTCTGGATTGATTGTCTGTTTGAGTGCAGTTGGATTCTATTAAATTTCATGGCTTGTTTACAAAGATCCATGGTATGGACATTCTTTCCACAGTAGAAGCACTTCTTGGTGGTCCTTCTGGATGCATCACCCTTCTTGGACTCAGACTCCAAGGACTTCTCTTCGTTTCTCAAACACTTATTGGGAGCATTTTCTACTTTCTTCTTGCTTCCCAAGGAATCTTTTTGAGCCAGGTTCTGTGATCTTTTCTTCTTTTGAGCTCTGGATACAGTTGGAGACTGACATGTATCTTTTTGACCACTTTTGCAATCATCCCAGATGTTGTCAAGTAATCCAAATCTATTTGCAGTAAACAGATGTCTCTGGACCTGTGGATGTTGGTTCTTTTCCTCTGGCTTGCTCCCCCTAGGCATGGGCTTCCTCTGTGCTTTGGCATTCAGTGGATTGTACCAACAATCCTTTGCACAATGCACATACTTGTTACAACACCAACATTGACCCACAAATCTTGACCTTTTGATTCCTTCTGATTGTAGGGTACTTGTCTTGAATTGCTGTGTTGTTTCAGGAGAGCTCTGCTTCTTCATTTTCTTCATCCATACTTGTTTGGAATTATTTTTCCATCCTGCACTTTTTGTGGAAACACATTTAGAAGCATCAGTACAAGATGGGATGGATGGTACCTTCTTTCTGGAAGATGTTGCCCTTTCATTTGAGGATGTCTTTCTTTTAGAATCATCCCTCTCAAAGCATACATGAGTAGCAACATTTCTCCTTTCAGCTGACTGGGAGGATTCAGCTTTGGGTGATTGCTGATTTTTCAATATCACCGCTAGTTCTAAGTATTTCATATTGAGGGGGTTCTTCTCATCCTCAATAGTTCTTAGCCTTCCTTCCCAATTTTCTTTCAGCTGTTCTAACTGGTCTTCATGCACCTTTTTCAATTCTAGCAATGAGTTGTCAAGCTCCTTCACCCTTTTTAATTTGTCTTCAAGTTGAGCATCTTTAACAAACATTGATACTCTATGCCTCTTCTCAAGTGCATGGTTAACATCTTTTATTATTACTTTAAAGAATTTTTTCTCAGAAAGGCTTCTTTGCAATTCTTCAGCAGTGTCTTCATATCTTTCATTGCAAAGAGAAACGGTTTCATCTTTAGCCTTCACCAGCTTTCTGAGAGTGTTTGTTATGCCAACCCTTTTAGCCAATTGATCTTCTATTGCATTGGCTTCTTCTTCTAGCTGTAATTTTTCTTCTTGAAGATCAAGGATGCGAGTAGTAATACACATTGCCACTTCCTTGGGGACAGTCTTCTGAATATATTTGACTGCATTTTGAAGATCATTCATTGTTCCAACTTCATCACAGCTAGGACAGGCTTTCTTCATCTTCTTGGCCTGTTTCTTCTTTCTATTTTTCTGAGTCTTGGCAGATATCTCCATTTGAGGCTGGTCACTCATTTCCTCAAGTCTTCACTTCATAAAGACTCCCTTGGATATTTTAGAGGTAACCTTCCCTCTGATACCAATTGAAGTGCCCAGATCAGTGTGAATCACTGAGAGGGGGAGGGGGTGAATCAGTGATCCCTTAAAACTTTTTACTAATTGATTCTTATCAATTAAACCTCTATGGCTGGTTAAAGCCTCGATCTATACTTCTTGTATCTCTCAACCTTTCCCGAATGATGCAGTAATGAAAAGGCACATGACACAAGGATTTACAAGGTTCTGCACCAAAGGCCTACATCCTTGCCATGCTCTCCCAGCATGGATTCTCTATTATAACCTGTTAAAATTACAATGGTCGATACAGAGTCCCACTGTATCTCTCCTGAGTCCCACAGGAGGGTCTTTATACTGCGTCACACAGTGTTACCAGAGTCCCACTGGCCTGCTCCAGAATCCCACTGAAGACTTCTTCTCCCTGAGTCCCACAGGGTCTTCTCTTGGTTCCTCGAGTCGCACGAGTAGGTCTTCTTCACTTTAAGCTTCTTCAAGTATCCTCAGCAGCCTGGGATAAAGCTGCTGGCCTTGCTCTGTACCTCTGATCACTTGTGATGATCAGGTCTTCTCGTCTTGCTCAGGCTTTATCACCTTCTTCTAAGGATGAACTGGCTTCTCTCCAACTACTAAATACTCAGACAACTGATATCTTTAACTTCAGTCTGGTCCAGTCTCAGTTCACATCAATTTCATGCACTGAGTGCATGGCATCTCTGCTTCCTCATGCACTGACAGCATGGCCTTCTCAAATCTCTTCAAGAACTCCTGGTCTTGGTCAACTCAAATTCACACTCACTGATTTGAACTTTGATTACGTGCGCATGTGCATGCATGCATGCATGCACTTCCCCTTTCCTCTTCTTGGTGCAGTAGACCCACAAAAGGTATAATCACTTCAAGCACACACCTTCTCACTTCCTTCACACACTTAATTCCTTTTGCTTACACACATGAATGTGTGTTATACTTTGTGTGAGTTTCTTCTACTTCTTCTAAGTGTGTTCACTCCACTTAGTGCACACACACTAGGTTCGGCCTTCTTGTTCTTGTTTGCTCACACACACTTCCTTTGATCAATTAGCAAACACAAGGCTTGGCCTACTTCACTTACTAAGCACACACACTTCCTTGTTCTTTTAATCTTCTTCAAAGTGTGCACTTCACTTATGCACACACTTGGTTCTCCATTTTGTACACACAAGGGCTACGGCCTCTTCTTCAAATGCACACACAAAGTGTGTTCTTCAATTTGGAACAACCAAGGTATGGCCTCGGTCTTCCTCCTCTTCTTGCACACTCACGGCTAGGGTGTATGTCTTTCACTTGATATGGCTTTGTTCCTCACTTAGAACACAACCCGTAGGTATGTAATGAACTTCATCTTCATGTTTCACTAAGCACACACACTGGATATGGTATTCTCTTTATTATGCACAGAAGGGAGGCGCGCTAGGTGCGGCCACTATTCTTCACATAGGCAAGCGGCATTTTCTTCTTCACTACTGTCGTGCAAGGTGCCAAGCCGCAAGGGCCGCGCAAGCCTCAACCAACCTTGAGCGCGCAAAAAGATGTGGCTCGGGTTGATCAAGCCTCAAGAGTGCAAGAGCACCTTGGGTGCGCAAGCTTCTCCTACCGCGCAAGTATGCAGGCAGGGAGAGCTCTTCCTGTCGCACAAGTGATGCGCGCAGGGGACCTTCGGGCCTTCTTGTCGTGCAAAGGTGTTGCGCGCAAGGAACTCGAGCCACGCAAGTTTACTTGCGCGGGGCTTCAAAATCTTCGCGAGGCAGAGCACTCACGGGGCTTCTTTCAAGTTTATTAGCAAACTTCTAAGAGGGCTCGGGCTCTCTTTTTATAGGCAAAGGAATGCCTCAAAACATCCGCGTGGTTCTAAATTCAAACTCCCGAATATCTCGGGTTTTCAAGATTTTCCAAAATCTTATTTCTCCTCTGTTTTACGCGGCTCTTTTATCTTCAGCCTTCTCTATGTGCATGCATTTTAAAACGCATGCATGGCTTCATTTAAAACTGGTCCATGCATAGCACGAACACCACATGGCCTCGGCACCTTCAGTTGCTTCGGCCGATCATCGAATTCTCCTCTCATTGCAAGCAAGCCAATTTTTTGAGCATGGATCTGTTCAGTAGGTCCAGACGAGCTCCATGGAGGTCTCGGTTTTCTCGGAGGTGGTCGGGAACTCAAAAACCGACGTCGGGTAGCCTCTGGTTCATCGGCGGCTTCGCGGGTGCCTCGGCCGAGCTTGAGGAAGGAGACAACTCACGGGCCGTTGGATCAGGCGATTGAAAGACATCGGACGGCCTGGATCTGAATGGACCGCGGCGGATTAGATGTGCGGCCGAGATCTGGCGCGCGATCAATCGAGCGGCTCAGATTCAATCCGCGGCAAAAATCTTTGTCCCACATCGAAAAGGGGCGCGGAATTATCGCGCTTTATCACCCTGGCGCAGCCTCAACCCCTCGATTGAACTTCCTCCTCCACGGTGCCGCTCCGCACCGTGTTCTCCTGCGGGCGCTCTCTGCGCCCACTCACGCCTCCTGCGGACGCGCTCTAGTGCCCACCATGCACACTCGGCTGCGCGGGCTTCACCACCGCGTGCCCTCGGGGCTTATACACGGCCCCGACCCTTCTGCCTTAGGGAGCGCCTTGGCATTGAGGGTTCCCCATGGGCGTGGCGCCTTAGGGCCATATGTGCCTTGGGTGATCCCTCAGCTGGCCTCCTTGGTGGCCATATTTTTGGCTAAGTGTTGAATTAAAACACTATTAAAAACAAAGTTCTCCATATGAAACATGCCAAACCAAGTTCCCTTCTTTCTTCCTCCCATTTCTTCTTCCTAAGAATTCTTCCAATCTCCTCAACATATATTCATTACTTTGGAGGGAAATTCTTGAAGGTTCTTCATCAACCGAGCTCCTGAATCAAATAATTCTTCAATGTTCTTCATTGATCTAATCAGAGATCAAATTCGATCTTTTTCAATTCACATGCACTAAGTGATAGTGCATGGACTTCATTAACGCACATCATCCACTTAGTGATTGTGGATGGATCACTTCCACTCCTCATGCATTGTCAATACAATGCATGGTCTTCAATTATTGTTGTGACTTTGTATCATCAGGATACAAGTTCTTTGAACTTTAAAGAGCAGCTCAACAATCGTCTGATTTGCATGGAGAATGTTTCAACCACAATTTCCAATACCACTTAGTGAATCTCCTAAGTGACATGCATCTTAGTACCATGGAAATTCTCCTTCACCACCAACACCATCACAACCTTTGGCATTCACATCTTGACAATTCTTGACATCCATTCATTCTAAGACAACAACATGTCTCATTGACAACAAATGCAACACAATGCACTTCAAGTGGTGTATGTACTGCCCATTACTTTAATCATTGTGTATAATACTTTCATTTATGAGTATCTACATCAATGTTGTATTGTCCTTCTTTCATGGGATGCATGTCTCGAAAGATACCCATGTCGGTAAGGGAACCTTTCACCCTCCTCTTTTTAAAAGACTTATTTTGTTATGTCTTTTAATTCACATACTATTATGTTGGGATATGTTCTTCTATAACCTTATTTATGTAAATTTTATGTCCAAGTGATGAGATACCCTTTATCTCTCTCATCAACCCTTTTTGTAAAAGTTTATGTGACGCCGTTAGGCTGTCGAATTTTACCAAGGGAACTTCTTAACCCAATTTCGATTTCTTTGGGTTCAACATGTAGTTATTGAATATGTCATCCTTTGAATATGTGTGAATGACCTCTGATTGTTTTACCCTTAATATCCACTTATATTGGGTGTATTTATATTTTTCACACATAATTATGAGATTGATTTATCCTTAATTTAAGGATACCTTCTTTATAATGGATTTCATCTCATTTTACATTTATATTGAGACTTCATTGTTGTTATGCACCAATTCACTCTTATATGGTGTGTATACTGTCCTATGGCATATTATATCATGAATCCCTTTATTCTCATGATATTATAATGATCGGATTAAATGTTATTCCGAAATTATTTGTATTCAAGAGTCTCTCATTTTGTTAAAAACTCTTTAACAAAAATATCATTTTAAATGTTTTAAAGATTTATTATTCTAAATATTTATCTTTAATGTCCATGTTTTCAAAAATGGTTTTCAACATTTATTTATATAGAAATTAATGTTTTAAAATTATAATTCCAATAAAAGATTCAAATTGGTATGGGACACTTTGATTCAAAAATCTCTTTTAAATGATTTTTGAAAATGGATTGATTAATTCAATATCTTGGAATTACTTATTTTGATTTCAAATGAAATGTTGTTATTGAAATGTTTATATTTTCAATATTTTGTGTGTAATGATGGCACTTGGACATTTTACGGGTGGTTACGTGATAAACCATATGACGGGTGGTTCCGTGAATACCAGGACGGGTGGTTACGTTATAACCTCCAATGCATTGGGTATGGAAGTGGGACGTATGGCTATTCCACTAAGTATGTTTGGAAGTTGGCTGAATGGCTATTCCATTAAGTGATATGTGTTGATGTCGACCTTATGGTTATTCCACTTAAGTATGTTTATGCCCCAAGTTACCTTTATATGTTATGTGATCTTATATGAGTTTTATGGTAATCTTTTGGTTACAGAAGGGTAAGTAATGAACGTTTATTGAGTGAAGAGTTTTTACTACTTCGAAAAGGTGAAAAGTATTACTTTGATAAAGTATACATGGTTTACTTGTTGTTTTGAAAAACTAACAGTTTTCATTCTTTGTGTATCCCTTAATGAGCTTTTTATGCTCATCCAAAGTTTTTGAAATGTTTTTCACAAGACTTAATGTGGAATAGGGTCAAGTATGTGATTAAGGGAAATTCAAGCTACCTAAAACATGGAACTAAACATGTTTCTTTTTAAGATTTTTTATTTTATGGAAACTTAGTAGAAGTTTCTACTTTGTAACCTTTTGAGATGTAATAGTTATGTCCTAATTTTCTAAAACTCTAAACCTGAAAAGATACTAAATGTGTAATCTTGTAATAACTCAAGATTAAGTAAGGTTTAAGGTTGGGGCCTTATAATTGTTGTGGAACCTGTTTATCCAGTATTTTATGTCCAATGATTTTCACCAATTTCCTTCTTCTTCACTGCAATCATTTAATTTCTATGTGATAAAAAAACTCTTTCTATAATATAGATGTATACTTCTTTTCTCCTTTGAATGACGTAATATTTCTTCATATGGGGATTCAAATCCATTTGGCACCACTTCTCTATTTTGTACCTCATTGTTTGATTCTTCAAACCAAAATAGAAATAGTCTCAAGTTTTTTTTCAATATTCATTATAGAATTTCACTTCTTCATCAATATGAATAGACAAAACAACATGAACAATCAAAATATTGAACAATAACAACATATCATTTCACCATATCCACTTTATATAGTAATATTTCCTCTCAGTTTTTATGGTGGTGTGAGAACGTCACAATTATTATTCTCCTTAAAACTTACTAAGAAATAGGATTCCACCAATCCTTATAGGATACATCCTTAGATCACAATGTCAACATTTTTCATCAACATTCCAAAAAACTCCATTGGAAAAATGATTCATCGTCTTTGAATATTGAAATTTTAAACGTCCATATCAAAATTACCACAATTAATGACTTTAAAAAACATCATTAATTCCTTTTATGCCTTTCATATAGTAAGCTTAGAAACATATCTCATGCCTTGGAAACTTCATTATGTGTTCCTACACAAAATGGTTGGAACATATTGGTTGTTTTTTTCAAATCATTCTATCTCGTCTGATAACTACTTTTTCTGATGAATCTATTCAATCATCCCTTGAATGTATTTCTAGAATAATTCCACAATTTTTTCCCATATCCCATAGTTTCTTGGTTGTTTTATAGTTTTAATCTCTTAAATGAGACCTCAATGTTATAATCTCGTCCTTATCTTCCATGAATTTTTGGAACAGTATTAGAAGGATTTTTAACACTCAACTCGATGTCTTTATAGCACTTTTTCTGCTGAAATCACTTGTAGAATTTTATTTGATGGGACTATTTAGAATCCTTAATAACCTTTATCTGATGATCATGAATGGAAACTTATATCCAATGAATTTAAATTATAAATCCATATATGATGAATTCCTATGGATAGATATTATTTTTATGATCTTCACACATTTCCTCTATCATTTGAATTCATTCATAAACATGTGCTTGAACATTATAGAACTTATATTTGGTAGAGTCTGTTAGATGACATAACAAGATCGTATGATATGATTTATAAATTATTTCATCATCTACATCCTCATAAAATCTTTCATCATTTATTCAATTCAATTTATTCAGTTCAAATATTGATATTTGTACAAGTACATCCTATTGATTTTGTACAAATATTTATTGAATGTAAATCAACACTTAAAAACGTTTAGGAAACCTTTCTCCACATAGATCCACCAAAAATATAATATATTAATTACGTGAAAATTTAATAGTAACTCCACATCCCTCTTTTAGACTTAATCTAATTTAAATCTCTTTCGTAGAATTTTCACTTCTTTTAAATTTCATCTTGAATCATAACCACAAGGAAATGTTATGTTTAATCAAGGAATATGACATCACATAATGGAATCTGACATTATTTATCTAATCATTATCTGTCTGATGTTACCATGAATGTAATTCGTCCAAAATATATCTCCTAGTGATATTATCAACTTAGATTTTCCACATTAATCTGGTTCCATTTTTATTATTCTTTCAATAATCACCAAAAAATTACTATATGTAATTGGAATTTACATCTTCATCTATATGATGAACTATGTTAGATGATTTTTGGAAAGATTAATCTGATGGACTCTATAATGATGAAATTATAATTCCCCATTCATTGGAAACACCACCATGTGGAACTAATCAAAAACCATCATCTAGATACATAAGTGTGATTGAATCTATCTGATCAGCTTGTTATCCTGGCATTGACCTTCAGTACCTCTAGTCTTAGTTTTATTCTTTTCATCATATAATAATGCAAATTTTTGGCCACCGCTTATTTTTCTAGTAAAAATATATTTTTAAAACTTCATTACAAAACTCTTTATGGAAGCATCACAAAATTGGTAATGTTGATAAAAAACATGTTTATCCAATCATCAAGAACATATTTATGAAATTAGAATCACCTATATCAATTTTGTTTCTAATATTAGATACATTAACCAAAAATTCCATAAACATATTCATTATTAATTATTCAACATATTGACATCCAATAAATAATAATATAATTTATAACTATTTAAAACCAATGACAACCAATATCAAATAAATTAAAACACAATGGAATTGATCTCCTCAAAAAATATAATTAAACTGGTTTGGTATAACAGCTATGTAACTCTGTAGGAAGTGACCTCTTTCTGAAAAATCATGAATAAAATATAGGATGGATTATAAATGTATCTAGTTCCATTATGATAAAAATATGTAACATTATACATGTTTTCCTCAACTAATTTCACCAAAAAACTCCCCACATCAGATACCTCTTACAAAAGGAAAACAAACATAATTTGATCATCATTTCTTGTCATCATCCAGTAGTCCCATACGAAATACCAATCAGGGAAAAATTATTTCACCATAACCTACTGAAATATTATCCCAAATATATTGTGAATAATGAAATAGGCGATGAATGATACAGAGAAATGTGGTTGAAATTGGAGAGGACCTACCTTACTTAGTTGACCAACATACTTTAATTCACAATGGAGTAATAGGAAGAGGAAGTAAAAAAAGGATTCTCTTCCTTATCATTGGTTATCTTGTCACCATCTATCCCATGAATTAATTAAAATAAATATCATGGAATTTCCAAAAAATCACAAAATTATGTATGTGTTAGGAATGTATTGTTGATGTCTACTGTATTACCACCAAAATTATGGTGGAATGGGAATTGGTTTTCCAACAACGACAATCCCACCAGAAGTCTAGTGTACTTACACTAGTATTATAATGGCCTATTATTTCCACCAAGCGGGCCTATTGTTTCCCACCCATAAAAAAACACTCCCCTGATCTTCAATGTTTTCCCAAACATGTGTAGAAACAATGTTTTTGACTCTTAATAGATGTTTAAAAACCATCTATTTTAATCAAAATAATGAAATTAAAACACCCCAATATCAAATCAATTTATTTTCATACCACCATACTTATCTGTTATAGCCTAATGATGTGGGTTGTTATAAACACCCTTGAGTACCACATCTCATTATCAATAATCCTCCTTACATTACACATATAAAACACTCTAGATTTGGAATTTTGATCCACTCTTCTTTTCCATATATCTCACCGATTAGGATCATTTCATCAATGAAGAAAAATAAAAACACTATATAATACCCGAAAACCTAGTGTTATATTCCATTATTTATTTTTATCTCCCCTATAATGAAATAAGCAAATAAATTTTCATGTCACCATATTAATTACATGAGAAACACACCAGTTATAACCAGTTATGTTGACTTTCTCCAAAAACCTATAATATTTTGATATTCTGCACTAGGAAATTCATATTTTGTGTTTCTTAGTCATAATATAAGGACATGTTCAATTTTTCAGATTAAAGAAGTATTATTTAAAAAATAAAGGTTTCCCGCATTTTAATGGTGAACCCGTTTTAAATTTAATATTTTACAAATTTATATCTTCAATTTAATAACATTAAATTCTTTCTTAAAGAGGGAGATAAATATTTAGTTTGGATAAATTTTTTTTACTTTTCTGATAACATTCATATTTTGATGAATAGAGAAAAAAATTAAATTTTAATTAAAAACAACTTTTTAATCGAAATAATTTATATTCCTAATTTATAAATTTTAATGGTTTTATAGTATTATTAGATTATATTTTCATCATTTAATAGAATATATCTCATGGATGTAATTTCACATTAAAATTGTACATAAACACATGTCAATATTTTGATAGTTTTAATTCTAAAAAACCCTCTTTATGGTTTTGACAACAAGAATTAATTTTAAATTAATTAATATAACTTTTATATTTTAAATTTGGTAAAATTTAAATCATTTTAGAAATTATAATATCAAAATTGTCTTTTAGTGAATTCTTGTCATTTTTCTGAAAACATTCAATTTTTTATGAATAGTGGAAAACACTATGTTTTATATAAAAACTGACTTTTTCATTTAATTAATAATTTTTAATTAATAAATTTTCTTAAAGTCAAAATATATACATAATAAAAATATTATTCCAACGTAATTCATTAGAATGGTTTTATAATAAGATTATACATATAAATTTTTATTGAACTTTTGTAACGTCTTTTACCCACCTTCTAGGCACATTTGCAAATTTGTATAAAACGTAATTTTACTACTTCTGTGAATAGAATTTAAAAAACCTGAGAGACATGTTTGACATCATTAAGTAAAATGTGGTTCAATAGGATGAATATAATTTTTGTTGAAAAGTATCTTTTGAATTTTATTTAAAACGGTTAGAAGTAAAAAAAGTAATTAAAGGTAAATAATAATATTAAAATTACCCCAACACATGTCCTAATTATATTGGATAAGTTTTTTTCGAACAAAATGAACATTAGGACAAAAATAAGATCCTTTTGATCCATTTGGGATAGATTAGGATATTTATTATATTTTACTTAAAGAAGAGTTAAAAGTGTTAAATTCAAAGTTTAATAAGTAAACCATTTTTAATATAGGGTTAAAAAAATATAAATTCGACTCTAAATTTTAATTATAAATATAAATAAATTTACTACATCATGGGATTTTATATATAATTTTTAGAAACTAAATAATTAAATTTTTATGACACAATGATGTTGCACTAATTACCTAATTAAGGAATGATTAAAATAATAGATGTTATAAATATTAAAATAAATGTAAATTCAAACTTTTGATCCATACACAAATTTTCTAGATTAATATAACATGTTAGGGTTGATTCAATGAATTTTGTTCTAAGTAATCAAGTTTTTATGAAGATCACAATAACAAAATACTAAATAGTGTTAAATTTGACATAAATGAGTTTTAAAAACAAATACTATATTAATAAATGATATAATATTCCTAAAAATATAATATTCATCCAAATGAGTTATATAATGTTATATATTTCATTGATGAACCACTTTATGTTCTCTTGTAATTTTATAGTATTTTTATTATCCATATAATATAAAAATACAAGGAGACATGGTAAATGATAATCTATTAAACCAAGAGTTAAATCTAAAGGATAAGGATAATATGGTGACCTAAACTTGTCTAAAACCTATTGGTTGATTTTATTTTCAACCCAAAACCAGCATATGATCTAAATAAATCCATTTTTATCTATTTTGAATTGAGAAGGATTTTCAAATAAAATAATATTTCAAGAATTTCCTAAAGTATCCCTCACCTCTCTTATAAAAGGGAACTTCCCCTTCTCTCAAATTCACACATCCATAGACTATTTTCTAGGCCAACCCCATCTCAAATATCCTCTCAAAAACTCACAATTCATCCCAGAGGCCATACTTTTATCATAAGGCCAACCTATGGAGCCCGTTTGTTCAAATCAAAAGGAAGAACCCAAAGAAGAGGTAATTATTTCATCACCTCTTTCAAAGTAATTTTCTTCTTCCACTTCCTCATTCATTGTTGTTTCCACGCCAATATAATAACTCTAGTACCTTCTACATAATGTGATGTTATTATAAATATCGTACGACCATATTCATTATCTTATCCATCCTATGAATGAAAAATTCTCTATACGTGTGTACGTATGACTTACCGTCTACATGTCATGGTGTAGTTTGTTATTCAACACATCATTGTTTGGATGGGTATAATAATGAGTATAATTGATGTAAATAATAAATATAACATGTTAATTATTATGTAAATATTATATACCATCCAAATTACATACGATTTCACCATCAATTGAATGTATTATTGCTTGTGTGTACGTACGGCTTATTGTCTCCACGACGCGATGAGATTTTATTTCCCATTGTAACCATTCAAGAATAATGTTCATTTTTTGATTAAAAAATAATTTATATGAACATAATATAATTATGGATATGAATCAAATACATACTATACATAAAAAACATGACTTATGTAACAAAACATACAATGGAAAATGAATCTGTTAACACCCGAAACTATAATACAACTAAAATATTATTAACAATGAAATAATAGAGGATATTATATGATATCATATTTATGTATATTGTTCTTGTATAATTAAAAAAAATTATTTCACCATTATATAGTAGGTTAACGTACCCTCAAATAAGGAAAAGTATAATGTAAGGGTTAATTTTACGATCTCATTATTATCCGAGTTTTTTATACGTAAGTATCTACTGGGACTTCTTTATCATCCACATCTGTGTTTCTTAAAAATATATTTCAAAACATTTTTACTATTTCATAGATTATGGTTTAAATTCATTTATACCCATATTTTACTTTTTATAATTTTTTTGAAAGGAATAATTTTTTCGTTTTCCAAACTAGGTATTTTATGACCTTTTCAAAAAATAAATGAAATAATATTTCTTTAACATATATGGGTGGTGTGGCTATTTTATATCATTATAACACCTTCAAATCTTCCCTTACAAGATTATAAGAATATTTTCACAATAAATATTTTCTTTAATATTTATGTGACTTTTATATGATTTCAAAATATAAAGAGTTGTTTCTCTCAAATATTTTTGATTTCATCTATGTCAACATCCTTTGTTGGATTTTACTATTATTTGAAGTATATTTATTATGATACATTATTCCTTATTGTATAAAAGGTTTTGTGATATGTTTGACTATGGATATTCTATTTTTATACCATTGAGGGTTTATGGTTAAAGTATTTGTGTTTCGTATACTTGTTTTAATACTAATGTTTTTATTATGTTTCAACCTTTTCAATTGAAGAATGCATTGTACTTAGTAAGTGATAGGCTGGGCCTACTATAGACCTTGGACGAATTGGTAGGTCTCATGAGAAAAAATCGTTTCTTGGCACAAGGCCTTGAAAAAAGTATTATTTGTAGTCTTGGCACGAGGCTCTTACAATGTGGTTATGATGTCTGCAATTATGAATTCCATCATTATGAAATTATCTATTGATATTAAATTTGAATATTCGACTAGTAGAACATCATGTAAATAAGTAAATGGAATTATTGGATTTATCATTTCCATATTATTTTGAAGACTATTTTTAAAAGGATTTTTTTAGTCTTATACATTTCCTTAAATGTTATGGATTATTTATGATAGTTTCCACTATATTGTTATCCTTACTGAGCATCTAAGATCAACCCTTTTTATGTTTTATTTTTCCCATGATGAAAAGATGTATATTATGATTGACTTTCAGGAATAGGCTATGGGATATGAGTGTGTCCCATGTGAAAACAAAATAGTTTTTTCCATTTCATAATTTAATGTAAAACTTATATATGTATCTACTACTTATAAGGCTACTAAACTAATTGGTCTTCCGGGACTTGATCTCTTGTGATCCTACCAATGTTATTTAATAATTCACCGACTATAGGTAATTGGGGTCGGGGTGTTATAGTTGGTATTAGAGGAAGATTACTACAAACCTTGGAAACTTGATTTATAAAATCTATAATTATAGAACATTACCCTAAGATAAATTCTAGGATTAGTATATAATAACTTCCTAGAATTTTAAAAATGCAGATATTTTGTGAATATTCCATGTAATGTGTAACACCCCAAGCTTCCACGGTACGTTTCCCTTCGAATAATGCGATAGCGTGTGTTGTACGCAACCTCGAGTTCTAACACACACCACAACTAATTAAACTAGCCGTTGTGAATAGTTATACCTACTTTTTGAAATCATATATATTTTATATTTCAAAATGGACTTCATTTTTATATTCGGAATATCGAAATTATCCTAGGGTGAAATTTTGGTACTCTTCAGATAACTTTTATATTTTGATGAATAGTGAAAATTACTAAATTTTAATTAAAAACAACTTTTTTAATCAAAATAATTAATAGTGATAAATTATGAATTTGAGTGGTTTTAAAGTATATTTAGAATATATTTTTACCATTTAATATAATTTTGGTCATTGGACATAATTTTACAATTAATCCGAACATAAACCAGTGTCAATCTTTTGATAGTTATTATCTCTTAAAAACACGCTTTTTGTTTTGACAGCGGGAATTAATTTTAAATTAATTTCTGCCACTTCTGTGTTTTGAATTTAGAAAAATGGATTCCATATTTGGAATCAGGATGTTCAAATTGTGTAAATAGGTAACTTTTATTTTTAGACATTTTGAATAATTACTGCGGTAAATATTTTATTTACCATGGTTAAGGGTAAATCCGGTAAATAAGGGTTAAAAAAATAATATTATAATAATACTAAATTACCCTAAAACGTGTCTTAACCCTATTGGTTGATACATGGTCGACCAAGGGAATCTTTGGGTCTATTTTGGGACCCCATGGATCCACTTGGAAGTGATAATGACACATTATATTAATAAAGCTTAAATAAAAATAAAAATGGCATAAGCTTACATCTTTTAGAAGAACAATTTTTACATAGGGTTATACATGTTGGATTTTAGATTATAAATATTCATTAGAAATATAAACATCTTTCCTACATAAGGATATTTTATTTATAATTTTTAGATATTAAATAAGTTATTTTATTTATGACACAATGATGATGCAGTAATTACTATAATAGTGCAAAATTAAAATAATTGATATTATAAATACCCAAATAAATATAATATGAAACTTTAAATGAATTAAACTAATTTTCTAGGATAATATGATATATTAGGATTGATTTAATTGACTTTGTTCGAAGTAATCAATCTGTTATGAGTTTCACAAAAATCAACTATTGAATAGTGTCAAAATTGACATAAAAGAGTTCTTAAAACAAATATTATATTATTAATTGATATTAAATTCCTAAAAATCTAAGGTTCGGACAAGAGACTTATATTATGATAGGTTAATCATTAATGGACCACTTGGGGGTCGCTTGGATGTATATAGTAAGTTTATTAACCATATTATATAAAAATACAAAGAGACATTGTAAAAGTGAAACTAATTAACTTAGAGTTAATACTTAAAGATAAGGTTAATATAAGTACCCAAACCTGTCTAAATTCTATTGGATGAGTTGTTTTCGACCTATCCCTACCTCATCCTTTGAATAGTCAACTTTTGAGCCTTTGGAAACCGAATATGAATTTATTATAAATTAATATTTCTAGCTTTTCCAAAGGTGCCCCTCACCCCTCTTATAAAAAGGGCACTCCTCCTTCTCATTTCTTCACACCTTCAAAGCCTTTTGGTTCGGCCAAACTCTGCCCAAACACTCTCCCAACATCCCTCACTACAACCTAGAGGCCTTAGTTTGATCATAAAGCCAACCTAAGGAGCCCTTTTGATCAAATCAAAAGGAAGAACCCGAAGAAGAGGTAATGATTTCACCACCCTTTTCTAAGTTCATTTCTTCTTCCACTTCTTCTTCCTTTGTTCTTACCATTCTGAAATAATAACTCCAGTATCTCACATATACTGTGATGTTATTATAAATATGGTACAATCATATTCAGTATTCTATCCACCATTTGAATAACATGTCACCATACGTGCGTACGTACGGCTTACCGTCTCCACGTCGTGGTGTAATTGTTATTCAATATAATATTATTTGGATGGGTATAATAATGATGTGTAACTCATGTAAATAATAAATATAACATGTTAATGATTCTGTATATATGATATACCATCCATTTATATATTATTTTAATATCAAAAGAATGATATTGTCGCTCGTGCGTACGTACGGACTACCGTCTCCACGAACGCGATGAGATTCATTCTCCATCGTATCCATTCAAGTATAATTATCATTTGATGATTTATAAATGATGTTTAAGGACTGTATATCATTCTGGATATGAATAAGATACAACAACCATGGCTTATGTAACAAAACATATAAAAGAAAATGAGTAAGTTAACTCCCGAAACGACGATAATTCTAAGATATTATTAACAAATCAATGTTAAAAGATCATATATGATATCATATTAATATATATGATTCTTGTATAATTTAATAACAACTATTTCACCATTATACAGGAGGTTAACCTACCCCAACCAAGGAAAAGTACAAGGTAAGGGTTATTTCACAATCTCTTCTTTATCCGAGGTTGTTTATACGTAATAATCTACTGGGATCTCGTTATCATCCACATCCATGTTTCTTCAAAATGTATTTCAAAACATTTTTACTATTTACAAGAATATGGGTCAAAGTCATTTATACCCTTGTTTGACTTTTTATAAGAGGTTTATAAAGGAATCTTTCCGTCGTTTTCAAAACAAGGTCCTTTTTAACCTTTTCGACAGAATTGAGGTAAGAATGTTTTTTTTAACTTATACGGCGTGTGCGGTTATTTTCCGCCGTTATAAAATCGTCGAAGATTTCCATACAAGCTTATAAGAATATTTTCAAAGAAAATGTTTTATTTTATATGGATCTTAAATGATTTCAAAATAAAAGGAGATACTTCTTTAAAAAGAATTTTGATTTCATCTCTGTCAACATCCTTTGATGGATTTTAAGATTATTTGAAGTTGATTTATTATGATACAAAACTTCTATATTGTATTGAAGGTTTTGTGATATGTTTGACTGTGGATGTGCTATTTTTATACCATTCATAGTTTATGGTGAAATTATTGACATTTCGTATGCTAGTTTTAATATGAATGTTTATGTTATGTTTAAACCTTTTCATATGGGAATGCATTGGACTTAATAAGTGACGGGTGGAGCCCGCTATAGCTCCTCGATGCATCGGTAGGTCTCATGAGACAAACTAGTGTCTTGGCACAAGGCCTTGACAAAATCTTATTTGTAGTCTTGGCACGAGGCCTTGGCTATGTGGTTATGATAGTCTGGCATTATGCATTCCAACATTATGAAAGTGATTATTGATATTGCATGTGATTATTCGATTAGTAGAATATCCATGTGAACAAGTAAATGGCATTATTTCATTTTACTTTTGCCATACTATGTTGAAGTTCAATTTTAAAAAACTTTTGTTTTAGTAATTCATTGCCTTAAATGTTTATGCTTATTTTGAATGTTCCGCTATATTGTTATCCTTACTGGGCATTTGAGCTCACCCCTTTTCTATGTTTTATTTTTCCCAGGTAGTGAAGAAGTAAATTATGATTGACTTGCAGGGATATTATGAGGGGTTTATAGTGTGGAAGTTGGAAACATTATGTTGTTGTAGTAGTTTTCATTTTATGATGTAATGTAAAACTTATGAATATATCTAGTGTTTCCAAGGCTACTAAACTAATCGGTCTTTCGGGATTTGATCTTTCTTGTGATCATGCCAATGTTACGAAGTAATGCACCGACTCTGGGTAGCTGGGGTCGGGGCGTTACAGTTGGTATCAGAGGAAGTTTAGTACAAACCTTCGAAGCTAGATTTAGATAAACTATGATTAGAGCACGTAGACCTAAGATGAACTTTGAGGATTAGTATAGAAGAATTTCCTAGAATTTTGGTATTGTAGAGACTTTGTGAGTTTTCCGAGCAATACATCCCTGTCTGGATACGAGCAGGTAGAGGCGGCTCTGGCACAGATGTACCTAGGGGTAAAACCCGAAAACACCGCTTTGAGCTAGACTCGAACGGGAACTGGTGCACGACAACAGGCCTTGCTGCACTCTTGGTTACGAAACTCCCGGGGGATATGCTTAGGATAACTCTCACTTTCTTTACAAATCATTATGAAGGGTTTATGAGTATATACTTCCTCAAAGAAAACATATTTATGATTATGGATTATATCCATAGATAGTTCAATTTATGTTTAGTGTTTTATAAGTATGGGATTATGTATTTTGATGCATAAACTGATCTAGTTTATGCCATTTTTTTTAGAAATGGCGCCTAGTGGAAGAAATGGAAACCGTATCAATGCACGCACTCCATGTAGGGATTGCCCTCCTGCTCAAGATAATTATAGTGGGGATGGTGATGCAACTGGTGCTGATCAGCTAATCACCGTACTGGGACAACTTACTCGGGTTATGAATAATAACCTTACCCGTATGGAGCACCCTGATCTGCAGTGTGGAGGATCAATGTTAGATCGATTCATGAGACAACAACCACCAACGTTCAATGGGAGTACAAATCCCTTAGTAGCTGAGCAATGGATATTTTCCCTAGAGAAAATATTTCAGGCTTTGGGGAGTAGTGAAAGGGAAAAAGTTACCATGGCAGTTTACCGCCTCACTGGAGATGCTGATCAATGGTGGTCATTGATTCAAAACATGAAGGAAGATGATGAAGTATCAAACATGGAATGGAGGGAGTTCAAAGATCTGTTTTTAGAAAAATACTTTCCTCGCGACCATCGAGCAGATATGGAAAGACAATTTCTGAGTCTGAGACAAAAGGAGGATGAGAATGTCACAAAGTATGAGGCTAACTTTACAAGGTTAGCGAGGTATGCTGGAGATTATATTCGCAACCCAAGAAGTAAGATTGATCGTTTCTTTGATGGGTTAAAACCATTTCTCCGTCGAGCATTAGTCTCACAATCCTTTTCATCGTACGAAGACATTGTCTCATGTGCTATCAAGACCGAAAAGGAATTATCTAAGTCTTATGACTTTAAAGCAAAGCAAGAGAAGAAGAGACCTGCTGATCAATCTGGGAATGGAAATAAGGGGAAGAAAGGAAAGGTTGAATATCCATCTTGTGTTAAATGCGGGAAGAAACATCCTGGTACTTTCTTGAAGGGAATGGGAGTCTGTTACAAGTGTGGTGAAAAAGGCCACCAAGCTCATGATTTCAAGGGGAAGAAGGAAGCTACCAATGTTCAGTGCTACAATTGCAAGGAAATGGGGCATTATGTGAATGCATGCCCTAAGCGTCAGGAGAACTTACCTCAGAAAAGGCCAAGGGATCAAGGCCAGGCTTATGCTATCACTACTGCTGAGGTAGAAGCTCCGAAAGACGTGGTGGCAGGTAATTTAATGGTTTCCTCAAGTTTATCAAATGCATTATTTGATTATGGATCATCGCATTGTTTCATATCTTCCCAGTTTGCTAAGAAAATTAGATATTTCCAATTTGATTTAATAAGGGAGTTGTCGGTTAAAACTCCTAAGGGAAGTATCGTTGCAACAAAGTTTTGTGAATCAGTCCCCATTAGAGCACATAAATTTTCTTTATCTGCTGATTTCATCGTCATACCTATGATTGAGTTTGATATAATCCTCGGTATGGACTGGCTTTCGGACTATGATGCGAAGATTTATTGTAAGAAGAAAGAGGTTACGATTCTTGATGATAATGATAAGGAGCACCTTATTTTTAGAGAAGAATCGTCACCACCTAATTCTTATTTAGATCCACCCCCTGTAGCTCAACTTAATTCAATTATCGGGGAGGAAGAGAATGAAATAACTGTCGGCGAGGAAAGGAATGTTCAAATAGAGGATGTACCTGTTGTGAAAGAATTTGTAGATGTATTTCCGGAAGATTTACCTGGACATCCTCCAGAACGAGAAGTTGAGTTTTCCATTGATTTGATTCCTGGATCAAGGCCTATATCGAAGAACCCTTATAGAATGGCCACTGTAGAGTTAGTCGAACTAAAGAAACAACTAGAGGAATTGAGTAATAAGGGATTTATTCGCCCTAGTGTTTCTCCATGGGGAGCCCCTGTTCTTTTTGTTAAAAAGAAAGATGGATCTATGAGGTTATGTATCGACTACAGGGAGATCAATGCTATAACGATAAAGAACAAGTATCCCCTACCTCGTATTGATGATTTATTTGACCAACTGCATGGAGCTCAATAATTTTCAAAGATTGACCTTCGATCTGGATACCATCAGTTGTGTGTAAAGAAGGAAGACATTCCGAAGACAGCATTTCGAACCAGGTACGGGCATTACGAGTTTACTGTAATGCCTTTTGGATTGACTAATGCACCCTCAGTATTCATGGATCCGATGAATAGAGTTTTCAAGGAGTATCTCGATGAATTTGTGGTGGTATTTATTGATGATATCTTGGTATACTCCAAAACCTATGAAGATCATGAAAATCACTTGCGCATTATCTTGAAGACTCTGAGGAGGCATGAATTATATGGGAAGTTTAGCAAGTGTGAATTCTGGCTTCAGGAGATTTCTTTTCTTGGCCATATTGTCTCTAAAGATGGAATCTCTGTTGATCCTTCTAAGACCAAGGCAATCCAAGAATGGCCAGCACCTACGAGTATAACTGAGGTACGTAGTTTTATTGGTTTGGCAGGTTATTATCGACGTTTCGTCCAGAATTTTTCCCGATTGGCTAACCCATTAACGAAGCTCACACGTAAAGGGGTTAAATTTGTTTGGACAAAAGTGTGTGAAGAATGTTTCGAAGAACTGAAAAGAAGATTAGTCAATGCTCCTATATTGACTCTACCATCGGGGAATGATGGGTTCGTTATTTATAGTGATGCATCAAAGAAAGGACTTGGCTGTGTCCTTATGCAGAATGATAGAGTTATTGCCTATGCATCACGACAGTTGAAAATTCATGAACAAAACTATCCTACTCATGATCTTGAGTTAGCAGCTGTGATATTTGCTTTGAAGATATGGAGGCACTACCTCTATGGTGAAAAATGTGAGATTTATACTGATCACAAGAGTTTGAAGTATATTTTCTCACAAAAAGAACTCAACATGAGGCAAAGGAGATGGCTTGAATTACTCAAGGATTATGATTTTACGATACACTACCACCCGGGGAAGGCAAACAAGGTGGCAGATGCTTTGAGTAGAAAAGACCATGGAGTTTTGAACAATATGAGAATTGAAAGGGATCCAAATTTCATGGATCTAGTGAAAATGGACATGGGAATAACCAGGGAAGGTGAAACATCAATGCTTTTTCAAATGGTTGCCAAACCATCTTTACTAGAAAGGATTAAGAGTTCTCAGACCGATGATGACGAATTCCAAAAGAAGATTAAAGCTGTGAATGATGGGAGATTGAGAGACTTTGTGTATGAAGATGGAATTTTGAAATTCGGGAAGAGACTTTGTGTTCCCAATATACCTGATCTAAAAAGGGAATTGCTGGATGATGCTCATAGTTCCAATTTCTCTATACACCCTGGGAGCACCAAAATGTATAGAGATTTGAAGGAACATTTTTGGTGGGACAACATGAAGAGGGAGATTGCTGATTTTGTGTCAAGATGTATGGTTTGTCAACAAGTGAAAGCTGGAAGGCAACAGCCTGGAGGAGTCATGCAACCTCTTCCCATACCGGAGTGGAAATGGGACAATGTTACGATGGACTTTGTCATGGGGCTACCAAAGACTCCTAGAAGGAACGATGCAATATGGGTTATTGTTGATCGTCTTACAAAGTCAGCACATTTTCTTGCTATAAGAGAAGATCTACCCCTGGAACGTCTAGAAAGACTATACATTAATGAAGTTGTGAGACTTCATGGAGTACCCCTATCGATTGTTTCTGATCGTGATCCCCGTTTTACTTCAAGATTTTGGAAAAGTCTTCAGAAATCCCTGGATACTGAACTTCATTTGAGCACTGCTTACCACCCTCAGACAGACGGACAATCAGAACGGACTATTCAGACCTTAGAAGACATGTTGAGATCTTGCTCACTTGATTTTCAGGGTATGTGGGATCAATATTTACCACTAGTAGAATTTTCATATAACAATAGCTTCCATTCGAGTATTCAGATGCACCATATGAAGCGTTATACGGAAAGAGATGTCATACACCAACCTGTTGGGATGACGTTGGTGAAAGAAAACTTGTAGGCCCAGAAATGGTGGAGGAAACGGTGGAAAAGGTGAAGGTAATCCAAAATCACATTAAAGCAGCTCAAAGTAGGCAGAAGAGCTATGCCGATAATCGAAGGAAGGATTTGGAATTTCAAGTCAGTGATCATGTTTTCCTGAAGGTATCTCCGTGGAAAGGAGTCATACGTTTTGGTAAGAAAGGTAAATTGAGTCCCAGATACATCGGACCCTTCGAAATTCTAGAACGAATTGGGGCTGTAGCTTACCGATTGGCAATGCCGCCAAGTCTCTCCAAAGTTCACGATGTGTTCCACGTATCTCTGTTGAGGAAATACATGCCTGACCCAATGCATGTACTCACCTATGAAGATTTAGAACTGGAACCTGATCTGTCTTATTGCGAAGAGCCTATCAAGATTCTTGATACGAGAGAACAAGTGCTGAGAAACCGGACGACGCGTCTGGTAAAAGTTTTGTGGAGAAATCATAAGATGGAAGAGGCAACGTGGGAACCCGAGGAACTTATGATGAAGAACCACCCGAGTCTTTTTATACAGTAATACCCTAGAAATTGCGAGGACGCAATTATTTGAAGGAGGGGAGAATGTAACACCCCAAGCTTCCACGGTACGTTTCCCTTCGAATAATGCGATAGCGTGTGTTGTACGCAACCTCGAGTTCTAACACACACCACAACTAATTAAACTAGCCGTTGTGAATAGTTATACCTACTTTTTGAAATCATATATATTTTATATTTCAAAATGGACTTCATTTTTGGATTCGGAATATCGAAATTATCCTAGGGTGAAATTTTGGTACTCTTCAGATAACTTTTATATTTTGATGAATAGTGAAAATTACTAAATTTTAATTAAAAACAACTTTTTTAATCAAAATAATTAATAGTGATAAATTATGAATTTGAGTGGTTTTAAAGTATATTTAGAATATATTTTTACCAATTAATATAATTTTGGTCATTGGACATAATTTTACAATTAAACCGGACATAAACCAGTGTCAATCTTTTGATAGTTATTATCTCTTAAAAACACGCTTTTTGTTTTGACAGCGGGAATTAATTTTAAATTAATTTCTGCCACTTCTGTGTTTTGAATTTAGAAAAATGGATTCCATATTTGGAATCAGGATGTTCAAATTGTGTAAATAGGTAACTTTTATTTTTAGACATTTTGAATAATTACTGCGGTAAATATTTTATTTACCATGGTTAAGGGTAAATCCGGTAAATAAGGGTTAAAAAAATAATATTATAATAATACTAAATTACCCTAAAACGTGTCTTAACCCTATTGGTTGATACATGGTCGACCAAGGGAATCTTTGGGTCTATTTTGGGACCCCATGGATACACTTGGAAGTGATAATGACACATTATATTAATAAAGCTTAAATAAAAATAAAAATGGCATAAGCTTACATCTTTTAGAAGAACAATTTTTACATAGGGTTAAACATGTTGGATTTTAGATTATAAATATTCATTAGAAAGATAAACAGCTTTCCTACATAATGATATTTTATTTATAATTTTTAGACATTAAATAAGTTATTTTATTTATGACACAATGATGATGCAGTAATTACTATAATAGTGAAAAATTAAAATAATTGATATTATAAATACCCAAATAAATATAATATGAAACTTTTAATGAATTAAACTAATTTTCTAGGATAATATGATATATTATGATTGATTTAATTGACTTTGTTCGAAGTAATCAATCTGTTATGAGTTTCACAAAAATCAACTATTGAATAGTGTCAAAATTGACATAAAAGAGTTCTTAAAACAAATATTATATTATTAATTGATATTAAATTCCTAAAAATCTATGGTTCGGACAAGAGACCTATATTATGATATTTTAATCATTAATGGACCACTTGGGGGTCGCTTGGATGTATATAGTAAGTTTATTAACCATATTATATAAAAATACAAAGAGACATTGTAAAAGTGAAACTAATTAACTTAGAGTTAATACTTAAAGATAAGGTTAATATAAGTACACAAACCTGTCTAAATTCTATTGGATGAGTTGTTTTCGACCTATCCCTACCTCATCCTTTGAATAGTCAACTTTGGAGCCTTTGGAAACCGAATATGAATTTATTATAAAATAATATTTCTAGCTTTTCCAAAGGTGCCCCTCACCCCTCTTATAAAAAGGGCACTCCTCCTTCTCATTTCTTCACACCTTCAAAGCCTTTTTGTTCGGCCAAACTCTGCCCAAATACTCTCCCAACATCCCTCTCTACAACCTAGAGGCCTTAGTTTGATCAGAAAGCCAACCTAAGGAGCCCTTTTGATCAAATCAAAAGGAAGAACCCGAAGAAGAGGTAATGATTTCACCACCCTTTTCTAAGTTCATTTCTTCTTCCACTTCTTCTTCCTTTGTTCTTACCATTCTGAAATAATAACTCCAGTATCTCACATATACTGTGATGTTATTATAAATATGGTACAATCATATTCAGTATTCTATCCACCCTTTGAATAACATGTCACCATACGTGCGTACGTACGGCTTACCGTCTCCACGTCGTGGTGTAATTGTTATTCAATATAATATTATTTGGATGGGTATAATAATGATGTGTAACTCATGTAAATAATAAATATAACATGTTAATGATTCTGTATATATGATATACCATCCATTTATATATTATTTTAATATCAAAAGAATGATATTGTCGCTCGTGCGTACGTACGGACTACTGTCTCCACGAACGCGATGAGATTCATTCTCCATCGTATCCATTCAAGTATAATTATCATTTGATGATTTAAAAATGATGTTTAAGGACTGTATATCATTCTGGATATGAATAAGATACAACAACCATGTCTTATGTAACAAAACATATAAAAGAAAATGAGTAAGTTAACTCCCGAAACGACGATACTTCTAAGATATTATTAACAAATCAATGTTAAAAGATCATATATGATATCATATTAATATATATGATTCTTGTATAATTTAATAACAACTATTTCACCATTATACAGGAGGTTAACCTACCCCAACCAAGGAAAAGTACAAGGTAAGGGTTATTTCACAATCTCTTCTTTATCCGAGGTTGTTTATACGTAATAATCTACTGGGATCTCGTTATCATCCACATCCATGTTTCTTCAAAATGTATTTCAAAACATTTTTACTATTTACAAGAATATGGGTTAAAGTCATTTATACCCTTGTTTGACTTTTTATAAGAGGTTTATAAAGGAATCTTTCCGTCGTTTTCAAAACAAGGTCCTTTTTAACCTTTTCGACAGAATTGAGGTAAGAATGTTTTTTTAACTTATACGGCGGGTGCGGTTATTTTCCGCCGTTATAAAATCGTCGAAGATTTCCATACAAGCTTATAAAAATATTTTCAAAGAAAATGTTTTATTTTATATGGATCTTAAATGATTTCAAAATAAAAGGAGATACTTCTTTAAAAAGAATTTTGATTTCATCTATGTCAACATCCTTTGATGGATTTTAAGATTATTTGAAGTTGATTTATTATGATACAAAACTTCTATATTGTATTGAAGGTTTTGTGATATGTTTGACTGTGGATGTGCTATTTTTATACCATTCATAGTTTATGGTGAAATTATTGACATTTCGTATGCTAGTTTTAATACGAATGTTTATGTTATGTTTAAACCTTTTCATATGGGAATGCATTGGACTTAATAAGTGACGGGTGGAGCCCTCTATAGCTCCTCGATGCATCGGTAGGTCTCATGAGACAAACTAGTGTCTTGGCACAAGGCCTTGACAAAATCTTATTTGTAGTCTTGGCACGAGGCCTTGGCTATGTGGTTATGATAGTCTGGCATTATGCATTCCAACATTATGAAAGTGGTTATTGATATTGCATGTGATTATTCGATTAGTAGAATATCCATGTGAACAAGTAAATGGCATTATTTCATTTTACTTTTGTCATACTATGTTGAAGTTCAATTTTAAAAGGCTTTTGTTTTAGTAATTCATTGCCTTAAATGTTTATGCTTATTTTGAATGTTCCGCTATATTGTTATCCTTACTGGGCATTTGAGCTCACCCCTTTGCTATGTTTTATTTTTCCCAGGTAGTGAAGAAGTAAATTATGATTGACTTGCAGGGATATTATGAGGGGTTTATAGTGTGGACGTTGGAAACATTATTTTGTTGTAGTAGTTTTCATTTTATGATGTAATGTAAAACTTATGAATATATCTAGTGTTTCCAAGGCTACTAAACTAATCGGTCTTTCGGGATTTGATCTTTCTTGTGATCATGCCAATGTTACGAAGTAATGCACCGACTCTGGGTAGCTGGGGTCGGGCGTTACATAATGCATCCCTGTCTAGAAACAAGCAGGTAGAGGTGGCTCTGGCTTAGATGTATCTAGAGGTAAAACCTGAAAACACCGCTTTGATCTAGACTCAAATGGGAACTGGTGCACGACAATGGGCCTTAATGCACTCATGGTTACGAAACTCCCTAGGGATATGCTTCTGATAATTCACATTTTATTTAAAACCCATTGTGAAATATTTTTTATTAAATATTCCAACAATGAAACCATTTTTATGATTATGATACTAGATGTGTAAAAATATTGATTTATTGTTAATAATTTTTCTAGTTTTCAGATTATACAATATGAGATGATCTAACCTAGTTCATGTCTTAATTTAAAAATGGTGCTCAGTAGAAAGGAATGAGAACTCCAGCAATACACCTGATCCATAGAGTCGTAAGGATCATATCTTTAGTTGTCTTAAGAAATATTTTAGAAGGGAAATTGTCTCCCACATATTCTCATCATATGAAGAAATAGTATCATGTGTTAATAAGATAATTAATTAATTCTATGTGTCCTATGGATTTGAAGGGTAACCATAAAAGAAGAGGATAGTAGAGAGAAAGATGGATAAAGGGAAGAAGGGAAAGAAGGATTTTCCCATATGTGATAATTGTGGAAATAATCATCATAGGAAGTGCTTGAATGGACTGAGCATTTTTTATAAGTGTAGATAAAAGGGTCATTAATAAAAATAAGGAAAATGGAACAATGAAAAACTATTATTCAGTGTTTCAATTGTAGTGAAATGGAGCAAGAAACAAATTAATGTCCTATGCCTCAAATAAATATAGATCAAAATATTCAATGGGATCAAGTTCAAGAATAATCTGTTAATATGGTTGACATGGAATAATTAAAGTATTTGTGCTTCTAGATCGAATAATTATGTCATTTGAGTGTGGTATCAATGATGTATCAGTTATGTGAATTATGAAAATAAATAAGTATTGTACTGCAGTACTATTTCATTGAAGATTTGAGATTGTATGGTACTAAAAAAAGTGACTCAATATAAAGTTACTCGTTTTGGAAAATACCTAGATGAGGGAAAGATGAACCATAATATGGTCCTAATACAGATATAAGTGATTTGGATAAAGTAAATTGGGTATTATTGAAATCCTTGGAACTTATTAATGGTTTGTTTAAAAAGTGGTTCATACCATCATTATTGAGAGTTTTCAACATTTTTTAATTTAAGGTGTATATCAAGTATTATTTGTTTTACATAAGGAATGAGGAAGAATGAATGTATTCTATATTTTTTTCTATTAATTTATATTATTACCGTGTTTTAATAGAATACACGGTGAAGGTATTTACATATATATTATGAGACCTTCCTTATATATTTTGGACTCTAAGTTCGGACAGAAGTATTATGGATAATTCTAAAGGAAGGAATGGATTAATTATGTCATTGGATAATATTGGTTAAGGTTAAAGTATTAACAAATATTATTTTATATTGTTATAAAAAGGAAAACCCAGAGGTCTAGAGGAAACTCGTCGCATCTGGCAAGGCCGCGAGACTTGAACCTGCAACCAAAGGGTGCCAAGGGTGCATCACATGCCACTGGCCTACAAGATGTCCTGGTTTGAATAATGTAGTTTTTTAAATGCTATGAGAGATGAATTATAAATTCATTTTTTTGAAACCCTAAAAGATTAATTTTAATTGAATATTTTTGTGTTCTATTATCTTTTGGAGAGAATGATGTGTTTTTGGTAGAAATTGGTGAATGGATGGAACTCTACTTGTAAAGTATTTTTTTTCTTATTCTATGAAGAAATTAATTCTTAAAAATTAGGTAAAGGATCTAAAAACCAAAAATGTGTTATCAAAATACCTTATGCTTTGTTGAACTGATGATATTTCAAATAAACATAGATTAATGGCTTTGAGGCCATCAATTTTCCTTTTATTGTTCACTTGTTTGTGATTGATGACCTCAATCAATCCGTTTAAATATTTACATTTTCCCTCTAATTACGTGTCTCTAATTTCCATCAATTTTATCCAATTTGAAACTCTAATTTGGTGTTGAATTTTTAATTTCCCTTTCCCTCTTATTAAGACTAAATTTTATTTACCCTATTTCCGATGTGAGTTTTCCACAAAGGTATTTTCTATTTTCAACCTCTTTTTTTCAAAGAACAATTTCAAATTGCGGGGACACAATTTATTGATGGAGGGTATAATGTAACACCCCAATATTTGAAGTTACATTATCTCTTTAAATCAATTAAATAGCTTGCGCTACAAACAACACTGAGTTCAACTGCATCACGATCTATCAAACAAACCGTTTAAAATATGATTATCAATATTAATAACAAAATTTTGAATTTTAAATATATACTATATATTTTTAAAATTCATATTTTGTGTTTCATAGACATAATACAATGACAAATTCAATTTTTCTGATAAAAAAAGTATTTTTCAAAAAATATTGTTTTTCCACATTTTAATGGAGAACCAATTTTAAATGAAATATTTGACAGTTTATTATATTTAATTTCATGAAATTAAAATCTTTTTTAGAAGAGATACAAAAAAATTTAGTTTGGATAAATTTGTGGTACTTTTCTGAAAACTTTCATATTTAGAAGAATAGTAAAAATAGTAAAATGCTAATTAAAAACAACTTTTTAATCAAAATGATTTATAGTGTTAAATTATAAATTTGAGTGGTTTTAAAGTATCATTAGATTATATTTTTATAATTTAATATAATTTAGGTCATTGGATGTAATTTCACATTTAAATTATACATTAACACATGTCAATCTTTTGATAATGTTTACTTCTTAAAGACCCACTTTCTTGTATTGGCAACTAGAATTATTTTTAAATTAATTAATAAAAATTATATGTTTTTAATATTGTAAAATTGAAATAATTTTTGAATTTGGAATATCTATTTTATTTGTGAATATTTTTCATTTTTCTGAAAACATTCAATTTTTAATGAATAGTGAAAAACACTGTGTTGTAGATAAAACCCGACTTTTTCATTTAAATAAATGTTTTTAATTAATATTTTACCTTAATGTAAAAATATATACATAATAAAAATATTATCCCAATGTAAATCATTAGAGTCATTTTATAATAAGATTAAACAAATAAAATTTTATTCAACTTTTTTAACGTCTTTTAGCCACCTTCTAGGAACATTTAGAAATCTGTATAAAAAGTAATTTTACCGCGTCTGTGAATTGAATTTCAAAAACTTGAGAGACACGGTTGACATCAGTAAGTAATATTTGATTCAATAGGATGAAAATAATTTTTTTGAATAGTAACTTATGAATTTTATTTACCACGTTTAAAAATAAATAAGTTAATTACAGGTAAAAATCATATTAAAATTTCACCAACAAATGTCATAATTCTATTTGATAATTATTTTCCGAAAAAATTTAACATTAGGACCAAAATAAGATCCTTTTTATCCATTTGGGTAAGATTAGTACATTTATTATATTTTATTTAAGGAAGATTTGAAATTTTTAAATTCAATTTTTAATAACTACACCATTTTTAATATAGGGTTATGCATAAGATAAATTCGACTATAAACTTTAATTAGAAATATAAAACAATTTACTAAATTATGGTATTTTATTTATAACTTTTACACATTAAATAATAAAATTTATTTACGACAGAATGATGATGTAGTAATTAACATATTAATGAGAGATTAGAATAAGTTATGTTATAGATTTTAAAATAAATGTAAATTGAAACTTTTTATGCCATCCAAAAAATTTCTAGGTGACTATGACATGTTACGGATGATTAAATGTATATTTTTAAATGTAATCAATTTGTAGTGACTTTTAAAAAAACAAATACTAAATAGTGCTAAAATTGACATAAATGAGTTTTTAAAACAAATACTATATTATTACAAGATATAATATTCATAAAAATATAATATTTGGTCAAATTACTTATATAATGTTATATATTTTATTAATGAACCACTTTAGGTTCTATTGGAATTTTATAGTATGTTTATTTACCATGTAATATAAAAATACAACGAGATGTGGTAAATGTTAAACTATTTAACCAAGAGATAAATAAATATGAAAATGTTAATACGCTGACCTAAACATGAATAAAACATATTTAATGTGAGAATTATACCAATACCCACCTTAGGTTCTAAATAAATCCATTTTAATCTATTAGAAACTGAAAATTATTTCAGAATTAATTGATATTTCACGCTTTTCCTAAAGTGTCCATCACCTCTCTTATAAAAGTGCACTTCCCATTATCTCAAATTCACACCTCCAAATCCTTGTGTCTCGGCCATACCATGCTCAAATCTCTTCACAACTACCCTCAGTTCACCCGAGAGGCATTAAATTGATTAGAAATCCATCCTATGGAGCCCTTTTGGTCAAATAAAAAGGAAGAACCCGGAGAAGAGGTAATTATTTCGTCACCTCTTTCAACGTTCTTTTCTTCTTCCACTTCCTATTTATATGTTGTGTACCAAAAATAATAACTCTAGTAAATTCTACATACTCTTATGTTATTGTAAATCTATTACAACCATATTCATTATCTTTTCCATCCTATGAACGAAAAAGTCACCATACGTGCGTACGTACGACTGACAGTCTCCACGTCATGGTGTAGTCTGTTATTAAACACTTCATTATTTGGATGGGTATAATAATGAGTATTATTGATTTAAATAATAAATATATAATTCTATTGATTCTTTAAATATAATATACCATCCAAATTACATACAATTTCACCATCAATAGAATGATATTATATCTTGTGCGTACGTACGACTTACCGTCTCCACGATGCGATAAGATTTAATTCCCCATCGTAACTATTCAAGAATATTGTTCATTTTTTGATTACAAAATAATGTTTAAGAACATAATATCATTCTGGATATGAATTAACTACATTTTATACATAACAAACATGACCTACGTAACAAAACATATAAAGGAAAACAAATCAGTTAACATCCCAAAAAATAATACTTCTAAAATATTATTGACAAAGTAATATTAGAGGATACTATATGATAACATATTTATGTATGTGGTTTTTATATAATTTAATAACAATTATTTAACCATTATACATGAGGTTAATTTACCCTCAACTAAGGAAAACTACATGGTAAAGGTTAATTTTATAACCTCTTAATTATCTGAGGTTGTTTATACGTAAGTATCTAATGGGACTTCTTTATCATCCACAATCATGTTTCTTAAAAATGTATTTCAATTCATTTTTACTATTTTTATGACTATGGGTTAAAGTCATTTATACCATTTTTATACTTTTTATAAAAAAAAGTAATGTAATATTTCTTCCATTTTCCAAACAAGGTACATTATGACCTTTTCGACAAATTAAGGAAAGACTGTTTTTTAACTACTAAGGTGGGTGCAGCTATTTTCCGCCATTATAGCACCTTCTAAGCTTCCATTACAACCTTATAAGAATATTTTGAAAATAAATGTTCACTTTTATAATTACATTACTTTTAAATGATTTCAAAATAGAAAGAGATATTTCTCTGAAATAATTTTTATTTCATCTATATCAATATTTTTTGTTTGATTTTACACTTATTTGAAGTTGATTTATTATGATACAATGTTCCATATTGTATTAAAGGTTTTTTGATATGTTTGAATGTGAATGTTCTATTTTTATACCATTCATGGTTTATGGTTAATGTACTGAAATTTTTTATGCTAATTTTAATATGAATGTTTATATTATGTTTCAACCTTTTCATTTGAGGAATGCATTGGACTTAGTAAGTGACGAGTGGGGCCCGCTATAGCGCATCAATGCATCGGTAGGTCTCATGAAAAACTATTAGTTTTTTTGAACAAAGCCTTGAAAAAGGTTTTATTTTTATTCTTGGCATGTGCCTTGACCATGTGGTTTTGATGACCGACATTATGCATTCTATCGTTATGAAATTAGCTATTGATATTACAAGTGATTATTTGACTAGTAGAATATACATGTAAATAATTAAATAGATATATTTGATTTATCTTTACCATATTATTCTTAGGATTAGGTTTCAAAGGCTTGTTTTGTAGTTGTATACATTGCTTTAAATGTTTATGTTTATTTATGATAGTTTCCATAATATTGTTATCCTTACTGTGCATCTGAGCTCACCCCATTCTTATTTTTATTTTTCTGAGGATGCAAAGAAGTATATTATGATTGAACTATAGGAATCATCTATGGGATATGAGTGTGTTCAAAGGAGACACAATGTTTTTGTTTTTCCATTTCATAATGTAATGTAAAACTTATGTTTGTATCTAGTACATCCAATGCTACTAAAATAATCGGTCTTTCGGGACTTGATCTCTTGTGATCATTCCAATGTTATGTAATAATGCACCGAATATGGGAAACTAGGGTCAGGGGGTTACACCTATACCCAAATATAATATCACGAAACTGAACATACATCTATACAAAGCATAATCCAAATACTGAGAAGGACTCTCAACAAACCATATTGGATAACTAACTATCTTCATAAACTAACCCAAAGTTCATGGTTCTCCATAACAGAATACCTTCATCATGGGGATTTATGACAATCCAACCATTAATATGTCCAACATCCCTTCTAATTCCAATAATCACAAAAACAATCATTATTTTTAACATCCAATGATTGATCTTAGGCTATATAATCATTACCAATATACCAAGTTAATACCCAGTCTCATATTATCAATGTAATTGATTATAAATATACATTCTCACCATGGTACTAAGATTAAATTGTATTATTCCATGTTTTACACCAAATGAAACACACAACCTAGTGCTACATAACCCTATAACATATCGAAACCCATGATAAATCATATTACATTTGTCTAATAGACACACATATAATTATTAAGTAGACCATGTCCTCTAAAATGGTCATTTTTATCTTATACAACACACTATATATCTCTCAGACTCATAAAAACCTAAGGATTATCTATTTTTAACTTATACATAATAGCACATCACATATTTTTCACATATATCACATAAGTAATCTTCCCCTACTTCTTATCCCTATGTCCTCAAATTTCCCTGGATAAACCCTCTCTCCCTATATATCTTCAAATGTGGAATCCCATCCTAGGTATAAGTAAGAAAAGAACCATGCCCCGCTGCTAAGGTACACAACACACCAATATAATGAGTTGTATATCCCTGAAACTAAGATCCCAAACATATTTTATATACCATACACTCATATAGGTAACAATACATGACGAAAAATTAATGATAGTATATAAAATACCATAAGAAAATCCATATTACAATATCCCTATATAGTGTTCTATCATTATAAATTATTCTAATACTCATACCAAACTACCCAGTACTAAGTTTCAATATGAATCAGGTATTAATAAAACATCATACCCCATCAAGGAATGATTCCACATCATGGTACATATTAGTAATCAATAGTGATTCGTATCCAGAAAATCTCTACAATATAGTTCAGTTAACAATAGTTCCACTTGTACATTACATCATAAAATTATATTACTGAATCATTATATAACTAAAACCCATTTATGAAAAACATAATATAAAATCCTACATACATTTTCATACCATATAAACCTAAATAAAAAATATGTTGCATATATACATGACACATTATATCTCGATACAGGATTGACCCTATAAATCAATTACCTAGAACAAATTATATATAAATAAAATAGATCAATTATAATGATATAAACCTTGACTAAAAATTGTAACACCCTTGAAACTTGGACTGGAGATCATGATTATACTTTCTCAGAATATGAATAGAATATATGAAAATTTTGGACCAATCCAGCTCCATTTATCATACCCAAAAGGTATTTTTTAGAAAAATATCTAATTATGATTTGTAGTGTCCTTGTACGGATTAACCAGAAGTGTGCTAGACCTGACAGATACATGACCTCATGCATATCTCCTTGTATTCTATAAGCTGACAGTAGGAAATGATATTCAAATTAAATCATATTGGATGATAATAAATTATGTTCCATAATAACCAATAACTATCAATAACAAAGAATCGATCATATGAATAAAAACAAGGAATAAAAAATAGATCTTTTGTGTAAATAAATACATAAATAAGAAAATATTACCATACTATGACTATTTAAAATCATATAGTACATATCATCATATATAAATACATGATCAGCTAATTGGTTGATCATATATTATACATTAGTGAAAAGAAGAATTGAAAGGAGATCCAATGCACCATCCACAGTGTCATCAAGAACCCATATCTAAAAATATATTGAGATCCTATAACCTAATCATTTATACTGAGGTCCATGTCTTGATATGAATTTATAGCATATGATCTCCAAGTTCACTTGATTATACATTTGTGGTGTGTGCATAAAACTCAATATTCTACCACCAATATTGTCCCTAAAAATAACCAATATATATGACCATGCATGTATTGTATAAAATATAACCCATAACCATTAGAATCATATGTGTACTCATATTTCATCATCAGTTACATGACAACACATTGGGATTCTAAAAACATAAATTCATTAGACAATGATGGAATGGGATGGTCACTCGCAAAATCTAATGATAAAACTACATGATCAAGTTATCACCATTATAAAAAACGTGTAAATGGGTTATTAAAACTACCAACATGAGTATTGGTGAATGTTGCACCACTACTATTAATAATGACATAGGTTAATGGTTATTCACCAATATTGTCTTTAGTATGGGTGGATGACTCAACGTCTCTTTATATTGAAACATAGGTGAATAGGTCATCGACACTACCAACATAGGTGAATGGGATATCACTATTTCCATTGTATTTTAATTAGTTATCATCAAATACATTACATAGTGGTGAAATAATTATCATTAAAAATATAAGACAATAGTTAATGGGTTATAACAATTAATTTAAAACTCTTTTGAAAGGGTTATCATTATAATGACCAGACATTACTGAATGGGTTATCACCCTTAATATAAAAAATTAATGAATCGGTTATGAATATAAACAAATAAATTTAGGATAGAAGGAACCCAATAATAATATTGGAATCACCCTACCCATTATTTATCCCTTTATTATAGTCTATTACACCATTTGAAAACACATTATAGGTTAACCGATACTAGACTTTGAATTATATCACTAAATGAATCTTGTTTTTTAATAAAAATAAGAACTAAATTGTGTTATTCTACTCCAAAATTAGAATGTTTCTATCTACAATAACCTATGAGTTAAATTAATTCCTTTGGATTTGTCATAATAAGTCCCAATAATCAATGTTCATGTGATAAACCCACCAGGTCTGTGCTGGAAAAAATCAACAATAAGTTAGTCATTTCCCACCATCACACAAGAACTAAATTACCCAATTACATTTTGTCAATATCATGAACACTCACTCCCTGAATTAGTCGAAAAGGATCATCACAATCCCATTTCAGACAACAACCACTATGAAAACCCAATTTCCTGGTGGTTATACCAAAATAAAACTCTCATTGGAATTATCTAACCAAAGAATCCAAGCCTCTTAAAGACAATAAATGTACTCCCATGTTAAAAACATAGGTTACCAAACATTAGATGAACCCAAAACCCATATGTCTTCTTCTAAGACCACTCACTAGGCTCAACCCTAGAGAAACTATCTTAGTAATGTAATTCACCAAAACATAAGACCTATAGCATTCACTTGAATTATCACTCAACAAAAATTACACACTATAGTTCCAATTCAATTTAATCCAACAGAATCAAATGGGAAACATATGTGAAAAATGTTATGTGATTAAACATAATTCATGTTGGGCTCACTACAATTCAATTGAACACACAATCCTCACCTAAAATAAGGGAAAACATATATAATTAACTATCAGGTCACTCACAATCACATACCAAAATTATAAATATCTCATCACAAGTAATTTTTTTTAATATTACGAATAAACTACCTCAAATATAGAGGTATTACCTTTATAGATTCTTCTCCACTAAAGCCCTACTAGGACCCCTTGAGTCATTGAACATGATCATTCGACCCATTCTCATATAAAAAATAATGTAAATTAATACAACACATTTTAATTAATTTATAAAATAATTATATTATTAATAAAATTTATTGTAATTGTGAAATAACTACTTGTGTGGTGTAACCATCCTATAAAATCTTACAAAGAAGTTTAGATGGCTTGCATATTTCTCTGGATACCAATATAATCAAAATACCCAACATATCATAATGATTTATAATCAAATTTCTCTTCATTTTGATATTAATCAATGAATAATTATTCACATTACATAACTCTAAAAAAAATAATGTAACCTTCTATATTCATCATTCCTTGGTTTCCTCAAGCTATACCATATGAAATCCCAATTATGGAAGAATGGTTTCACATTTATATGGGAAAATTATAACAAAAAAACACATGTCATGACATAAAAAATTAAGGGATTAACAAGGAAGAGGAAATTTGATATAGATAGTTGAGGAACCAATTTTAATTGGTGAGCCAACATGATCTAATTATCCATAGATCTAGAAGATAATGTCAAAGTAAGTGTAAAACAAAGGAGGAGCTCTTATGTCTATATAGACAACTAGACACACCCTAACCCGAGGTAGTTTCAAAAGAAAAAGGTAAATGTTTCATAAATTCACCTAATTTAACTGGGACTTGAGAAAGTATACTAAAATTATGGGGTACTACCAGTGGACTTTTAGTGGAATCAATAGTGCTTTAAATGCACTATTTAGGGCACTAGATGTCTGGTGGAATCTTTCTTCCAACCAAAATAATACAGTTTCTTTTATTTTAAATGAAAACACATCATCAAAAATCCTTATAAGAATTTAAATGTCCACTTTTTTAGGATCCTAAAATAATTTCATAATGGTACACTTTTGATCAAGAAATTTATTTTGAAACAATCTCCTCACTAAAACAACATATGGTCTTACCCACCATTCATATAACTATCACATAATGGTGTGAGTTATTACAGAAGAATATCCCTCTTTGAATTTTAATATCAACCGTTCATTATAAATTTGTATTACACAATGATATCACTCTCCAATCCCAAATATTGATTTTAAATGATTCCACTTTAATGGGTTTATTAAGATTCCTTACATGGTCCTGGCCATATTCCAAACCAAAAAACTAATACTTACCAAACAAAATAAACATGAAAAATAATATAAAATGTTATCTCAAGACACTAAACCATGAGGATTAATTGATCATTTGAATAGAAAATTACAAACATTATTTTATAGATTTATATTGAGACTATCATCAATACTTGATGTATTATAGTTCATGAATGTTAACTATTAATCATAGGTGAATAAGTATGTTTTTTTTCACAAATTAATTTTAATTGTAGGTCTAATTATGTATAAGTCCATCTTCGAGGACTATTGGAAATATTCCTTGTTTAATTTTATATTTTTATACTTGAGTTATATTTATTTTAATATCTATTTTTAACACACCAAGCTTCCACAGTATGCTTTATTTTGAATAATACAATAGCTTTCGCTATATGCAACACCGAGTTCTAACACACCACGAACAATCAAACTAGCTTTTATGAATAGTAATGCACACTTTTAAAAATTTTATAAATTTTATTTTTCAAAATGGACTTATTTTTTGGATTCAGAATAACAAAATTAGCTTCGGGTGAATTTTTCGTATTTTTCTAAAAACATTCAATTTTTTAGGAATAGTGAAAAACACTACATTATTGTTTATTACCAACTAATTATTTAAATAATTAGTTATTTTATTGAAATTTATGTTAGGTAAAAATAGATACATAATACCTATATATGTTTAGTGTAATTAATTGGAGTCATTTTATAATAATATTAGATATATAAAATTTTATTGAACTTTTTACCATCTTTTACCCACCTTCTAGGAACAATTGAAAATTTTCATAAAACATAATTTTACTGCTTATGTGAATTGATTTTCAAAAATACAACAGACATGGTTGACATTATTAAGTAAAATCTGGTTCAATAAGAAGAAAATAATGTTTGGTGAATAGTAACTTTTGACTTTTATTTACCACGGTTAAAAGTAAATAGGGTAATTAAAGGTAAAAATGATATGATAATTCCCCTAACATGTGTCATAATTCTATTGGATAAGTTTATTTCGGCCAAAACAGTCCTTATTAATAAAATATGATCCTATTGGTCCACTTGGATTAGATTATGACAGTTTTTTTATTATTTTATTTAAAGAAGTGTTAAAAGTGTTAAATTCAATGTTTAATAGCTAAAAAAATTTAATATAGACTTACACATAAGATAAATTCAACTATAAATATTAATTAGAAATTGAAAATGATTTCCAATTTAATATCTTATTATTTATAATTTTTATACATTAAATAATTTAATTTATTTATGACAGAATTATGATACAGTAATAACCTTATTAATGAAGGATTAAAATAATTGATATTATATATATTCAATTAAATGTAAATTGAGCATTTTAATGAAGTCCACTAATTTTCTAGGTTAATATGACATGTTAGGGTTGATTAAATAATTTTTTTCTAAGTGATAAGGTTGTTATGAATTTCACAAAAACAAAATACCCAATACTGTCAAAATTGACATAAATGTGTTTTTAAAAAAAATACTATATTATTAATTAATATAATTTTCCTAAAAATATAAGGCTCATCAAAGGACTTACATAAGGTTATATATATCAATAATGAACCACATGGGGGTCTCTTAGATTTTTATAGTATGTTAATTAATCATTTATTATAATAATACAAGAATACATGGTAAAAGTTAATCTATTTAACTAAGAGTTAAATATAAAAGGAAAGGTTAATATTGTGGCCAAAACCTGTCTACACCTATTGTTTGAGAGTATTTTGACCCAGCCTCACCTTAAACTCGAAATAAATACTTTTTTATCCATTATAAACTGAATATGATTGAATATTAAATTAATATTTCAAGCTTTTCATAAATTGACCATCACTTCTCTTATAAAAGGGTACTCCCCCCTCTATAAAAATAACACCTCCAAAGCCAATTGGCTCAGCCAAACCCTGCCCAAATATCCTACCAACTACCATCACTTCAACCTAGAAGCCATAAATTGATCATAAATTCAACCAATGGAGCCCTTTTGATCAAATCAAAAGGAATCATTTGAATAAGAGGTAATAATTTCATCACCTCTTTCAATGTTCTTTTCTTCTTCCACTTCCTCCATCATTATTGTATCCATACCAAAATAATAACTCCAGTACCTTATACATATTGTGATGTTATTATAAATATGTTACAACCATAATCAATATTCTATCCATCCAACTAATGACAAAGTCACCATCTGTGTGTACATACTGCTTACTGTCTCCACGTTGTGATGTAGTTTGTTACTCAACACGTCATTATTTGGATGGATATAATAATGAGTATAATTGATGTAAATAATAAATATAACATGTTAATTATTCTGTATATATGATATACCATCTAATTACATACTGTACCACCATCAATATAATGGTATTGTCACTCATGCGTACGTATGTATTACAGTCTCCATGAACGTGTTGAGATTCATTCCCCATCGTAACCATTCAAGAATAAATTTTATTTTATGATTAAAAAATTATTATTAAGAACTTAGTATCATTATGTATATGAATAAAATATATCCTATCCATAACAAACATGACTTATGTAAAAAAAACACGTAAAGGAAAACAAATTAGTTTACACCCGAAACAACGATACTACTGAAATATTATTAACAATGAAATATTAGAAGATCATATATGATATCATATTTATGTATGTGGTTCTTGTATAATTTAATAACAATAATTTAACTATTCTACATGATGTTAGCGTACCCTCGACCAAGGAAAAGTACACATTAGGGGTTAATTATACAATCTCTTCATTATATGAGGTTGTTTATACGTGAATATTTACTAGGACCACTTTATCATCAACATCGATGTTTCCAGAAAATGAATATCAAAACATTTTTACTATTTCCTAGAATTTGGGTTACAGTTATCTATATCCTTGTTTGAATTTTTATAAAATATTTATAAAGTAATCTTTCTGTCATTTTCCAAACAAGGTACTTCCTGACCTTTTCGACATATTAAGACAAGAATGACTTTTTTAACTTATATGGTGGGTGCGACTATTTTCCACTGTTATAACATCTTCAAAGATTCCATTACATGATTATAAGACTATTTTAAAAAAATGATTCTTTTATAATTGTGTTACTTTTAAATGATTTCAAAACATAAAAAGATATTTCTCTCAAATAGTTTTGATTTCATCTATGTCAACATACTTTGATGGATTTTACACTTGTTTGAATTTGATTTACTATGATAAAAATATTCCCTTTTTTATTGAATGTTTTTTGAAATGTTTGACTTTGGATGTGTTATTTTTATACCATTCATGGTTTATGGATAAAGTATTAACATTTCATATGCCAGTTTTGATACGAATTTTTATGTTCTATTTCAACCTTTTCATATGTGGAATGCATTGGACTTAGTAAGTGACTGCTGGAGCCCTCTATAGATGCTTTATACATCAGCATGTATCATGAGACAAACGTTTTTCTTGTCACAGTTCCTTGACAATAATATTATTTGTAGTCTTATAACGAAGCATTGACTATGTGGTTATGATGTCCTGCATTATGCATTCCATCATTATGAAATTGGATTTTGATATTGCATGTGATTATTCGACGAGTATAATATCCATGTAAATAATTAAATGGTATTATTTGATTTATATTTTCCATATTGTCATGAAGTTTAAGGCTAAAAGAATTATGTTTTGTTCGTATAAATTGTTTTAAATGTTAATTCTTATTTATGAATGTTTCTACTATATTGTTATCCTTAATGAGAATCGGAGCTCACCCCTTTCTTATGTTTTATTATTCCCAGTATGTGAAGAAGTATTTTACGATTAAACTAAAGGAATAGGCTAAGGTCTAAGAGTGTTTTCAAAGGGTACACAATGATTTTGTTTTTTTATTTCATGATACAATTCAAAACTAATGTTTGTATCTAGTACATTCAATGGTACTAAACTATTTGGTCTTTTGAGACATGAACTTTTGTGATCATGCCAATGTTATGTAATAATGAACCGAATCTGGGTAACTATGGATGTGGTGTTACACTATTGATTAAATTAATTGTTCACTTTATAAATTACTAGAAATGTCAAAGATATCATTCATCATAGCATAAATAGGGTACGTGAATTAAGAATGAACAAAGGATTTTACTTTCAAGGACCAACCCTTCATTAGAGAAAGATGTAATTAGATTAGAAAATTACCTTTAACTTCCATTTATTTTATGTAGTTGTTATCCACCTATCATTTTAGAACTAGAGAGTGTAGCATGTGATCCTTATAAACCACATCAACCACTTTATATCTGGGATTAGAAGTAGTGTTTCTCCTAAATCTAGTAACCATTGGTATAGGATTGGAAGATTAATCCTTTAGAAATCTCTTTTTTCATCCATGGGTATAATGTAAATCCCATGAATAATATTTATCCACCATTCCATTTTTTTTACTAAACAAAAAAATTATTCTACCGAAATGAGTTGTTCATTCTCTAATAGAGACTATAATAACTTATCATAATCCTAGAAAATGAATCATATTTTGTAAATATCAAATTATTGAACTTATACATTCACAAAAGGTTTATTTTTGGATAGACTTATTTGAATAGACAGATTTTAGTTTCCTAATTCAGCTTCAATAATATAAACAACTGAAGACATTGATTTGGGACAGATTCTTTACACAATTAACCATAGGCATCCAAAAATATGTTATAGGATATTTCATGATGATTGGGTAGGCTTTCCCATTTAATCATAGGATTTCTATTTTCATTGAAACACAATGGGATATTGACCAACATCCTGGAATCTTACACCTTTTAGAAAAATATTCATTGGATTTATGGGAACCTATAGAAAAAAATTATCTTTACTAATAAAAGTATTTATCTTCTTTGATACACTATCAGGATTTCTCCCTTCATCCAACTAATTAATTCCTTACACTTATGCATAAACCAAGTTAGTATAAATATCTTTATTCAATAGTATTTTACTATATAAAAAATGAATATTTTTTTCATTTCATACCAATGTAACTCATGCAACTATTGTGGTAATTTAAAAATTAAACATTTAAATCACATAAGCAGATGGATTGAAATTGGTATGAATTTGAGTTCCGTTGTTTTCATTCTACATCAAAATCATCTCTTATTATATGAATTCATTATTATGAATATTATTCACTTCACCTATCAAGGTTATGTTTGTTGAAGGACCAATCTCTTTCTCAATAACCTCAATAACATTTGTTTCATGATCAGTAGAATAATAATGAACCCTTATATTAAATTGATTTAAAATATAACCATAAATGAAGAAAAAAATTAAAAACCAATATAGAGATCAAGAACAACAGAATATTTAAAATAATATTTTCATGTAACATCAAGCTGGTCAAACTAAGGAATTTATTTAAAAATAATAATTTCCACACAAATCTATGACATAATTCTATTTTTTAAGGTCATAGTGTGTTCATTCATACAATAAATATGTCTAAACAAATTATCAATTTACCACAGAATAGAATGTTATTTAGAAGGGAAGTGGGAGACCATGGTGTCCTACATAATAAATCATGGTATAAGGATCCTTATGAATATAGATTTTATACGACTATATAAAGATAAGTAATGAAGATTATATGATGGAATAGTCTAAGACCTGGCCATAATGAATTTATCATTATAAGATATTTGATTGATCATATGCATTAAATCTAAAAGTTCTATGAGGACTATGGTGTTTAATCTCCACTCCACATTGGCATGATAATAAAATACATTTAACAAATGATATTAGTGATAAAATGAGAAAACATAGACTATAAGATTTGATATGACGTATCCTTCAACAACTTCAATGGAATCATAACAATATTATCTAATCCATAAAACATGAAGACATTTATATGGATAGTGATGGATAGGAAATTAGGAAAGTGGATATAGATTTAAAGAGGATGAACCTCAACTGGAAATCGGGGAGGGGCCCAATACAATTCTATAAACTAAATAGATTCCACCATAAGAGAGATTCCACACCCTATATGAGTTACCATTCATTCTAGGATCTCTCATTCATAGAAGAAAAGTACAATTTAATCAATTATAGTAAATTATTATTATATTCAATATAAGAAAATATAATTATTAATATTATCTTTAATGTTTACCATAATTCACATTCACATTCACTTTAATGACCATCTCACTATTCCCTTCTCATAAAAACTATCCTTATATATATGAAAAACAATTTTAAGTAAAAATTATCAAAAAAAATGAAATTATAACAGTTTAAAAACAAAATTTACAACCAGAAATTGGGAACATATACACCCTTTTGATTTTCCCCCAAAATAAATTCTCCCCGTTAAAAATGAACCTCTTTTAAACAAAAAAATATATAATGTATTTATGTTTTTAATTCCCCCATTTTTATAAAATAATATAATCATAATAAAATAAATGGGATACAATCCCATGATTTAGCCTTAAGAGACAATAAGTTTAACTCATATTATAATGAAACATTTCTATAACATGACCATTAGAAATGGATTGGTAAAACATTACACCACTTTCTCTATAATAGGAAAAAACGAAATTATACATCCCTTTTGCAACCATACCTTTTATGATGTGGTACATGATATATATATGATTTTATTATGAATTTTTAATTTCTTTCCTCATAATATTAACCGAACTTTGACTATCACATCCCATAAGTAATGATAAATTTACCTCCACCTTATGTTCTTCAAGTGGAGTTCTTAACCACATAAACAATGTTATTTCGTGATTTATAGAAAAATATTATATTTTTTAAATAATATGATGTCATTTATACCTTTTTCTACCAGGCTATACACTTATCACACTATAAGAAAACATCAACATAATAATACTTACTATCATCAAATCATCCGTCCAAATATGTAACAAAAAAATACATATGGGTATATATTTCCGTTCTTGAAAAAAAATCCCAAAATGAAGATTACCATTTAGCTAACTTGTAATCGTATTTCAATAAGTATATTGATAATAGTTCAGTGAGTTTTTACAATAGTCTGATAATGTAACCACAAAAAAGATATATTATCCTGAAAGAGTTAGGTATATTAAACCCTAAATAAATTTTTAATTCTTTTTGATTTTCCACACTACCATCATCGTGTTTTTAAAATTGTAGTTCCCATATTAATTAGAGAAGAAACTACTATTTCTTATTTAATTTCAAAATTCTTACAATATTTTGGTTTATAATTATTTTTAGAAATAAAAATATGGTCCTCCTCTTGATAAATTTATAGATCTAAGAAATACATCATTTCCCCCAATATTGAAATTTTAATCAATAACTCTATTTATGTTGAAAAAACCATGTAAGCAATATTTTCATATCTAATAAAATCATGTTCATTGAAAAAAACTATGAAAAGGAGAAAATTCCTTGACTTTTTATTTATATAATTATAATTTTACATTGTATCTTAGTTTCATTATAGAAACTTAAATAAAATATCAAAGAAAGAATATCATTCACATAAGGGTTTTTTTAACCCATATGTATCTTTCTTAAACCTATAAAACATGCCACTTAATCTCCAAACATAATTTCTATGGGTTTCACAATATATAATTACTCTTAAAGTTCTCCATTGAGAATGGACAAGATGATATCCCTTTACAAAATCTTGAATCTTATTTAAGCAGTAGTTGTAAGAAATATCATTTTGGTCTTAATCCTTATAACTCCTGAAAATTATTCTCAAAATTATATTCCCTCAACCGGTGATTTACTTCACACACAAGAATAAATTTTTTACTTATCACTTCTTATTTCATATTCAACATGTTATGAAACACAAAATTTTTTTCCAATTACAACATTATTTATTATTTCTTGAACCAACTTCCAAATGGTTTTCTCTTTAATTTGATCTAATTGGTTATTCATAGAATCTATAAAAATCTATTATTTAAAGTTTCATCATTATAATTTTCTTATTAATTTGATAACAAGGTCTTATTGCATGATGTTCTTAAATATGTTCTCATTTTATCCACCCACATTAATTACCAATTATGTTTTTTTATCACCACCATCTTTCTCAACATTGGATAATTTTAATTTATATGTTTTTTATAACTTGATATGTTATAATAGGCATCTTGTTCCAATTTGGTTAATATTTTAGATTTTATGATTATCTAGAATTTATTGTATTTTTTCTTACCTATTTTTGACCATATTCTTCATCCTAACTAGAAATGCATCATTTTCACACTATTTAAAAAAGTCTTCAATAACCGTCAAATTATCTAAATATAAAATACTTATCAATTTCACGTTCTGAAAATATTAACCCATTCCATTACTTAATATCCATGAAATATTTTTTCTATTACTATTTTTCAAAGCATCACCAAATTAATACCTTTCACTTTGATAATATAGTAGATCCCAAAAAATAGCTCGTATATTTATCATGGAAACATGTTGTAATTTATCTCAAAAAAATTGATAATAAAAATTAGTAAATGAAAATAATGATTTATCATATGAACCATTTTCCGAATAATTTTTCCCCAAATATGTGAAGTTCAATGTTGTACAAGCATCATTCAATCCATATTTACCGAACATCTATTTTCCTACTTAGTAAAACCACTTTTCAAAGTATAAATGGTCTAAAATTATTTTCCAACATACCATGCTTCTCTAAAGAATAGTTAATATATTTCATTAGTGCGATCATCTTTACTATATATTTCAATTCTCTTCAAATAATGTTCAAAATCATGTTTTAGCAACTCCAAAATTTTTATAAAAAATTAGAGCTTCAGTTTTATATTTTATAAACAAAATATAGTCTATTAAGTTATATTAATATATATATGAGGTAAATTACTCATCTTTATTTCTAAAATAATTTCCCATATTATCACAAAAATTAAATGAATATGTTAAAATGAATGAGAATATTTTAACTTCATTTTTCTGTAAAAAAAATTAATAACATACCTAATTTCATTTGTAGAAAACAAATAGTTTCATTTTATAATTATAATAAAAGAATCATAAAAAACCTTTCTAAGAGTGATATAATTTATCTTTTTTTGATGTTGATGGAAAAATCATTAATATCGTAAATCATTCTCCAATTTTAAAATCATATAAAATAAATTTCCCTGTTTCAATAACATGAACCAAGTTTCCCCTCATTCATTTCCAATATAGTCATAAAATTACCACTAATAAGTCACTCCACTAAAAATTTATCATTTAAAAAAACCACTTCATTTGTTTTTTATCAATTTTTTGAAACACTAAATTATTTTGTTTCATCCCATCAAAAACTTGTATTCATTAGTTTTTTATTATTCCATTCTATAGTGAATAATGTCTTTTGATTTAAAATTATCCATTATATAAAAATGATAATATTCCTCAATAAAACATTTTAAACCACTGATAATCATTATACATCTATCATTCTATTAAACATATTTTTTCTATAATCCATAAGATTTTTTATAAGTTTTTAATGAAATTTCCAATTTAATAGAATTATCCTTTCATTTATTCCACATATTTTATATTTTATGGGAATAAAAATTAGCAATAAATTAATCTAAAAAATATGTTAGTGTACTTATTTATACCATGACCTACATGTATACATATTCCATAATTTTTATATCAATACTTCAAATTTCTCATATTTTCTCATTTATAAATTTTCAAAATTCTTCCCAATTTGTATTTTATAAATGGGTTTTTTCTGTCCTATTACTACCATTAATATTATTTATTATTATTTAAATTTCATTCACTAAACCAATATACCCTTTCTATATGTTCAAATACATGAAACAAATTTAATAGATAAGAATTTAAAACATTCTAACACTAAAATCTATTTTCTATTATGTGACAAGTGATTTTATTATTCTTTTTAGTATCAGAAATTGAATCAAATTTTCAAAAGAAATTTTTTTATTATATACTATTTTTTATACATATCAATCATTTTATATGAATTTTTTCCCTTCCCAATTAAATATAATTTCACATTGAAGTCATCATTTCCATAATTTTTAAAATATTAGAATTATTATTTTCATGATAAAACTTTTTCTTCCATTATCCACCACTTATTTTTAGTATTTAAATCTATAAATAAAATACCATGTGTATCAATTGGTTGACTCATTTTTTTTATTTAAAAAATCATTAATATATTTTTGAAGCTACAAAAAAATTGTAAATTAATTTTCATCATTCTCCAATATATTGAAAATATTTCTTAAAGTTGAGCTTCCGGTTATTTATATGATTTTCCTCCACTAATTTTTTTTCTAGGAATTCCCATTTTGTATCATCAATAACCTTTTATTATATAGTATACTTCAAATCATTTTCTATATATATTAACATAGTCAAATAATGAATTTAGTATAATAAAATTAATTCTTTTTCATCTTGGATTGAATCAATGGTATTTTATGTTTGAGGTTCATAATTCTTAGCCGTGATATATTTATATTACATACTGATTTTTAAAACATATTCCCTAAAATATTTCTTTTGAAAAACTCTATATATGTTTTGTGATTCTTTTAGTTACTATTATCATCATATCTAGTAAATACAGCATTATTCACATTAAAAATAAATATTTATTAATTTTGTTCAAATAATTTATTATGTTTAGTCTTATCTTCCCCACCTTATTCATTATAAAATTTAGCACAAAAAAATATTTTGGGAAAAAATATATCTTATCTAATTGATTTAAAATTTTATTCACTAATCATTAATGATTTCATCTTTATAAAAAATCATGATCCCTAAAATCAAGTTTTATATTCCCCTTATTGTAAATTTAAAAAATATTAAATGAAATTACTAATCCTTCCAAATTAAATTAACTTAATTATAATCATACTTTGAACATTATATTTTCCTTTAAAAAAACCACATGAGATAAATGATATATACTTGTTAAATTTTATCTCACTATTATCGTGTTCTATTAAATTTCTTTCTTTTTTATTGGAATCTCTTCAAACATTTCCTTGGATCATGAATTTGATATATATTTCCATTTTTTCCATATATTTTTTATTTACATTTTCACCTTTAATCATTTTATAAAAAATATTCTTTGAATTTTATCACAAGGAAATTAATTAACATCATTTAACTAACGTTTCAACACATAGTAATCAAATCAGTCCTTAATGATGTAAATAAAACTCATAACCATCATGAAATCATTACTAGAATATATAAATCCCCTAATATATCTCAATTAATGTCGTATGAGAGAATTGTTGATTCAATCAAGGAAATGAAAATATATATTTATAGACTCATGCATACCCTAACTACTTGAACATATAATAGAGTTAATATGGGCTTGATATGAAGAAGAATAAGGTCACTATGTAAATTGGAATGACATTTTGTCACAATTTAATTTAAACAAAAATAAATAATCTACTTTGAGAGGTTTGATTGGACTGAATCAAAATGATAAAATTGAAGAAGAGGGATGTCCGTTGATATTGAGGATGGTTTTCCAAAGTTTTAAATTTAATGTGATAATTCCTTGGGTAATTAGTGATGCTTCTCAGCCTCAACTAGTACTACCTAAATCAATTAGATCCTTTATTAAGGTATCATTTAACCGATGTAGATTCAAGGTATTTATTAAATAAGTGGAAGGTGAAGTTAAGGTTTAATCTCACTCTCCCACTTCCCTTTACCACATTGAAGATCATCATCCAAATTTAATTACTCTCTCTATAAGTTTGAGTATAATATTTGATTAATGAAAAAGTGATGTTAATTAAAAAATTGATATTTGAGACTTTTGGTACACATTATCTTATTCAACTAACCTTTACCATGGATACAAAGTTATTCATGATTAATATCTTAATTAAAATGAATGATATGTGTTCAAGGGAAAGTAATGGATAGTTAGATCAAAAATAAAATTGTATCACAAGAAAATTAAAACATATGTTAATTAATCTCACACTGACATGCGCATTCATAATTAAATATTGAAAATAAAAATAAATAAATTTCCTGATTATACAGCATCGAGATTGATGATGATCATTCTCATCAACTATAACTATGGATGTTATATAGAGATATTATAGTTTCCTCCTATGTTAGTGTCCTATGCTAACAATGGAACCTCCTCTAATCATTGGATTTCTTATTTAGGTCATATCTAGTATATCTCTTCTTCTCTAATTGTTTTTCAATGTAAACCACTTGGATTTATATGTTCTTCATGGAATATTTTTGACTTTATGAGTCAGCTTTAAATTATAGAGTGGAAGTGCCTTGATCATTGGAATAATCAATTGGCTTCTTCAGTGTTACTCATGTTGTGGTCATAGAAATTGAAAGGTTCTCCTCAAATGAGTGGACGTGACTTGAGAGTTCTGGGCCATGGGGTTGGGGTTGAAAACCTTGTTATCTTAGATGTAATCCTTGATCTTTTTCATGATTGTGATATTACTTTTGTGGTTGTTGTGGCCTCCATCCTTGAGAATAATTATCATGATTAAAATCCAAATAATTTATGTATTCACTATACATGACTTCGGTATATTGATTATCCATCATCACATCATGTTTATGTGAAATGGAATTCTTTTTGGTAGAAACTAAACTATTTTTAACTATGTGAACTATCTTTACCGGTCCCTGATCTGGTTTCAATTGGAAACCATGGCTGTAAATTTTGTACAAAATTTTATAGCTCTCCTCTAGTGACTTCTTCGTTAGTGAACCTCCAGCAACTGCATTGACTATTGAATGATTAAACTATGATAAAATATTGTAAAATTTTTTCATTAGTAGCCACATTTTGATGCCATGATAAAGATACACTCTTATCATACTTTTAAACCTCTCACATTCCCAATATAATTAATCTTTACATGATTGTTCAAAAATTAAAATAATTACTCACAAATCCATTGTTTTTTATGGAAGGAATGACCTTCTCAAAAATTTCCATATTATATATTTCTCTATTTCTATTATGTTTGGAGGTACGCTATGTATTAATTCCTGTTTTTTACTTTAATGATCATATGAATAAAAATAATTTTATAGTGTCACTTTTGTAGTTATTGAATTGGCATGTATCACACAGTTTATTAAAAACTCTTAATGTGGGAATTGGGGTCTCCATGTTGCATCTCATTGAATTATACAGAGTGGGTTTCCATTTGAATGATTTCCAAATTTAAAAAAAAGATATAATCAGTGAAGAGTGGTATGAAATTATTCTAGGAACTCTAAAATGTAAGGGTATTTGATAGTTTAATAGTTGTTTCACCCATTAGATCTATCATGGATCTCCTTCAATGATCATTGAACCACTTCTTGCACTAATATTTGATTCCTTCTTTATACTTCTTGTCCACCTCTTTATCCTCACCCCATAACATCCATGTTGATATGTTATTTTTTTATACATTAGTTTTAGGATTTCCCTATTGATCTCATGATCAAAAGGAGGATCTCATTCTTTTTTTTCTCTTTTCTAGTACTCGTGTGCAGAACATGATCTTAAAACTACACAAAAACAAGAGAAAGTTTAAATAGATGAAACATAGAAAAAAACGTAAATACTTAATAATTATAATCATTTATAGTTATTATTACCTTGAAATGCCTCTATATTTGATGTCACCCAATAGTGTTGTTAATTATCTAAAAAAATATCAACGTAAAATTTTTTATTCATTAAGTACACTATTAATATTAAAATGTATTAGAGTGTTGAAAGAGTTCTATACACTAAGAATAGTGTGTAAATGAATTAAAATGTTTAGGTAACGTACTTAAAGAAGAAATAAAATTATATTAGTTGATATTGAAATTTATGTTATGCATATATTAAGATTTTGTATATTCTGAGTTTTCATCTTAGTTAGGGAAAAATGTTTTGATTTTTGTTTTATATGGTGTTTCAATTGAACTATATAGAGCCTCCATTCAGATTTCTCACCCTCAATTTTATGAACCTCATTTCCCCCTATCAATTTATGGTAATATGAATTCATATATAATTTTTTCTATCCTTTACATATGAATTTTCATTAATTATTTCAATAATGTTCTTAGTATATGCTCAATATTGTAGGAATGAGTTTTCATAAGATTCAAAGGAATAATTGTAGAAAAATTATAGAATTCACCAATTACACATTGTGAATCAGCATTACACATTGTGATTTAAGATTTCAAAATCCGTGACAAGTCATCATCCATGTCAGGAACTAATCCGCGAAGTGATCAGATAAATTAGCCACTACACATCATGAGTCCCCAACACATGATGTTACTTCCGTCAAAGAAGTTACATTAAAAATTCACTAATGTACACATATTGAATCCTCATTATATGACGTGTAAGTAGTCCAACCTCATTAATTGGTCTAGACATGCACAAGGCACGCAAGAGATCCAAAAACCATAGAGATATACACAGATTAATGGTATATGATGTGTACCTCTATTACACATCATGTCCCAATTAACTTATATATTCAACAGCTCGGTAGTGAACATCATATAATTCCAGGATGGTAATTTTCTATGTTTTTCATTAACTATGAGGTTCATTTTCCCCTATCTCTTTTAGACTCAAAATTTGTTCATGTTTTACATTTTATTTCAAATAAAGATTCGTGCATCATGTTTTCCTCAACACTTTAAAATTCCCACTGCAACAATTTCCATCGTTCATCATCAATTTTCAATGAAATGTTTCAGAACTAATTACACAGTTAATATCAAGTATGTGATTTATTAAAGATGCAATTTACCTTTTGAAAATCGGATTTCATTCTCATTCCCACATTAAATATGAACCCATACATGATTTCAAATCATTTAAATTCAAATAGCATGTCAAGCATAATTTTCTCTATTTATATAATTTTTATTCCAACCCAGCATGACTAGCTAAACCACTCAAGGCTAGGAATAACGAGTAGATATATTTGAACTCATAGTAAATATTTAAATATAATTTTGGTAACCCTAATTTATTAGTAATTCGGATAAATAACACAAGTATATCAAAATTGTATGAACATCCCTGATCATGGGATATTCAAATGAAAGACCATATTCTGATTAATGTAGACTAGGCTACGACCACTAGTCTAATAAACTTTATTCACTAGATGTTCAAATTAATGCATTTAGGATAATACTATATCACAATCATGGAATAGTCACTTCCTATGTAGAACTATGTGACTTGAACAATGTTCAACAAGCGACCACCGTTTGCTACACAACCTAAGCCATAGGACCCTACCAAGATTAAAATTAAGGTAATCCTTTCTCCGGATACTCAAAATTCATCTTAAACCCTCCTTAATTATTTGAAGTCACTTTTAACCTTATATTTATTAAAAATCTAAAACACCAAAGCAATTTGAAAGGACTCCTTCAAAAAGGGTCTCAATCTAGTAACCTTCAAGACCACATTTCCTCATAATGGGATCAACCCCATTATTATACTATACTATGCCCATGTAGTATGTAAATTTTGGGATACATTAAACTAATTTGAAAATATCTTATTTGGAAACCAACGATGTGTACGGGTGTGCTAGATTTCTGCACTGTTGTTAGGGAGAAACATTGTGATTTTTGAAGAACTCTAGCACAAGACCTAGGATTACCTTTCCCTCACCCCATTCATTCCTTTTCTTTCAATATTACCTTGTTTCCCCAATTTTAATTAAAACAGTGCATGTACGAAGATCCCTTGAATTGTTCAAGGAACATTAAGTCGGACGAACCTTTGTCCTTTTATCCTGATATTGATAGGTATCTCTTTGTATACCTCCATTCCTCAATGGACGATTAACACAATCTTGTGGGACCAAAACCACCAAACCCTCATCAAGAAATTTAAGGGGAATTATCAATGAATCAAGAAAAGACCATAATTGATTATTTCTTTCCATCAATCCATGGGAAAACCCCAAGAATCGTACGTCCCCCCCACCAATATCACACATTCAAGATTAAACCTGGACTAATTCATATGATCAAGAATATGGGGCAATTCAATAGTCTCCAGAGAAAATTCCCACATGACCACACTGCAAACTTCATGGATGTTTGTGATACCTTTTGAAACTAGGGAGTCTTTTAATATGCCATTAAACTATGTTTCTTACCATTATCCTTATGATATAGAGCTAAAGACTGGCTTAGAAGTCAATCTATTGAGCCAATCACGACTATGGATGATATTTCCAAAATGATTTTGGACAAATATTTTCCACCAATCTGGATCTGGAAGCTCTAGAACAATATCCCAAACCTTTCTCAAGATGGTGTAGAATCATTATGGGAAGCATGGACCAACTGAAAGAGCTCATGGGGAAGTGTCCACAGCACAGATTGGATACATGGATGCAACTTCATACACTTTACGAAGGACTCTAGCAAGCTACAAAAAAACTGTTGTAGATATTACTGTTGATGGAGGATTGATGGTTAAGACCCTCGAATCAGGACAAGAAATTCTTGATGATGTTGCCCACATTGAAATAATATGGTAAATTGATCATGGACCACCACGTCATGGTATCCACTAGGTAGATGAGACCACCATATTATCCGTGCAAGTTAAATCACTCAAAAAGAATCTTGAGTCATTCCAGATGTCAAGCACACAACCCCCTCTAGCACATGTTAGGGAGATTCATTAGTGTGTGATGTGTAGTGGCCCACATATTTACCAATATTATAACATAGGATATGAAGAAAATTGGGATTGTAATTATGTTAATTACAATCAACAAGAAAATTTTTTCAACATTAGAACCAATATTACCAGAAGATGCCTTCTCAACAAAAACCTCACAGCAGTTAAGGATATTTCAAATGTGAAGTGGTCAACCACAAGTATGCATTCATGGACCACCAGGGTATCCACTGATGAACCCAATTCCAAGACTATAGAAGCAAATGCAACAACCCTTCCAATAATGACCTCAGCAACAATTCCAACCAGCCCAGAAAAAACCTCAACAACCACCACCCCCTTCTCCAAGTAACCTGGAAATACCCCAATCTACATTCATCCAGAAGTTATATTATTGATTGAAAAACTATGAAATATAAATGTAAAACCAAAGAATTTATTTAATGAATATTGGGATTCAAATGTGTCAAATCTCAAAGACCCTATAAGATAGACTACATGGTAAATTACCTAGTAACATTGAGACATAATTGAGGGTGGAAGCCAAGGAAGTGTTTCTGAGAAGTAGGATGGTGTTGGAATTTAAAAAACCATGTGGTAAGGATGAAAAGAAAAAAACAATATCCTAAGAAGAAATCAAAAGAAGACACCAAAGATGATAATACTACATCAGTCACCCCTCAAGAAATAGTTCCATCTGAAAAGAACAAAATTATTCTCCATCTAAAGGAACAATTTCATGTTGCCCCACCACCATATAGGCCACATTTTCCTTTTCTAAAGAGATCAAGACAAGGTAGAGAAGATGTGAAATTCAAGAAATTCTTTGAGATGTTTAAGAAATTGCACATCAATATACCATTTTCAGAATCCATTTATCAGATTATAGTTTATGAAAAAATTCTCCAGGATCTACTATCAATCAAAATGGAAATAGAAGATCTTGGGTAAATCTCTTTAAATGAGGAATGATATGCTGTTGTACAATAGAAAATTCCCCCAAAAAAGACATATCCCGGATGTTTTTCAATTCCATGTGCTATTGGGGAATGCATGTTTGGAAGAGCCTTATGCAATCTTGGATCCATAATTACCTTAAAACCAATGAGTGCTTTCTACAAGATCATACTCCAAAAACTAAAAACAACTAGAGTATTATTGTAGATAGCTGACCGATCAGTGAAATAACCTAGAAGTATTCTTAAAGATGTTTTGGTTAAAGTTGGAAAATTCATCATTACAGAAAACTTCCCAGTCCAATACATGGAAGAACATGGTGATGTCCCTATCATTATTGGAAATCCATTTCTAACCACATGAAAGGATTTAATTGATGTTAACGAAGGACGTATGATATTTGGTGTTGGAGAATAGAATATCATATTCATCCTGGTTAAAGCTTCCCAATAATCAGATGATGTTGTGGATTGTAAAGACATCTATCTTTCCAAATAAAAAGATCAGTACATGGAAATTTAATAATAAATCAAAGATTCACTCTCAAACAAGGATAAAGATTATGATTTTGTGGAATTAAGCTTCATTAAAACACTCACAAGGGACACCATTCCACCTTTCATCCCCTCTATCATTCAACCTACCTAGTTGGAATTATAACCCTTACCCGGTACACTGAAGTAATCATACATAGAAATATCATTCTCTCTTCCATTCATTGCCAATTCTGAATTGTCTTATGAACAAGAAGTGAAATTGGTTGTTGATTTGAAAATACATAAGAAATAAATTTCATGGGGAGTGGCAGACATAAATAGAATCAATCCTATTGAATTCAATCATAGAATCCTTTTTGGACAAATTGCAAAGATGAACTGACAACCTCAATATCGGCTCACACCCCTGATGAAGGAAGTCATTAAAAAGGAAGTGCTAAAACACTTTGATGAAGGAATCATTTTTCCTATATCAGATATTGAATGGTCTATCCCCCTCTATGTTGTCCTAAAGAAATGAGGATTTACATTAGAATAAATTGATGAAAATGAATGGACTTCAACATGCACAGTCACTAGATGGAGAGTTTGTATTGATTTTAGATTCCTGAATATGACAATCAGATAAGATAATTTTACATTACCTATCATGGATCACATTCTAGAACAGATTCTAGGACATGAATTCTATTTTTTCCTAGATGGATATTAAAGATACAATCAAATTGATGTTGACCCCACTGATTACCCAAAGACTACATTAAAATGCTCATTTGGTACCTTTTCATACATGATAATCTCATTCGGAATGTGCAGTGCTCCAATAAATATTTAGAAATGTAAGAAAAATATTTTTAGAGAAAAGGATGAAGAATTTTTAGAAATATTCATAGATGACTTCTCAATCCATTAGATATCATTTTATGTAAAATAAAATAAATATATAATTGTTTGTGTAACGCTGTGAAGAGAAATTCTTAGTCTTAATTTGGGAGGAATGTCATTTCATGGTACAATGAGTAATAGTCATTGGTCATAAAATCTACAAGGAAGGCATCAAAGTTAATCCAACTAAAATCAATGACATCAATGATCTATCAGAACCCTCAATAGATAATGGTATCTAATGACTTCCAGGACATGATGGATTTTACATACAAATCATGAAGGACTTTTCTAAATTGGATTGTCCGTTAACACATCTGTTGTCAAAATATGTTTCGTCAAAATTCAAAGGCGACTAGTAGTATGTTTTAAATAGGTTGAAGAATAGTCTGATTGCATCACCAGTCATCATTGTACCCAATTGGGATAAAGAATTTTAGTTAATGTGTGATCCCAACAAACTTGAGGTTGGTGTTGTATTATGAAGGCACATTAGAAACATCTTCTGTCTCATGTATTATATAATCCACACACTAAGTAAATCTCAAGTAAACTACATGACTACATAGAAATAATTATTATCTCTTTCATATAGATTTGAGAAATTTCATTCATATCTTGCCTTATCCAAATTGATTGTACATACGGTTCACACTACCCATGGGTACATGCTGAAAAAGAAGGATTCCAAACCTAGGATGATTTGATGGATCATCCTTCTATAGGAATTTGATCACGTAATTAAAGAAACTAAAGGGATAGATAATTTGATTGCAGATCATCTCTAAAGACTTCCTCTACCAATCATTCGGGAATATGGGGATGCTGACATTAAAGTGTATTTTCCATATAAAACCGTGTTTAATATCAAGCCTCATCTCTATTTCTTGGATATTTCTAATTATCTTTCCACATGATTCCTACATAAAGATAACTCTTACTGGCATTGAAAAATATTTTTTTTCAGATGTCAATCATTACTGTTGGGATGAGCCACTATTGTTCAGGAATAATGTTGATGGCCTATTATGAAGGCGTATCACTAAAGAGGAAACCCATAATTTGATTGAGTTGTGTCACACATAACCAACCATTTGACATTATGGACTAGATCATATAATAGAAAAAATTCTACAAAGTGGATTTTTCATTCCCATACATCAACATGGTGCATAAAAATTCTACCAATGATGTCACAGATGCCAGTAGACTACATATATTTTGAAAAATAACTAAGATGTCAAAAAACACCATCTTGGTTGTCAAAATATACGATGTTTGTGGAATTGAATTCATTGGAACATTTCCTGCATCACATGGAAAATCATGCATTCTGGTTGGTGATGAATACACCTCAAAATGGGTTAAACCTCAACCACCTCACATGACACAATGAATGTTGTCATTAACATTCTAAAGAATAATTTATATGCACAATTTTGATTTATGATATTACTTATTAGTGATCATGGAACACAATTCACAAACAAACCTATTTGAGTAAGGATATAGAGGTCTATCATCAGATACAATATATGAACTCACTACGCCCCACAAATGTGAGGGAAAGTAGAACCGTCAAACATTGAGGCAATAAAAATTTTGGAAGATACTGTGTATACTAACCGAAGTGATTAAAGTATAAAACTAGATGATGCATTATGGGAATACTGAATTGACTAAAAGACACTCGTAAACTCCACATAGTTTATATTAGTTAATGGGATACCATGTCATCTCTGAATTAAAATGTAACACTGTTCATTTTGGGCAATCATGAAACTGAACTTGGATTCTGAGAAGGATGGAGAAGCAATAATGCTGCAATTGACCTCTTTGGAAGAAACTATGAGATTCAAATATGAAAATGTGAAGATCTATAAGTAAAAGGCAAGTAAATGGAATGACATGAACATTGCTAGGCGTACCATTGTACCTGGGAATAAGGTCATGTTGTTGAACTCAAGATTGAATATATTTCCGGGTAAAATGAAGTCTCAATGGTCAAGGCCATTCGAAGTCACTCACGTCTTTCCATATGGAACCGTCAAAATCCAGATAGGAGGTAGACCTCCATTTAAAGAAAATGGTCAATGAATGGTGATTTTTCGAGAACCCGTCTGAGAAGGATGGTTTCAAAAACCTAACGTTTACTTATGCTTCAACGGAGTCAAGATCATGGCATAAAAAGAAGCATAGATTAATAAGTAACCCAGGGTAGGAAATCATAGATTAGATTATGATCTCAATAAGAGATTTTCAAGTAGGCCAGAAGTTGAGGGAAATTAGTGAATATAAATGGGATAAAACAATTCATTACTTTTCATGTACTAGTGTTTCGTGACATGTTCCCTATTTCCTGAAAATATATTTCAATTTTTATTACATGATAGAAACTATACATATCTATTTTGTACAGTGCTAGATCTATTTTTTAATATGAAGGTTGTTAACCCTAGTTCCATGACCTGCACCCTTCTCAAACTCGATGCCTCACCACCTTCACTTTCCTCTTCTCCAGTCGTCACCCCATGATTCCCCCAACTCCCCATGTCACTATTCTCATTCATCAACCAAAAACAACACCCCCCTCAAAATCGCACCCCCCTTAAACCCACTTGTTTCCCTCTCTCTCTACCTCTTCAGTCATCTCCTCTCAGTTGAGCTCACACTGACCCTTGCCACCCATCCTCTCAAACACCACACCCTTACCCCCCCCCCAAATCCTCATGGATCTCACAAAAATACCCCATCCCTCTTCCAACTCCTCCTCCCACACCACATCCTTAGCCTCCAAAAAATATCTTCCAACCATGTGTCCCTCTACATCACCTTCCAAACCTTATACACCGTCATCTTCTCATGATTCATCCTCATACACCTCCACTTCCAGTGATATTGACATCCACATGCACCAAATTATATGTCTTGCAATACAAAACACCGAGTCAACCTATAACAGTTTCAGGCTAAGATAATTTTCACTAATAAGACTATGTATTATTGCATCCTAGCCTAAATGGACATCAATCATGATGTACTTGACATACTAGAGATGCTTCACATTGATAGCACTCTGGATGTTCACGACGAGGGCATCTGAGAGTTGTTTCTAGAGATTTTATCCACTTTTTAGATTGTCATGGATAGACATTGGTTCTGTCTTGGATGACGGTTGCACGATCACTCCTTTACAGAGTTTTGTCTTGGGATGGGTATTTACACAAATAAATTTATCAATACTTAAATTTATAATACACCTCATCTGCATCCACCTTGCAAAGGTTCTCCTTAGTTGTATCATATGATTTCATGTGACCCCTAGTTACAACATAACCCTTCCATCACTAAATCCACTCAACTGCGAGGATAATCACTACGCATCCTCCAAGAAACCATGGCTCATTTATGGTTTTCCTAAGTTAAGTCACATGGTAGTGTTAGCTAGGTGGACGTGATGATTCTCGAAGTATCCATGAGTGGGAAAACCATCAACTTGGATTCCAAGTTTTCCCAATACTACAAGACACATGACCAGAGGCAGTGTGGTACTTTGATGGGCGGATACCTTATCACTCATTTGGCCAAACACATTTAATTCTTTGATCCATCACTTCCCAATACCTCCGAAGGACCTATTTAGCTTAACGATAATATGATCTTTCAAAATATGAAGATATTAGTAAGGGAGGACGACACTTATATTTGGGTAATAGGAATCCAGGAGGCAGCACTACAGGAACTCCCATCACCAGCTGTAGTAGTAGCAGTAGACCCATTTATTCAGCCATACTCCACATCTACACCCATACCACCCATTCATCCTACAACATAAACCACAACATCCTCCACAATACATACCCCAACCCTTCCCACCATGAGTAACCTCTAGGCCAACCAGTTGTGTGTTCTTCTGAACATGCACCAGATTTACACTCACATCCACCTTACATTAATTGAGCCAATGTATTTCCCCACAACAACACAAGCCACCCCAGTGATCCCATAATATTCCATCATCCCCCCGATTGTCCACCCTGACTTGCCTCCAAACCTCACTGACCCCGCTGCACATTTGGAGTACTTAGCAGGGCAGGCCTGGTGGGAAAGGGTGACCAATGACTCTACCCCATAGGTACCTTTTCTGGATCCAGCTACTATACACACAACCTCATTACAGATTAGGACTTATCCACCACCCACACCAGTTCTTTTACCTTGCTCCGCAACCCCACCATCAACTGTAGTTGATGTTCCACCTACTCCATTTGCTACTCCAGATACTGACCTAGATGGACAGCTTGTCTCACAACTTGATGGTGGGATGAGCTAGAGGCGATATTTAGTCTAGATTTATGATCTATATTTTTGGCCTTTGGGAATTTTTTTTGATATGGTTGTGAATTTATTTTTTCATTTTTATAGCAAATTATTGTACAGATTTTTTATCTCTCTATATAGGGATTGATTTTTGCATCCTCTTTGGAATTATTTTTATTTCGTTCTTTTGTTCTGTAGAAATTTATTGCTCCTCTAAGTCGTAGGTGGTTCTCAACGGTCATGTAATACCATCTATTTTGGAACAATGGGTACTCCATCACGTCATAAACATTGTATGTCATATTCAGGTTCTTTCCATGGAAATCTGTACTAAGCAGCACCCGCACAAACCTGTGATTAAATTCCTACCTCATCTCATTCACACACATGATACCCCAAATGAAGTAACAATCCTTCCAAAGCATCATCGAGAACTAGAAGACATGAAAACCAGTAGTTGAAAGTGGAAAAGGGGAAACTAAAATGATGGACCCACTGCATAATATTTTGGTATATCCATCTGGATGACAACATCACATTAAAAATTTATTGGAGGCAACCCATTGTTGATCTTTTTTATATATAAAGTATTCATTGTTGAGTCCTTTTCAATTTCATTTGAGTCTTATTGAACTGCATTGTAAACACTTCACAAATTTGAATAAAACTAGTTACCTCTACTTATTATCCTCTAAACGTCGCTATTATTCTTCTATTACAATGTTTACACCTATGGAATAACATTTTATCTAGTGTAGGACTTGTTTCTATCCCATTTTATAGGTCACCCAGAACTAGAAAACCAACAACTAATCCCCTCATGGCATGAAGCTATCAAGGGAGCCCTCAATTCTTTTTTTTTGAAATTTCACACTTCCATTTCAAATTTTATATGATTTAATTTCCATCACTCGCCCATAACTATTTCATGGATAGTGAAGACACTATCTCTTTCTATGTGTATGAGGGGTCTCATCATTTTCACTAATGATGTACTTGAATAATAATTTTATCTAACCTATCTAGAAGAAACTTTTTGAAAATTTTAAGCATGATTTAAACATGGAAAACATTATTACCATATAAATAAAAGATAATTCTATGATGGGAATTAATAGAATCCATGTATAGCCTCTTTTTGTAATTTTAGAATGATTTTTGAGTTTAAGTATTTGATTCAAATTCAACATTTTTGAAATCTAGATTAATTAACCTATTGCATATTTTTATACACATTGTAATTGCGAGTTTCAATTTCATTCTCATTACTCGAGAGGTTTCTTATCCTTAAATTACATATTATTTTCTGAGCATACTACATGAGAGATTCCTGGGACATTTCAACCTATGAGATCATGCATTGGGATCTTATTGAAGCGATAATTGAATAAGTAAAAATTTAATATGGTTAAGGTATTATTTGTTATGATTTTTTTTGAGACCCACCTTATATCATTCCTTCATTTATCCCATAGTTTCCTTTAATGAATTTATACGATGAAGCTATTCCAAGATGATCTTCCCATCACACCATGCTCCTTTTATAATGCATGACATACTTTTGAACATGTGTGGGAAGGCATTCAGATTGTATGGGATGCTTTTATTTTAAAAGATGTATTTTTTACTCATAAAACTTTTGGGTTGTGATCCATATCTACTTTATATAATTACACTTTTATTCTAATCCTTTGAAAACGTCAAAAGAAAGAAAAAATGATACGTGTTTTCTACTAAGAAGGGAAAAATAACCATTTCCAGAATTATGGATCAATTGAAGCATCATATGCGGTTAGTGGATGGATGTGAGATCTTACCTAGACATGAATTTCATAAAATATAAATGTTAAAGGAAAAGGAAAGGAATAGAATACTCATTTTTTACTAAATTTTCATATATGGACCCAACCCGAGCTATTGTCATATATGGACTTGATTAGCTAGAAGTAGAACTTATATTACACTTATCTTGACATTCATGCAATAAACTTCTGAGCTTACCCTCATTTTGAGCTTGATTTTAACTTTTTCCTATCTACCCACAACCTTGGAGTCATTAAAAACATACCGGTGAATCCCCTAGGATTATTTTTTTACTTCTCTTTAAAAAGTGGAGATGATAAAACAAATAAAATTCTATGATTAGGAACATGTACTCAGGGTATGAGTATTACTCCAAATTCATTTTACCCAAATTGATGATAGAAAAATCATTGTGAGGTAAATTAAAAATGGTTTTAGAATTCAAGTTATAGTTAAAAGGTAGTACATAAAATAATAGAATTTGTTTTAATGAACTGAACTATGAGGCATGGAAAATTTTCTATACAAGTATGATTCTAGATAATAATATTTTACTCTAACACTTAGCTTTATTATCTTTGATATGCTGAAGGTTTCTTGATTTAAAATTTTCATATCTATTTCCGAAATCATTTTTGAGTCCTTTTCCCTTGAGCATAATCAGTTGTTCAAGTGGGGGGGCGGTTGATAATCAGAAATCATATATAATTTTTTCTATCATTTAATTATGTGTTTTCATTGAATTATTTGATAATTCTCTTGGTATATGTTCAATTTTTCAGAAATGTGGCTTCATAGGATTCAATGGAATAAATTCATAAAAAGTGCAGAATTCACATATTACACATGGTGACTCAGTATTACATGACATTTAGTAAAAGTTCACAGTGTGTGAAAAGTCGTGAGCCATGCCATGATCCAAGCTGTGAATTCAACAGAGAAAGCTTCCAGTCCACATTTTGAGTCCCCAACACATGATGTTACTTCAGTCAAAGTAGTTAACTGAGAAATTCACTCTAGTACACATCGTGAGTCCTCAGTACATGATGTGTAAGTAGTCAAACCTCATTAATCTAGACAGATTTGAATGAGGCATGCAGGGGATCCAAAAAACATGGAGATCAATTCTGATTAACGGTACATGATGTGTACCTATTGTAAACATAATGACCCATTTTTCCAATATATATTGCATCTTGACATCGTATTTCGTAGAATTCGAGGTTCGAAATTCTCTATATTTTTTCCCTATATGTTTATTTCACCAATCTCTCCGTTAAAATCAAAATTTCCTCATTTTTTACAATTTTTTAAATTCAAGAGATATATATTGTGTTTTCTTCAATGCTTTCAATTTCTCATTGCATTGATTCCCATTTTTCATCATCAATTTCCAACGACATGTGTTAGATCCATTACTATTGTTAATATCACGTATGTGATTTACTAAAGTTGTGATTTATCTTTTGAAAACCTAATTTCCTTATCAATACCATTTCAGGTATAAACACTTTCATGATTTAAAATCATTTGAATTCAAATATAACTTCATGCATAATTTTATTTATTAATTTATTTTCATCCCAACCCACCATGAGTAGCTAAACCACTCAGGGGTAGGGATTGAGAGTATATGTATTTGAACTCATATTAGAAGATTAAATATATATTTGGAAACCCAACTAGATTAGTAATCAGGACAAATAACTAAAGTATATCAAATTTGTGTAAATTTCCCTGATCACAAGATATTCAAAAGGAAGACCTAATCCTGATTAAAGTACACTTACTTCAATCATTATCCTAAGACACTTTCTTCCCTAAAATTTAAACATTATTTATTTCGGCTGCTACTATATCCCGATCATGGAATAGTAACATCCAATGTAGAACTACATGACTAGACCAAAGTTCAACTAGTGGCCACCATTTTCTTCACAACATAAGCCTTAGGACCTTTCCAAGATTGTAACTAAGGTCCTCCTTTTCTCTAGATACACAAAATTGATCTTAAACCCTTTTTAATTAGTTGAAGTCGGTTTCAACCCTATATTTAGTAAAACTAAAAAATAGTAATAAAATTGGAAAGGACTCCTAAAAAGGGTATCAAGCCAGTAACCTTTAAAAACTAGCTTCCTCCTCATGGGATTGACCCCAAAATTCAACTATATTATAACCGAGAAGTAAGTAAAATTTGGGACACCTTAGAATAATCTGACCGTAACACATTTGGAAGACAACGATGCATGTAGGTGTGTTTGTTCCGAATTTAGTTTATATATAGGTGTATGGAACCATTTTAAAACATAGTGACCCCCACAAATAATTCATTTGTCATTCCATGAATAAAGGTCACCATTAAAAGTACTTATAATGTAGATCCTTCTCTTCAACAATGGTTATGCATTATAGGGAACTATATGAATTAAAATATGAGATAGAAATATGAAAAGAACTATTAAAATTTCAATAAAATATAATTCCATACACAACATGAACTCCTCTTTACCTTACATCTCTTAGAATATAAGACTTTACCCCCCCCCCCCCAAGTCAGTCGTGGGGGGATATAAATATTATTGTCACATACAACAGTAGAAGAAGTCCACATAATATCTAGTATGTTTTTCTCCAATCCATTATTATCCAAGTCCATAAAAGTTCACCTAAATAATTGTATCCTCCTCTTCTTTAGTTCCCATCAAGAGAATTGTCTCCCTCTATTTTAAAATTTTGAATTTTCCTTTCACCCTACTATTTTTTTAATCATATCATTCTCTTATGGAAGTATGTTTTAGCTGATACATATGTTTGATTAATTCATCAAAACTATATATTTGACTTTTTTGTATATTATTTCTTGCACTTATTTATTATATGATCCCTCCCCATAAATATCATTTAATTATATTCTAAATGTCTAGAATACAATGCAGAAAAATCTTGTGGAATAACTAAAAAATATGGTATTTGAAATATTAATAACTAGAACACTATGCCATGGGTGATATGGATTTAGGTACATCTTGTGCATGCGCTGCATGGCCATAGTAAAGAATAGGAGACTATGGTGTATTAGACAAATCCTCAATTTTCTTTGGTTTTATTAAATTAAAAACCTCTATCGTGAGGATATAGATAACGGTAGAGATTAGTCTTGTTTTCATGGAAATGGTTCAACATTAGTTCAATGGAATCAACCTCGCTCATCCAAAAATAACAATTCAATATTTCCACAACCTAATTATTTGGATAATGTTTCATCTCTTTCAATACACATACTAGAAAGGGCTACAACGTGGTATACAATACACAATAAAAATTTCTCATTCCATTCTATCTCTGTTGAACTCTATGTCACAGACCTGTAGAAGCAGCATAGTGGGTATCAAAATGGCTGTGGAAGTTGGCTCCTCCCTCACCGAACATGCTTTATTTTGTGGTTTTGTAGCGATTACTACTGCACAGTGTGTGCCTGAGAAGGGTCATAGGTGCACTGGTGTGAGATGACTTCGTTCTAGTAAGTTCACAGTACTCTAACATGATAATGTGTCCCAAAAATAATATCCAGTTATGTGGCCTCTGTTTAAAAAGTAAACTCATCCCTTTATTACAATGTTAACATATATGGGTTTTGAAGGATTCCCTATGCTGCTATGAACCACCTCACATTGGTAATACTTTCCTCCAACCCTATGTGGAATCAATCTCTACATATTGATTCTTTCATATGTACCAACAAGAACTATCCATACTCCTCTCTATTCATGTGGTTCGTTATCCCTTTTGGGTGGCTTGGCTGGTGGGACCTTGTTAGGAATTCTATATCTATTGTTTCCCCATGCATTGAGGGTTATACCACATGTCTAATTTTTTGTAATAGGTCCCTTTGAAATTCTTACCAATACACAACACAAAAATTGTTCTTTGAGAAATAAAACATTGTAATACTAGTCATCTTATTTATATTGATGCCTTCTTCCGAATTTTTATTCTAAAATTTAAAACCCCAAACATAAATAAAATAAATAAAAACATGGGTCTTCTAAATTAAAAATATTAAGCATTTTATAAATAAAATTTAGAAATTATGCACAAAATATGACTCATAATCAGAACATAATTGAGTCATGTAAATAAGTAATGAAACCATTCATCTTCAAGAATACATATTTCTTTATAATTTTCATTCCAAATATAGAACATTAAAATTTACTTCATAGATGTTTTGAACCTCTAAAAAATTCATAGTGTAGTTTTAATCCATCTAACATAATTAAATTTTGACTATGAAAGTGATGAATAAATATTATTCCTAGCTTGAAAATTATTTTCAATATTATTATAGGGAATAATATTCCGCATTCCATCTTATCTAAAATAAAGATACTAATTAATATGATATTTAAAAACATCAAACATAATACATAATAACTATTATACTTTACTAATATTCCATATATAATATGTATTCTGATGAAACATAAAAACACCAATGATATTGATTTAATTAATATAAACCATGGTGGATTTAAAATTTTCAAAATCAACTAATCATCAAAAAACAAAAAAAATATATTTATTTAAATAAAACCATTAATTATTATATGATAAAAATAGTAGATACTTTGATACCAATGTGTTTAAGGATCATTACGGATTCACTGAGAAAGATGTGAATCTATGAATAAACAAGTTTCACATTTTTCAACCAAAAAATATTCATCATTGGATAAGATGAATGACACAAAGAATATTATAAATTTTTCCTTCACCGATACTAAATTTCAATGTGTTTTAAAATTTAAATCCTGTTACTTCAATCTCTAATCAAAACAATCATAATTAAATGAATTATTTATAGGTATCACCATTAAACTTGAATAAATATATCCTTGAAATGATCTAGAAAACCCATGATCATATGATTCAAAATAAATCATCCTTATTCATATAATTATTAGGTTTTATAATTAAAATAATTATATAATAAAATATCTCCTTATAGATATATATTTTTCTGATATAATAAATGCTTCTTTATAGTTTGAGATATTCTTAAACCCACTAAAAATAAATTCCAAATCATTTTTACTTACTCTCACAGAAATTTCACTATCAAAATTAATGAAACAAATCTTACCATGAACACCCAAAATTATCCTTTAGCATACTCTAAGATATATAAAAAAATTATCCTTTCATAATGAATAAATAATAAAAATCTCATATCAGCAATATACTGAGTATAGTAGTCCCACAATCATTAGAAATAGTTTTTAATCTTTAAATTCAAGTGTTTCATCATTATGAAATGAATTTTTAAAAATGATCATGAAAAATAAAATTTATTTTGGAGTACTCTTATTTTTAGACTTTTTTCAAATATACATTTTTCACACTACCATATTACCATATATCTATTCTCTAAGAATTTTTTAATTTAAAATTTAAAAACCAACACCCATTTAAAAAAATATTTTTGACCACTCTACTATTAGTGTTTGATCACATTATACTATCATACATACTTTTTTTTAAGAGAAATTAATGTTTATACTTGATTGTCTTACAAGGAATGTGTAAACCCACATCATAAAACTATTCAAATCTAAAACGTTTCATAAATACTGAAACAATAATTTTTATTAATACATATCGAATATTCTATCAAGGAGGTATTTACAAATTTAACGTCAATATAATTCTCAACACATTATTATTGTGACGTAATAAGAACCTTTATTGATCAATATCCTCAAATACACTATAACACCTTCTATTAAATGTAAAATGGTTATCCCACAAGGACCATCTGAAAACAAATTTTTTATATCCCAACATTATGGAATAATTTTGACATTCAAAAAAACAATTACTTAATACATGATGAAATCAATGTCCTCCAATAAAAATCATGAACACATAAATATCAGAACCAAAAAACAATAGCATGATGAAAATATCATGATGAATAATGTAGTCATTATCACCATTAAAAGAAAATAATGATGTCGTATATATGCATTATGTTGTGATATTTATCTAAATAATTTCTATTAAAATTGATAAAAATATATTTAATCGTCATATAATATATATTTTGTGAATTATTTTATAGCTCCAATTCATCTATATAAACATTATTGAACTCTTACAAATAATATCAGGAACCATCCATCACATATCGATGTTTTGAATAATTTTTTGATAATAAAATATAATAAAAACTCTAACAACTTTATACATGGATTCAATACTATACGTCATACCTATAACACATCTAAAAATAATGTTCATAATTTATTCCAGTAACTATAAAATAATATATTTTTCAGATGATTATCATGTTCTATATCAATTTTTAACAACTTTCTTTGTACAACGACCCACTAAAATCACCACCACATTTATCATTTCTCCTAGTTGTGTCAGATTAATATTTTACTAAATTTTTAGTTTCATTTAGCAATCCTATAAAAAATTGTCTATTTAGATAGTCCATCATGACAATCATATTTTATCTTATATAAATATTTATAAAAAAAATAGAAAAAATCTATCATATAATTTTTTACCATCTCCATTCTCCTAGCTACACAACTATTACAGTAATCCGTGAATGAGTAACCCAAATATTACAAAAGGATGCAATTTCTTAAGTCTTAAGGTTTACCCCATCCTCAACGCTTTACCCAAGATAATCCAAATTCACAAAAACATTAGCATCAACTTTACCATTTGGGAATGAAGTTTATTGATATGGGTACACTTTAGAAATAATCTAAAACATATTGTTTTTATAATTTTTTATTTGTCTCTCTATTTCCATATTCATTTTATGCAAATAATTACATCCCATGTAATTATTTAATCTCATGAAATGTACACATGCTTATAAGGGATTCATTTTTTACTCAGAATCATTCAACGAAGTTAATATGTTCCAAAAATATTAGAATATAACATAGTATAAAATGATTGGTTTATATTATATAAAAATAAAATCAAATTATACACACACATGTAAAAAATAAAACTCGTGTATAGAGTACATGAAACAGTTTCTTGTAATGGTTTCAAATCATATGAAATAAAAATATTCAATAGAGAAAAATTGTACAATAGTCAGTCAATCCCAGATTTTGTTTATTGATCTAATGCACTGAATCAGTGAAAATACATACACCAAGTCCATATACCCAAAAATCAATACTCAAGAGTGATCATAATTCCAATACCAATAACACAAAAAATGTATAAATAATAACCAATATTTATTTTTTAATTCATAAATAAATAAAAATTTATGATATTTTTTAAGTGAAACTAAATAAATATTTCATACCGAGAATATAACTCTTATATATATATATTTCCAATTATAGAAAAAATTATGATATCTAATTAAGTCATAAAAATATCCATTACATTGAAAATTTATATACATGAATATATAAATAAGTTAATGCTTTTGATAAAATAACATTTTAGAATTTTTATCATGAGACATAACAATTTTAAATAATTACAATTATAAAATCCAAATAAGATACTATCTTAAGTCATACATGTTCAGTGAAAAAATATTTAACCTATATCAATGATTCTTTTCAAGAATAAAATATATTTTTTTTGTATTAAAAAACCAATGATAAGAATTATTACATTTTTTCTTTATAAAATACATTCCTTGTACATAATTACTCAAATTTCACTTTATTAACCATTTCATGGTTTCCATGTCCATGTTTTTTGTTAAAAGGTAATTATATGAATTTTAACTTGTCAATGTTTTCTATGTCATGGTTATTTATCATGATATAGAATTTATTTGAGACAAAATAATTTTTAGCATAACCATGATGTGAAAATTATATTTTAAGACACCTTATTTATCAAAAGGAAAATTGTTTTTTTCAAAATCATTCTATTTTTATAAAAAATTATATAAACCACAATAGGATTATTAATCCATGATCATGATTTTGGAAAAACACTATACTGGTTTCCATTTATTAATATTAATAATATCTATTATTTATTTTCACTTTCTTGAATATCACTAAATTGTGTTGTTAGATATCTCTATAGACAAATAAAATTGAAAAAAATAGAGAACCCAATCATAATAGATAACATGATGGGAAATGATTAGATGTAATGAAGACCCATAAATAATAATATATAACTGGTCATAAAAAATAAATTTAAAATTTTTAGTTTTATACAGATTTTTTTGTATAAATCAAATCAATCCTTTATACGAAGGTATAATTTTCAAGAAAATAGAATCCAAAAACACAATTTTAGGACAAAATCTCCTTAAATTGGGGTGATAAAATCACCTCCATGTTTAATAAAGAGAAAATAATGTGAGACAGACCTGACTTGTATGAGATCATTCCATAATATATGAAAATTAGATCTATTAAATCTTATAAATATGAAATATTCATTTAATAAAATAACATCTTGAATTACATGAATTTAATTTGAAAAAAAATATCCAAAATTTTCCTCCCTACTACAATGTTCATAGTGTCTCTTAATCTATTAAAGTTTCTTTGAAACTATTTTAATATTCAATTAATTTTTTACACATTATCACGTGATGTGTTATAATACATAAATATTTTTATAATTAATGTATAATATTTTGGTAAAGGATGGACCACATTATTCCTTATAATCACCACAACATAGAAGAAATAACCAATATATAAACCAAACTATGGACTGGAAAATTACACAACATTATGGATCTTGATTTAGAGAATAAATTCATTATTATTTTCATAATATATTTATTATATATGTTAGGATCAAATATGGTAGAAATTTAATACCATAACTATGAAATATTATATTTCATACTAATATTTTATCTCTATTAATCGACTATGGGGTGTTCATTTTTTATAAATATATTTATTATTTAATGGTTAACACTTTCCCAGACCTTAATGGTGAGTGATATTCAATTAATTTTAAGAGAAAATTAAATATATATATATATATATATATTATTGAATAATATTATTTTTATTGATTAAAAATAAAAAGAATTAAGTAGATGTGAATTTATTTAATTAACAAAAAACTACTCCTCCATGGAGGGATAGATCATTATAAAATAAATTTATATAAGAAAGTTTTTAAAAACTATAATAACCAATTCTTTTTATTCTATTATTATAAAAAATAAATATGTGTAAAAATAATGATTCAATTAACATAATTAAAAAAAATAAATTAGATAATAACAAATATAATAAATATACAAATTACATCAGTAAAAGAGAGAATCATGGGTGACATCCATGCATTAGATCAATCCATCTTCTAGATGGTAGAAAAATAAAATTTATATTTTACTATTAACTCGTTAATTAATGAATTAATACATAATGACATTAAAATGTAAAAAATTAAACAATTGATATAGAGTTATGTTTTCAAATTGTTTCATGCGATAAAATAAAACCATGGATAAAATATTAACTCCCATTTTTATTACCTTATTGGCTATTCTCAGAGATGAATTACATGAAACCCTATAAGAATATAATTATCTCACTCATTACACTAATTGTTTTTTTTAAATTACATCCCTATACGATCACAATTTTTTGTGATAAAATTGAAATAATGAGGTTGTATCCACAATGAAGGAAATAACCCCTTAAATTTTATAGTCCATTGTGTATTTTATAAATATATTTCATCTCCAATGGATGATGAATAATTTAAAAAAAATTCAGAATCATTGTAATTCCAAATGAAATTAATATTGATAATTATATAATGATGTCATAAGAGTAAAAACTAGATTTTTTAAGAGAAATTAAACAAAAGATCAAATTATAATAATTTTATTAAATGATAATAATTAGAACCTTGTGTTTATTTTTTCATTTATAATTAATAAAATATTCTATGAAAATATAGTTTATCACTCATACTTGTATTCTAACATGAATTGATGTATCTTTCTATGATATCCTGATAATTATTTAAAAATAAACTCAAATATTAAACCTTCTACAAGTATCCAATAATTATTGTTATAAATTACCAATAGTCGGTATTATGATTACTAGTATATTTCCTCATTTTTTATACTAAAAAATATGTTAGTTATAGATAAATTCATCACATACATTAATGGATCTATTACACTTTGATTGTAATGTTTTCTTATGAAATTATTGTTATTTATAAATAATTTTTCAATGGAGAAAAAATCAACTTTTTATATTTATGTATTTAATTAATACACTAACCAATCATCTTCTTAATATAATAATACTGGAATAAATTTTAACCATGACTAATTTTTTGAACATTAATGACTATAATTGATTATAGTACTTGAAGATCCATCATTTGAATCCTATAAAACCAATATTTCATAGTTTCATAAATACCAAACATATCGCTCCAAAATAGAAAATATTGTTTAAAAATTTGATAAAAAATAACTATATATTCTTTTGAAAAAATGAGTAAATATATATATTATAATTATTATGTTTAGTCCCATTAGATAATAAAATTAATTTTTCTTCTTATTGATTTGTAATATTTTAATACCAAAATAATATATTACAGAATTTCATGCATTATTTTAATTTCCTTATAAAAAATGATGACGTTCTTTTATAATAAAATTTAATTTCAATATCCATTTAGAAATTTAATTCTAGCATCCATTTAATAGAAAAAACAAATGCTTGAATTTTTTTATTTAATAAAATCTTATTAATTTTATATGAGGGACATGAGTCTAAGCATCAACATAACTTATTCTACATTTTTTATAGAAATTTTTGAAAATAAACTCAACTTCTACGTTTGAATACTATTATTTGAATTTATTTTCATCAAAATACTCTTTTACAATAAATAATATTTGAACTATTTTGAAAATAAAGAATGACCTAATTATTATTCTAAATAATTGATTAATTTTTACCATTGGTCATCTATTTACAAAAAATGACATCATTTAAATAAATTTTTTCTATTATAAAATTTAGTGTAATTTTATATTATTTTTACCACAAAATAATTACATAAAATAGTTTTATTCAAATATCATTCAATAAAAGTACCAATTATTTGTGTGAAACAAAAAATTGATCCAAATGTTTTTCCATCTAACATATTTTACTCTTATTAATTTATAGGAAAGAATAATATTTAAACCTTAATATTGAATTTTAAACACTTAGTGATACTATATATAAGGAAATGAGGAATGATTTCCACAAAAATATTTTTTATGAAATTTATTAATGAAAAAAATCAATATCTATTACTTTAATAATCAGATTACCTTTTATGATAATAATCATACATGATTTAAAAATTCCATCATGACTTGTAAAAACATATTAATTTTTTTAGGTCCACTTTTAGGTTAACTATGAACTTCAAATATAAAATATTCCAAATTTTCTGACCCATAAAAAATAAAAAATTTGTTCTCAACCCATCATACATTCATAAGGGGATTGTATCATCCTTCTCAAAAATAACTATGTCACAAAAGAAGAATGTCACATGTCCTCAAATGGAAACATCAATAAATGTAGGATAGTGACTAGTGATGAGGTTTTTAGGATATCTTTTTTGAATATATTTACAATCTACTGGTCCATCGCACAAAAATATTAAAATGAGTGGTACAATAATACTATATAGCATAAAACAGTATAATCAATCTCAAAATTTAATAAAAAAATCAATAAAAACCCATGTATGTCATACATCAAAACATAAATCTAATTTTAAACTCAATTACATGAGTACAAATAATAAATCTAAAATTAAAAGTATAAATAGTGTGCAGAACACTCTACATGACTCTAAATGGTGCCAAAAACTACGCTGATATACTTTCAAAAATCATCTTATATACCAATGAGGCCTATTTCCTTTACCTCTAATATCATTCATATAATCTATATGCCCATGGTGTATATGTGTACACTAGTAGTGAAGAGAAATTCATGATATAAACCACTAGAACCCCATCAAACCCTTATAGTTTAAATTTGATGCTATATAAATAGTTTAAATATCTAAATTATTTAATAATATCAGTTTCAATATATAAAAAAGAGTTATGTGCTAAAATTCAAATCCATATATATATATATATAAATGCCTTATCTAATACTAGTAACCATATAAAAATTTGTAAACTAATATATGATAACCAAAACTATATATTTCACTATCTCTGATCCTATAAAACATTTCATGAATTCCATGGTAGCATTACCCCATTTCCACTTCAAAATGAGTAATGAAGAAATATTAAAATTTTCGTTTTATGTTATTATTTCACCCTTCATCTAATAAATTATATCAAAAACAAAAATACCTATGTACCATTTCATACCAAGTAAAAAAATATCTAAGAACACTATGGTTCATTTTGATTAAAATATGTTGAATAGTTAATAGATTAATATGAATTATATCATCACTTCTTATACCTGGCCCATATGAACAAATATAGAGAAATGAAATTAAAAAAATATATTATCACTATGTGAAAATTTAAAAATATTCTTCCTTCCACATATATTTTCTTTATAAAACTATTAATCAGAAACTAAACTCTACACTTATTTAATAAACTACATCAAATGTAAAGTGATGTTGAATATTTATTAAACAATATAGTTTTTCTCCGTGGATGTATCAGTATTTAATTCTAATAAAAATTACATCAACTACCACAGCTTTTATGACTCATGTACCATATCCACATGAGTCATACAACATAATTAATAAACAAAAAAATTCCCCTTCCTAAAAAATATATTTTATAAAAAATTAATGATTATATATTTTCAAAAAATCTAATCTATCAAATAATTAAATTTCTTTAAAAAATATATATTCTATCCTTTTCTAAATTGGGAATACAATAAAAAAATTTGAAAAAAATAATTCCAAAAACTTTTAAGTGTATGAACAACACCAACCAACACATGATATTTTATAAGACAATTCTACTTTCATATACTAAAATTATAATATCTATATTTCATTAATCATGCTTCTTATATCATAAAAATTCTAATTTCAAAAAACATCACTCTTTATATACCCAATAATATTTCACTCGATCTATTAAAGTGAGAATGTGGGCTTATATCAACCTCCTCATAAACTCTAGAAATGTATACACACATTTATCATCCAATTGAAATTTCATTTCCATCCCTCCCAATTCCATCATCAGTGAAGAAAATTACGAAAATTATTATATGAATGGATGATGATATCTCATAAGTCCCAAAAACACCATATGTAAAAGTCATTATTGTGAATCACTCATGAAATTATAATCATAATCATCTCATGATCTGCCAATATTCACTATTCCAAGAGGAAATTCAGTAGAAACTTCACCTCTTGGATCAAGAATTAATATTTAAATATCTTCAATACTGGAAATTATGTCTTTCCCAATGGTTTTAAACCGTTGGGATATCCACTAAAACCATTGGGATAGTATTTTCCAATGGTTTCACAGCCCGTTGGTATATGAGGCGTGGAAGTATCTCTATACCAGTGGTTCCTACAAATCCTTTGGCATATATGGTCTGTAATTAATATATACCAACGGTTCCACATAAACCTTTGGTATATATATGTTCCAATGGTTGATGAACCGTTGGTACTGGTCAGAATACCAATGGTTTTCAGACCATTTGTATACATTTTATTCCAACCCGTAGTATACCAACGGTTTTAGAACCGTTTGAATACCTGTATATCCTGTGTACCAACGGTTTCAGAACCATTGGCATACTCTGTCATTTATACCAACGGTTTAGAACCATTGGCATAATCCGTCCAGAATACTCTGTATACCAATGGTTTGCAGAACCATTGGTATACATCTTATATCCCCTAAACTAGACAGCCTGCATGTAAACAACCTACATCCTACATGTGGACAACCTGCATGTAAACCCCTGATTCCGAAGATGTAAACCACAACCTATAAAACTATAACCCTGCACCTCTCCAATATATTTCCCAACCTATAAACCCCAACCAGTAAAAAAGAAAACCTGCACCTCTCCAAGATAATTTTTTTTTGTTAAACTGTTCTTATAATTAAATACAAAGTGTTAATAGATTAAAGATAAATGTTTACAAAAGGTTTGATAAATGTTGAGAAGCCAGTATTTGGAGAGATTAAAAATAAAATGAAAATTTTGGAGATATATTAAAGAAACTAGTTGGTTAATAGAGATTGAAATCATATGGAAATTTTGGAGATATATTCAATAAATTGGTTGGTTAATAGTAAATAGGTGGTCATCAAATTAAATGGCCAATTTCTTTCCTTTATTTATTCCTTTCTAGTAGAAAAATGTTGTTTTCTCATCCTCTTACTCTAATAAAGTCTGATAATTCTTAGAAGGTTCAATTGATCCTTCTTGAATCACTTAAGATTTATCCTTTTTAAAATTCCCAGCCTTCTGGAAATTTTTATTACCAAACCTTTTCTACTCTATGACTCATCATCATCTAAAGGCCCTTCACCTAAATCTTTGAATCTGTTCTGAAGGGGAACTCCCTTGAAAATGGCTCTACCAACATCACCCACCTTCTAGGCCTCTGTTTCTTCCATGTTCTAGGGACCTGCATGGTATGCCTCTTTTTTCCATGATCCAAGCCAAAAATACAATATCTGTAGGTTCGAGATGAAGGACCAGATTGCTAACCCATTGGTCGACCTCACGCCACACAAATCATGCTCGAGGATTCGAAACATCCAAAGCCAACCAGTCAGAGGATCTTGATTCTAGTGAAAGTCATAGGACCACTGAAAGAAATGGATTAAACTTTTTTGGTGTGTTTGAAACCACTGAGAGAAATGGATTCCATAGAAAGGGGGACAAAAACATTTCTCCCCAACGATTTCAGCCATCATCAAATCATCCCAAAAATCAGTAATATTTTGGTCTGTAGACTAACTATAAGTCATACACATTACTTTTGAAGGTTTTATAAATACTGAGAAACTATGGTCATCAAAATATAAATAAAATAGGATGATCGAAAGAATAGAACACCATAATGAATTGAAAATGTCCTTAATATTGATTCTATAAGATTGATTCATGTGGAATGTAAGGTTAAATTCACCATATGAAGAGAGTTTCAGTAAAAAAAATAAGGAAAAACATGGTGTAATAATCACTGGAATAAATTATGAAATTTGAAATTGAAAATACATTGTATGAAATAAGAAGAAAATATGGTGTTTAAGGCTCTAGAAGCAGATGTGAAAATGAAAGGAATAAATGTGTGATTACTTCAGAAGTAAAATTAGTGTTATATAAATGCATCAGAATATGAGATAGTTCAGTTAGTCTATGTGTGATTTTGGGTGTGTGACATCAAGATGGATTTTTTTGGACCTTTGAATGTATTATATGAATGGTTAAACCTGATATGGGTTTTGGAATATAGGGTGTCTTTGGTTTTGAGGAAGAGAACTTGAGTGCTTGTGGTTTACCCTTGTGGTTGGCTTCTAGAGGTGTGGACATGTTTGGGTGCCTATCCAGTGTAATGTATATTAAAATGGGACGTCCTTATACTTATAAATTTGATCATGAGAATAATAGGTGCTCAAGGAAATTTGGGTTGTTGTGGTTTTATGTAAAATATTTTTCTTTGGGTGGAGACTGTGCATGCGAGATTTGGTTTTGGTAGGAAGCACATGGAGATGCCTGGTTTTCATTAAATGAGAATCTCTTGGAGTTTTGGTGTTTGGCTAGTGCATGTGGTTACTAGGTGTAGGACTAGTTAGAGGGCGTAGGCTGAATTTCTTGAGTATAGAAGAAAACTATGAGTAGGCAGATGAATGATTTCGATGTGTTGATATTATCATAGCTAAAGATGCCCTAGATTTTTAAATGACTTTGACATGTCCATGTAGTGATTGGAGACATCTGAAATAGATGACTGTTGGTAGTATTCATCGAGAAAATCATAGCATACAATTATTTAGTGATGATCATTACAAAAAAATTAATATATTCATTAGAATAATGGGGGTGGAATGGATAGATATCTAGATAGCCTACTGTCTTTTGGACAGATATGAAACATCTTAGGGGGTATGATCATGGAGATTTTTTGTTAAGACACATGGTGGAAACTACACCGTTGACTATTTATGGGAGAGGTCCTCATAGTGGATCAAATATGGAATAATACCTTGTGATTCATTCAGGGATATAGGGAATGAGTGACAGTTGATGTTTCATTTGGTTGCTCAAGTGTAGGAAATATAGACACGTCTAATTCTGTCTTTAGTAGTGGTTGGAGAGTTCGACAAAGTGGTTGATGTTTTTTGGGTGAGTTGATGATGATGAAACTTCTATGGTGGGGAGTGATGTATTTTTTTCAATGATATAATCCTTTTTATAGAAGTCTCATAGTTTTGTGGAACTGGCTTTGGATTGGTTGGGGTAGCATTCTGATTCTTGCGGGGAATCCGTGATATGTGCAATTAGTTTTCATAGGGTGTTTAAATAGAAAATCATTTGGGGTATATGATTGAGCCGATAGTGTTTGTTCTTAAGGTTTCACGATACATTTATTGTGTGGTTTTGGAAATGATGGGTGCATTTAGAGTTTCATATGCTTATAATATTTTGTGGGAGTGACCTCTAAAAGGGAATCATGTATTTATAAAGAGCTACTAAAAGGGATAAGCTATGAATTCAGCAATGTGTTGGGTTGTCAAAATCAGGAATTTGTTTACATGAAACTGAAAATCTGAAATATTTTTACAAAATCAGGAATTGGTGAACTGTGTTTGTAACCTGTGAACTGCTCTAAAAGTTTTTAGAGCACGGTTGTAGGAAATCTAAAATCGGTTTAAAAAATCAAGAACTTCTGAACTGTTTTTATAACCTGTGAATTTCTCTAAAACTTTTTTGATCATGGTTGCAGAAAATCAAAAATATGTTTACAAAATCAAAAAACCTGTTATATTTTTTGTAATATGTGAATAGATCCAAAAGTATTCTAAGCATGGTTGCATGAATATTTCATTTACAGGTTCAATGAATGATTTTTATATTGAAGAAGTATCGATTCCCTACTCATCTCTCATGATGTTTCAAAGTGGTATCAAGAGATTCAATGTTTGTGAAGGTATGAATGTAAATCACTATCATTGAGTGGTGTCGGCCACACCATGCTTCGGATTGAGGCGGGGTTGACTCATAAACATCACATATGACCCATTGATCATTATCCTAACGTTTCAACAGAATCCGAATGTGTTTGGTCATTTTTTTGTATGTCATTTGTTGTTTTCACTTAAAAAGATGTCCATTTTAAACAAAAGAGAGACACATTGAGTGGTGTCGGCCACACCATGCCTCCGATTGAGGCTAGGTTGACTCATACACATCAAAAATGACCCATGGATCACTTTCCTAAAGTATCAACACAATCCTAATGCGTTTGGTCGGTTTTCCGTATGCAAGTTTTTGTTTTCACTTCAAATACTATCCATTTCAAATAAAAGTGAGAATGTTTGAGTGGTGATGGCCACACTGGACCTTATATTGAGGCGGGGTTGACTCGTACAAGTCACATATGACCCATGGATCGTTTTCCTAATGTTTCAACAGAATACGAATGCCTTTGGTCAGTTTTCCATATTTCAGTTGATGTATTCACTTAAAATGATGTCCTTTTGAAACAAAAGAGAGACTCTTTTAGTGGTTCTAGCCACACCATGCCTCAGATTGAGGCGGTCTTGACTCTTAAACGTCACATATTACCAATGGATCGTTGTCCTAAATTTTCAACATAATCCGAATGCGTTTGGTCTATTTTTTGTATGTCAATTGTTGTTTTCACTTAAAATGATGTTCATTTTAAACAAAAGAGAGACACATTGAGTGGTTCGAGCCACACCGCACTTCGGATTGAGGCGGGGTTGACTCTTACACTTCCCATATGACCCATGGATTGTTTTATTAATGTTTGAACAGAATCCGAAATAGTTTGGTCAGGTTTTTGTATGTCAGTTGTTGTTTTCACTTAAAATTGTGACCATTTTAAACAAAAGAGAGACACTTTGAGTGGTGTCGGCCACACCGCACCTCGAATTCAGGATTGTTTGATTCATAAAAATCAAAAATTACCCCTGATAGTTTTCCTAAATTATCAACAAAATCTGAATACGTTTGGTTAGTTTTCCGTATGTCAGTTGTTGTTTTCACTTAAAATCATGTCCATTTAAAATAAAAGTGAGACAGTTTGTGTGGTGTCAGCCACACCCACCCTCGGATTGATGTGGGGTTGACTTTTACAAGTCACATATGACCCATGGATATTTTCCCTAATGTTTCAATGGAATCCAAATTCCTTTGGTCAGTTTTACGTATGTCCGTTGTTGTATTCACTTAAAATGATGTCCTTTTGAAACAAAATAGAGGCACTTTGAGTTGTGTCGGCCACACCACTCCTTACATGGAGGCAGGGTTGACTCATACACGTCACAAATGACCCATGTAACATTTTCGTAAATTTTTAAAAGAATACGAATGTGTTTGGTCAGTTTTCCGTATGTCAATTTTTGTTTTCACTTAAAATGATGTTCATTTTAATCAAAAGAGAAACACTTTGAGTGGTTCCAGGCACACCGCGCTTCGGATTGAGGAATATTTGACTCGTACATGTTACATATGACCCATGGATCGTTTTTTTAATGTTTCAGCATAATCCGAATGTGTTTGGTTGGTTTTCTGTATGTCAATTGTTGTTTTCACTTAAAATGATGTCCATTTTAAACAAAAGAGAGATACTTTGAGTGGTTTTGGCCACACCGTGCCTCGGATTGAAGCATAGTTTACTCTTACATGTAAAGAATGACCCATGGATAGTTTTCCTAAAGTATCAACACAATCCGAATGCGTTTGGTTGGTGTTCTATTTTCCATTTGATGTTTTCACTTAAAATCTTCTCCATTTCAAATAAAAGTGAGACAGTTTGAGTGGTTCCAACATCACCGGCCCTCGTATTGAGGCGGGGTTGACTCATACAAGTCACATATTACCCATATATTGTTTTCGTAACATTTCAATATAATCCGAATTCTTTTGGTCGGTTTTTTTATGTCAGTTGTTGTATTCACATATAATGATGTACTTTTGAAACAAAAGAGAGACACTTTGAGTGGTGAAGGCCACACCGCACCTCTTATTGATGCGAGGTTTACTCGTACATGTTACATATGACCCATGGATTGTTGTCCAAAATTTTCAACATAATTTAAATGCGTTTGGTCCATTTTTTGTATGTCAATTGTTGTTTTCACTTAAAATGATGTTCATTTTAAGCAAAATAGAGACACATTGAGTGTTTCCATCCATACCAAGCTTTGTATTGAGGTGGGTTTGGCTCTTACATGTCACATATGACCCATTGATCTTTGTCAAAAAAATTTAACAGAATCTGAATGCGTTTGGTTAGTTTTCCGTATGTCAGTTGTTGTTTTCACTTAAAATTATATCCATTTTAAACAAAAGAGATACACTTTCAATGGTTTCGGCCACACCACACCTCAGATTGAGGCAGGGTTGAATCATTCACATCACAAATGACCCATGGATCGTTGTGCGAAATTATCAACTCAATCCGAATGTGTTTGGTCAGTTTTCCATATGCCAGTTGTTGTTTTCACTTAAAATCCTGTCCATTTCAAATAAAAGCGAAAAACTTTGAGTGGTTCCAGCCACACCAGCCCTCAGATTGAGGTGGGGTTGAGTATTACAAGTCACATATGACCCATGGATCATTTTCCTAAAGTTTCAAAAAAATATGAATTCCTTTGGTCGGTTTTCAGTATGTCAGATGTTGTATTCTCTTAAAATGATGTCTTTTTGAATCAAAAGAGGGAAACTTTGAGTGGTTCCAGCCACACCGTGCCTCATATTAAGGAAGGGATTACTCATACACGTCACATATGATCCATGGATCATTTTCCTAAATTTTCAATAGAATCCGAATGTGTTTGGTCAGTTTTCCATATGTCAATTGTTGTTTTCACATAAAATGATATTCAATTTAAACAAAAGAGAGATACATTGAGTGGTGTTGGCCACACCACACTTTGGATTGAGGTAGGGTTGACTCTTACACGTCACATATGACCCATGGATTGTTTTCATAACGTTTCAATAGAATCCAAATGTGTTTGGTCAGTTTTCGGTATGTCGGTTGTTGTTTTCACTTAAAATTATGTCCATTTTAAACAAAAGAGAGACACTTTGAGTGGTTTTGGCCACACCATGCCTTCGATTGAGGTGGGGTTGACTAATACACATCACAAATGACCCCTAGATCGTTTTTATAAAGTACCAACACAATCCGAATGCGTTTGGTCAGTTTTTCATATGCAGTTGTTATTTTCACTTAAAATCATGTACATTTCAAATAAAATTGAGACGGGTTGAGTGGTGACAACCACACCGGACCACTTATTGAGGCGGGGTTGACTCGTACAAGTCACATATGATCCATGGATCATTTTACTATGGTTTCAATAGAATTAGAATGCCTTTGGTCGGATTTCCATATGTAAGTTTTTGTATTCTCTTAAAATGATTACTTTTTTAAACAAAAGAGAGACACTATGAGTGGTTCCGGCCACATCGCACTTCAAATTGAGCCGGGTTTGACTCATAAACGTCACAAATGACCCATGGATAATTTTTATAATGTATAAACACAATCCTAATGCTTTTGGTCAAATTTTCGTATACCAGTTTTTTTACATAATAGAGTATCCATTTTAAACAAAAGAAAGACACTTTGAGTGGTACCTGCCACACCATGCCTTGGATTGAGGCGGGGTTGACTTGTACCCTTCAAAAATGACCCATGGAAAGTTTTTTTTAAGTATCAACACAATATGAATGTGTTTGGTCTGTTTTCTGTATGTCATTTGTTGTTTTCATTTAAAATGTTGTCCATTTAAAATAAGATTGAATCACTTTGAGTTGTAATGGCAACATCATACCTCAGATTGAGGCAAGGTTGACTCATACACATCATAAATGACTCATGGATTGTTTTGCTAAAGTATCAAAACAATCCGAATCTGTTTGGTAAGTTTCAATATGTCAGTAGCTGTTTTCATTTAAAATGATGTCCATTTCAAAAAAAAGTGAGACACTTTGAGTGGTACGGCCACACCGTGACTCGATTTGAGGCATGGATGACACGTACACGTCACTAGGGCATTTTATGTTCCATCAAGTGCAAATTGAAGATCTGTTTGAGTGTAATACTCTTCTTGCTTCATCATTTTTATTAGGGTTTTCACTCTTCTCTCATCTTCTTCTGAAGATCTAAAACCCTCTTTTCTGTTGGGATTTAAGGTGAATCTTGAAGAGAGATTAGATTAGGATTCGAGGTCTAGGGAGGATGGTTGGGGCTGTTTGGGGTCCAGCGAGGAGGATGGGGGGGTTGTCCGGGGGGCTTTCTGGGGTCCAGGGAGGAGGGTGGGGGGTTGTTTGGGGTCCAGGAAGGAGAGTGGGTAATGTATCTAATACTCTATCTACGTATCATACATCGAATTTCGACATGACTGCGAACCGCCGCGGGGTTTCATCCTGGAGCAGGGAAAAATCATGGCATTACCGAGGTGTGACCACGGTGTGGCCCGGTCCAGCAACATCTGCGAGGCAGCATCTTCCGGCCAGGAGTGAAGGGAGCGGGAGGAGGCAGTGCAAAATTCCGGTCAATGCCTCCCTCCCCATTAACTATGAGTGGGTAATGTATCTAAAACTCTATCTAGGTATCATACATTGAATTCCATCAAGAATTCGATCTTCCACGGGGTGTCATCCTAAAGCAAGTCCAAATCTCAGCATTACCGCGGCGTGACCACGGCGTGTTGGCCTGGTCCAGCGACATCTGCGGGGTATCATCTTCCTTCCTGGAGTGAAGGGAGACGGGAGAAGCGGGGAAACATTCTGGTCTTCACCTCTATCCCCATTAACTTTGGAAGAGTAATGAATCTAAAACTCTATCTATTTATTATACATCAAATTCCAATAAGACTGCGAACCATCACGGGGTGTCATCATGGAGCAGGGCCAAATCGTGGCGTGACCGCGGTGTAACCACGGCGGGACCACGGCGTGACTGCGGCGTGACCACGGCATGACCGCGGCATTTCTGCGGCATGTTGGCCTAGTCCAGAGACATCTGCAGGGTAGAATCTTCTATCCATGAGTGAAGGGAGTGGGAGGAAGTGGGGAAACATTCCAGCCTTCGCCTCCCTCCCCATTAACAATGGGTGGGTAATGTATCTAAAACTCTATCTAGGTATCATACATCGAATTCAGACAGGACTGTGAACCGCCGTGGGGTGTCGTCCTGGGGCAGGGCCCAATCATGGCGTGAATGTGACGTGACCGCGACATGTTGGCCCGGTCCAGCAACATCCATGGAGCAGAATCTTCCGGCCAGGAGCGAAGGGAGTGGGAGGAGGCTGGGAAACATTCCGGTCGTCACCTCCCTCCCCATTAACTATGAGTGGGTAATGTATCTAAAACTGTATCTATGTATTATAAATCGAATTTCGACAGGACTAAGAACCATCGTGGGGTGTCATCTTGGAGAAGGGCCAAATCACGGCATTACCGTGGCATGACCGCGGCGTGACTGCGACATGACCCCGGCGTCACCGCGGCATGACTGTGGCGTGACCACAGCTTGATCTTGGCGTGACCGCGGTGTGTTGGCCCAGTCCAGCGTCATCTTCAAGGCAACATCTTTTACCGAGGATCGAAGGGAGCAGGAGGAACCAGGGTATCATTTCGGTCGTCACCTCCCTCCCCATTAACTATAGGTGAGTTATGTATCTAAAACTCTATCTAGGTATTATACATAAAATTATGATAGGATTGTGAACCACCGCGGGGTGTTTTCCTGGAGCAGGGCCAAATCACAGCGTGACCGTGGCGTGATCATGGCGTGACCGTGGAAGGACCACGGCGTGACCGCAGCGTGACCGCGGCGTGTTGGCCCTGTCCAGTGAAATTTACAGGGCAACATCTTCCAGCCAGGAGCGAAGGGAGTGGGAGGAAGCGGGGAAACATTCCGGTTGTCACCTCCCTCCCCACTAACAATGGGTGGGTAATGTATCTAAAACACTATCTAGGTTTCATACATCGAATTCCGACAGGACTGCGAACCGCCGTGAGGTGTCATCCTAGAGCAGGGCCAAATCACGGCATGACAGCGGCGTGACCGCGGCGTGACCGCGGCGTGACCGCGGTGTGTTGGCCTGGTCCAGCAACATCTGCAAGGTAGCATCTTCCGGCTAGGATTCAAAGTAAATACTATGATGTAGTCCTTCACATTATAGAAACATATCTTATGTTATAAAAAACAAACTCTAGATTCAGAATTTTGGTATGATAAAGATATGTATTTTATATTAGTTGTTTTTAAAAGGGATTTTATTGTAAAAAGATGACTTCATTTATCAAATGAAACAATTATATTAAAGAAAGGTTATTGAAGATATCAAATTCAATATAATTAAGTAGAATTATGAAAGATGCTAAATTCAATTTAAAGCATTCTTAAATTAAAGAGGCTACGAGAGGGACTCTACCTCAAGGTGGAACCAAGTCGTCCACTTCGGCTCTTGGAGATTTCAAACTAAAAACTGCTACTCCCCCACTATGTATACGCACCATCACACACATGCAAGGACACCTAGCCCCTATTCACACACCCGCATGGCCATGAGCATGTGCACGGGGATCCTTACTCATATGGTTATATGAATATACCAGTCTCCACTCAACTGTGTATGCATTTTTATATATATACATGGGCAAACCTATGCCCATATGTGTATAATCATTTTCATGGTTGACTATACATGTAACGGGGGAACCCACGTACATATACATACTTACCTATACACATGAAGGAGAGTCACCCTTCACTTGGTGACTCGAAACCAATGAGCAGGGATCAACTCACTACACAAAGGATATTAAGAACCATAAAACACATAAAGGACCCAACATAAGCAGTGAAAAACCAACCAACAGCATTAAAGCCATACCTCGAATGGCGATAACCAAATCCACCTAAACCAACACAAAACGATCCAACTCTATACCAAAAACATAATATGGAGTCAAAAACATTGAAATCCCTAAAATATATGAGGTGAGATACAAGTAGTAATAATAGAATCTTACCTCAGATCAAAGCTGGCGGACTGAAACAATCTGAACCCCTTCTCGCCTCCTTCATGGAATATAACTACTCCCTGTCAATTGAAACCAGTAAAAGACCTAAGTGTACAATTCAATAAAGAAAATAAAATAAAAACTAAACTAAAACATACATGTCTCTTGTGACTATACATGTCACCGCCCAACATATAAGAACCACAACACCACATAGGTCAAATCGTGTTCCTGCAATCACGGGGGAAAGAAATCCATGTTTCCAAATCATACTATAAAAAATTAAATTCCTATTAATTAAAAATTAATCTCCCTATAAATTGTATATAATTAGTTTGGATTGACTTTCATCTTAGTTTGGTTTTGTTCAATACATGTTTGTTTGGGAAATTACAAGGCTACACCATTACAAATGGGTCAATATTGGTTGTGGCATAAATTTATTGTGGAATGGAAGGATGAAAGCATTATTAGAAGTGATTAAAACTAATATTGAATGACCAAAACATCCAAGATGAGATTAAACAAGCTAAATCTTAAGATCTCTTAGACACTGAGTAGGAAAAATTGTTAGTGATTAAATATGAATCAACGTTCACTAATCTGGTAAGTATATGTCAAATCATATGATTAATATAATTCTTAAGTCTTGAAGATTTGTTATGAAGATATGACTAATGATGTGATCATAGACTAATCTTCTGATTTTTCTCACCTATATATTTGGGGTTAGTATGATGTCTTTGGAAAATATGGGTTTTACATGAACATGGAAGGGGATTTATTTAATTCCTCAATCAGGTGGAGGGAATACATCATTTAGCAGTTAGAAGATGAAGTATAAACACCTCCGTGGGTGATCAACCATTACTTAAATTAATTGTTTCTTCAAATAAGAATTCTTATGTATATAAAGATAGTATTAAGATCCTTGATAGACCCTTAAACACTGATATGATTATTCAATAATAGATTTCCAAGGGATTGATTATAACTATGTTCCATGTGAGCCATGGAGTCTAAGGATGGTAAAGGAAAGTAAATAGATTAACATAGTAGACCTATAGATATGGTGTTAACAAGCCGCCTATGTTTAGATAATATTATTTAGTGATTTTATGGATAAAAATCACCCTGTCACTAGGTCTCAATGTGGATAAGATATTGATTGGGATATGAGTGGTCTAACACATGTCTTATAATTTTTATGATATGTGTATGGACTGGATGAGGGTTTAGATCAAGTAAAATATTCCTAACAGGATTGGGCCTTATGGTGATAGATGTTGAAATTGTAAGTATAGTGTTTGATTAGCTTAAAAAATCTAGATCTTGAGATCTCTCTTGTGAGATGTTTCTCAAAAAAGGGCAATTCCATTAAAAAGCATCACATAGAAGAAGAGAAACGATCTCATAAAAAAGTATAAATTCAAACAAAATGTATCAACAGAAAGGAAAAAAGAAAAGAATCTAGATAAAGAAGATCACCCCTAAAGCAAATTGAGATACTGTTTATAATACACATGTTCCGCAGGTATTGGGTTTCACATATGCAAATGTGGAATCATAAAACATTGATTCAATGTACAGGTGAACTCAATGATGTATTGTTAAATCATTCTCCTATGAATAATTATGTAATGGCATGAATCATAAATAGAGATAAAATAAATCATATTAAACATTAGAAATGAATGTTATATAGCCTGAATGAATCATATAAATACTAATAATAACTCATGATTAACCTGAATTCAATCTTACGGAGATTTATAATTGATTCTTACACAGTAGAAGGGGGATTCGCGAGCGACCATGAGTGGGGATCTACGAGCGGCGATCGAAAGTTAGGATGGGAGGAGGGGAACTCAAGGGGGGTGAGAGTGGCGACAATGACGGGAGGAGCAGAGTGGCCCTATAGGGTTTGGATAACTGTGGATTGTAGGGGGATGCATGAGTGTTGATGAGCGGGGAGTGGTGAGTGGGAAGTGACGAGCAGCGATCGGCAATCAGCGAGCGACAAGGAGTGGTTGGGATGGGAGTGGCGGAGAGGGGTTGTCCGTATGGGAGCGATGGTGAGGACGGGACGATTATGTGAGTGGCACCGAGGGTTTAGAGAAGTGCGGCTTAGAGATAGGAGAAGTATCCCGATGGCGATGTGATTTTAGATAGATATGTCCCAATGATTCATATGAACCATTGGCATGGGGCCTTTTTCCTAATGGTTTGTTAAATCTTTTGGAAAAAAAGCGTTGGTAGAGGTGGAATTTCCACTAGTGAGTTCAACTAAATAGATGAAGTATGAGATGATTGTGTGGGTATTGGGTATTGTCGAAAAGAATGGCATGATAATGCCAAGAGGCTTGGTGTTATTTAGCTTAGGATGGAACCTGGTTAGTGGGGCTAGGTTATAATACATGATTTTGATGATGTTCTTGACCGGATTATTGAGAATATACTGTAGATGGGTTTGACATGGTGTGCTTTTGTGACTAGGACAATCATAAGGTGAATAATCCTTTTTTTCTAGTTGGATGATGAGATGTGCATCGAGGCATGAGATAATCCTCGAGAGATTGAATCTAGACTATGTGGATGAGAGGATAAACTAGGAAATTTTTGATAGGATTGGGTGAGTGGCCAACCCATGCGAGGATGATACGATGTATAGAGACACTTGGGGACACTTGGGGTTATTTATGCTATCTCATGGAGATAGTTGGGGTTATTTCATGACTCCAACATCCTCCAGAAATGTTCCCACACAATTTTTTAGAAAAACAATTTCGTCTCATGGAAGTCCCCAAGGCTCCTCTATCTTCCATTGTTTCATCACACTCGCACCTCATTGTATTAGAGTATACAAGTGATCTCCGTCAACTAGTCAGGATAGCATCACTACCCTCCATCTACAGAAGGAAGTAAAATACCTAAGTGGGCAATGCGATAAATAAAATAAAATAAAAAAAACATACCTTTATCCTGTGTCTATACATGTCACCACCAAATATATAATAACCACACCACCCCATGGGTCAAATAATGTTCCTGAAATCAAGTAGGAAGTAGTTACATTTAATAATATCTTCATTTCTCATTATGTTCTTTATATAGCATGTTGTTGGAAACACCATACTAATACAGTTAGCCATTGAATATGAACCTATGCTACATTATTTGAGTTGAAGATTGTGCACATAACCCTCTTCACTATGTAAAGAACCTCATAAGGACCAAAATGAATGTTTAGTAGTTGGTCCTACTCTAGAACCTAGTTGGACCCCAATCCATGAACCAGATGGTCTACATGGTCATGAGGGTGTAAACCATTTCATTATACTATACTAAGAATAAAGTTGTTGGTATCTTTTCTACCAGTAGTGGAAATTTCTCATGGATTGAGTGCCGATCGACTTTATTTCCAATGTTAATGGCCCATTAACTATCTGAAGATGTGAAGGGGTGTCTCCCATTGGTGTCTTGTGGTGGGTAGTGTCTATCTATGATTTATGTGGTGCTTCCGTATTGTGGAATATGTGTATTTCAGGGTCTGCTTAATAAATACATTGGTTAATTGAAAAATACCCCCATATTCAATAGGGATATACCCACTTTTGATATAGAATACCATCCAAATAACCAACTCGAAAATCCTAGACCAACATTTTACTTTACCAAATCCAATTACATAATATATGCGGCCCCAACATATGTTTTATGAAAGAATCAATTAAAGGGAAAGAAACTCCTCACCAATTGAAGATATTTTTGCAGTTATAAGATATATGAATCAGGTCTAAGATAAGACCTAATATGTGTATCATTATTTTAATCATCAATAATATGTTCTAGATAAATTTTCAAGTTTGGGCATTATTGAATGATTTATTGACAACTCAAATATGAAGATAAAATGGTCGATGAAAATGAATGAGTTAAGTCATAATGTTATATCAAAAAGATTATATTTATCAAAATGCATGGTTTTTAAATAAATGTATAAAAAATCATATATTTCATCATTAAAAACATATATTTCATCATTAAAAAATTGACCTTAAGACTAAGGGCATAAGAAAACCTACCTCGAATCAACAAAACATGACTCGGAATGCATCTCCTCTGATGGTGGATGGCCAGACCACCACTAAGAGGATACCATGAACCCTAAACAACAAAGAACCCACAAAAATCGAGTCGGACCCTTAAAACTGGTTTTGACCAAACCAAAAATTACAATAGGGAAGAATAAACCCCAAAGGAAACCATGAAAATTAATTGTAGTCCTGTGAGTTTACTGGAAATTTAGCCACACACATATATACATAATGCAATGGAATTGCTAAAAGACATGTAGGCCTGCCCAAATTCAATCAACCCATCGGTCAAATTTTCCCAGATCTATTGATCCACATACCTTAACTGGTAGTGATTATATGCAGAATATGGTGAACAGTATAATGGAGTAATTAATTTGAGATGAAAGTGAATGATCAGATTGTGAGCATGGATTCGATGGAAGGGCCTACAAGAGAAACACCGTAGGAGTAGGTATTCGATGGAGGGGCATTGATTCGAAGGACAGAAACTTTTCCATTTCAATGAAGAAATTATAAAACAGGAACACTAAAATAAACATATATGTTCACCAAATGCATTGATTTTATATATTACCAGTAGGAAAATCAAGTGATAGACTAAGTGACTGATGTATTTAATTAAATTAGTATATACCTGCTTTTGATGTTGGTGGTGGAACCTATTGATCAAAGGATATAGAGACCTAGAGGAGTTCTACATCAGGGTGCCACTGGCAGAGCTCATCTGGGCTATGGAAGAGGGAAACATCGCCGAAGAGCAAAGGTATGGGTGTAGAGGAAAAGAAATTGAACCCTAGTTATGCGAGGTACGTTGCGTTGAAATCGATTAAAAACATTCAAATTTGAAATTCAAAAAGAAACGTGATCTCTCCTGATAGAAGCACCGACTCTACCCGGGTGAGAGATTTTGCTCTGAGTATGTCCATTTGAAGCTGCATCAAATTGATTCTTCAATCGACGAATGGGATAAGTCAATCTGCAAACTCGTATTTTTGTATTAGTTGCCTCACGAATTCGACTACCATGGAGGATAGAGTTCACGTGATGATCATGATGGATAATCTGAGGAAAAAGTAGGTTGTAGGGGAGAGGCACTCACCGGATAAGAGTCGGGGGAGATGCACTCACCGGATAAGTGAAATGATTAATCGGGGGAGAGGAGGGTTTCAGGGAAGAAGAGGGTTGTAGGGGTGAGGAGAGTTTGTGGGGGCATTGGCACACAGAGATGAGCCCAACGGGATTGACTTATGAGGATGGTATACATATGGTTTCTTTAAAACTGTAGGGATAGACATGCCTACTACATATATACCAATGGTTTTTGTAAACATTTGGTATAAATGCGTTGGTAAAAATTTATTTTCCAGTAGTTCTTAGCATACTACTGATGTGCTCTCAACATGTACGATGTAATAGTAAAATTCCCTCCATGAACATCATAGGACTACCATATTTTAATATATTATTAATAAACATAATCTTAAATGATTTAAAATAAGGCTTAGATATAAGGTTCCTCAACACCATAACCACAAATAGTGAATTCGTCACCCTGTATGAAATCACTATGAATTCAAAATAGTTATTCCATTTATAAATGGTTTCCCTAGGAACATCGTCAACCTTAAAAATTATCTGACGATAACTTCATTAAAGATAAATATTTAAAAACTATTTTTCATGTCTCAACAGTTAAAATCAATTAAAAATTCATTGAAAAGTATAACATTTCCTAATGGTAACCGACTTAAATCAATGATAATGAATACATAATCCAAATATATTATATGACTTGATAGAAATAAAATAACTAAAAAACCCCTAAATGATATAATATTTATTATGAATCTTTGGATTGATGATCTTTCAAAAAATTCTCTGACTCCGTAAGAATTTATAGATCTATACGATAATGATGAATAGAGATGTACTCAATACCAGGTACCAATTCAATTATAAACTCCACCTATATATATGTAATATATCTCATGAAATATTCTCAAAACACATCATGATATATAAAATATATGAGTGAAGATAGAACTATTTGAACCCTCAGATAACCCATGAAAAATCCGTACAAACAATGATTTATTTTCCTTAAATGACTCAAATCATAGCTACTTCTTTTGTATTGATAGTCTCATTGAACAAAAAAAATATAATTTATCATTGATGAAAATATTTTCATGTATCTCCAGTATAAAAAAAAAGTTATCAAATATGTGATAACCAAAACATTTAAATAATAACATTGAATCCCTTTATCTCCAGTATAATTAAATCCCAATGATGTTCATCTCCTTATATATCAATATCACCATATGAAAATCTTCTGAAGGGAACCTCTATTAATCCCAATGGGGTATTTTTTTAGAACTCCAGATGAAACATTGACTAAAAAACCAATTTTTTAAACTAAAAAATTATATCTAATTGAATTATAAGAATAAAAAATAAACAACAAATTTAAAAAGTGAAAAGTAACTATAATCATAGCTTTAATTTTGGAAGACCCGTCACAAAGACCAAATTTTACCAGCTCAATAGTGAATAACATTCCAGGATCTACACCTTGACATTCCCTTGGTTCACCTAACTTACCATGAATAGTGTAAAATGTTGAACCCATACCTAAGAACCCAAACTACCTATATTACTAGATCACCCAGGTGATTTATGGATCACACTCTGATACGGTTCACGAGCCAACACATGAGATACTTTTATGAAAGATAAATGATTAACACTAATACTCATCCATTGTTTCAATTAAAACTTATTTTGATGTTCTATATTTATACAATGGTGACACAATTTTGACTGATTAAGAAAAGCATGAAAATTATTACTTCTCTAGAAATATTGATAACACTTTAACAATGTGATTAATCTGGAAGATAAAGGATACAATTTTTTTCCATGGCCACTTGATCTATCTATTTTCCTATAATAATAATCTACTATAATATTCTTTCAGTAGATTCATGTTCATCCATTGATTCTATATTCTCTTCCACAAGATCCTTATATACTATAATATCCTTTGTCACCACCTCCATGAATTTTGGTAAAATATCTATCTTCTGGCCATAAATGATTAAATTGGAATTATCAATATCGAAACTTTTTAATGTTAAGGAAAATAAAATCATGTTTGTGAACCTTGAGTCATAATTGAGAACTAAAATATTTCCCTACTTCATCTATATAATCTCTTAAACATTATATTTCATTATTATCTAAGGGTATAACTTCTCAAATAAAATCATCTAGAAATCTTATTATGAAAAATTATTTTCCCTATTCCAATGAAAAACAATATCCCACTAACATTGGGATGGTCTCTCATGAATAATGGATGGAAGATGAAATTTATTTCAATCATGAGAATCAGTCATCTAAAATATCATATCCATTCCATCTAACCCCTCCTCAGTTGTAGAAGCCTTGATATATCTTCTGAATATAGGAGGGATCATTTCTTTAAAATCACTAACCATATAATAAATCACTACAGCTTCTTGAGTTCATCTTGATTCTATTATAATAATTTATTTCAACAAACTCTCAATGATAGTTTTCACCACTAGTGTCTCATGATCAATAAATAAAGTAACATTATCATGTTTCTATTCCAAATTACCCAATTTTTAATACTCTTTCTCATCCTCCTTTCTCTAAGTCTCATCAACTTGTTTCTTGACAGAACATGTATTTTCTGTTTATTTATCATGTTCTTAATTTTCAACATTTAATATAATTAAAAATATATACATTTTAAAAAATTCATATATTTTATTATTATGAAAACTATTTTAAAAATAACGAAATTATCTTATTTTAGTGATATAATTATACTACTGTATTTAAATTGCACGGATATATTTTTTAGACTTTTTTTACATTAATTGAGTGAATAAATAGGATTTATATAAGAATAAACTATATTTTTTCACATATTATATAATAATTACTAAAAATTGGGAATATCTATATATGATTCCACATTTTCCAAATAATTAAAGAGAAACTAGGTTGATATGAAAGAAAAAACAGAATGAAAAACTATGTACTTTTTAGATTTTCCTTAGTTTTGGAAGTGGAAAGTTTAGGTGTGCTAGATTATATACAGAATTCACATGACCTCCAAATAAAATATTATACTTGTGTAGATGTTACATAATACTTTTATAAATTCCAAATATAATGGAACTGGTGGAGGAAATAAGGTCAAATAAAAATTATCAATGTCTATATATGAGTAAAACTCAACCTCTATGAGAGTATACCCAAATATAAATATACCATATAACGCATTCTACTTTTACATAATTCATTTCATCTATTCACATATGAATAATGGATTCCCCTATAATAATTTTTTTTTATTGACATAGCCATCTATATTGTGTATTAGACCATTAATGAAAAATAAGTTCCACATAGCCTATATACGTACACATTTATCCATAAAGAAACAAAAATATTCCATTTTCTAACTAAATCAGTAAATCACTCAACAAATAGTCTATATGGAAGGATATTATAAAGGGATTAATAAAATATATATAATGGTTGGTAAAACTCACATACAACCAATGATTTGTAATTATGAAAAATTTAAACATTGATAGTAATAGGAAGATCGCATGCCATGTAATATAATCTCATTCACCTGATACAGGAGGGTTCATCATAGAATAATATTCTTAACGTATATATTGGATTTTGGTATTGATTTTTCTTTAATTTTGTAATTTCTACTCTCTCCCGCAACAACTCTATATTTTCATGATAATGGTGAGTTAACCCCTATATAGGTGGACCAATGGGGACGAACTAGTGCATTATAGCTAAGTCAAAAAAATATAATTGGTTCTAACTTATATTTTCATGATGGGATATGGTTAAAAATTATTTTAGGGGTTTAATTAGAGATTTTAATTCATTCACAATTATTTTGAAAGTTACATTCTTCTTTCCCTATATATTATTCATTGTTTTACATATTTTTGTCTCTCTTCATATTGTTGTGTTAGAATGCATAGTGGGTAACGAGCAAGAAACAATCAGTAATAAATAGTAGATTTATCATCATGGAATTTCATTATAAGATTAGTTACTGGGGATTAATACTCTCACTGAAGGTATGCTATCCACCACTGGTCATAGAAAAAAGAATAATACAATTCAAATGAAATTTAAATTCAGCAGACTCTTATTTTGAGGTAATGATATACATAATAATAAATGATATTTAGTTTTCCATTTATAGTAAATAGTAATGTGTCTGAACTATTAATAGATAAATTCACATACACTCCTGGTAAATCTCTTGAGTAATACTCACCATTATTTCTATCCCTTTCATTTGTATTGAATTTCTATATGTTTGTTTTTTATCCCATAAAATAAACTCTTGCTGTTTTATATATTTCCATTATTTAAAAAACATGTTAAATTTATTTATATTTCATAAAACCCTATGAAATTTGTGTCACTAGAAACGTCTCTTTGAATTATTATTTTTTTCCAATTTCTATACACTATAAATTTAATGTGTATTATGAATACGTTTAATACAAACCCACTATTATTATTTATTATTGTTTATATGGATCCAATATAGTTAGCCAATATTCCTTTTCAAATTAAATAACATTGTATCATAGTTTTTAGTAAAAAAGTAAGACAATTTGATGGAAAATGTATATCTCGAGAAAAATAAGCTTAATGGAAAAATATTCAAGGTGGGGTTGATGATCATTGCCAAATATTTTTTTTTAATCATGTTAATTAAAATTTAGTGTGTTCCAGAATAGCTGTGACCATGGGATATTATTATTACCCCAAGGGGTTTGTTGAGTTATGGTGTTGAAGAATAATCCTCCAAAATTATGGTATTTATCTAGGGAATAATAATTGTAATGATAAGAAATACATAAGATTATTGTATTATCTTTTTATATCAATGGAAAAATCTTGTTTAAAATGATATATAATAAATTATATACTTTTATGTGAATGTTTTAAAGATTTTTGGAAATGACTGGAGGATGTTTTTAGGTTTTTATAGAACACAAAAATTGAATCTAAATATTGTGATGTCCAACATACATTAGAATAACTTTTATTGATAAAAAAGTATCATATATGAGAGTAACTCTAATAAATATATATTAGTCGAATATAATAGTAACATTTCCAAATAGGTATGAATCGTATATAATGGTAACTCTGATGTTAAGATCAATACATAAAATTAACATTGGTAATGACAATTCAAAAAATTTAGGGAAAAAAATAAATATGAAAAACTATTTTTGTTGATATTTAATTCTTACTATGCATAGATAGAGGGATATTTGTCAATCCTAAATATTCTGATACATAATGGTTGTTGTCCGCATATTTAATGGTTCATCTGATGAAAAGGAAATATTTAAATGTATCATTTCTTTTGTTAAAAGTGACTCTCCTTATATTAAGGGATTATTTGAAATAAGTTATGTATGTAAGGCTCACCCCTATGATATATATAGGTATCTTTGGTGTTATAAATAGGAATCAGTCAACAATATAGAGACATATAAAAAGGATATTTTTAAGATATGTATGGATTAAATAATTTTTTAAAAACAAAAATAATAATGATGATAATATTCTTTAATATATTTAATATCAAAAAAAAATTATACAAATATTTTAGATAATAAGGGTCACTTTATGAATAAAATATCTTGTTGTGATACAAAATACATGTAATAATATAAGATTAAGGATTTTTTCATAAATAATATTATTACGTATAAAAGAGAGAGGAAGGGTTTTTAGTAGTTAAGGGATCTGGTTTTTTAATCCATGATGTATAAAGTCATGTTTTGATGAACTGGATTGATCCAAGGAATAAAAAGGTTGAAGATAAGTATTATATAATTTAGAGAAAGTTATTAGTTCAAGATTTAATTTTAAATTAAAATGTGAATTTGAAAAAATTACTTTTCAATGTATGATATAAGTATACATAGATCATGTATGATTAATTTAGAGAGTGCAAGATTGTGTAACAGTATATAAAGAAGAAATATTATTTAGTAAAGTTTTCACAAAAATAGAATATATTAGAATAATGAAATGTGTGATTGAAGTAGTGAATTTAATAGTATAAAAATATTACACACTTGTTTTTTTGTGTGATCACAATACATGGGCTATGTGTAGTGGGAGAAGGAAAAAATCACACATATTCTACATTTTGAGGAATTGAGGAACGACTATATAATTTTTTAGATAAAATATATTCATAGTAAATGGGTAATAGTAAAACTATTAAATTTAAAGAAAATAGTAAGAAAACATTGTCATGTTATTATTATATGAGTACAAGAAGGAACCCATTTCATTGTATCCACATTAGTGATTCTAGTGTACTATCTATTCTCAAGTGATTTTAGATCATTCTGAGGATTGGAAACTCATTTCTAATAGTTAAACTAATACATGAATATTTTTTTTAATTAGAATTTGTTGATTAATTTTTATTTAGCAATGAGAAAAATCACTTTTAAAAGTGATAGAGGTTTACAAAGTAATATATCAGAATATAGTTCCCTAATGTTACACACCATGTTTTTTAAAAAATAAAAATAATGTGCTTGAAACATATTTTTAATTAGATAGTTATAAAGAGCCTTTAAACATAATTTCTTCCACTTCTACATTTTGAATTTCAGAAAATGGTCATCTACAATTTTGATCAGCGAGTTATTTGGAGTCTTATTGGACCAACTAGTTTTTTTCTTAATAGAAACTTACCCTTATAAATAGTAATATGATGCCAATGAATAGTAAAATGTATTATTATTTTACTTCCTTAGGGATTTAAGATAACTTAAAATTGATTAATTTTTTAATGTGTTAAAAAATGAGTTATAGCTATCAAATTTATATTTTTGATTAAATTATGATTTTATTTAAAATTTAAATTAAAAAGTAAAATACTATATATTCAAATTATTTGTTAAATACACTGTTTATGAAAACATAAGTGATATAAGACCACTTGGTTCAAACTCGAATGAAATTATTACTATTTGGGGTCACATGAATTGATACTAATCATAGTCTTGAGCAAAAATAATATAATAATGTTCAAAATAATGTAAAATACCTCCTCTCCTCCACAATAAATACCGCCATCATTCCCATCTTCCTCCCACACCTCTCAAGCATTTAGACTTACCTATGTTCTACCCAATACTCCACCCAAGGATCTTCCCCACGTCCTAGAGCTTCTTTCCTCACCAAAAGTATAAAACCAATGTCCATAAGAAGGATCTCAAGTATAAGAGATCAAGATGTAAACATCCTCTTTTGTTTTCTTTATTTTCTTTTCATTTTCTTTTCAATTATTATTATTTCCTCAACTACCCTTATCCCAGAGGAATGAATGATCTAGTATCTCACCTACTCTATATTTCATCATTTTTATGGAATACTCTCCATTATACTCCTCCTCTCCCACTTATACATTAAATTAAAACATCGTTCGTGATGTGTCTATTTACTGACATCGTAGATAATGTGATTTGAATTTATTTTACTTCATTCAAGATTGATCATGAAACCATATTTATAGTTGAACTAGATTTTAATTTATTTATTATGTCTTATATAAAATTATGGAATCATTTTGTACACATGTTATTAATTTATAAAATAAAATGAGTTCATTGCGATAGAATAATCTCCAAAATTACATAAACAAATATCAATAATGTTTTAACTTATGAATGATCCTCATGTCAGAATTCAAAATGATAGATGATATAATTTCTGGTTCTATAAGTATTTAAATCCCATTGCATTCCAATTCTAATGTTTCACTTCCAATCAACATGAATACCCATCATGAACCGATCATGGAAATCATGTAAATAACGCACCCAAAATAATGCAAGGAACAAAATACAAACAATTAAAGGGTGAAATGATATAATTAAATAATAATATAAGGTATTATAAAGATGAATATTTTTTTACAATATTAATAACACTTTTTTAACCAAAATACAGGAGTTTTAAATTAGTTTTTAAGTATGAAAACCCCAAGGTAAGGATATTCATAACCCAATTTCCATTCATTGGGTTAACGTTCTAACTCATTATTTATGGTGCATTAAAAATATTTTTGTTATTAGTTTTATCTATATTATGTTTAAATATATTTATTTATTGTTTATATAAATATTACATCCACTATACTAAGTCTCAATTATATGAAAATTTAATGGAATTTTCTTTTAAAAAACATTTTTTAAATTCTGTATTATATAATTCAAAAGTAATGTTTTTATGAAATTATTAATATAGTTTGATTATGATAAGGTTCTTGTGAATTTATTCTGATTAATGGTGGAACCTATATCTCCCTCCAATTCATTTGGTATGTATATGTTGGAAGTCAATAGTATAGTTACTTCAAGTGTAACAATAATGGATACACAAATTGTATGGTAGTCCTGAGGGATACAAATTATAAGGTAGCTGAGAGAGTGACAAGATTATCTAAGTAATGACCCAAGAAACCTTTATTATTCTATTTATTTTATTATTTTTTGGGAATATTTTTGAAAGATCAAGTTTCACAAAGTAAGTATATATGTGTGACATGTATATCTTTTGAAAATGATTTCATACATTACCAGTATTCATAGAAAAATGTGTTATTTCCTTCTTTTTATATCCCTTACTGAGATTTTTGTGCTCATCCCATGTTTTTAAATGATTTTAATAGGTTATAAGGATTAGTAATAAAAAGAAGGAATCCAAGTTAAATGTTTTAATAAGCTTCAATGAAATCGTGTTTTATTTGAAAATTTTTATATTTGGGAAAAAATGAATTTTTTTAGGGTATCCAATCTGTATTAGTGTAGAATGTTATGAATGTATTATGTCCCAATTCTCTAAATCTATATACATAAAAATATCATAATTTTTAAAGGAAGTGATTTATTTACTAGATTTATGATAATGTAATGTAATAAGTCCATGTCATTATAACTCATTCACTCCCTCCCCCCGTCAATGAACCTACATCATGCATGGGGCTATCACATTCTGTAAGCATGAGTTATTCCTATAGATATGGAAGAATAAAAATTAAATTTTTTGATTTTATTAGGACAATTTCCTTCAAAAATACAATGAAATTAAATTCCATATTTGAAGAATGAAAAATATATAAATAAATACACTCATTTCCTTTATACCATCAACAATAATTTCCCTACGCTAATGATTTCTCGAGGAATGTACACAAGATGAAAATTTTAACTCTAATAAATAGATAAATGTAGAAGATTAAGGTGAGGATATCCTAAATCAATTATGTATGGAAGGAGAATACGAGAAAAATTTGTAGGACCCCGGAACACCCTCAGAGTGGAGTGTTGAATTAGGGTCTCAACTTTTTCTTTTAATGTAATAGATCATGCTACCACATGGGTAGGAATTTGTTAAAAAAATTTAATGGAATTTTTTATTAATAAAACATTTAAATGATGAAATAAAACATTGTAGTTTTAGCTAGTTCTCCTCTAAGGGCTAGTCCAAGGATCACACACCGACAGTGTGTTGTTCATACCTAAATCCAGAAATATTTACTTGTTGTAGAATATTGATGTTCATAAATAGTATTTATATACTAGGAACAGTGCCTTGAAAATGTTATACGGATATCACACAGACTCCTTTGTAAAACTTCTTCAAAATCCCCCAATCTGACTATATTGGGTGAATTCTTAATCACTTTAACAATTTCATGGTTGATTCTGTAGAATGGAATTTCTGACCATGTCCCTAACTAGCACGAGACTCTACGTTCACCATATTCCTTATACAATTCACTTGAATTCACTATTCATTTTAACCAAATGTTTAACACTCCTGTTTGAAAATATACTTTGTGAATATCCTTTGTGAACCTCACCATTCACTGAGAAAACATCCTTCATGGAACAAACTACCTTCATGAATCTCACAATGTCATCACAGAATACCCAGTCATCGTAAAATTCCTTTTCTGAGATACCTAAGCATTGGTCAAGAATAAGAGAGTAATTTCAAGACGGTAGGGATCACAATGAAAAACTACTTTTCAATGATTTCATACTATGTTTCTTCATACATACTGATCCCTTTATCAAAAACATCTTGTGTCTAATGATGTGGGGTAGCCTTTCGTTTAGAGGCCTCATGAAGTTCCTATGCCTTCAGCAAATTTTTATGAACCAAAAAAAAATTTGTGAAGCTTTACCATTCATAAATATATAGTGAAATTCAACATATTTTCAGAGATTTTTCATAGTCATGAAGAACACTATAAACTAAACTTTCACTTCTGATTCTCGTCAGTGTCTCAAAGAACATCATCTATTAATAACGTGTTTTCAAAAAACCTTCATTTCAACATTCCCCATGATCAACCCATCATGTATTAACAAAAAACAAAAACTGGACTCCATTTATAACTATGAATTTTCTTGGTACCAGTATTATCACCCTTTGTTTTTTTAGCAATATGTAGATAAATTCAATAATGCACAAGTAGCTTTCAAAAGATGGAAGGTGAGAAACAACTCATCAAACACTCAAAGTCTAAAAGATAAAATCATAGTATAGAAACAGGTATAGGAAGAATGAATTGGGATGTCAGGGTTTATAATGACAAAATATTTTTAATATAAGCTTTGAGAACCATTAACATGTCCCTCATAAAAAAAGTTCTCATCAGGTCATAGAATCATTGAAACCAAGAACTATTTCCTCATAAAACCTAATTCTCATCATGTCCTTGAATCATTTCATGGTTTTTCCAAATCCAACATCTAGAAAACAATTATATGTAAAATTTAACCATTCCCCCTATGGAAATAAACCCAATAAAGTTTTATTTTTACTTGTATATCATAAAAAACTCCCCTTAGAGTGTATGTACCCTATAAATCTACAACACCTAGATAAATAGATTAAAAAAATATAATGCATGTTTGGGGAGGGGAACAACTTTAAAATCCTCATGAATTAAGTGGTGGATGAACAAAAAGGTTCGACTATTTTTTCTCAAACAAATCTTCTACCAATGTCTTAGTCACAAGATTATCCACTTGTTAATCAGTTCTAATATTCTACATTTTAATAACATCATGTCAAAAAAATTCTTTGTTAATTGATATCATAATTCAATATGTTTTTATCAGAGTTATAAATAGGATTCTTTGTATGATCATAAATTCTCTTATTGTCATAGTGAATTATCATCAGCTATTTTGCATTAGCACCAGTATTATTCTATTTTTTAATTTATCCATAATAGTTGAGTGTGAAACATTTTATCAGATATATAATCTGCTTCATCCTTACTAAGAGAAGTGATTTCTTATTTCTTTCTCAACCATCCCAAACATTTATTTACAACAAAAAATTCAACAACACTTTTAGAGTTTCTATCCACCATATATCCATCCTAGATAGCATCAGAAATTTCAGATAATTTATTATTTTTTACCGCAAAAAAGTATAACAAAAAATTGAGAGTACCTTTAATATATATTATTATTATTTTAACAACATCAAAATTATCTTCCTTAAAATTACATTGAAAGTGGGGCAATATAAATTTTTAAAAGGTGATATCATTATGTTTTTTACTCAATTATAATAAGTTTCCAATGATTCTTCTATAGAGGGTGATATCTATAGATTTTCCATCCTAGTTCATTCCAATTTTCCTACCAACTACAATCTGCGTCCTCAATGTTTTGTAGTCAAGCATATTGAATTTTTTCATCATCACACTTGCATATTTTTTCTGAAAAATAAATATTTAGTCCTTATTCTTAATCACATACATCCCCATGAATTATGTGAGTTCACCAATCAAGGATATTTCAATTTCTGATTTCATGTTATTAGAAAATTCTTCCACTGATCACTGCCTTGTTTCACAAAAAAATAATATTATCTATATACACCAGTATCATAAATTGATCCTTCTGATAATTCTTCACATATAGATTATGGTTGAAACCTCTTATTTTAAATTATATATTCTTTAGAAAATAATCAATTTGATAATACCATGCTCATGGGGCCTACATCAGACAATAAAGAAACTTCATCAATTTATAGTCCTTAATCTCATCGTTTCCAATCAAAAATTACATTGGTTGTTCAATCACGACTTCTTCATAAATACCTCAATTTAACATTTCTATTTTTACATCCATCTGATGAAAATTGTACTCTATCTAAACTAACAGGGAAATGAAAATCTTTATATAATCCAATATGTCTACTGATGAAAATGTTTATTCTATATAAATGCCTTAAATCTATACATAGATTTTAAACACTAAGTGTTCCTTGTTTTTGATCACATTTCCATGATCATTGAATTTAAATTGAATCATCTACTTTGTTCAAATAACATTTTGATTTCTGGGAATCTTGATGAATTCCAATGTCATGTTCTTATGGATTTGAACCAGTTTTTCATTCATGTCATTAATCCATGATTCATTCTTCACTACTTCATTAAAATAGGCTAGTTCCAAAATTAATAGGAAGGCAGAATGAGTTTCATTCCTCATTATTATTATCATTGTGGGTGTGGTCCAATCCCTATTAATGTTGGATTGATCAATTTATTCTCATAGAATTTTATTGTGAGGTTCTGATGAGGATTATTCAGAAATTTTTCCCTCTTCTGATTCTTCTTCTGAATCATCATCAGTTTGTAAGCCCTAGTTTTTTTACAATCAATATTCTATTTTTGAATTTCAATCTATCCTTTTGTTTTCTTATTCTTAATCATCTATCATATAAGCATATTAACTCCTTAGGGAATGAATTATTTTTTCCTCAACTATATTAACATATAATCTTTTCACAATTCTTCCAAGATTTTTATTGTAACATCTCTCAGATTTACTCTTCATTGAATATACATGTAATATTACCTCATCTCCCAAACCACCATACTAGCCTTGACTTCATTATTTGATTTGGAAGAAAAAATTACTTCAAAAAACCCAAAAATAATTCAGGGATTGATTCCTTCCATACCTAAACTAATATTGTGTCATGATTTCTCCCATAAAAATACCATTTTTATTTTGAGTGTAAACTACTACATGAACAATATATTTTTGGTAATGACGAGAAATAAGACTCTCAATCAGCTCAGTTCTTGCCATATTGTTCACATGTTGATTTCTGTAATCAACAACTCAAATTATGTTTGGGGTTCTCATTGTAGCCACCACATTCTTTATTCCAGGTATTCCTAGATAATTTCCTAATTCAATTGAAGTGTATTCTCCTCCATTATTTAATCGTAGAACCATGTGTTTGCAGCCTGTTTCATTCTCAGCTACTCAATGATAATTTTTTATGCAATCAAGAACTTATTTTTTCTTATTTATAATCATTTAAAAAATTATATTATAATAATGAAAAAAAAATAAGTATCACTCTCTATATGTGACAACCAAATTTATTGGTCTACGTACAACTGTGTGGGCGAGATCAAGCATATTTTATGCCCTTTTGTTCTTAAGATGATATGTACTCCTGGAAATCGTTCCCCAAATGTAATAATCACATATCTTTTATCATTTTGGATTTAAATTGGGAATATTGAAAACTATATTTTGGTTAGATATCATTTTCATGCCCTATTGGTTAATGTGACCCAATCTATAGTGCTATGATTTGTTTTCTTCTTCAATAGTTAAGTAACAAATGTTATCTTCACTATCAACCTGGTATATGTTTCCATCTATTATACATTCATTCATAAGAGAATTACATATATTCTCATTGATAATACACCCATTATGAATAATTTTCACTATTAGTCCCAGGTCACAAAGTTGAATCGCACTCAGGATATTTGTACACAAACCATACATATAGAGAACTTCATTTTTCCTATGCTCTTCATTTTCTTGTTATGTAATTGCACATCCTTTGAACATTAAATCTTCTTAATTGTATAACTTCACTATTCCATCTACCCTTTTCTTGAAATTATTTAATAATTCTGCATTTCCTGTCATATGGGATAAGCATCCACTATCAAGAATCCTTCTGCTACTATTCTTTATAGCATTGAGAACTATTTATTCAGTGTTTAATTTCATGATTTTATATTTTCCTTCAATTGTATACATGATTAAATTCAGTCTACACATGGTCTTTCCAATCTCTATTCCATATTTATTGGTTCATCATACTCATATTCATCTTTTATAGAAGAATACATGTTTGCAAGAGTAACATTGTTTGGTTGGAGGGTATTTACATGACTCTTAGTTTTGTAGGAAATCTTATCACCTTTCCTCTTCCAACAAATAATAGATTTATGTACATAGTTAGAATAGTGAATAAATTATACATTGATACGGTTTCTTCTATATAATAATGGATATGGTCTTATTATTCTTTATGGAATTCCAGGTGTTTACCCATTTAGGCAGGTCATTTCCTTTTCAAATTATGTCATGTTATGTCCTAGAAAGCAACAGAATTGACATTTAATAAGAGGATATGACTTTTCTCTTCCATTGTTCCCCAATTATCCTTCTCTTATAATGATTCTTGATAGGATATCATTTCTATTTACTTAAGTATTATATTCAAATATATTTTATATTTGGTTCAAATATATATTTTATGGTACATCAACAACCATTGAGATATGTTAGTCTTTTTTCTTCCCTTTATTATGGATTTTCCCAATTTTGGCATTTTATGTCTCTTTATCACATCCAATTCCACTTTTTCCATTACTTTCATATCTTTTATCATTCAAGGAATTATCTACTCCTTTAGAAAGTCTTTTAACTCTTTCTAAAAGCTTTGAATTTGAGAATATTCAAAAATATAATTTCATTATTATTTCCCTTGATTTTGATTCAGTTTGAGGTTTACTCTTTACTGTAAAAAAATATTCTTTCAGTCCCTAAATCTTCTTATTCATCTTCTCCAGTCTAGATGTATGTTTTTATTGACGTTTTCTTACTTTTGAATCTTAATATTAAATTCCAAAACTTCTTCTGATCTTTCAAGAGTTAATAAATGTTCTTCTACCCGTACTTCTAGTCGGTCAATTTCTTCTTCAAGTTGATTAACACACTCTGATGAATCATCTATAATGGATCACATATTTCTATTTCTATTTATTTAAATGATGATCTTGTCAATATTATTTTAAAGTTCTATAGTGAGATAAAAAAACCCACCAACTGATTAGATCTATATTTTGAAGGTTCCTCCTTTTCAATAGTCTCTGTCATGGATGCTTGGGATTCAGATTTAAACAATGGTTCTTCAACCTCAAATATATTCATTATCCTCTTGTTCTTATTTACACAAGAAACTATTTCTTTCTAATTTCTTTCCTGATTTGAAATATCCCATTTGGGGAATCCTTTTCTAAGGCTTCTGTATAAGTCATGCTTCAATTTTTTCAACATCAAACTTCCTTGAGTACCGAGAGGCAATGCTCCCAACACTACCACATCAAAAATAGGAAATATGAATATTTCCTTAAAATATCCCTTTTCCCCTCTTCAATTTTGTGTGAAGAAGATAAATAAGTTTGTATTCGATATTATATTCATCAAACCAATCTATAGAAACACCATGTTTTTATATTGTTTTGAATTCAATTTACTTTATTACTAGAGTTGTTACATCTTATAGTTTTTCTTATATATCAATAATTTTAGAATATATTTCATTCATAGAGAGTCATGTTGCTTCAGTGATCTAAATCCACTGAGCATTGGAAAAAATAACTTTCATCCCAAGGGATCTTAGATGAGATCTCATCATGTTCATTAAAATCACGAAGTTTCTTCCAAAAAATAGGGGTACTCCCCAAACGTTAACAAAATTCCCCATAAAATCAATAGAAGAACCATTTATCTCTAGAAAAATATACCCTTTGATACCACTTGTAGGACACCGGAACACCTTGAAAGGGAGGGGGTGAATTAGAGTGTAGACATTTTCTTTTAAAGTGGCATATCTTGTTCTCATGTGGGCAGGAACTTGTTAAACCTTTCTGATGGAATCATGCCATAATCAGACAGTAACATGTAGAATAAAAGTAGTAAAGTTTTACATGGTTCACTTTTAAGGGATAATCCAAGGATTATATGCTGATAGTGTGTCGATCTTACCTAAATCAACTAATCTTCACTAGTTTTGGGATACATAACATCAGATAGAGTCACTTAATTCTAGGAACACTTCCATTTCCATATTTTAGGGATAGAACACTTCCCCCTTCCCCCTCAGAACACATTTTCGACTCCTCCTATCTTACTATTTTGGGTGAAGTATTACTCAGTTTAACCACATGAACCTCACTTCAGTAGAATGGTACTTATGTATTTTCTCATGAGTATCATGAGAATCATGTTGCATTGTTGTCTTGAGTTGATGCACTTGAATGAATTTTTCAATTAAATGATATTTTCAACACTTCTATTCATGAATAAACTTTCTAAATCTCACCTTTCATGCATCAAACTACCTTCGCAGAACAAACTACCTTCACAAAGCTCAATGATTCATTGCCGAATACCTAGTCATCATGAAACTCATTTTTCCAAGATACTTATGAATTAGTGAAGACTAAGAGAGTATGTTCATGATACTCAAGATAGAAAAGAATACATGATTCATGTAGCTTTCATCCTTTATGAATTTAGATAGACTATTCCATTTCATTAAAACATCTAATGTCAGATGAAGTGGGGGTAGCCTCCTATTTATAGGATCGGTCTTTTGTGAATCTCCCACCCTACCAGAGGATTTTTTTGTTAAACTCAAAGAAGAAAATTTGGCATGATCCTTAATCCATTATGATCCATTGAAATTAAACCTATTTTTAAAGCATTCTTATAGTCATGAATAATATCTTCAATTCATAGTGCACTTGTATTTCTCATCATAGCCATAATGAACAACTTATTTTCATTTCACATTTAAGAACCTCCAAACCTTCATGAATATCAACCTTTGTAAAACATAGTCTATATGAAACACCTTCCACTAACATGTTTGGGAAGTGTTTAATCCATAAAAAATTCATGAAGCATCCTCCATCCTCTTGTTTTTTAGCCCAAAAATTTGGTAAACACTAGGAAATGAATCCATATTCAACATTATTGTCATCTTTTACTGTAAGATCACATTCCTTGAAAACTCCCTCATCAGCCCAATGTGGATTTAAAATAAACAAAGACTATACTTCATTTACATATTTTATTTTTGTTGGTTCCAATATAATGGTAATTGGGGAATCAATGAAATTCTTTTTTTCAGATGATGATGATATCAGGGAGGTTAAATAATGATTAGAGAGTTTTCTCTAGAAAATGATATGTGAACTTCCAGAAGAGATGCATTCCATAATTCTTTCAATAGAAAATAATTTTTATAGTAGTTATGTAGTCTTTATAAATACTGTATACATTATTTTGACAAATATTTTTTGACTAATGTACTCTAGTTCAAAATAAAAACATTGACTCATGTACAATAGAACCTAGATTACAAAGACAGTGTAACACTAGATGTGTTTCAATTTTATGTGAATCTTAAATACCCATTACAGTATCCTTCTATGATAACTAAAACATACCTTTGATTATAAATAGTAACTCCAAATTAATACAAATTAAAGGAATAATTAAAACATTATTCTATTTTTCATTATTTCTACAAAATCATATTTCAAATCTACCACCCCCACCTTAAAATATTACAATCAACACCATTTAGATACAACATATAATTTGATGAATACATACATGAATTTTTTAGATTTAAATAAAAAATGGTGTTACCCTTATATGAGTCCACTATGTATATTAATGTGGATGGAAAATGTATGGAGATTAATATAAAACAAGTAGCATAACCCAAAAAACAAGACAATCCTCCTCCTGATACAAAATATCTAATCATTCCCATCCACCGAAAAGGAATAAAAGGAAAACCCCTATAGTTTCCCACCACTATAATTTAAGTTAATCCCATCTATATAGGAAGTAGATACACAAAACATTGATCAAAGTATCCTCTAAAAGATGTGTAATAGGACACACATGACACCCAAAATTATGTGCTTGTTTCAGTCAAAGAATCTTCATCAACATTTTTATTAGGGAATATCAAAGGATATATAGGTCGTAGTGTAACAAATCATCCTAGATCATTGAGTCCAATATGGAATGGAACATGGCCTCTCTCATACCTTCCAATGTGTAAGAGGCTATTCACTAGCTACGAGGGCCTAATTCATGTATGGGGAAGACTATTCCCATGAAATCTTATAACTATAGATTATATACATAGTATAAATAGAGTAATTGAAAAAAATGATATACCAATATAAAATATCACCAAATATTTTATTAAATTGACTATTAGTTAGTCATACATCCATGAAACAATAATCCCCACATGTGGTGGATCAATACTTATAATATACAAAAATAATGAAAAATATAATTGGTTCAACAACAAAAGATACCATATGTTTTCATGGAATCTCTTGAAATCCTTGACAAGATCCATATGCTCAGTATCCCAAAAAAGTATTCTTTACCTTTTCTATATCCCCAATGATAATGTTTTCATGCACACTGGGTTACCCACATAGTTTGTGAGTAATAAAACTCGTAAGACTCCACCAACATATCATTATTATTAGTATAATATATATGTGAGAGTGTTTGCACTCACATAAATAAACAAAAAGAAATTATACATCCCTATTGGTTCATTGTGTGCTGAGTAAGTGGATATAATCCCTTACCATCTCTTATTTGACACTAAGAAGGAATAAAGAGTCATCTCATACCACATGTAAATAAAAAACATGATAAACACCTTATCACTCAAGGTGTGGTCCCACACTAAGTCCGTCGGTATATCCAGCATTGATCCCCAAACCATTACCTCTTATTCAGTAGATGTTACAAATAAATGTTGACACCAAATACCAAATCAATTATTCGCACTCAATTGATTTAACACATCATGATCCACATAGAGTCCCAAATGATTCCCTCTCACACAGGACAGTCCAAACATCATCCCCATAGTTCCCAATCCTCCCACTCAATGTGGCCTCAATTTCCATGATCCTAGCCCATGAAATCAAAACCCATTGTCCTATAACTCCACACATTATTAGGAAACTATGAGTCTCAACATATACTATATTAAGTATCATGAAATTCAAAAGATCAAGAAATATCGAAAGTTCAATCACTACCCAATGATATATTTCAATCGTAAGGAATCCATAAAGATATCATTTAGGATTAGCTCAAACTAACCCCACTAGGGAACCCATACGAATGATCTTTGTTATCGTATCACTTTAAAAATTGTAGGATTATATATACCACCCCATATTCTAACCCGCTAGGTCACCCAATACGTAATCTATCTCAATCATCACACTCGATTACTAACTTACTAAAGTGTACATCATAAACAAAATCCAGAGAAAAAGGATATATTTCAACATAAATATTCCATATTACCTATAAATATCCACTAAGGGGTTAATTTCACTAATTCCGGCCCACTAGAAAACTATGATAGAAAAATAATTAAATTAGCATGCCATATCATGAACCCATAAGAAAATTGTCTTTAAAATATGATATAAATTTCATGGTATTATAAGGACTACCTACATCATGTGTATGGGAGCACACTCGCCAAGACATGTCCTTAGATTCAATCCCAATCTGTTGAATCCCTAAGATTCGTCCCAACCCCTTAGAATATGGGATTCACCATGGGAAACCAATAAATAGTGAAATAATGTGGTTTCTTGGGAATAAATGGAGTTAGTCATACTAAGATAATATTAGTTAAATCATTCATAGTTCAAACGAATAATAGGAGATGAAGTAGTAGTATATGACATAATGGGTTGATCCAAAATAGAGTAATGTTTGAGTGGAAATTGTGGGGTTATATAAGGAACTAGAAAATGACGAGTCTCAACTAAAATTATTATATTTAAATTAAAAACAACATCTTAGTCCACCAAAAAATACCCTATAATTATTGGGTACCTAATAGCCCTATTAGGTAGCCACCATAGGCCCACTAAGTGGTTGGTAGGGCTACTCACTTTAGAGATATATTATCTTTCATATATGGTATATGGCCCCCATGACTAGGTTCCAAGTTAACTTATACTACATAATTATTTGGGAGGAGGGGTACCACTTTCTAACATTCCTCTGGATCACTTCTACCCATTAACATATGTTAAAATAGTGAGGACATAAATATGTTAATTTAAAAACATTCATCAAAATAATAAAAAAAGTTTGAGGACCAATATAAAATCCCCCTCTAATAGATTCTCATCCTCAAGAATAATCTCTAGGTGTCTTTGTCCAATAATTCTAACCACTGAGCTCATATATCTAACTCTTACTCCTAGGTTTCCTCATGGATATATCAATTCTTCTTTAATAACCAAATAAGAGGTATTATCTTCCCTCATAGTACATTATCACTCTAATCTATTATATGTTTCAAGAACTTGTCAAAAAATGAATGTTCGTTAAGATATACATCATCAAAATTGATCGCATGGGTGGGGTATGATTCATACTTCTAAATATAAAATATGTTAATCATTCCATGCATACCTCGATTTTATGGATAAATATCCAATCAATATGACATTTCTCCAATCCAGTTCATAATCTCAATGAATCTGAGATAATATTACATGATCTTCCTCTACTTCATTATAAAAAATTCCCAACTAAGAATATAACCATGATGATTCCCATTATCCCACAAAAAACTACAATGTTAACTACCTCTATTATGTTAATTAACATTTCCCAATATAAATGATAACCACTTCTTCTTGATCAAATAATCTTTCTCAGTGGTCTCCTACACCAAGGGAGGCCTAATCACTATTGACTCACTCGTATCTAAAAATAATTATGTTAGGGACATGATCTACCATAAAGACCCTTGAATAGGATTATTTTGATCAAATCAACAAAAAAATATCCATAAGAACTTCTAAATCTAGATCGTCGTCCCATGCCCCCCCCCCCCCAAAACAAGCACACAATCTTTAAGAATATCCAAGAGTATCACGATCATCCTCTCAGATCTCTCATATATTTATGGGTTATATGTCTCACACTTCTTTAGATAATACCCCACATTATTTTGTTTATGATTCAAAAATAATTATGTGAAAAATACATTCCAATATGATAATACATTCATCGGTACCTCATAAAAATTCACTATCTATCACAAATAAAACATCCCCAATTGTCTACTTCTTGAGTCTGGTTAATCAAAAAAAATTAAAACCATAATTATTTGGTACACAATAACCGTACTACATCACAACCCCTAGAGGATATTATAAGTCCCATAAAAATAATATAGTCACCTAATCCCACATCCAAAAAAGAACTATAAGGGGTTGAACTAACACACCTAGTCATCGGTGCTCCACCTCCATCCATTTATAGGTAATGAAGTGATTGAAAACCCTCATTATATACGTATTCATATATAGAGACAATAAATGTAACATGTTTTGGTGATTTATCTTGGTCACCTTGGTTGAACCACACAATTTGCAGCATGAGAATACCTTATCAACTCCACTATCATAGAAGTAAGGATCGTCACCGTACTATGCATATAATGTAAATTTTGAATATCCTAGGACAATCTTAGAATTGGTTCATCTTACAATATATATTCCTATATCATGAAAAAAATTGAATTACTCTCCTAACTGGCCTTCTATTGACTTACCTGTTAAGTGGTAATTACTAAATGGGTATAGGTCCCAACCTCTTCGACCTCAATCACCTTTATCTTGTAGTTTTTGAGAAATCATATTAGCCTCTATTAAAAAGAAAATAACGGAACTCCCACCACTTTTGTATTATTATAGAGATAATATACCATGAAATAACCATTCTCTAGGGCATATTTGGTGAGTCATTTCACTGAAGGTATGTTTTCGGTGTCCCTAATTATTTTTACCATAACAAGTATAGAACCAGTAAGGGGTCAATCCACAACGAACTTAGAAAGTTTATTTTATCTTACTTAACATAGTCTGTATTTTTCTTTTATCGAAGGCTTCTGAATTTAGAGTCGATTTTTGTTAATTTTTTTTGGTACAAAAAAGAATAATTGGTTTTAAGTTTCATTTAACAAAATAATTACTAAAATGAAAGTGAATACAATAAATTTGGTTTTGGTGTAAATAAATATAGAAATGTTTTGGGGTTATGGATTTATGACAACTGGATTATTAAATAATATTACTTATGAGGATGTGTTGTTCATAATAACCCAACACTCTGGGTTTATTTTGTCATAATGTCTCATTGGTCTAAAAAACTTTATATTTGGAGCTGAATAAATTAACTATGTGGTACGATAGTTAGTTTTTAACAGATATTTATTTGTCTTAGTCCATTTTGGGTCAACGAATACTTCCAGTGGTCATGAAATTATTCATTGATATTCTTCTATTGAATCCTTGAAAATTCTTCCCTTGGTCCGGTACCGAATTTCCAGTGAAAATATGAGGTGATTTAAGAAGAATAAGAAGATGTTAATAAAACAAACACATTCATAGCAGATTAATTCAAATTACAACTCATCATCTCCCACAACCCCAACATACTAGGTTTTTAGTTACACATATAGGAAATGGAAAACACAAATCTCTTGATACATGATGAGATCATTCTTGAAACCTCGAGGAGGGAAAGACCCTTAGGTAGATGGAAGAACGGCGGTAGTACGACGGTAGAGCGTCTCTCCTTCGAAACATCAACCCTTTTCTCCGCACAATACCACAACATCCACTCCCTTGGTCCGAAGGCCAGGGGATCCTTTTATAGAAAAAATAACTACACAGCATGTGGACAAAGTATACGCCGTGTAGTTTTGTCGACAAGTTTTTCCCCCGTTTTCTCCATTGGTAGGTGGCATAACATGCCATCTTTGACTTGGAACACATCACTGCCTGGTAGTTGAATCTACACAGCATGTAGCACCTCCATACATGGCGTGTAGTATCATTTTTTCGGCCACCAACCACTTATAGAAATGTAAACACGTCATGTATCGGTGGAAGATAATGTGTCCCCTTTTTCTGGTCACATGGCCATGTCGACTCTTGTAATCTACCAACTGCTTCTAGAAGGGTGTACACGATATGTATATTGTGAACACGGTGTGTACCGGATTTTGGTTACTTGGGAATGTACTTGATCTGGGAAGCACATGTATGAGTTTGAATATACACGGCGTGTATATAAGTACACACTGTGTAAACTATATATTTTTCTCAGTTATCCCTCGTTTTGTGTACATGGCCATAAATCTCAGGAAAATGAACAATGTCACCACAATCAATGTATTTTTCTTCTAAGAAGATATTCTAATCACGCCTCGTATGTAATTCAATTATTACATTCATCATCTTTTAACACGGGTTTCAACCGTTCAAAAATAAGCAAGTCACTTTATAATTTACCTCACCAAAAATATATTCAACACTTAATAAATTTTAAATAAATGTTTTTCTCAATCAAAGTTAGATAAAGTATATCCATAGGTTTTCAAGAAATATAGTTCTCCACTTCAGAAAATTTTGACATACAAAAATAATGAGGGATTTTCAATGAGAATCAGATGTTTTTGTGGCTAAAGGTTGGTAGGAAAAGATGTGAAAATAACTCTAAGGCTTGAAAGAGGAGGAAAAATTCTTTAAATAAAAATGCATGAGATTCAAAATGATGCTCAATGTAAAAGATTCCTTTACAATCTTTATCAAATAACCTCATCACAACCATCTCCTTTAGTTGGGTAGGTAGGGTTCATAATCCAACAAGTGAGCATAAGGTCCCTTTTCTATACCATTTGTTTATGGAACAAAAGAACCTTTCAGGATTTCCATGTATAGAGGTTTGGAACCCTTTTTCCCTAAATGTTCAAGAGGCTCTCACCCCATAATTAAATCTATAAAAATTCACAAAAGTACACCATGTGTCGCCAATCCCATTTTTAGCTAAAATAAATAATCATGCAAAATTATAAAAGAATCAGTGTAGGAAGGGAAAAAATCATGTAATATGGCTTCTTATAAAGGATATTCATGGTTTTTAAGGGCTTCACGAAGATAAAATGTAGGGTAGGTCTCAAGATAAAGGGGTTTAAACAATATTTTCCCCCAATCATTTTAATGTAATTCAAAAATTCCATATGTTTTGAAAAGAGAACATCAAAATTCTAGTAGGTATGTATATTCTAAGAATCTCTCAAGAAAGAGGGTACTAGAAATAATATTAAAAATAGTTTAAAAAACCTCTCAGGAGTGGGAAAAAATAAATAAAGAGACAATGAGGTCATGACGTGTAAATAATTGATTATTCTAATTGATGTAATTATCGAGGGATTACAAGTTTTAATTTAAACTATATCAGCAATCATTTTAAAATACATAATAACCAAAATGAGCCTTCAATTTTTAAAATTTTCCACTCTTAACTATATTATTTTGAAATATAATTAACCAAAATATCATTATGTTTTAAAAAAAATTATAAAAAATGATGTCTCCTAGAATCTGAAAAGGGAAAAGACTAAAGAGGTTAAGTGATGCTCACCCATACTTAATATCACATGTGGTCCACCAAGTGCCACAAAAAGTGAAAAGGGAATGTGGGGACACAAAAGTGGACAAGACCGTGGGGAAGTAAGGAAAGAATTAAAGTAAGAAAGAAAAGAAAATAATGGAAAAAATACTCCCCTCGTGTCCATTCGAAGAAAATTGGGAGGAGGTGGAGAAGTGCAGCCCAAGGTGTGAAAGAGTACCTATGATGGGTGGAGGAAAAAACACTACAAGAATACCTAACAGACACAAGAACATGATATCAAAAAATATATATACAATAAATGCATGTGTCCAAAAACGAGTCAGGGGGTCGTCTCAGAAGAATCATCATCCAGTACAGAATCAGCCAGTAGAGAAGGCTCAGGAGCCGTGGATACTTGAGGTGCAGGAACTATATATGGAAGAGAAGATACAGAAGTAGGAGCCTCATAAGCTGGACTCGGAAGAGGAAGCTCAGTAGCACTCCATGGACTGGCAGTAGTTGTGGATGTAGTGGTAGCAACAGCTAGGCTCACTGTCAAGAGGAGAACGGAATCTGTGGCCATTGCAGTAAAGGGCGGTGGAGCTGCTGAAGAATGTCCAAGAACCAAAGTAGAGGAAGGTGGCAGGGGTAGTGTAATATCAAGATTCTAAAGAATATTCCCCATAATATGCTCTATGTGGTCATGATGGTGATCGATACGAACTAAGCTCTGCTCCATCTGGTCTTGTCGGCTGTCAAGACAAACCAAGACCTGCTCCATCCCAGCAAGGCGGAGGGAAAGGGCAAGATCGACCGAGGGTGAGGGGTAGGTGGGGCTGGTGGTGGAATATAAGAAGAGAGGCTAGAATAAGGGGGTCAGAATAAGGTGGGTGTGGTGGTTAAGCTGGAGGGGGTGGGGAATGAGGAGCAGGTGCATTGGCGGGTGCAGGAGGGTCATCAGTTGGGCGGGGTGGAACATGGGCAAGGACATAGGCACCCCCTACTTCCGGACCATTCCCATGAAAATGAGCATGAAAAAATCCATCTGCTGGGGTGAACTGATCCGGTCATGGGAAAGAGAAGGCATAAATACCCTGAGGTGGTGGGCGAGGCGAGTGGCGTAAAACCCGTTGTTCTGGTTGCCCTGATGGTAGGTAAACATGGCATGGAAATAGGAGGCGGCTATGTAAGGGAGGTCCGGGTAATCCTGCCAGATGACACATGTAAGGATATCCATGTCACAGTTGGTCAGGACCCCCATATCATCATGGTGGGGGAAAAGAATTGTGTTGATGCACCGCTGGGTGAAGCGAAGGATGGGGTAAGTGATATGTGTAGTCTTCTTGGGATGTGGGGGAATACCGATGGTCCGGCCCAGTGGTCTCCCGCCACATGGCTATGAGCTCAGAGTGCTTGGATCAAGCCAAGGTGGAGATAGGGGGTGGGGGAATGGGAAGAGGATAGAAACCACACTCTCGGCCGAAATCAGTCATGGTAAGTGAAAAGCGTCGGCCGCCCAGCCAAAATTTCACCACGGGTACCGCATCACCCGGTGTCTCCAGGCACCCGGCTTCGTCAAAATCGAATGAAGCAGCGAACTCCAAAAATAAATCACAGAAAATAGGAGTGTTGACCTGGAAAATATCAAGTAGTGGAGTGTGCCCACAAGGATCCTCTAACATGACTTAGATGCCCAGCTGCTGAGGGACGCTGCTATCTAGACATCAAATGCAAAAATAAATCAGTCGGTGAGAGAAGCGCCAAACTCTATCATGGGCTAAGTTAGTGACCGGGAACACCATCCAAGGGTGAGGAACACCTTTATGTCCCGGTACAGGTGGAGGTGCAGCAGTGGGCGGTATCTCTAGGGGTGTATCTGTTGTAGTAGATGGAGGCCTGCTGGATGGAGCGGTTGAAGATGGACCATCTGTGGATGAGGGTGGATCAAGAGGAGTGGTATCTGGTGTGGCAGAGATGGTGGTGCTCAGAGGGTCTATGCTGGAAGGTGTAGGTACAGCAGCGGAAGGCCCAACCTCCGCTAAGGTATTGGGGGGCGAAAGAATGGACAGAGGAGGAAACTCATAGATCAGTGTGTCTAGGTTTGGTTGTGTTGCAGGTCAGAGTCATATCTGATGGTAAATGGGCCTCTCGCCCTTAGTGGGAGAGGCGGGCTGCTTCCCATGAGAAGGATCTCGGTCAGCCATAACCTGAAATAGAAATAAAAACCAAATAGAAGGAAAATAAAAGAAAATGAAACAATGATAATGTGAGAAAACTGGAAAATAAAAGTACAGGGTGTGTTCATCCAGAGTACACGACATGTAGTGAAATCTGTAGAGCATCCCGTGTTATCTGGATAGACATGCTAAGTAAGCATAATATAAACCAGTAAATAATACACGGTATGTACCGAACATACACACCGTGTTCAGGTAAATTGGTCATGGGCATGCGTTGGGATGGACACGGCCATCCATTTATGCAGTCATAATAATAGATGAAACGTCGTGTATATAGACAACACGACATGTTCAGTATCCGAGTTACATGGCCATGTGAGGGCTACAAACGGCTTCCTGAAAGAAAATGCTAGACATAGCATGTACTGAACACACATGCCCTGTAATTAAACATGGTGTGCGAGGCCATGTGAAAATGATACCCGGTCATGATGGGGGATGGTACACGGTGTGTACCGAACATACACACCGTGTATATTTAAAATGTGAAGCATTCTATTTGTGGTCATGTACATATGTACACAGCATGTGTTCTTCATTTCGTGGTCATGTATCGCGGAAGCCAAATGGTCGACCGATCCCAAAATCACCCTAAGCGGTTCTAATAACTTGAAAGAGAGGGTGTAAGAGTGCGTATGTTGACCTAGGATCCTAATGTAGTAGAAATCAGAACCCGAAATGAACAAAATCAATGGATTTGAGTCATGGGGGTTTGGGTATTGTATGGTGGAGGAAAACGGGAAGAGGGGATGCTCTACGCGACACGGCCTCAAGTCGGGTGGTCCACGGCTTATATAGCCGAAGTACGCAGTGTGTACATCCAGACTACACACCGTGTAACACAATTTTTTGTAATATAAGAGGTTAATATATATATATTTACACATATAATTATTATAGTAAACTATATAATAACTAATATTAATAATTAAAAGAATAAAAATAGATATATATATATATATTTATTTATTTATATTTATACATAATTTATTAAAAATAAATATATACACATAATTTATTGAAAAATAATCTATGTGTGTTTTATAATTGAAAAAAGAGAAGTACAACCTTTGGTCCAGTGCTTTGGGTGAGGTTCAAACCGGCGATCGATCGTTCCGAACGGAATCCCTCAACCACTGGAGCAAAGGTTTTATAGGTGCTCCTATTTATTATCTATATATATTTTAATTTATATTACATATACTATAGGGGAAGAGTGAAATGCATGGTGTGTGGTTTTTAATTATATAAGGAGGGGATGATGTGGGGAGATTAGCCGAGGATGAACCCGGGACTTTTGGATCTAGGGTCGAGGCTTTTCCAATATACCAACTTCATCAGCATATAGTTATAGATGTTTTAAAACCTTTTCAACATAGTAAAGAAAAACATGGCACACACAACGTATATCTAAATACACGTTGCGTGGTTTTATTAAAAGGAAAAATGATGGAAATGGGGAGGTGTTCAGGATTCGAAGTCAGGTCTTTTTTAACCCGGTTATGACTTCTAGCCAACTGACCTATCCCCATCATGGGTTTTCTTATAAGACAATATATATATATATATATATAATATGAAAAATATCACACACGCCATGTAAGAAAAAAAATATGGGGATAAAAAGGAAGAACCATGTACTGAAGGTAATTCAGGAATATTCAAAGTAGGGATGGCTCGGATAAACTCCAATGACCTTACCATAGGCATCGGCATCATCCATGTTTATTACTTATTTAATATATATTCTTATAATAGTAAGAAAATGAATGAAAAGTAAAGAGTACACGCTGTGTATATAGGTGCTACACGGCGTGTATCCTCTGGGTTTCCTCCTAGGAAGCAACTTTGTTTTAGGTCATTGGCTCGACCTACTTACCTTTTCTTACCTGACATTCATGGTGGATAATGGTCCCAATAGTAGCCGCCCTGGCCTTCTAGGAATTGTAGGTCCTCTGGATCTTCCTTAGTGGATCTGTCGGGAATGATAAAGTTATCAGAAATAAAAGAACATTCCAGATCATCCACTAAGTGACCATCTACTGTAGTTATCGCATAACAGTCCTCATGATCAGGTGAGGATGCATGTTTGATAGCCTTGAGTACATTGTTGGAGACTCGCTCATCACTTACCTTTAAAATCAACTCCCCTTGGTGCATATCGATGACTACCTTCCCAAATTTTAAGAGAGGTCTTCCAAGTATAAGTGGTGCTACCTGGTCATCCTCCATGTCGAGGAAGATGAAATCTGCTGGGAGGATAAGCCTACCCACATTGACCAGCACGTCCTCCAGTAGTCCCTTTAGATGTTTGATGAATCGATCAGAAAGTTGAAGTGCTACTCGAGATGGATTCAAGTCATTGAGCCCAAGAATCTTGAAAAACCCAAGGGGCATGAGGTTCACACTGTCCCCTAAGTCGCAAAGGGCCTTCCCAAACTTGTAGGGTCCAATGGTACATGGAATAGTGAAACTACCTGGATCCTAGAGTTTGAGAGGAATTGAATTTTGGATGACTGTAGAACACTCCATCATTAATAAATTGGAGCCCATATCCTCCATCATTCTTCTATAGGATAGTATTTCATTCATGAATTTGGAATAAGTGGGCATCTATGCCAGTACCTCTGCAAATGTAATATTTATATACAATTTCATGAACACGTCCATGAATTTGTTGAACTTGTGGTCTAGCATCCTTTGCTTCAATCTCTCTGGGAAGGGTATGGTAGGTTCAACGTGTTTGACAACTTCCTTCCCTTTATTCAGGGAAGCCTCCTTCTGTGGGATTTTGGATGAAGAGGGGTTGGTATTGGTACCTTCTCCATCAAAAAGGGGTCTGGATGCACCTGGTTGTGCTGATTGGTTCTGTTGGAGCTCCTTTCCACTCTGTAGCATGATGGCATGGGCCTCCTCCCTAGGGTTCTTCATTGTGCTACCCGGTAGTGTATCAGGTTTCCACCCTTAGAGTTGGTTTTCTAGCTGGCCAATCTGATTTTCCAGGCCTCTAATTTAAGCCTCTTGATGTTGGAACCTGGTCTCAACAGTAGATATGAATTTGGTCATGAGATCTTCTAGCCTTGAGGTGTTCTCCTGTTGAGGTGGTTGTTGATCTTGTGGAGGTGGTGGCTGTTGTGGCTATTATTTTTGAGGGTTCTGATACCCTTTCTGCTGATAAAGAACCCTACTGTGGTTGTTGTTTCCTCTGGTGCTGGTTTGGATATGGTGGTTGATTGTAGGCGGGTGAGCGCTGGGGCGGAGGATTATGCTACTGTTGGCCCCAGCCTGTGTTCCGTTGATCCCGCCATGCTGGGTTCTGGTACTGTTGGTACCGTTTGGGCCCACGATTTTGTGCAACATAACTCACCTCACCCGTCGAAGGGCCTCCAGCAGAACCCAGGCATTCCCCCCTGATGTGGTTATCACCACATTCGCTACACACTGAATGGTTTGCTGCATGTACTTGGGACATGCCCTTCAGATTGAGCGCGTCAATCTTTTTCGACACAAAATCCAACTAGGGATCTAGCATATTTGTAGCATCAATATTATGCATACCTCATTTTTGTGTACCCCGCTCGGAATTTCACTAGAAGCTGTTGGCAGACATATATTCCAGTAGTTCGAAGAGTTCTTCGGCGGACTTCCTCATTACCTTACCTCCAGCAGCAGCACCCACCACGGACTGTGTATTTGTTGCCATACCTCTGTAGATGGTTTGGACTTGTATCTAAAGTGGAAGTCTATGGTGTGGTCATTTGCGCATCATCTCCTTGAAGTGCTTCCATGATTTGTCTAATGATCTTGTGTCGTGATGCTGGAAGTTATGGATCTCGTTCTGCAACATCACCGTCATCGAGGGTGGGATGTATTTGGATAGGAAGGCCTAGGCTACCTCCTCCCAGATGACGATAGATCATTGTGGCAATTATTTAATCCAACATTTCTCTTCATCCCATATAGAGAATGGGAATAGGCGAAGAGAAATTTCATCTTTAGACACTCTGTGGTAGCGAAAAGTGTCGCAGACCTCCATAATTTAGAGAGATGGGCATTGGGATCCTCACTTGACAAGACACCGAATTTAACGTTGTTCTGAATCAGTTTCATGATAGTAGGCTTGATCTCGAAATGTTGGGCTTGCAGAATTGGACGGACCATGCCTGTATCATCTCTGTGGATCGATGGCCTGCCGTATTCCATGAGACTGTGGCTTGGAGGTGGATTCTAAAGAAGGGGAACCAGTATGAATTTTTGGTCCTGAGGGGCATAGAACGGACCCTAACCTTAGTTGAAATAATGCACCTGCTTTAGTTGGAATTGTTGGAGCTGTTGCGGTCCATATGGTGGATCAGGAGGAGCTTGCTGGTTCCAGTTGTCATCCAGACATAACTGATGTCCAGCTCCTTGGGTAGCAGGTGAATTTCCTTCCCCATTCTACGTTGTGGGGGTTTTTTTCAATGTACTCAGCCTTGAGTACTCTTTGGAACCTCAAAAAAATCCGTTTGATCTCTGGGTATGTTGGGAAAAACCCAAATGAGTCAGTGTTCTTGGAACGGGTGAGGTGGTCGCTCATATACCAAAAGGCCTGTACAAAACAAAACAAAACACCAAGCGTAAATGAGGAAAAAGAAAAATAAACAGAAATGAGAGTTGAGAAGAATTTTTTTTATGAAATTATTATTTTTATTTTCACTAAAATTTGAAACAGCTTTAATTAAAACAAGAATGAAATTAACTCTAAACTCCCCGGCAACAGTGCCAAAATTTGGTGAGTCATTTCACCAAAGGTATGTTTTTGGTATCCCAAATTATTTTTATGCTAACAATTATAGCACCAGTAAGGGGTTGATCCACAGGTAACTTAAGAAGTTTATTTTATCATTCTTAACATAGTTTGTATTTTTGTTTTAGCGAAGGTTTCTGAATTTAGAGTCGATTTTTGTTGATTTGTTTGTGTTCAAAAAGAATAATTGGTTTTCAGTTTCTTTTAATAAAGTAATTACCGAAATGAAAGTTAATACGGTAAAATTGGTTTTGGTGTAAATAAAGATATAAATGCATTGGGGTTATGGATTTATTATAATTTGATTATTAAATAATATTGCTTATGATGTTGTGTTTATTATAATGACCCAACACTCTAGGTTTAATTTGTAATAATGCTTCCTTGGTTAGGTAAACTTTATATTTAGAGCTGAAGAAATTAACTCCTTGGTCTGGTAGTTAGTTTTTAATAGATCTTTATTTAGCTTAGTCCATTTTGAGTCAACGAATACTTCCAATGGTCATGAAATTATTCATTGATAATCTTCTTTTGATTCCCTGAAAATTCGTTCCTTAGTCCGGTACATGATTTCCAATGATAATATAAGGTGATTTAAGAAGAATAAGAAGAGGTTAATAAAAAACACATTCATAGAAAATTAATTCAAATTACAACTCATCATTTCCCACAACCCCAACACACTAGGGGTTTAGTTACGCATATATAAAATAGAAAACATGAAGCTCTTAATAACTGATGAGATCATGCTTGAAACCTCGAGGTGGGAATGACCCTTCGGTAGACGGACGAAGGGCGGTAGTATGATGGCAGAGTGTCTCTCCTTCAGAACATCTTCCCTTTTCTCCACACAGAACCGCAAAATCCGCTCCCTTGGTCCAGAGGCAAAGGGCTCCTTTTATAGAAAAAATTACTACATGACATGTGGACAAAGTATAGGTCATGTAGTTTTGTCAACGCATTTTTGCCTCCGTTTTCTCCACTAGTAGGTGGCCTAACACACCGTCTTTGACTTCGAACATGGCTTCTCCTGGTAGGTGAATCTTAATGTCATGTAGCACTGCCATGGACAATGTGTAGTCTCATTTTTTGGGCACAAACCACTTCTAGAAATGTAAACACGGCGTGTATCGATGGAACACGGCGTGTCCCCTTGAGCAGGCCACATGACCGTGTCGACTCTTCTCATCCACCAACTACGTCTAGAATGCTTTATATGGCGTGTATATTGTGAACACGGCCTGTACCAGCTTCTGGTTACTTGGGCATGTACTAGATCTGGGAATCCCATGTCTGAGTTTGAATATAAATGGCATGTATATAAGTACACATCGTGTAGACTGTAAATATTGCTCAGTTCTCCCATAATTTGTGTACTTGGCCATAAATCTTCTGAAAATGAATAAGGTCACCAAAATCAAATTATTTGTCCTCTAAAAAGTAGTTATTTGGTGGAAACATGTTTTTATTTTCAATAAAGTGTATGAAAATGTATATACAAATCGAGTGCATCAATATTATTTATCAAAATTTAATTATTATAGATACAAGATCCATTTTCTTTATATCAAGTTCACTTTCCATTGGTAGAATATGCAATGAAATAACCTTTAGTCCATATAAATGAAAAATTTCCCACTGAATTGATAATTATTTCAACACTTTAAGAAATTAAAAAAAAAGCTATCTCCAAACCATGGGTAAGTTATATCATCTCATGGGGTCATAACTGATGAGACCCATAAGAAAATACCCAATGAACCTAAAATAAAAAAACTCCCAAACCAACCCTATAGGAATTATAATAGTCTGTATATCCATTACCTGGATCTTGAAGAATAAAAATGGGAGTTTCCATCAACCACTCTTTTAAATCATATAATGAATTTTCATAGCAATTAAACCACTCAAAATTCAACCCCTTTTTTATCCCTATAAACGTCACTATAAAGTGGGAGACATCATGAATGAATCACTTGTAATACGCATTTAATACAAAAATATTTCTAACCCTATTAAAAAATCTTTCAATACATCACCACATCTAATTTTTTTAAAATCAACTAATATTCCCACCATTAAAATTTCATGACTAATAAATCACACCTTATAAATTAATAATCCGCACTTCTATTAATTGTAATAAATCAAATGTTCCTAAAGTGTGTTCACTACAAATTTTATGACTTTTACATGAAACTCTTGGGGTGTGTGAGTGTACAAATATATCAAAATAGTAACTCCTTGGGAATCTAAAATATAATTATACTTTAAATAAATACTTCGATGAATATATTTATTTCACACGCAACACTAGACTAAAATGTGATCATGATACTTTCTATGATGATATAATTATATGTATTAAATGAGAAACATTTTATGACGTCATTTAATTAGATGTTTTAAATAAAAGAATGTTCATTGTGAAATCTATGTATAAAGATAAATAAATTTTTTTCATAATAAATTCAATTTGTATATCTAAATAACTAATATGATCATTTTATGATTAAAAATTTATTTTCTTAAAAATTTCCTTTCTGGGTGCTATGTAATTTTATTTTAAGAAAATAAATATATTATGATTTAATTTTTATTAAATATATTAACAATAATATAGTTTCTAATTGACTAAAAATTAAGTATAAAAATAATTAATGTCTAAAAAGTGATTTTCCTATTAAATATAATTTTTTAATATATTTTTTATTTTAATATAAAATATTGACTCTTAAATATTAGAATTTTAATTTGAAAAAAATATAATTATTACTTTTATTTAGAATAACAATATTATCTAAGGATGATTGTTTTTGGGATAATTCTGAGATATTTGATTTTTAATTGAATAGTGAAAAATAAATTTTTTACATAAACCTTAGCATTTTTTACTATATCAAGAAGCATGTATAACTTCAAAAAAAAATATAAAAACTTTTATCATAAAAAATCTATTTATGAAGTGAATTATGCAATTTAAAAAAATATATAGAATTTACAAAAGTGATTTTTAATTATTTAAAAATTATGCAATATTTTTCTATTAAATAATATTCCTAATATTTTTATTTTTATTATGTTTTTTATAATATTATATTATGATTTGGGATTTTTAAATTAACATAATTATGCCTTGGATAATAATAAACTAATTAATGTTATTAAAATAGACAATATTGAATTGTATTAATTATTTAGGCCTCCAAACCCAATAAGATTTTTGGAATATATGTAATGAAGTATTTTTTATAAATCTTATAATACTAAAATAGTAATGTTTTGGATGTCATAGTCAACAAACACAATATTGAAATATTCCAGATAGGGATGAAACATTTAATTCCTGAGATATATGAACATCATCATCGCATTCCTCAGTCTGAATGGAATCTTAATATAATCATATAACCTTTACCTGCTCATAAATTCCATATTTGATATATCCTCTAACTTGAACTATTAAAAAGGGTTCAATGATCAAAAGTTACTCATGGATAACCACTGTGTTGTCCTCAACAAATAAAAAAAAGCATCTATCATTAATAATGGATCTAATTTATTCACCATAATCGAGATTAGCTTTCGATAATGCATACATAAAGTGAGTATGTATCCTATATTCTTGTCAAATAAAATATGAGAATACAAAAAAAGAGATAATATGTAAAATCAAACTCTTTTCATCAAGGTATTCATGTTTCACCTTCAACTCTCTCAGCACAACCAGTTTAATATGATAAAAGGTATTGATATGGGTTTCACAACCTACATAATGTGAACTATAAATATAATCAACCTAATTGGGGGAAACCATAATAAATAATTACTGTGAAATTTATTGAAATTATCCTCTAATGGAGTAAAAGTAGCTATAAATGACACTTGATCTACAATAAGCACCATATCAACCAATTGTTCTATAATTGATCCAATATGGCTGAGGATTAGTCGTGATGAACGTGCCTTCACATCCTAGAATCCCATGAGAACATACTCCTCTCTCATAAGGGAGGTAAAATACACTAATATATAGTATAAATTGATTCATTCTAAGAATCATGTCAACTAATACATCCCAAAGAAGAGATTGATGATTATCAAATATTGGATAATAAAATCCGAAAATTTATATAGAATCCCAAACCCAATGGTAAATAGTGGGAACCTATAAATAATATCCAACCTCTTCCTAAGAGGTTTGTAAATACCCAATATCTCAAGTAAGAATTCCATGAAAAAACCAAACCAAACATAGCTTATTCATAGAGTAACAAATGAGATACACTTATATTAAAAAAAGAAACAAAAATTTTTGAAGAAACTAGTACCATACCTCTAATGATATAAGAACCCAATAATAAATCAATTGGAATTTGTTTCAAATCATTCACCTTGCCTAATGGGATCTACATCCCTGACCTCATTGTCCCTTTCACACTATAGGAACCATCCCTTGAGGTTACTATATCAATTTATGACCATAATACCCTTTTCCAACTTCCCAGCCCGACCTACCAAGTGAGTTTATTCATTCCATATGAGGCACCCCAATTAATTACATGAAATCTAAATCTAAAAAACATATTCTGGAACCCAATAATGAAATCTGTAAATATATGTGTTGTATGTGATTCATTATACCGTATACATTATGCGCCTTTAAAAAATTATAACATGTATTATGAAAATTACTTGTCTTACCACATTAATAGTATGTAAGTGGAATTAATCTTATAGTAGCGATAGAGAATATACTACTAATCTAGTAATATCTCTTTCTTCCTTAAAAGACCTCATTATACCACCTCTTCCATTAATTTAAAGGGCACCACCAGCTGTACTAAAGTATCCACCACCCAACCCACTAAAGATGGGATGAAATCCCACTACAGTACCCTCCACTAAATCCTTATTAATGGGGAGAGCCTTACTAACCACATCAATTTGGATAATTATGTTAGATATAGTAACATTGTACCATACCTTTCATCAATGGAAAATATCAAATTTATAGGATTTTAGGGCCTTATCCCCTAAAAAATAGGGAAAATGGGAGAATTCATTAAAGAGGTTTGTTTTGTATATCATGTGAATTATACCCTACCAGTCATCCATAAAATAAAATTCTCATCCTAAATTTAATGTCACAGTGAAAAAATAATTAAATAAAACACCTTTCACAAAAATCCCTTAGTCCTCATGGATTGTACCCTAATACCCTACCATCTTTTGATATCTCCTTCAGGTATATAAGATTCCAACATCAGTCATTAATCATAATATATCTCAAACTTCTTGAGTATTCTTTTAAAACATTTTCAAATTCCACAAAATAATGAGTACTACCCTATACCTAGAAATATGGAGGATGCTACATCAGGAAGTCCCAAGAAAAATCTGCTATGGTTACTTTAGCCCGATGTACACCACCCCATCCTACTGGTACTAAAAAACACCCATAGATAAAGTTTAAATACTTCTAAAGCTATTAAAATATCCTCAAGATAATGATCATCCCCTCTTTAATGAACACCTGGAGGTAGAAATCAGAATTATCTACATTAGTAATATCCTTAATATGGTACCTTACTGAAACTATGGGATGTCATCGATGTAGAATTTTCTAAAATACTAAAGTAGAGGTACAAAAAATCCTTTAGTAACATAAAATACTATAAAATTTAATCATTTAACTATTTCATGAAAATATATTAATCCAAGGATACATTCCCTAAGGGTGTACCTAAAACCAAAAATCATTACCATCCCCTACTCACCCAACTCATAATCTTGTACCACCAGAAACAACACATTAGTCACAAACATATATAAGGAAATTATAACATACCCAGGTTAAATTAGTTATATTTAATCAATAATTTATTTTTGGGAAACAAAATATATATATTTTATATAAAATTACAATAAACATAAATCAATCAGTGGAAATCAATCACATGATAAGAGAACCTACAAACCAAATCATAATGCATAAACCCAAGGGATATCACCATCTTAAGAAAGTTTAAAATCCACAATAACATGTAACTACACAATAAAAATTTAAGAATAATATAATACCCTAATAACCTATCAAATAAAATAAATCCCAATTCCCTAGAAACATGAGCATACACCATACAAATTTTATCTAAAAACAAAAATTGTTCTTTACCTAATTTCTATCCATTCTATCTCCCTTAGAACAAGCCCCAAATAATAAATTATAATACATAAGATTATTATACCATTTTTTATAAACAAATGAAAATCACCATATTTAATTTTGAGAAACACATGTTCTCATCAGTGCCTACCTATATGCAAGAGGCTTCCATCAAGTGATAAGGGTCTTTAGTTTTGTTTTTCAAAGAATATACACTAGATATTGGGTAAGAATCAATTATATAAATAATGAAGAAATAATAATAAATAAATTATTGTAAGATAACACATAAATATCATCATGTGTTGTATAAAAATAACTCATAACCAATCACACATACAAGTTGAAAGGATCTCCAAATATAGTGGATCAATACATGTGATATATTAAAAAGAACAAACTAATATTAGAGGTGAAAAACGATACAAGAGTATGTCCTAACATCAACTAAAATAATTGAAAAATTCTATATGTTAGGTATCTTTTCATTGGGATCTTTACCTTGCATGGATACCTAATAAAAAAAATCCATAAAAACATTACAGTGCTGATGAAGGGTGTTAGAAATAAGCTTGGTAGGACACCACCAATGCATCCTTAGTATAAGATAATTAGATATATGAGTGAGTGAATTGAAAATAAATAAATAATGTAATTATACATCCATTTGATGTTATTTTTCACTGACATGGATACCATGACCATTGAGCATTCTTTCATTATATCTAGGAATGATGGAATATTCATCTTATGCCACCAGTACATCACAAAACATGACAAACACATTCTCATTCAAGGTGTGTTCCCATATGGGTTCCCAAGCCATGCCCTGTCATTCATGGGAGGTTACATATAAATCCGTATACCAAATCTCATACCATGCCCTCTCACTCAGGGTATGTCACAAAAAATGTTCCACATCATGTCTCGGGCTACACTCTCTCCCTCAATTGACGCCACAAATTATCATCATGGTGTCCAAACCACTCACTCAGGGTAACCTCAATATCCTTGATGCCATTTTATCACATAATATCCCATTTTCTTATCACTATGACTATGTTAACAAAACCACCTATCTTAATATATAATATTAAAATCATAATAAACATAAAAAATTCAAGAAACATCAAATGGTCAATCGTTAATCCAATAAAACATTCTAAGGATAAAGACACCATAAGTATATATGATAGGATTATCCAAACCAAATCCTCTATGATACCTACAATGACTTCTTAGTTGAATGATTCCATTACTCGGACCCATATATGAACACACTAGGTCACATAATACTTAACCAGTCCAAGACAGCTCACTATATCACTATCTTACCAAAGTAGATGACCCCAAATCATTACCTATAAATAGGAAAGGATTCACTAGGCCTAGTCCATTTTACACGTAACAACCCTCTAAGGGGTCAATTACATCAATTTAGACCCACTTGGTGACTTTTATAAAAATAAATTATGACATTTATGTGTGAACTTAGGAATGCATATAAAAAATAGTCCCTACAACCATATATAAATGTTATAACATGATAAGGACTTCCTACCTGAATTATAAGGGAGCACACTGAGAAAGATATTCCCTCAGATTCAATCCCAAACAACTAACAACAAAAAATTATTTCCATGACTTTAAAATTAGGTATTCGCCAAGGTAAACTAATAAAAATGTGGGAGAAGAATTAATATAGGGTAGGAATGGTGTTAGGCATAAGATTACATGGACTAAAATAACTTCAAATGAGTAAGAGGAGAGGGAGGAGGAGCTTAGGAATTTTTGGTAGGATCTAAAATCAAGTGAAATTTAAATGGGGTTTATGGGAGGAAGATAGTATGTAAATAAATTAAGTCTTGATTAAAATTATATTATCTTCCATAAAAAACACTAGGGGCTACCTAATACCTTCCACACCATGACTTGATACCCGTTGGACCTATCATGTACCCATATCATTCTACACTTAACAAGATACCACTCATTAGACCATATACCTTGTCCCCTCATACCAGATACCAAGTAAAATTATGTTCTATATTAATGTATGAGGACTTTGTACCCCTCTCCCCTAGGCCTCCTAATCCTACAAACCCTCAAGGAAATTTTGAAATAGCCAAAAACCAAATAATTTAAAACCAAGAAAGAGTTTTGAATTCATACATGAAGTATGAAGGTAATTGTAATTATATAGTATAAAAATAACACTACTTTGGAAATTATAGTATATTTTTTAATTCAACACTTTCATTTTCAATATTTTTTTGTAATAACAAACTAAGGATGCGTATGTTTTTTTTTGAAATCACTCAGGGAAGGAGAACAACTCAAATCCCACTAAAAATAACATCAGGGTGTATTAAATATTTTCATTGGTTTATTCTCTACATTAATATTATTTCTTTCAAGAATGATATTGACTAAGGTTGTGATAAACAAGTGCAAGGGTGTGATAAAAATTTACATTAGGAATTTCCAGGCTTTGTTTTATTTTATTTTTATTGAGTTTTTAGAACGCATAAAGATAAGATATTTTAGAGTCAAATAAATATTTTGGTGTGAAAATTCACTACCATTTTAAGAGAATAAATTGTTTTAAATTCTGTTTTTTAAATTTTATTTTATGAGAATTTTCATTTTTCTTGTATATACTTGAACTAGTTTTTGTAAAACAGATATGAATGTCTATTAAATGAACAATATATCTTATTATTTTTATCTCATTACCAAGATGCATTTTGAACCATATTTAAAAAATTATATCTTGTACCTTATGTACTTAAAATTTTTCATACATGTGTGAAACTATAATTTTCATTTATTATTTTTAAAAACTGTATGATTCATACATATAGATAATGATTAAGGATGTAGTTCATTGGAAATCCACTTAAAACCCATTGAACATCCATCTTTATATTTAACCCTCTTTGATACAAAGAAACTAAGGACTACATGTTAGGTAAATTTTAATAGATGTGAAATATATCTACCTAACCATGTCTTAGAGTGTTTCCTAATATATATTTACATATGTGTGGATGAGGAGGCTTTTTCAGGATATTTTGGGAAGAATTTAATTTTTTTTGGAATATTGTGGGTATCACTTACATTTGTTATGGTAAGTGTAGTCAAAAGTTGAATATGTCATTGTAATATTGTTACCCTCTTCATCTATAATAAAAAAAATGTGTATATGAAATCATTATATACATAAATATATATATACACATGAAAATAAGTATAACAGTATGTTTTTTACATTGATATTCATTTTAATTTATTATGGTTCGCTAAAGATCATGTGAAGATAATGGTAATAATGATACTTTTGGAAGGGAGATGTGTGAAATACATTCATCATGACACACTTATTTAATTTTATCATGAATTTCTCACTAGAGATAAAAGTGATAAATATCAGGAGTTCCAATGACAAATTATTCCAGAAATAATAAAAAAAATATAAAAATGCATTTATTAATAATAAGATTGTTGAAAAATATATTTATGTTGTTTATGAAAAATCACCATGTTTATAGAAAGGTTGAACCTAGTTTTTTATATCCTATAGAAAACATAAAATTCACATAATCGAGTATAAAAATCCTAGCTCAAATGGGATCATAAACCAATTAAGTGTTATAGAAACCCATGTTTCAAAAGTTCCAAATCAATATAGTTGTTCCACTATATTACAATAATTCTTGTAGTAAGTCCATGGAGCTACAATACCCTATCAATGATTCTATCCTACTCTACTATAATAACCAAGGTAGATTCCACACAACTATGATACTTTCTTCAGCATTTATGGTCATCTATTTTATATAATTCAACACTAATCAAATATCTATGAAATTTTGGAAAAGATTAAACTGGTGTACAATACAGCCCCCATTATTTCCTCAAATTTTAATCTAATGAATTGGTTTTCACCATTTTAATAGATAATCATGCGATTTTTTCCTCCTAAAATCCAACATTTCAAACCTACCAACCCATTAACCTCATAATAACTTGTTGCATGTCCACTTGAATGATAACCTTCATTATAAAAGTGGATAACCATGGATCTTGAAAAGAGTATGGTATATTGTGTGTACTCTAGGAATTATAATAACTCTGCATTATATATCCCTAGAGTAATAAAAGACAAATTTATTTGTGAATAAGGTCACAAATGGAGAGTTCGTGATTTGTAAGATTAAAATGAATGAGAAGTGAAGTCAGGAAGGGAGTATAATTTATAGAATATGGGGGATAAAAACCAATAATTAATTAATCATTTGGATAGTTTTTCATTGGATTATGTGTTTGAACATGGAATGGTAATATTTTTTCATGAATTCATTTTCATGTATTTTCGCAAGAGTAAAAAAATGCAAGTGTTAGAGAGAGGGAAATGGAAAAAAAATTCTCTATAATTCTCTTTTTATACATTTTTTATATTCCTTCAAATTTCACAGAATAAGGGTATTTATTATATTTTCAATATATTTGAGTTATTTGGACATCGTTAATGTATGAACTTATTATATTATTTTATTGATATAACTATATTTTTATTTTTAAATTTTGTATCCATACTTTGATTCAAATATTGTTGATGTGTATGTGAAGACCATCTAGATGTGCATAAGAAATAACTAGGTTTTACACCATCTAAATAAGAATAACTCAATAGTTATCATGGTTAGATAATATTCCAAGATTTTCTATTATAATATTCACTGTGTAGAAATGTAAGAATAAATCATTTGAAATACTTGTCACATAATATGGTTTCCATCATCTTGGAAGTTTAATATCTAAATGTGTAAGATTAAACATATAATTACCTTGTTTGAAAAACAATAACTTATGAATGTGATTATTTTAAATATGATTTCAATTCATCGCCATGAAAATAGAACTATCCATGTTTGTAGGATTAAATAAAAATACAAAGTTCCATTTTTGATTAAAAATAATAATATATAAAATGTTTCTAATGGTTTTATTGAGCTGCGTGCATCCGTATGTTTTAGAGGACCCACAACTGTTGCCCAGAATTCTCGTTGTCCAATGGTGGGTGGCATCTGTCAGTTATTCAGGTACATTTTCTCTTTTATCGAAATGGGATGATGGGATGTCAGTTCCTTATTCCGTGGATTGCTCCTCAGAACTCGTTACCTAGTCTGGGACTCCCTTAATGATTACGTCGTTCTTCATGAATCTCATCCCAACATCATATCCTTATGGATGCTGGTTAATTACACTACTTCTGTCTAGGCATCCCAAGGGGTCTTGACATGGTAGAAACCTTCGATCTAAGTAGATGACAACATCCGGCATGTCCAGTCAACTGTGGATGCGTGGAAATTGGGGAACATGTATTCTTCCTCATAAGAGGGCATCTCAAGGGCACAAAACCCGAGGCATCCCACATTGGTCATGGGGTATCCTATGTCGGAGGCATGTCTCTCTGGTTTTTGTCAGCATCCCATGTTTGTCACAGGGTATGTCGCGATTTTAACGTCTTGCAGAGATAGTTACGCTAAAGGAATTTCTTCCGAGGTCTTCCCCAAGCATCTCATGTTTAATATGAGGTAGTTCATGAGTTTCCCATCTTGCGGAGACGCAATGAGAGTGTTCAGAACATACTATAGGGACAGATCAGATTTTTACATCCCTAAGAGGGAACACCTATAAGGATTACTAGATGGATGGATTAGAATGCCCGATGAGGACGGATCTGAGGTGGTGGGTCCCATATAGGGAATATATCACACCATGAAGGATGATCTGGAAACCACTGAGGGCGTATCAAGGAAAATTAACCACAGAATGGGGGACACCAATGTTTACCATTGGCTGAAATTGAACCTTAAGGAGGTTTCCTACATACCCTATGCAGACGAGAGAGATGAAAACCCACCTAGTTCGAATGGAGTGATGAATCAGGGTGTACGTAGAGGATAGAGACCCGATGACATGTTGGGGATTATGCGTCGTTAGTAGCCTGAGGTTTGTTTCACGCTCTAGGGATGACCAAAGATGTGGGTCCCAACAAAGGGGACTACAACGGCTTACCATCGATTGGGGAATATGACAGCATACCATCGATTTGGGATGAAAAAGTCTTTCTGCTGATTGAGGGAAAGTTTAGTGTCATGTAGGAGAAAAGGGGGCATACAGTTTAACATCATGCTGGATGGGGGTGGACCGATGTAAAGTGTTTCAGACCTAAGGGTGTTGGTCACGAACATCGAGGAGGATTCCTACGTACCATTCCAAGGAGGAAAGGATCAATGTCCACGTAGTTCTGGATGATGTTGGTGAGCAAATGTGATGGTTGTTGGGATTGATAGGTGTTGGGCATGAACCTCAGATAGGATTCCTAGATACCTTGCCTTGGCAAGGATCAAAGTACAAATAGTTTGGGATTTTTGTTGGTGAACCGACGTGAAGGCGGTCGGGGCTAATAGGTGTTGGTATTGAACCTCATGAAGGCTTCCTAAATACCTTTCCTTGGCAAGGATCAAAGTCCATGTAGTTCAGAATTATTGTTGGTGAACCAATGTGAAGGGTGTCGGTTCCAATAGTTGTTGGGATTGAACCTCAGAGAGACTTCCTACGTACCTTGCCTTGGCATGGATCAATGTCCACATGGTTCGGAATTGTTTGGAGGTTACACTCTGAGGAGGACCAAATATAATTCCATAGTCAATTCTTACTACTCTAAGACCACATGATTCATCCATAGTGTAAGAAACAAGAGGCAGTAAGGCCCTGACGATCCTAGCGGAAAGGGGCATCCATGAAGGGTGGTGAATGGCGCTAACATGTGGTTACAGTCCCAAGGAGGAAACATGGTCTTACGCATGGTTAGCATTACAGGTGCTAGTATGAAGCGACAATGGTGAATGGGGCTTACATAATGAATCTACCCAGATGCTGCTATGGAGCGACAATGTTGAATGAGACTTACGCAAGAAAGATTCCCAGATGCTTCTATGGAGTGGCAATGTTGAATGGGGCTTATGCAAGGAAGCTGCCTGGGTGCCGCTATGGAGCGGCAATGGTGAATGGGGATTATGCAAGGAAGATTCATGGGTACCTCTATGGAGCGGAAATGGTGAATGGGGCTTATGCATGGAAGCTACATGGGTGCCTCTATAGAGAGGTAATGTTTAATGGGGATTACACATGGACACTGCCCAGGTTCAGCTAAGGAGAGGAAATAATTAATGAGGCATACTTATAGAATCTGACTGGGTGCTGCTAAGGAGCGGCAATGGTGAATGGGGCTTATGCATGGAAGCTGCCCGGGTGCCGTTAAGGAGTGGAACCGGTGGATGGGGCTTACACATGGAAGCATTTCGGGTGCCTCTATGGAGCGCCAATGATGGATGGGGCTTACACATGGATGTTCCCTGGGTTCCTCTATGGAGTGAAAATAATGAATGGGGCTTACACATAGAAGCTTCCTGGGTGATGAAAAGGAGCGGCAATGGTGAATGGGACTTACACATGGAAGTTGCCCGGGTGCCGCTAAGGAGATATAGTAGTGAATGGGTATTAAGCAAGGAAGCTTCATGGGTGCTGCAGTAGAGCGAAAATGGTGAATGAGGATTATACAAGGATGATGTATGGTTGCTGCTATGGAGTAGCAATGGTGGACGAGGCTTATGTAAGGAATTTTCTCAGGTTCCGATAAGGCGCAACAATGGTGGATGGGGCTTACACAAGGAAGCTACCCCTAATGTCTTCCCCATGTATGGACATGATAGAATCCCAACTCACTGGTGGGTCAAGGCATATAATTGAGGTCTACACTTATGTTCTACAACAAAAGTGGGATAACACCAAGGGGCATTGGATTCATTTCAATCAAAGGGAGATGAAAAGTGTGAATCAGATGCCCAACATTCTGAATGCGGTGAGGGTGGCAGGACGATGGAGGATAACTATTGACTATGTTTGAAACACAACATACATATCGTTTTAGAGTGAAATGTGGAAAAACAAAGAGGTTAGACTACTAACCATGTTCAAAAAACAGGACCGGACTCGTAGTATTGTCCAAAGACTTCTAGGGAGTTGTCCCAGAATGGAAGATGAGCCAATACGGTATGGGACCAAGCCGTCAGGGGGTCCCTTTAGACATGAAAGAGTATAAAGATATGAATGTAGGACATGAAAATCATGAGGTCAAGTGATGGAATGTTTTAACAGATTCCAAATCTCTTGATGTTATGAAACTGTAATCATGGAATAAGGTATCTTATGCTTGTATCATAAGCTATATTTTATTTGAAACAAGAGGCATCCTATTATTGAATGATATGGCACGCTACAATTTATAGTCATGTTGAGAGGAATATAATAATATTATTCTTAGTGAATAAGGAATATCTTGTTTAGAAAAAGAGGCATCCTATATTTGGCACATAGGGTGAGTTATAGTTTATAGTCAAGTAGAGAGGACTGTTGGCATCTTATACATAGAGAATAAGGCATTTGTAGTTTCAATCAAGAGGCATCCAATGTTTGTCACATAGGGTGTACTATGGTTTATAGTCATGTAGATAGGACTATTGGCATCTTATGATTTCTGCATAATGCATATCTTATTTGGAGAGAGCGACATCCTATATTTGTCATATAAGGTGTTATACAGTTTATAGTCATGTAGGGAGGACTGTTGGAATCTTATGCTTGGTGGATAAGGCATATCTTGTTTGGAGAAAGAGGCATCTTATATTTATCACATAGGGTTTATTGTAGTTTATAGTCATGTAGAAAAGACTATTGGCATGAAGAGCCTAGCAATGGCTTGTGTTTGGACTTATGCAAAAGGTTCTCTTTCAGGTTCAACCTGTCATATGAGCCATGTGGTTATGTTTTGAGGAGTTTTTTGTGGAATGGTTCAACCCAAAGTGCTCAGGCAATTGATGATGAGACTCTCAACTCAGGAAATGGGAAATGAATGAAGAAGAATATGACAACTCAAGGTGTTTTATATAGTGCGGAGGAGTATCTAAAATCATGGTATTCCATGGGTGGAAGGAGACTATGCAGAAGGTCACAATGGAAAATGATGACATCCCAGTTTGAAAATTTCACTGTGCAAGTCTCCATTTTTCATGGGGGTCAGTGGCGGTATTGGAGGGACCGGCTTAGAGGGCTGGGACTGCAGCCCAACAGTGACCCCAGGCAGTGGGTGCAGGGGCGTAGCCCCTATTTTATAGACCGGTGGGCTTGAAGGTAGGAGCCTCATGAAGGATAGGGCTTCGTGAAGTAGCTTCGTAGAGGAAAGGTGCTCGTGGAGCATAGGGCCTCGCAAAGAAGGTTCGTAAAAAAAAGAAGTTCATGGGGCATGGGGTCTCACGAAGCATGGGGCCTCATGGTTCAAAGAGGCTCACTGAGCAAAGGGGCTCGTAGAGAAAAGGGGCTTGCAGAGAAAAGGGCCTAACAGAGATAAGGACCTCGCGGAGTAGAGTGGATCGCGGAGTAAAGCGGCTCATAGAGTCGACTAGAGGGTGTTCCCTCAAGTTTCTCGTGATTGTAGAGTTGACCATCCTCGATCTTCTCAGCGCTCATGAAGGCTCCGGTCAAGTTCTTTCAAGTTATTCTTAACCGCAGAGTCGACTGTCATCAACCTTCATGGCACACACAGAGGCTCTGGTCAAGTTCCTTTGCTCCACGATCATATAGGGAGCTTCGTGAATGGGCTTCATGAACCAGTTTTCTATCCCAAATTAAAATGTTCATAACACCTAATCCATAACTCTATCTGGGCCTTACTACATGTCAAATAGAATCTTGAAAATCTTCTATTCTCTTGAATCATGTATGAACGCATTTGTAATACTTTGGGGACACGTTTTCCAATGCCGACATAATAATAAAAGGAAACATCAACATGCCACATAGTTTTTGTACATGGCCATAATTTAATTCATACACTCATAAAAGAATGATGGTTTCTCAAATAAATATTTTTCTTATAAATTATACACAATATAAATGAAGAATCTCAGATAGATTATGAAGAATTACTTTCACATAAAATCCATACATACACCACTAGATATAAAATGATCTAAATATTCCATAGAGTGAGGAAGATAAATAGTCAACGTGGAATTAGATCCAAGAGTGAGGAAGTTAAATGAGATCATGGGTTTTAAAACACAGATGCATCCAATGTTTCAAAATAAAGTGATATTTCTCGGTTAAGAGTAAGAGGAAGAACTCATTACATGGGGGATAATATCACTCACATTTGGGATGTGTCGATTCCACAAAATTTGAGAACATTCCCTTTGGAATAATATTCTTGATTCCCAAATTACATATCATTTCTTATTTAACTGTCATTATATAAATTGTAATCATTCCACCATATACATTCTATCTCTATGATAATAAATAACTAATCCCTTCAGGGGTAGAAATATTTCTAGGAAATAGTGTACAGTTTTTCATTATATATATGAATATGTATTAATTTCTATTTTCATGATGATATGTGGTTGTGATTTGTGTGAGGGTACGAATTAGTGATTGTAATTTTTTCTATTATTTCACACATTCCCTTTTTATTTCACTCGAGGACATCCAGTATCTCACTTTATTGTGTTTTCCTTTTATTGATGGGTATGGGTAGCATGGTGGTGAGTGGTCATAAATTTTTTTACCATGAACATTGATCATTTCTTATTGAGGCCTAATGAGATAAGTTTCTAGGTCTTCATTGGATTTTTCATCCACCAAATGTCATATAAAAATACATGGGTACAATATATATGTGATTGTAAAACCCTATACTCTATGATCTTGAAGGTTTAAGAGATAACTAGATGAAGTATGTTGAGTTTGTATATTAAGAAGAGATGGGAATGAGTATAAAGATTAACGGGGAAATAAATATACACTCCTAGTAAATTTCATGAGAAATACATTCCATTATTTATAATATTTAAATATATATTTTATTTCTGAAATTTTATTTTCATACCACCAATAAAACCAATACCAACTATTTTTTAAAATATTTATTAAAAATAATAAATATATTTAAAAGTGAAAAAACATAATAATTATGGGATATTGTAATGGTATACTTGTGATAATACTATATACTTCCATTTTATACACCCTAGGGATATAAAGTTTATGATGAAAAGGTTTATGAAAACCCCTTATCACTTGTTAAGATACATAATTCTATAAAAATGAATTCACTATAGTTATGAATTAATAAAATAATTCATAATATAAAATAATATCTCGCAAAACTTCATACAAATAATCAAATATTAGTAAATAAAATGTTACTAATTACATCATATCACATAAATACTATAACAAATATAAATAAATTAATATATTATTAGTAAATTATTTAAGACAACACATATTGGTTTATTACTAATTTAATTATTAAACTAGAATTTAGAGCATAATACAGTTAAAAAAACACGTGAAGACACACATATCATATCTCTACATTCTTGGATGATGCATGAATACCCCACTACTCACCGAAAATTTTCTGAGATTAATATTTCAAAATATTGTTTATAAATCTCATAAATAAAATCCCATAATACTCAAGTAACCTATAGTTTTTTTGGTTTTTCTCTATATACCCACAAAAAAATAGCCTAAATATAATGTTCCAATACTTAAATATTATCCAACTAACTACAAAATATCAATATCTTAGAAGTTACACCAATCTAATGGTATTTTGTAGCATCCCTTCCCAGGATTATTGTACCGCCGAGGTGAAATGTCACATGGACTCAACTGTACTCCTATATATCCAATGGATAGAAAATAATTTTAAGAGTTTAATTTTATCTCATAGGATCATTTTTATCCATAATATTATATAACATCAATATATCACATGGAGAGTTATGATAACAAAAACATGTAGAAAATATTATAGAAAATATCAATACAATATAAAAAATTTCCCTTAAATAATCATGTATTTAATATAACGAGTCCTGATGTTATAGTGAAACACGAGAACAAGAGTAAAAAAAGTAAAATTAAAAGTACAAAATAGTATGGATAAACCTAAATATGAATCCAAATGCAACCAAAAACAACTTCAAAATGCCTCTTGAAAGATGTTCCAATATTACAAAGGCCCATTTCCATTACATATAATATAATTCATATAATATATATAAACACAAAATGTGTATATATAGGGAGAGAGAAAAAAACACTTGTAGAATTCAATACAACCCTATTAAACCCTTTCGAGTTCTAATGATAAAATTTTTAAATAGTTCCAATATCTAAATAATTTATCATTGTCCTTTTTAGTTTAAAAAATAATGATCTATTTTCCAACTAGGATACCCATATAATCTTATACATGCTTCGACCAATATTGGTATCCATATAATAATGTACCCAAACACAGGGTTCATCATCATATCATTTTACTATCACATATAATAACAAAATCCTTATTCCTGACACAATTTTAATTCATAACACGTGGATCATAAAACAATATCTCAGGTCTCATCATAATACAAGTATCTTCCCAAGTGACCAAATTCATGTAAAGTTTCACAAAATAAGGAGTTCTATAAAAAAATTCACACATCAATTTTTTGATACAAAAGTCAACATTATTTAGATCCATGTTATTTAACTTTAATAAAGTAAACACTGAAAATAATAATACCAATAACCCTAAACAAAATATCACCCTCAAACACATAGTTATCCTCACAAAATTTACACGCTCAATCTCCTTTTTATGTCATTTATACAAATCACAAAATCAAACTATATGAAGTTAAATTTTTCATTTTTATATCAATTATATCCCATTTTTTCATAATTTATATCATACCTATACCAGATTGTACCAAATATAATCCATATGAAAAAATTATAAGAAATGAAAAAACAGTCATGTTCATTTTCGGTTTTTATCCCACATTGTATACTCATCTTCACGCAATTGAACTTCTTTTAATGAAACAATTCCCATGAAAAATTATACAATGAATTTATTAAAGACTAAATAAAATATATATATAAACATTATGAATTAATATAGTATAAAACATATTTTACATATTAATTTCAACACAAACATGTCAATTTTAGCACTTTTTTCTCACAATTGATTATTTTTTAATGATTACATCAATTCAATTTTCCAATTAGGTATTACACTATTTAATTATTTTACAAATACATGAATTTCCAAAATCCTAATAATTAAACATAATATTTTGCAACAAAAATTACTCAAAATAAATGAATTATTATTCTCTAAATATAGAAGTAATTTTATATGAAAATAAACCCACATGAAATTCATAAATAATTAAATTGTTAAAAAATAATATATAATAAAAATATTAAATAGAAAAATAAAAAATAGGTCATCTACTTTGTGATAGAATAAAACATGAAATGAAAAATAAATTTTTTTAAGAACATAAGGAAATACCAAATTAATTTAAATATAGTAAATGAGATGAAATTCTAATGTGAGTATAACTAAACCTTTCCCATTTTTACAATAAGAAAAGTGTCTTAAATTCATTACCAAGATGGATGTTACTACACCAATAGATTCAAATGTCTAATTAAAAATAATAATAAATTTTTCCTCAAAGTTTAAAGATAGAATTATAAATATTATGGAGAATGGGGTTCATCAAATGATCCCCTAAAATAAGATAAATTAAGATTAATGATCAATAACCATGATAGAATTAAGATGTGTATCCCCAATTTAAAAAACAACATAGTACGATAATGGGTACCTGATCACCAACCATCGAGAACAAAGTGCTAGCCTAGGTGTTACACACTACCTCAACCTTCATTGGGCGATTTGTACCATATCGATTATGTCATGCATATAGTTGAAATTATAGTAGGTTCCACCTTTAAACCCCATTATCTTTTCATTTTGTCTCTTCACCCCCCTAAACCAATTCCAAATCAGTCACAAAATAAATTTTATAAAATTAAATTAAATTGACACATGCCTCATTAATCAAGGTCAGCATAAGGATAATTTTTTAACATAAAATTATATTATTAATATAATATGAAGATAATAAAATTCTCTATATATTTTAAAAAAACTACGTTTTAATAAACATATAATTCTCTATTTTTATTATATTTTAATTTTTTATTTAACCTCGCCAATTATATTGATGAGTAAATGATAAAATTATTTTATGAGTTATTAAATTATATTAAAAAAATTAATTTAACCCTTTCATAAATTATTAATTTCTACCATCTAAGTGTAATAATTTTTTTATTATTTTACTGATTTTTTATATTCAAATTATATTAATTAAATGGTTAAAAACATTAAATCATTTTTCTATGATGATGGAAAAGTAAATATTAATAATCATCATTAATAATATATATATATATATATATATATATATATCTATTTATCTTATCCCCATCAGTTACCAAACCTTTTAATTAATATATTTCACAAATAATTTATAACGACCCATACCTTATATACATTGTTATTAATCCATAATTGAAGAATACTTATTATAACATATAACAAAACCATGATAGGACCGTATAGGTATATTTTTTTTAGAAACTGGGAATCATTAACAATTGGTTCATAAAGCATCTACATTGTCTCCCAATTATTTCATCATATCTAGAGTCCCTTTTGGCATATCCTTCTTAATACCCTTCTTCCTGGCCTAGGGAAAAGAAAACATAGAAAAGGGTGATCTCAAATGCCCAGTAAGGTTAAACAAAGGAAATATCAATCATATCATATTCATAAGAACATAACATTTTGAAAATCTTAACCTGCAAAAGAGATCATAATATCATAACATGTGATATATCATAATAGTGAAATGTAATCCCAATAATAATAATATAAAACACGAAACTTTGTGGCATACACACATAATCATAGAAAATCATTTCTTATTAGTAAAGACTCATTTCCAAGACTATCATAGTGGACAATGTCCATTTCTAAACCGAGTTCACTCCTCATTCCAATCTTGTATCACTAAACCGGATTAACTTGTCGTTCCATCCATGTCTATCTCATGAGATATAAATCTTTACCCAATGCATTGTAGGGAGATATAGGTCCCACAAATCTCATAATGAAACCATTCTTATGTGTGCCACAAAATCATAAATCATATATCATAGCATAACCCATGTAATAAAAATGGGATTCTTAAACATGATGCCATCATAACATAAACCATATAAGATAAAAGGACTTCATAAAAATAATTCCATCATAACATAATCAAATAAATTAAGAAAAAGGTTTAGGAACAGAACCCTATATTATCTTATATGGAAAATAATTTTGATAAAACACTTGAAATCTATTCTTGAGGAAAATATCATTTCTACTTCAAAAACATTTTTCCATTCTTAACATGTCATACAATTTTAAAATAAAAGAAGTTATTTAAAAATAAAATTGAAAAATTATAAAGGAATATTGATAGAAATAATGTTCTATGAAATCATAAAAATAAATTCATGCCATATAAGTTAAAAAACCATTGTACTCGTACTTTGGTCAGAAAAGTCATAAAGTACCTCCTACTGAAAATGACAAAAGATTAATTTCATATATTTTAATAAAAATTCACCAATAGTTAAAATGGGATTTAAAAAATTGTAAGAGGATAGATATAATATTACATATTGAGTAAACATGTATGTAGAAGATAAATATGCCATAGTAAATTCTGAATTATAAATAATCTCAGATAAAAATGAGATTTAATGATTTTCCCTTACCTTAGGTCTGATATATTTCATACGTTTCTGAACCTCCTGTATAATGATTTAAATAATGTCCTTAACTTATTACAGATTCATATTCATTGTTATGATATCATATATGATCACATTCATATCTTCTTATTAGTAATATTTCATCGCTACTTTTTATTTGGGTGTTCATTGCTTTATGTTCTAATACATGTTTTGTCGAATAAATTATTATTCTAATTTTTCGGTTATATATACCTAATTTACAGAATGTTATTAGTGTAATATATATCATATTTATTCATTAAATTCATTTATACAATCATTATTCAATGAAGATCATGTAGAATGAGTCGCATCACATCATGGAGATGGTAGTATGTACGTACGTATGAGCGATGATATCATTATTTTGATATTAAAATCATATATATTTAGATGGTATATCATATATACAGAATCATAATAATGTTATATTTATTAATTATATCATTTATACTCATTATCATATCCATACAAATGATGAAATGTCTGAATAACAAACTACACCACGACGTGGAGTCGGTAAGTCGTACGTATGCACGTGTGGTGACTTTTTCATTCATAGGATGGATAAAATAACTGATATGGTTGTACAGTTTATAATAAAATCATAGTATATAGAAGTTACTGGAGTTATTATTTTATAATGGAATCAAAAAATAAAGATGGAAGTGGAAGAAGAAGGGATATTGAAATAGGTGGTGAGATATTTACCTCTTCATCGGGTTCTTCCTTTTGATTTTATCAAAAGGGCTTCTTATATTGGATTTCTGACCAAAAGAAGGACTCTAGGATGAAGGGAAGATATTTTAGAGGATATTTGGGTAGGTTTTGGCCGAAAAAAATGGCTTGGGAGGAGTTAATTTGAGAGAAGGTGGATTTCCCTTTTATAAGAGGGGTGAGGGGAACCATAGGAAAAGATTGAAATATTATTTTATAATAAAGTCATATTCAGTTTATAATGGCTCCAAAGTGACTTATTTAGATGATAGAGTGAGTATGGTTTAAACTCCTCTCAACCAATAGGTTTTAGACAAGTTTAGTTTACCAATTTAACATTATCATTTAGATTTACCTCTAAGTTAAATAATTTAATTTTTACCATGTCTTCTTGTTTTCTTACACAATATGGTTAATAAACATAATATAAGCTGACAATATAACCCATATTGGTTCATTAATGTCATATATATTATTATATAAGTCTTTTGGCCAAACCGTAGATTTTTATAAATATATTTCCAATTAATAAGTTAATATTTATTTTAAAAACTGTTTTATGTCAATTTTGACACTATTTGTTATTTTGTTTTTGATAAATTTATAACAGCATTATTACTTAGAAACAAATTCATCTAACCAACCCTAATATGTTATAGTGTCCTATTAAATTAGTTTAATTTCTAAAAAGTCTTATATTACATTTATTTGGGTATTTATAATATCAATTATGTTAATATTTCATTAATAAGGTAATTACTGCATCATCGTTGTGTCATAAATAAATTAAATTATATAATGTCTAAAAAATATAAAGAAGATACCATTATGTATGAAATATTTTTATATTTCTAATTAATATTTATATTCTAATTTTTCTTATGTAAAACCTTATATTGAAAATGATTTACTTATTAAACTTTGATTTTAATTATTTTAACTCTTCTTTGAATTAAATAATAATAAATGTCTTAATCTAATCCAAGTGGACCTAAATGGTCATATTTTATTCTTAATGTTGTTTTTGGTCTAATTACACTTATCCAATAGAATTATGATATGTTTTAGGTAATAATAATATCATTTTTACCCTTAATTACCCTATTTACTTTTAATCGTGGTAAATAAAAGTAAAACAATATCATTCACCAAAAATTATTTTTATCTTATTGAACCCCATTTTACTCCTTGATATTAACCATGTCTCTTGGATTTTCGAAATTCAACTCACAGAAGAGGTAAAATTATGTATTATGTAAATTTCCAAATTCTCCTAGGAGGTGGGTAAAAGACAGTAAAAAGTTCAATAAAATTTTTATATATATAAAATTATTATAAAATGACTCCAATGAATTACATTGAACTTATATAGTTATTATGTTTCTATTTTGACATAAAAAAATTTTAAATAAAATAAATAATTATTTAAATAAAAAATTTGGTTTTAAACTATAACTCAGTGTTTTTCACTATTCATCAAAAATTGAATGTTTTCAGAAAAATATAAAAAATTCACCCTAAGCTAAGTTTGATCATCTGAATCCAAAAATTAAGTCCATTTTGAAAGATAAAATCTATAAAATTTTAAAAAGTGGGTATTACTATTCATAACGGCTAGTTTATATAATATTTTAATAACATATCATTCTTTTCTGAAACTCGGTATTACATACAATGGAAGCTATCGAGGAAGGTCGCTCTTGCATGTAATGAAAGGCAAGTCAGGGTTGCGTGTAATGGAAGCTTCTTTTGTTGTTCTGTATAACATACTGAAAATATATTTCAGTTATACATTGATCAAAATCTGTATTTGGTGTTGTGTAAAATGAATTTTATTCGAAAGAACTTGAAATTGTGTTCATCAAAAGCCAAGAATAGTGTTGCGTGTACTACAAGATAATACGGTGTTTCTTATAGTGCAAGATAATCTTGGTGAAGTTTACAAAAATAAGACATCAAAGAAATTAAAAGGAATAATTCTCATAAAGTCTCGGGGTGTTACATTCTACCCCCCTTAAAATGAATTTCGCCATCGAAATTCATTGAGGTTATAAATGGTTTTCTACTTGAAAGTTTCTTTCATAGAAACCCACGTTGTAAAAAAGGAATACTAAATCATCATTTTAAAATGTAACGTTGGAAACATAATGAATTCCCAAAGTAACTCATCACTAGGTTTCTACATATGAGAATATAGGTGAAAATAAGGATATGGAAGAGACATCTTACCATCATGTTATGATAGAGAGTGGTAGAGAACTTGTCTTTGAAAAAAGACAACTATCACAAAGCCATAAATTTGTGATGATCTAAGGTAACATCTGATTCATCAGATATGAGGGTACTAAGACAACGTTATTGGTTTTCAATATCATTTCCTTAATGTTGAAAATTTTGAATTAGAATAAATACTTAATTCATTTTGGTACAATCTCGTCATTGGTCATTCCATGAAAAATTTCCACTTCATATATTAAAGAAATGATGTTGAATTTTTCATTCGTTAAGTGTTAGAAGATCATGTGATAGAATGATTGTTTGTTTCATTTGTCTCAAACTGATGGTTAGTAAAAGTTATCAAATATACATAAGTCCATCTATGGTGAGGTTAATCGTATATGATTCCAAAAATATACTTATACTTCATATATCATACCGATTAATAAAATAAAAATAGTTTCTACTAACCATAGACTTCATATAGGCCAGAGGTAGGAAATAAAGGCATGTCTCACTTCGGTTGTGTGTTCGATTCTCGCAATGTTGTCCGACGCGACGGGAATTCTCCTGTCCGGCAGGTTGTACCATTTTCTAAAACTACATTATTATAACATTCCTGTAATAATATTGAAAAAAAATCTAGCCTTAAACAATACTATCTTATATATAACTTAATTCATTTCAATCTCTAGGCTTATCCAAAATACTTCGGTCCAAGATCATAGTATAAAGAAAATGATTACATGAAAGGTCACATAACAAGCACATGAATACCATAATCTATCCCCCATATATCATAAGATATATCTTGTTGGTCACATTCCAAACATGTGAATGCCTTAATCATGTATTCTTTTGAAACATGAATTACCATAGAACCTTAGTGAAAACATGAATGCTGTAAAAAGTTAACTCTTTCCACATTCCAAAATCCCATAATTTCGATATACTGAAACCATGATATCACTTTGTCCTTATATCAGTCATGAGCTCAAGAATACTATCAAACATTTTAATTTCATATTATCCCTTCATTATGTACATATCATCTTCTTTCCAAAAATATTACAATCAATTTTCATGGTTACTCATACCATAAAATTATTGAAAACCACAATATAGTAATAAATATTTCAAAATTCCATAATACTATCAATGGTATTCCATGATGTTATTTTTAAATCCCATTACATAAACACTAAATAATTCTACAACATCATTTTCATACTCAACGTCACAAATAGTGATTGCATGTGAATTCCCTTTTCCCTTTTCTTTAAGAGGTTACTCACGTAGATCATCACTAACCCTTGGATTAGGGCATTGATTAGCATAATGCCCCATTTCCTTGTGCTTGAAGCATTAAAGTGTTGGGGGTGCATTTTCTGTAGTCTTTTCCCTATTATCATCAATACCTACCTTTTTCCCATTACTTCGATGATCAACTGCTCGATGACCTTCTTTTCCAAACTTAAAGCATTTTCTAGTCCCTTTTAGACAATCTCCACCATGCTTCTTTCTACACATTGAGCATAACGAAACAGTCATCTTCTTTTCACCATTTTTTAGAGACTTTTCCTTCAACTCCATCTTTCGTTTCTTGACAAAACCATGTGATGGATATGTTACACCAACTTCCAGTTCTACCTTTATAGCACAATGCAGAATTTCTTCATAGCTATTTAAGTTTCTTATAGCTAATGCCCTTCGAACACTTTGTTTTAAGCCACTGAAGAATCGATCGATCTAACTCTCAGGTTGGATAATAATTCCTGAAGAATACCTTTAAAGTCTTGCAAAATTTTCTTCATAGGTTCCAACAGATTCATCATCCTTTTTCTTTAGTTCATAAACCTCCTTCTCCATATTTGTTCGAAGAAAACGAGGGAAGAACTTATTGAATAATATGTTCTTGAACTCATCCCATTCCATGGACTCAATTTCATCACTTTTCCTCGTTTTATTGATAAGATTACACCATTGATCAGCTTCACCTTCCAAATGATATACTGCTATGATGACTTAATCATGTTCAAAACATTAAAGAACTGAAAATATCTTTTCAGGGGTACTGATCCATTGTTCAGCCACTAATAGATTAGTAGACCCGTTTCATGAGGGAGGACCCTACCTCATGAAGGATTCAACAAAATGTTTCTCCTTGCTTTTCATTTTTGGAGGTCCTGCATGATTCATAGCTTGAGAAAGTTGTGTGAGGATGGCTACAAGATTTTTCATTCCATCTCCCATAATGTTTGGTTGCTCAGGGGGACAATACTTGCATTGCCCGTCGCATTAAGAATTAACATGGTTCCTTCGGGTTCCATCCATTGACTAAATCGAAGAATCATAGTGTGATAAACACTATTCATAACAGGAGAACCACATAATCAATAATAAAATTTCACACTTAAGATCTTATCATAGGTTATTCATGGCCATTTCTAAAACACTAATATTGTATTCTATGCTTATACATATCCGTAGGGTACATACTAAGGCTTTCACATCAAATCTTCCAAAGGTTGACTATACCTTTACTCTGGTACCAACTATAACAACCCATATATTACATAAATTGTTATTACTTCAGAATTGAATCATACTTATTACAAAATATAAAAAAACCATGATAAAACCGTATAGGCATAGTGTCTTTAGAAACTGGGAAACATAAACAGCTAGTTCATAAACCTTCAACATTGTCTCCTGTTTATTTCATCATATCTAGAGTCCCTTTTGGAATATCCTACATAATACCCTTCATCCTGACCTGGGGAAAAGAAAACATACAAAAAGGTGAGCTCAAATGCTCAGTAAGGGTAAACAAGGGAAATATCAATCATATCATATTCATAAGAACATAACATTTTGAAAATCCTAACCTCCAAAAGAGATCCCAATATCATAACATGGGATATATTGTAGTAGTGAAATGTATTCCCAATAATCATAACATAAAACATGAAACATTGTGTAATACACACAAAATCATAGAAAATAATTTCTTATTAGTCACGAATAATTGCCAAGACTATCATAGTGGACAATGTCTATTTCTTAACTGAGTTCACTCCTCATTCTAGTCCTGTATCACTAAACCAAATTAACTTTTAGTTCCAGCCATGTCTATCTCATGAGATATAATTCTTTGCACAATGAATTGCAGGGAGATATAGGTCCCACCCATCTTATAATGAAACCATTATGATGTGTGCCACAAAATCATAAATCATATATCATATCATAACACATGTAATAAAAATTGGATTCTTAAACATCATGCCATCATAACATAAAACATATATGATAAAAGGACTTCATAAAAATAATTCCATCATAACATAATAAAATCAATGTAAAAATAGGGATAGAAACAAGAACACTATATTATCTTATATGGAAAATAATTTTGATAAAACACTTGAACTACATTCTTAAGGAAAATATTCATTCTACTTCAAAAACATTTTTACATTCTAAACATGTCATAAAATATTAAAATAATTTAATTTAATTAAAAATAAACGTGAAAACTTGTAAAGGAAGATTCGTGGGAATAATGTTCTATGAAATCATAAAAATCCCTTCATGTCATAAAAGCTAAAAAAACATTCTACTCGTACTTTGGCTGAAAAAGTACAAAATTACCTCGTACTAAAAACAACAAAATATTCCTTTCATATCTTTTATTAAAATTCACTAATAGGAAAAATAGAATTTAAACAATTGTAGGAGGATAGAAATAATATTACATATTGAGGAAACATGCATGCAGATGATAAATATGCATCAGTAAATTCTAAAGTATAAAAAATTTCGGATAAAAATGAGATTGTGAGATTTTCCCTTACCATAGGTCCGATATCCATCATACGTATCTGAACCTCCTATATAATTACTTAAATAATTTCATTTACTTATTAAAGAATCATATTAATTGTTATGATATCATATATGGTCATATTCTTATCTTCTTATTAGTAATAATTCATTGCTACTTGTTATTCGGGTGTTCATTGCTTTATGTTATTATACATGTTTTGTCGAATAAATTCTTATTCCTATTTCTAGGTTATAGATACCTCATTTAAATAATGGAATTAGTGTAATATTTATCATATTTATTCATTCAATTCATTTATACAATCATTATTCAATGATGATCATGTAGAACGAGTCACATCACATCGTGGAGACGGTAGGTCGTATGTACGCCCGAGAGATGATATCATTTTTTTGAGATTAAAATAATATATAATTGGACGGTATATCATATATAAAGAATCATAATAATGTTATATTTATTATTTATATAATTTATACTCATTATCATACCCATCCAAATTATGAAATGTCTGAATTAGAAACTACACCACGACGTGGAGTGGGTAAGCCATACGTACGCACGTTTGGTGACTTTTTCATTCATAGGATGGATAAAATAACTAATATTGTTGTACCATTTATAATAACATCACAGTATATAGAAGATACTGGAGTTATTATTTTGTAATGGAAGCAACAAAGAATGAGGAAGTGGAAGAAGAAAGGATCTTGAAATAGGTGGTAATATATTTACCTCTTCCTCGGGTTCTTCCTTTTGATTTGATAAAAGGGGCTCCTTAGGTTGGATTTCTAAGCAAAGGAAGGACTATAGGATAAAGGGAGGATATTTTAGAGGATATTGGGCAGGTTTGGGAAGATCCAAATCACTTGGGAGGAGTGAATTTGAGAGAAGGTGGAGTGCCCTTTTATAAGAGGGGTGAAGGGCACCTTAGGAAAAGATTGAAGTATTATTTTATAATAAAGTCATATTCGGTTCATAATGGCTCCAAATTAACTTATTTCGAGGCTAGGGTTGGGATGGGTTTAAACCATTTCAACCAATAGGTTTTAGACAAGTTCAGGTTACCATTTTAAAATTATCATTTAGATTTAACTCTAAGATAAATAATTTAACTTTTACCGTGTCTTCTTGTATTCTTACACTATATGGTTAATAAACATACTATAAACTACCAATAGAATCCCAATTCGTTCAATAATGTCATATATATTACTATATAAGGCTTTTTGGACCAACATTAGATTTTTAGGAATAGAATATCAATTAATAATTTAATAATTCTTTTAAAAACTCTTTATGTCAGTTTTGACACTATTTGGTATTTTGTTTTTGATAAATTCATAAAAGCATTATTAATTCGAAAAAAATCATCTAACCAACCCTAATATTCTATATTATCCATGAAAATTATTTTAGTTCTTAAAAAGTCTCAAATTACATTTATTTGGTTATTTATAATATAAATTATGTTAATATTTCATTAATAATGTAATTAATATATCATCATTGTGTCATAAATAAATTAAATTATTTAATGCCTAAAAATTATAAATAAAATACCATTATGAAGGAAATATTTTTAGATTTCTAATGAATATTTATTGTAGAATTTATGTTTGGTGTATCCTTATATTAAAAATGTTTTACTTATTAAACATTGATTTTAATTCTTTGAACTCTTCATTGAATTAAATAATAATAAATGTCATAATCTAATCCATGTGGACCTAAATGGTCATGTTTTATTCCTAAGGTTTTTTGGTAGAATAAAACTTATCCAATAGAATTAGTAGATGTGTTAGGGTAATAATAATATCATTTTACCCTTAATTACCCTATTTACATTTAACCGTGGTAAATAAAAGTTAAAAGTTACTATTCACCATAATTTATTTTTATCTTATTAAACCACATTTTACTCCTTGATATTAACCATGTCGCTCAGAATTTTGAAATTCAACTCACATAAGTGTTAAAATTATGTTTTATGTAAATTTGCAAATTCTCCTAGGAGGTGGGTAAAAGACGGTAAAAAGTTCAATAAAATTTTTATATATCTAAAATTATTATAAAATGACTCCAATGAATTAAATTCAACTTATATAGGTATTTTGTATCTATTTTGACCTAAAATATATTTAAATAAAATAAAAACTTATTTAAATAAAAAATTCGGTTTTAAACTATAACTCAGTGTTTTTCACAATTCATCAAAAATTGAATGTTTTTCGAAAAATACCAAAAATTCACACAAAGTTAATTTTGATATTATGAATCCAAAAATAAAGTCCATTTTGAAAGATAAAATTCATAAAATTTCAAAAAGTGGGTATTACTGTTCATAACGGCTTGTTTGTATAATATTTTAATAATATATCGTTGTTTCGTGAAACTCGGTATTGCGTACAACCCAAGCTATCAAGGAAGTATTCTCTTGCGTGTAATGCAAGGCAAGTCAGGGTTACGTATAGGAAAAGATTACTTTGGTGTTGTGTATAACATACTCAGAATATAGTACAGTTATACATTGATCAAAATCTATACTTGGTGTTGTGTAAGATGAATTTTACTGGAAAGAACTAGAAATTGTGTGCATCACAAGCCAAGAATATTGTTGTGTATACTACAAGCTAATAAGGTGTTGCATATAGCCCAAGCTAGTCTTGGTGAATCGTACAACAAAATAAATCAAAGATATCAAAAAGAATAATTATCATAAAATCTCGGGGTGTTACATAATAGATTCTAAAATATCATAATTTATTATAACACCATGATAAGGTTTTTTATTTTCTTTATTTTATTCATGCTTCAAATTTTCTTAATTAAGCTCTAAAATTAATTAATATTTTATTCATTACATTAAATGAAAAAATTTATATACACGTAATGTATACAATATAAATAACGTCAATTATATAAATAACTAAATTAAAATTCCATATTATTATTCTAATTCTAGTGTATTTCATTCCTCAAGTAAACCTTTTTCATAAACATTTCACTCACAAAAATGATAATCCTATAATAATAAAATGAATCCTAGACCATGTTTTTGAATAATATACTAATATATAAAAGATTTCTCATATCCTTGGGTATGGATAAATTATTTAAATGTGTTAAAATATTAAAACAAGTGAAATATTGTTTTTTTGTTTCTTTATTTAGTGATATCGTTGAACAAGTTTGTCTCCATTAGTATGTTTTCAATATTAATATAATGAAGGGATTTAAATGTTGAAATCTATTTTCACATGCATGCCATGATGTCAAAGTGATAGTTTTTAACAACAATATCGTAAATCTATAGACTTATTATTTTGTAATAATACATATATAATATAAAAAATTGAAAATAAATAACAAAATAATAAAATAATAACATAATAAAATAATAAAACAATTTTGAAAATATTTTAATATTAAGATCAAAATTCAATTCATGATTTCAAGTCTCTATTTTTATAAACCAAAAACACTAATATATAACACCAAGGTTGGATATTTTCCCAATACAAGAAATTATAGTGACTCTTCAATGGTAAAATTTGGAGGAAGGAATATGAAACACAATTGAGAACCCCTCTAATAAGAAAAACTAGAAAAATATCTTGGCCATGAAAAACTAGAGGACACTCTCCTAGATGAGGGAAACCAGATAACTCTAAGAAGAAACTTATCATTCTATCAATAGGTTGAATACTGAACCCTTACTCATTTTTATTTATATATAGAGGGGAATTCAATATATTCTAAGGAATTTGATAAAAAATAAAAAGCAAGGTTGTGTGATAAATTGCCTCCAAAGGACATCTAAATAATTAAATAGATTCCAATAGTCGCTTAAGTCAAAAACCTCCTTGGGAGTTGAAATAATATTCCAAGAAATGGGTTAATAGTGGGAAAAAGGTTCTAAAGTTTCCCATTTCAGTATGCATATAAATATCCTTTGTGTAATTGTCCATAGAATCCCATTACAGTAACCCCACGCCTAAGTCTCTTTCAGGATTTACAATTTCATCATCTTTAAGAATTAATAAAATAAATAAATAAATATTTATATTATAAGAAAATTTTAATTATTTAATTAAATATTTCTTATATTTAAAACAAAAATAATTTTTGTGTTTAAAATAAACAAAAATATATTTATGTATAGATTAATCACATTAGTCTAAATACCCTAATTATATTTATCCTATATTAAAAGGAAAGGTCCCTTTGTATTGTTGGTAATAATCATGAATCTAATTCCTAATCATAGAACATGAGTGGAATATTATAAAACATCATATTTACCCTAATTAAAAAAGGTTTTAGTGTGATATAATACTTCACATGTATATTTGTTATATTCAGTTTTTAATTATATCTAGATTAGGAATGAGACTAAGATAATGTATATCCCATATCACTTATCTACTTTTATGAATTTTTAATATGATTTATTATTATATAATCATATATTATGCAATTAGTTTGGCTTGTACATGAACATAATTAATGAAATGGTAGATCTAGGGATTATATCCATTCTTCTATTCCTTGAGGTGATTCCCAAACCCGATGATTCCCCTCTATACATCAGATGGTGGAAGCTTCATCGATGTCTTCTTATCCGGCATAGGTGTGACCCTTCCCACCCATTCTCAAACCATATAATTTACCTACATTCTATCTATATTAGTTGGTCTGAAGGTCCTAGATATATTAAATGGCTCTCCTCAAGTCTCAATTATTACCTAAAATTCAACAAAGCCTCAGGTTGTAAAGATCTGAATCTGGTATCATGATTTAGGTCTCACTAACCTATGTTTGATATGTTTGACATGTATTTCATTGCATCTTGGGGTTTTCTAAAACACATAATACTTGGTATTCTTGAAAAATGACATATTATGGTCTATTTCTCATTGATATAGGACTTGTTTATTTCCATCTCAATAGATTCACCTAATTATAATGTAAATCCCTTTTATTTATTTTGGTGGTGTTATGAATTTAATATGAAGAGGGATAATCTTACCACAACTATGTGGGTAGGTTTCCTCGAACTCCCCCTACAATTTCAAAATACACATATTTTATATTTTCTAGGAAACATTTTTGGTCGATATTTATGTACGGATAGTAGAGAGGGTTCAGTGTGTCACCCAACCCCCCCCCCCTCCCCCACACACACAGACACATTTTTATTGAATTGAATGAATCCAGGTAACCAATTGAATAACTTCAGATCACTGTTTGGATATAGTATCAATGAAAAAAACCATTTTTCTTAAATATTGGACATACTAATGTATGTTGTGAATGAATTTTGGTCACCATCCTTCATTATGTCATTGAGGATTTCAACAGGAACATGGATCTTATGATTCTAGGTTTTAATAATCTAATTGAGCTATAAAGGCCACTTCTTTAACTATAGACTGGTTTGTTCATTGTTAGGCAATTCAATCCAATTCCAACCGGGTGGCGGTGAGACCCTGGAATGCTAATCAGAATGTTACCAAATTTTTCAACCATTTGAGGAATGATATCATCCATTACATGATAGTAAATGATCCTTAGAAATCAGTGGTAAAAGAGGTAGTGGTTGTGGTCATTGAATCTTACCTCAATACTTTTAACTCTACATCATATTTAGGGTTGGTTCACTTTGGAATTTCTTAGAATCTTGAAATTTCATTGTTTGTTTCAAAAAAGAGAGGCTTTATGGGTTGTTAGGTTTGAGAGTGCTCAATTAAAAACCCATAGGGATGAGAGAAAAATGTAAAGGGGTCATTTCTTAGAATTATGTTGACAATGATAAATCTTGGTAACTCGATTGAACCCTAAGGAACTCAAGATCTGAACATGGATAAAAGTGAACTAGAAAAGGGAGGGATCTGTAAGGAGGGACAAGGATTTCCAAGGGATGATTCAATCAATGAGATATCTAGTCTTTTTTTTGGTGATAGTTTGTAGGAGTACCACATTAGAGGTAAATACATCATAAGGTGGAAAATGGGGGAATGTTTCTTAGGACTCGAGAAGATGCATTCTTTCCAAGGAGAGGATATAAATGAGGAGGAAGGATTACTTATACCTTCCTAATGCAATGAAGATAAGGTCAACCTCAAATTAAATATCCAAGGAGATGATAAGTTCCTTCACTTCCATTGATAAGGAAATTGAAGGTGGGTATCCAAAATTAAAAGTAACGATATATGAGATAAAGGTAGTTAATAAGCTATGGTGGGGAGACAATATTGTATTGTTTTACAACAAAAGTATGTCCAACACAATTTTGAGTGTTACCATTAAGGTTAGGCCATCACCAGGTATTTTAAAAATATTCACCAAAGGATATGGATTACATTATTTCTATTATTTACCATTTTCAAGGTAACTCTGAAGACGAGGATCCTAATAACGGTGAGGTCATGTCTGAAAAAGCCATTCTCCACAATGGTTCCCTGACTAGTTCGCAATGGGAGATATGAGTAGGGGATTCAATAAATGGGAAAACACTGGATCTTCTTATCTATTCAGAGTAAGAAAAGGTATAGGATGATCTTTTGATTCATGCCACACCATATGGGGGTTGAGAGGATGATGGAAATTTTGATACTTATGGATACTAACTATGAGAAAGATGGATGGATTAACAAGATATATATTATACTAATGAGGGGATTAAATTAAGTGAAGATCAATATAGAGAAGTACATTCAATCTGGGGAAAAGAAGGACTGTCAAATTAAAAAATTTATAAAGGATGATTCAGAAACATAGGTAACCAACCTCTCCTAGAAATTATGTTGTAAAAATCATTATAAGAGGCATAAGTTCTTTTTAAATGATTCTATGATATTATATAGTGTCTATATTCTTGAATGAAACTATGTGGTTCGCCTGTTTTTCTCGAATATTGTTTTGATAGTATGAAAATTAATTTCCAATCATCCACTTACTGAAAACCCAATATAGGGATACAATTTCATAACCATTGATATTGGTAGGAACTAACAATATTGGTTAATAAAATCCATCTTCATTATTATTTCCATATTTTATTACTTTATATTAATCCAATTCTCAAATGAATTAATATAGGTATAAAATCATGGAACAATATAAATAGGTAATCTATTTAGAAGCCTAAAATAAAAATATATATAATGAATGTTAACATATATAACACCAATGAAACATATATGAAAATCCATGCGGTGTATATCAAGCTGGTATATTAGAATAAAATCACACCATCATATATTATATGGGTGATTATTTATATATATATATGAATGTGATCCTAATCATTCAAATGTTTACATATAATCACAACCCAATGTGATGATTAACAATTAGTTGTAATGTTATAATATATATATTTCATGGTTTTTATCTTTTCATCTCCCATGTTATATGAAATAAATATAAATTAATGGTAAATAATTACCTTCAATATACATTACATGATAGACATATTTGTTAGATAAAATATATGTGATATTTTCAAGTGATTATTTTTTACTAAATTAGATGATATTTGTTATTTTTTTAGTTTTTAAGGATTTATGGAAGGGATTTTCTTCTAGATAAGTTTTGAGGGAATCAAAATAAAATTGTGGAGAGTAGTGTGAAATAGAATCTACTATTCCATGGTGGTAAATGGTTCATCACCATAGAAACACCTTAGTAGAAACACCATACTATAAATGGACATAATAATGATGGAGTTGTGGTCCATTATGGAAGAAAATATTAATCTGAACAAGTAAAGGTGTTAGGTTGAGGATACAATCCCGTAATGATAATGATATTATTGAATGGGTTGTGAAACAAATATGAAATGGGGATCATGAGAAATAGATGCTTATGTCATGGTTTATAATAGAGAATAAAACAATGTGGTTAATGATTACTAATACACAAGGCATTCAAGGTGTAGAAATTTTCAAATTAAATTTAAGTCTCATGTACCATATATTAAGGAATGCTGCAGGTTTTTACATGAGTATCACTAAAATGGAATATTAATTGTTGATAAAGTGAGATAGATGTTGAATTTAATAGATTTTGAGTTTTTTTGGGTAGACCACTCCATTTAAAAATGATTAGTATTCTATGGTTGTTAACTAAAATATGAATCCAAACAGATATATTGATGATGTAAATGTCATAGTGGTTTGAATATATGAGATTCAGAAAAAATAAAATTTAGGACTTATTTATTGGTCAATAAAGATAAAAATTCATGAAATACAGATGCATGGTATAAGCCACATTGGATATCTAAAATCCATCTTGAGATGTAAATTCTATCATTTGAATTCACATATCTCATATATTTTGTAAGATTAAATCTATTGTTTTGGAATTTTATTGGTGACATCGCACTCAATTCTTGAATTATATCTTTGAGGTATTTAACTTGAAATTAAAGAGGTAAGTGATTGGAAGATTTGAAAATATATTCGTTAACACTCTTATCTATAAAAATGACACTTTTTATATATGGGGTATAGATTTTAAATGATTGGTTGATGAAGTGATATTAAAGTGTTGTAAGGTCTATTTGTGCATCTGAACATCATTCCATTGTTAAAATTAAAAATCATGGGATTAATGGAGATGAATACAAAATGAGTTAATCTTTAATTGGAAGATACAATGGTGACATACACATAATGTTTGATTGAACATCTTTTGGTTAATGTGGATAAATTTTACTTTTCAATGGATTTTCTTCTGATTGTGATGTATGAAAGGAAAACACTAATTATACAAGTAAGACCACTTTTAAAAATAATAAGGGCCTTCATTGATGTTAAAATTGGGTAGTTATCTTTGAAAATTATACATAGGAATGTAATGTTTTAAATTTATAAAGTGGTGAATAATTTTGAAGGAGGGAATGGGGAATTATGTGAGGATTTTAGTAATGTTTCTCAGATAAAAGAATGAGCTACTGTATTTGTGATTGTAAAAAAGGAAAATTAAAAAAAGGAAAAATAGGGTTTCATGAGAATATTATGGATTTTGGAAAAACTTCTGAGAATGATCATATTAAATAGGGCCAAAAAATATTTCCATTCCAAGAATTAACATTATATGTTTTAGGATTAAGTAAATATTTTCTTATTGCTCCCATCGATATTGATAAGACTCTACATTACTGAAAAGTTACGATTTTTTTTATGAAATGGTAGAAGTCTATATATACTGATCATTATCACGTTATACAATTCATTTGTCTGCAATGATTAATTTTTTTCCATTATTATGTTATATAACATGATGAGGTCAATTTTAGCTAAGAGACAATAAAAAAAGTGCACATGCAAGGACACCTTTTTTTGGATTTTAGAGGAATTAGTTCTTATGAATTATTTTTTTGGATTTTTAAGAGTAAAATTAAATCACCTTATCTCTGTGAGTTTAATAGAATGGATTGTGTAATTTCACAAAAATATTTTAATTTTTATCCCCAAATATATAATTAAGGAAGGAATAAGAAAAAATAGGGGATGTAACAATGGTTATTGGAGTGTTATTATAAATTCCCTATTAATTTTAATTACCTATACTTTTTATCAACTTTTATTTTGTTAGGGTTTTCAATCTTCATACCGCAAAATGATTATTTTCTATATTTTTGAGCTATGATGAAAACCATTTCATAAGAATACCATTATACATTGTTTTAAATATTATTTTTCATGAAAATTAAATAGAACAATATATCTAATAAATATTATATAAAAAAATTTCAACAATAAATGTATAATGATGAAGTTAATGTATGAGTGGAGAAGTTGTGTGAGATATTGGAAGTATCTAATAAACACAGAAATTAGATCATTCCCATTAATAATAGGTAAAGTATATTCAAATATGGTTATATTTGAAATATAAATGGTTTATCACATGGTGGGAAAGGATTTTGGATTATCTAGACTCCATAGAGTATATTTATTGATAGGTTCTAAAGAAAACCCTTTAAATTAGATGATTATATTTTTGTACTCTATATAATGACATGAAAAGTGATAATATAGTAATTCTATTATTGTATATACTTGTTTCAAATATATGAATTGTGAGATGTAGTAAATAGATTGATCTACTATTATACCCAATGTTATATGGATAGTTTATTTGAGATTTATGACCCCTGATTTGATAAAATTCCATCCTAGTTTGTTGTTGTAGATGTAAAATAAAATTATTGTTGAATAACACTTCGATGAAGTTTCATTTAAGTTGGAGTTTAAAAGAATTTAAATTCTAAATAATATACAACATAGAGTTTTTAATATGTTGAATGTCCTTCGGAAGAGTGTTGAAGAGTTTAACGAGTTCATATATAATCCTAAAATAGTTTTTGGAGTTTTTATATGATATTGAGAATTGATGGATGTAATATAAAGTTTTCATATATCTTATGGAAGAAATTATATTTTTGGATACATATATAAGTTCATCGGGCAGTCAACTATGTGTAGTCTATCCACAACCTCATGGATTTTTAAGGGCTTATACATACAATTTATTTTTCTACAACATATTCATTAAATTTATTTCCATATTTTTATTTGATCCATTGACCACATCATTGGTCGGTGATGTGTTCATGTGATTGATATGTCTATAGTAAGTTTCTTGTTCATGTGGTGATTCCACATGATCTATTCTCACTGTCAGTTATTTTTTAATGTGTTCAATCATCATACAACCACGAGTATATATATTCCTCATGGATTATTTTAATTTCATCACATTCAATCCTTGGATTGAACCTCACTATCAATCCAATACTTTGAAAAAATGTGAAAACGCTAGAAACTGAAAATGAGGAATTCTATATTTCATAATACAATGATTAAATTAAATGGTATAATAAAGGGGGTATTAATTAGCGATTTAAATATCATAAACACGTATATGGGGTTATGATTCATGCATGAAAACATATATATTTTTATCGTGAATATTGGTAAAAGTATTTACATGTTGTACAAGTTCAACGACATTTAAATGTTATTTAATGAAGACAGCTCCAAATTAATTCGGAATCATTTTAGTTGATGTCGGAACTATTATATCATGATCCAAATATCATTATTCTCTTATGATCCATGATTCAATATTTGGTTAATGGATGATTATATGGAAATGAGATTTGACAGATTTTATTTATGTTTCTATTTTCAAATTGAACATTTGAAAATCACTATTTGGTGATTGATGATATTTATAAATATAAAGATTCATGTTTTTTATTAATTAAACTCAATATTATAAGGAATTAATTGATTTAATCTCGACTAATTAAATTAAGGAATCAAAACTACAATCCAATGGTAGATATCATTTAAATGACTACACTGGTATTTAATAAATCTCACAAGCTATTAGAAGATGAACCAAGAATCATTTGAATTTTTTTTTTTGATTTATCATTTATCTATAGAGAATATTTTCTATTGATTTTACTCAAATAATAATTTCATAGGGTTGGGTTGATTCTTCTATACAAGTATGTTAAAAATTTAATGTGTTGTGATATAAGTAGGATGAAGATGATATCAAGTTAGTATAGTGGGAAAATATGAGATGACTATTTTAATAGAATGTTATGAAGAGAAATATATTGATGACAACTAAAATATCCAGAAGACTCTAGAATGTTTCATTCATCAATATAAAAAATGAGAAATAAATTAAAAGGAAAAATAATGGTAATCTATAAATTTTTTAGGAGATAATTATTTAGAAGACAAAAGAATATTGAGATCATTGGAGAAACCTACATACAAAAAAGTGAGAGAGATTAATTAAGGATAATTGTAACCAAATTAAATAAATATTTTTATATTTTAAAATTGGAAAAAATAAATGTCATTGACCTATATAGAAAGGGAGAAGTGATGACTGTTTTGTGGTTTCTTATATCATTTGAGACTAAAGAGAATAGAGAAAATACTACGGATCTCAATGAATAATATTAATAAATAGGATCTATGTTTTTAACAAGGATTTACTCTAGTTGGGTATTGATTCTAAGGTAATAATAAGGGGTTACTATGATAGTTTCATTTGTGGAACCTAAAGAAGAAGAAGAATTAAGGACAAGACAACATATAGTACTTAGTACTATTCATTTGTCTTAATTACTTCATATAATGTGGATATGATAATTTTTATTATTATGGGAGCTTAATGAGTTGAGTTATCGTGTGAAAACATAATTAATAAAACCAATTCAATAGTGCTATAAATTGGGATACATTTTCAATCTATATTCATAAAGATCAGTTTAAAATTCAAAAAAATGTTGTGAGAAGATGTATATTGGGTTTGGTTGATGATGGCACAACATGTTTTGATCTATGATCCTCTTCAAGAGTATAAAAAATATATAAATAATAATAGATCGGATTCTAGTACAAACATGTTCAGTATGATTCTATGAAATTTATAATGGGATGCTAATGTACATGGTTACATGATGAAACTTGGAAAAATATACTTGGGATAAAGATAATATTTTAATAGTTAATCTATGCTTTGAAAATTCCACAATGAGTATTTCTTTATACCAATCCTTTGAAATACTATGTCATACCTTTAATTTAAATAATCGATTTCATTAAGTTGTTACATGAATGTATAAAAAATCAAAGTATCTTTTTTCACTAATAGTAAACAAATATATAATTCTAAATGGGGTTCCAGTAGACTTTGAAATTTACTAAAAACTATTAAAATCCTAATTCTCCCCTACTTAGGTGTCTTCACATATCCTATTGGGAATTTTATATTTTATAAGTGCTAATGTTTCATCTAATTTGATATGTTTTGATGAACTATGGAATTTAATTTTTTTAAAGAAGTAAATATTTGAGATTCTTGATGTGCCTTAGATTTATATATTATAATCTATTCTAATTGTGTATAGTTATATGTTCCTTCCAAGATGATTAAAATTATATAGAATAATAAAACTAATAATTCCTGAAATTTCTCAAGGAATAAATATGATAAACCATTTCTTTATGGTACTATGAATGATAAGAAAATTGTTGAATCAGTTTATCAAGATTACTTTGAAGAAACAACTTTAAGATAACAGAATATTTAGTGCTTATAAATTTTAAATCACGTAGTGATTTATATTTAGAAATTAAATAGTATATTTAAATAGTCCCCATTAAACATCTTTTATCCATATTGACGCATGGTTATAAACTATAAGATGAAAATTCATTCCTATAATAGGAGGAAAATGAAATAAAATATCCATTGAAAATAAAGTTTGGAAAATATAACACTCTCTAAAGACTGATTAAATAAAATTTTAAATTATTTATACATTGAAATGAAATAATTCCATTGATAGATAAGTAATTTTGAAGAGCTTCTTGTGAGAATGTTTTTATTGAAGACGCGATTTATTCACTAGAGAGAATCATATAATATCCATGAATGTCAATGAATCCTAGAAAGACTTGAAAGACAATAGAGTGAACGATATGTGGAGATCATTAGTGGAAGAAAAGAAGTTTCATGATTATAATATTCATATTTTCATGAAATCATGGTAATTTAGGTTTATAATATTTTTGGATGAAAAGAACCCTCTAAACCTGAATTATCTAGATAATGAGATTAAACTAATGAATATGGAGTTATTCATGATGAAACATCCCAAATATTTGAGAATAAGTTTTATACAAATCATGTTTTATGGAATAAGTTTCCCTTGTGATGGACTCTATCTAGTTGTAAAGATATCTTAATAAACATTGGAGAAGCATTCACCTCAAGCACATGGAAGAATATCACTCATTGTTCTGTAAAAGTTACATGCAATAAATATATTTTTTTAAAACAGATGTTAAAAATAAAAATTATATATATGGGTGAAAAACATTTAGAAAATATGACCACAATATAAATGGTAGATCTGAGTATGTGTAGGAATATAGTGCAAATTGTTTCTAAAATTTCATAATTATAGTTGTAAATTCAATATGGGAAAAATACTAAAATAGTAAAGATAAATAGAATTGTAGGAATATTTTTATATAGCTAGAGGTTTTTAAACATGGTAACAATGTGTTCAAATAATGGGTCATCATTTAAAAGTGGTACATTGATATGATTCAGGCGAGTAATGATTAAATTAAAAACAATATTATTAAATAAAATACATATAAAATGAAAGGTTTATCTTATAAGAATGTATTTGTATATATATAGAATTTCTATATAATGTAAAACATTGTTAGTTACCAGTTTTTTAAATTAAACTCTAATACTTCTAGGTATAATTCTTATATTGATGTTATAAAAGAGATACCATCGACTAATAATAAGGATATAGAATAAATTGTGACTAAAATGGGAATGAATTATAAGAACAATTTTATTGATAATGAAACTCCCATGAAGAAATAGAATAAAGATGAGATGTTTCTCAAGGGTGGTGAGTCTAAGATGAATGGAATTGTATATGGAATGTGAAATCTAACTGGACACATTCCAAATAAGTGCATGACTTCTCTACCAGATTATATGGTGTCATTTAAGAAAATGGAGGATGTATCATTGGTACCTAGTTATAAATATAATGTAATGAATAATTTCATACCAATTATGATGGAAGTCTATTCCCCTAATTATATAATGATAATATGCCTATAATATCATTAATAATCAAGGATATTATAGAATCATAACGTAATGAAATTTCTATTTTAGATCAAATAATGATGTTATTCCGGATTAAAAAAAATCAAAAAGAATATAATTACATGCTACTAAAAAATGCCCAGATTTTGTAAAATAAAAGTTGCTATAAAAATGAATATGAAAAGAATATTTTATGGATTAAAATGAATTTAACATTGGGTTGACTGTGTTATATTAGACCCAGTTCTATAACTAAATAGCTCTAGAAGTCTCGTTTTATCCCCACATTGATGATTGGGCTTTGAAGATGTTATTTAAGGTGATTTTAGAAGGATTAAATCCATTATTGTGACAATTTCAAGTGGTATTAATTTAGAAATGGTATCAAGTATTTCAAATGGTATCATCACTATAGGGATATTATTTATAGAATAATGTTACCATGATGATTACTTATAGAATGAAACCCTTGAGGGGGTTCCAGAGAATTATTATCTTCTAAAAATATAAAAAATAGATATCCCTAATACAAACTAAATGTAAGGTATCATATTAACTCTTCATTCTTTTTTATGGTGTATAACTAAAATATTTTTTAAGGGGAGTGTTTTTTAAATAATAAGGGTAGGTAGTTAATGTACACATAAGCATTTTGGTGAATATTTTGAATATGAGTGTATGTTTACAAATGTTTTTTAAAATACGGTATATAAAAACCCCTTGGAAACCATTTTCTATGTTGTTAATATATTGAGAGTTATATATCAACATTTTTGTGGATTTGGAAAACTCGTTATTGATTTTTATACATGGATAGTTCATAAAGGCTTGGATATGATTTACATAAGTCTCTTTTCTAAGAATTATGTTGTGACTTTTTTTTAAGGATAATGGAAGATCATATGAATTATAAGTTAGTATGACAAGTGGATGAGATTACCCTTACATTAATGTGAAAATTCAAACTCTACATTTTATTTATTAAAATAAATATGGGGAAAAATAACATTGACTTTGAATGAAATAGGTTTCTATGGGAAATCCAAAGGGGGGAATTTAAGTGCCTTTGGGTTTTGATTAAGCTTATATTTTATTTCCTTCCATTTTGAATGTATAATGTGAAATTAATTGTATGAGTGATGAAAATGGGTGACGTATTATAAGTATAAACTCAAATCATTATATATAGGTTACCCATAAATAATGGTTAATGTAGAAGTAAATCTAATAAATTGGAATTATAAGGGGTTCCCCACATGTTGGAAAAGGATTGTGTAAAATCTAGCTACTTTGGAACATCTAAATATATGGGTTCTCAATGTATACCCTTAAATCAGATGATTTTATATACTATACTTCATGGAAGAACATCTCAAGTGTGGAATGAGTAATTCTGGTATAGTTTAAAATATTTGGGAATAATGGAAGTTAATGATACAACAAATATCTTGATGTGTTTTTATGACCTAGGTTGCATTGAAAGATGACTAGAGATCGAATACCCATGAGTTGGGAAAATTCTATATAATTCTGTTTTTGTAGATGCATGCTTAAATATGTGTTAAAAAATATGAATGATGTTTGAATAAGGCTGTATTAGACAAGTAGTGATGTTCATGAGAATAGTCAACATATAGGGATTAATATACTTAATGTTTTTAATAATATTAATGAAGAGCTTGATGAAGTTTCATAAACTTATAAAGTATTATTTAAGTGATTATAATTTATTAGTAATGGCCAGAGGTAGTATAATGGATCCCAACTATTTATTCAAGAAATTATTATTTTTTGACAATGTTTGGAAGTACATAATTGATCCAGTACATATAGTCAATGAACTACCTCAAAGTTATTCAATAACTTATACGAAAAATTGATCAATCAACCAAAAAAATCATATTGTAAAATTCTATCGTTATAGTCAATCCATTAGCCGTATGTCTGGTTAGTGATTTTTCCATGTGGTTGATCAATCCATAATAAATTTCTTGTTCATATGGTCAATCCATAGAATTTATTTTCATGTTCATTTATTTATACATGTGTTCAATTTTAATATGATGCCTCATTTGTCTTTTACTCATAGTTGATCTTCATTTTCATGTGATCTATCCATATATTGAACCTTATATTTGATCCAATATGTAGTGAAAAATGTTAAAATTCCACTGACTAAAAAGAAATATTTTTTTATTTCATAATCTGAAGATTAAATTAAGAGGGATGATATAAGGACTACTAATCATGGATTTAAATATAATCAAAAACTAAATGTGTTATTGATTCAAGACTTAAAATTAAGTTATATTAATCCTAAATCATGGAGAAAAGGAATTTTTTGGAAGAACTTAGAGATAATTTCATGTTTTTTTAATTATGTAGAGTCTTAAACTGTTATTACGTAATAAAAATATCATGATTATATTATCATCCATGATTAAACTTTGTTTGAGGTATGGTGAGATGGATGTGATAAAAAATCAATTTTCTGAATATAGTGATTTTCAAAAAGAATATTTGAAATCATTATTTGTTTAATGAAGATGAATAGATATATTAAGATGCGTATTATGTGATAAATTTTAGTAAATGTCATATGAGAAAATGTGATTCAATAAATACTGAGTTGATTTTGGTACATGAGATACTATCCAAAGGTGCAAGTAATTTTAATTCCTACATTGGTATTTAATAATGTTCTCAATCTACAAGAAGATGATTGAATATACATATGTAATTCTATATAATTTATTGTTCATCTATGGAGATAATTAATTGTGGATTTGAGAGAGATAATAATGTGAGAGGGTTTTGTTGAGTCTGCTATAAAATTCTCTGGAATATATTTTGTGTTGTGAGAGCGAGGGAAAGAAGATTATAATGATATAATTCAATGAGAGATAATGAGACGATTATTTTTATATGAATAGTTTTTTAGGAATATATTGAGGCCAAATAGATGACTTTCAAAGTCTCTAGAGTATTTTATTTTTAAGAGACAAGTATAAAAGAAATAAAAACAAAAAAAGAAGTGGTACCTATGGAATTTCCTAGGATACTACCATTTAGAAGAAAAAAGAATATTTAGATCTGGTGGAAACCAACATATTATAAAGTTATAGAAATTAATTGATGATCATAGGAATTTAATTATATGTGGATAATCAATATTATAGAATTAAAAATAATAATTTTCGATGGACTACATATAAATGAAAATAATAAGAAAGTTTGTTAAAGTTCATTAGTTCATATGTGACCAATGATAATAGAAATGATATTATTGCTCCAAAATAAGAAAAATATTGATTATAATTTAATATTATGTAGGGGAGGTTGATCATTAGGGTTTTGAAGCCTAAAAAGTGGTTCGTATTACATCTTTGGTTGTAGATTCTTAATAAGATAAATATTCTAGGAGAGGAAAATGTGTGGTGCCTTGTATTATTAAACTATGTCAAGTATTTAACATAAATATGATATCTTTTGTTTGAATATCACATGATATCATTGAGTTTAGATATGCAAAGAACATGTTCTGAATAAGACCTATGAAAAGTTTCTATAAGAAGTTACATATTCTCTAGTTGTGTACATATATATTATTGTAATTTGAGAAAATTGTTATTATTGGAAGAATATTAAGTCTGGTGGATGTGGAAACATCATGTATTGTCCTATTATCGAGATTAAATGGATAAGAGATAGCTAAAGATAATCTCGTTGGATTCCAACTAGAACATATGCAACTAGATGTTTTGGGCTTTCTAGTGGGATGTTAATGTAACTTGTTTCAGGATGATACATATCCAACTACACTTGTATTCAAGATAATATTATAATGGATAATCCATACCTTTGACAATCCATGTATGGTAAGGAGTAGGTATTTATAATGAACCTTTTCAACACTATTTCATACTTTTACTTTACATATTTCATTGAATATAGGTGTTACTTCTCTAGATAATATATTAAAAATCAATTTTCACTCATTGGAATCATGGGTTAAATTCCAAAAGGGGGTTCCAAGAGACATTGTAATTTGGTAAAAAATAGTCAACAACTAATTCAACCCCTCACGGTCCTTATTATAGATCAAGTTGGGAATTTCAAAAATGAATGAGTAAGATAAGGGTTAGATGAGTAAATATCCACACGAAAATGTCACTTTGATGACTAGTGATGTAGGAATATTGGTTTATTTATTTAAAAATAAATTTTAAAAAAATTATGTTTTAATTTATTAATTTTTATGTAAATTTATATATTATTATAATTTCGTCCTTGAGTACTTGAACAATATTTTCATTCCCATTCCGGAGAGTCATTATAAACAAATTTTAATATATTTTTTCATATGAAATTCAATGTGAGATTCTTTGTATATGAATCACTACATGAACATCCATTATAATAGTTTTCCGAAACATGAACATTTAAACTACTTCAAGATAATTAAGCTGAGAAATTTTCTATTTTTAATCAAATTTTACCTTTGAGAATTTCCTATATTTTATCTTTATTTGGGACTAAAAATACAATTAATTACATTTATAGTTAGATACATTTTCCTTCCAACCCTACTCTTATAATTGTGGCATGATTTACATAGAAATAAGGGTATAAAAATAGTTATTTCATGATTTTTGGATTTTTATTCATTATAAGTGTGATAATTTGGGGTTATATCATTAGTTTAAGGGGAAAGGTTCATACATTATCATTTTTTGTGATTTTATTTTTTCCTTTTAAAAGACAAAGAAGAAGAATAAAAAATGTGTTCAAAAGGACGAAGAGATTTAATTGGATTAATTTTTATGATTTATGATCCTTTTATAATTTGATAAGGAATATATGGAGAAATATAAATTTTTAAGATGGAGTTTTTTATTGATCTTTGATTATATATCATACATTGTGATTATGATTTCACTATCAATATAGAGAATTTGAGTATAATTTTCACATCAGAACAAACAAACATCCAGCTTCAAGAAAATTAGAAAGATAATAAAATAACTATTGATTATTGTTGTTTTATTTCTATTCATATATTAAAATATAATGGATTCTTATGAATAGAGTGAATATACTTTATATTAAGAATAATTATGATTAAATAATCTTGACTGTTGGGAGAAATTTTTCAAATAATTTATATAATACATTTTCCTAAATAATAATATGAAGTTAAAATATAATAATTTAAGAGAAGAGAATAATCATTAATTCAAGTGAAAAATGAAATATATGCTTTATTGATTTTCTGGAAAGGTTATGATTTGAAAAAAAAATGTTTTTATGCAATTCTTTGATTTCTATTTCTCATTGATAATTGTTTTGTTTTTTTAACTAAAATGTTTAAATATTGGAAACGATATATTTTATTTATGATGATGTAGAGGTCAATTCTTAAGGATGGGTAATATTTTATGTATGGTGGAATTTTAAAAAACAGAAAATGAATGTTATGTCATTGATGATATAATTATTAAATGAGTTGATCTTGCATAAAATTTTTATTTTTTTATTAAATATATTATATTTTGGATAATTTTAGAAAAAAATGGGGGGAAATGTTATAATGTAGAGAAAAACAGCTTCACATATGTCATGGCAATCAAGGTGTGGTCACAATGGAAGTAGTTAGTGGAAATAGCTAATGTGAGGCATGGGTCATTGTCTGCTATGCAATAGGTAATGATTTTCGAATATACACTCATTGATAATTTTTATGTGTTTAATATATTGTAATGCATGAAACACCAAATGTATGTGAATATGGATTTACAAAAATAAAAATCTAAATACATTATTTGATAGTAAAATTATATTCATAAAATAAATGTCTTCTTAAAAATGTTTAAATTCATAAAAGTAAATACAATTAATTCATGATAAATTGTCTTTGAACTAATCTATAAAATTATAATATTTTGATAAATTTAATAATGTTGAGGAAAGATATAAATTATTTATTGATAAACTGGTTTAATAATTAAGAAAATAAATTAATGATATCCATTAAATGGTTAATTGATGATAAAAAATCTAGATTAATAATTAATAGTTAAATGAGTGTGTTTTATTTTGAAACATTGTTCCATTTAAAGTTGTTTTTATTTAAAAGATAAATTCTATTATTTTTAATATTATACATATTTAATATCATTGTTTAAAAATTTATTATAATAAATAATGATTCATATGTTGATTATCATTTGGTTTTAAATGAATTTAAAACCATTTAAAGTGAAAATGATATATTGTTTATAAAATTATTATTATTATGTGTAATGTATTTTATCATAATAAATGAAATTAATCACAATTATTGAATTTTTATAAATTAATGTTTTTATAATTTATTCAATGAAATAAATTAACATTCATCCAATAGTTTTCACTAGGTGATGAATAATAAAAAATCGTTTTAACCTTCATAATTAAATATTTATAATAATTATTTCTATACATTTATTATGTGAATATTATTATTTATTTCTTCCAATTTTCAAAATTAAATCTTATAAAATCGATTAAATTTTTAGAATAAAAATTTCTAACTTTTTTTAAAATATCATGTTAATTTTTTCTCATAAAAATAAGTTGCATGTGTAAAACTTTTGTCACCACGGTAAATGTAAAAACAGGTAAAACTGTTTAAATAAATAGATAAGACCTCAAAATATAACTAAACATTTTTTAAAAAAAATCATTTTTTATTTTATATTCACCTCACATGACTTATATTCTAAAAATTAATGTTTTTGTGCCACTATGACTGATATATTAATTTTTTATATTTAAAAGTTTAAAATATTTACAAGGGTTCCACCCCCTTCACCAGTAAAAGGGAACATTTTTTCCTCATTTCTCTACACCACATGACCACCTTCTCTCAAACAAGATCTATCAAAATACATTTACATAATCTTTATCGATTACCTATATATTTTTATCCACCAAAAATACCCATTCAAAATTTATTAAGGTATTTTTCAAAGTATATTCTCCAAGGAAGAGTTATATGTTCTTAATAACTCTTTTCAAGTTTCTTTCTTCTTACAACTACTCTGCGTTTTCCAAAAACAAGTTAACATAATGAAATAATTATATTTATTATAATAATAAAAATTAATGTAATGGTTCTATATTTTTTTGATTCTATAAAATAGAAAATGAAAGTTTATCTCTTGTGTACTCGCACATTATCCTCTCCATGAATAAATATAATCCATTTTTAATAACCACCTATCAAGGCTAGTCATAAAGATGGATTAAATGAAAATATATGAAATTTATCAAAATAATTACGATTATATAAATATTAATTAATATATACCATCCTTTCTTTCCATCAATTCAAAAATGGAAATGTCAATTAACCTTACAAAATAAGTACTGTCTCCATGGAGTGATGCGATTAATTTTTCATCGCTAACATAAATGGATTATTCTAAAAGTTTATATAATTAATAAATATGATATTTATTGATTTATTAGGATTCTATATATTATTAATCCATGACCAAACATTATTATTGGAATCATTAAACCAAAATGTATGTGGAAAATAAAAACACTATCACATGAATCTTGTTTTTAATGACGAATTTTTAATAAAATAATATCCACATTTAGTTCCACATTGTTTTTTATGAAAATATTTCTTAAATATTTTATTTCAAAAATACATTTTCAATTAATATATTGAAAATCTAGTAATTGTAAATGATAATTCACCTTATCTTATAAAAATTTGATATTGGCCCTCTAATCACTCTTCTTCTTTGTCGTCTCTCAAAATAAATCACATTCCATGTTTGAAAATAATGTGAATATAATAAATTGCATCAATTAAAATATTAACAATTATTTAAATAAGAAATATTATGTTTTCAATACTTTCGAGAAATATTCTTTCACTTCACCATGAATACAGCATAGCCAGTACAATGCCTTCTCTATTGAACAGAAACACCCAACATCCAATAATAACTGATATAAAAGAAAATTTAATATGATTTGTTAATATGTTAAGTAGTATATTACAATTATTTGGAAAAAAATAGTTCTTAACTTTCAATATATAGAAACATACAACACTAAATGATTACATTCTTCTTAAATCCTTTAGTTATATAAATTGTTCTTTTAGTATCGGTCATTGTCAAATCAATAAGAGAAACAAACTATGGGTCCATAAATCCATATAAATTTTTCTTGTAGTGCTCTATTCAAATTTTATATTGATACCTAATATAAAGTAAGAATAATTATAAATTTTCTATAAATTTAAAAAACTCTCCAACCGGTTTACATGGAAAAACATGCATCATGTTGATACCTAATTGATCTCCATATACAAGCCATGTGATATCATTTTTCAAAAGTCTCAAATTCATTGCATGCCCCCAAATTGCAGCATCAAATGTAATGTCATATAATTCTAATAAAAAATATTAGTATGTCTAAAATCTATCAAGACCAGAATAATATTTATTTTAATTCAAGGATCTTTAAATATTTTTTTGTTGATATAGTATATATTTACCTATAAATTATTCCAAAAAATATTAGAGAAATATATAAACTTTAAAATGAGAAAACAAATTTACTAAAAAATGATATTAAATAAAACATATATACATACTTATATGGTAATATGTCAAAGTAGTGTAGATGGAAGAACCAAAAATGACCTGTACTTTATCCAACTGTATCACTTTTTCTATAGGAAATGTTATTTTTTGTGATCTATCTACTATATCTTGTACAGTGACCCTATGATGCTTTATCTCAATCTGGAGATGATTAATGGTATTGATGATATAACATATCATCCCATATGCAACAATATGATGATGATTAAAAACAAATAACTCCCTAAAACCTGGATGTTGTGGATAGTGGGTGTTGGGGTTGGATAATAATGATTTGGGTTTGAAATCACATATGTGTGTGTAGGATAAGAAGTAGAGGGATCTACTGAAGGAGGTGGAAGAGTCTGATCGGTAGGCCAAAATTGTACTTGCATGTCTGAAAACATCATTTGTACCAAATCTCTGCTCCTATCATCCAACATAACATTAATATCATAAAATTTGGCTTCCAAAGATTCTATTTTTTATATAAACATGATCCTTTGAAGAATCTTCTAAATGTGGAAATACATTTCTTATCAATACACATGTCAGGTATCCTCATACATGACCTGGGTGTTTAGGCAATCCCAATGTCGGAGCTAAAATATCTTTTCTACCCTCAAAATAAATTTCCTCATGTGTGCTTTCAGACTCAATATAATCCTATATGGAATATTTTAAAAAATATTTAATGAATAACATTATATAAGATGTTGATTTAACTTCAAAAAATAAATAAACATCTTACAATATTATCAGTTAAAACTCTTGAATCTTTTGTAAGATTTTTTTTCTTTTTTTCATTTGATCCCTCTTCCATTTTTCATGTCTAGTGTGGGGTAAGGAGGGGCATCCTCTCCAGATCCTGATGACTCAGCTCTCATATTTTTTTGGTTTATCTCCAATCTTGTGTCTTCCAATAATTTATACCCTCTCCGTGATAACATATGAGGGTATACATTTATATCTTTAATCTCCTAGTGATATCTCCTTCATTACTGTAAATTATGAATTAAGAATTATGAATAAATATATCATTAACATGGTCATTAATATAAAAAACATCTAAAAAGGTAACATTGAACTTACTAAAAAGTCTCCTCATCATCAACTTTAAACAAATAATTTTCATTTATCTTCATCTATAAATGGATATATATCACCTGAATTTTCATGTTGTCTATTCCCAAAATTGAACTGTGATGTGAGGGATGATTTAAAATTTCTACATCACTTATCCACCAATGCTAAACATTTCCTCTTGAATCCTCCTATGTCCGATATATCAGATGTAATCTGATCAGAAGGGAAAAAATATTACTATAAATACTACCAAATATGTAAAATAATAACAAAATTTTTTACCAAAATGGTCTCCCACAATAGTGATAGTGTCATTTTTTCAACATTTTTCCAATTTTCAAACAAAATACTTACTTTCCATTTACCATGTACTGATAAATAAAGTCTTGAACTATTTTGAATTTGTAAATATATTTATTTCATTATCATAAAAGGCTATTGGTAACCTCTATTCCTAACTATGGGAAACTAAAAATTTTGGTAAATGTTTGGTGCCACATTTACCAACCCTCAAACTCTCTTTTTTTCATGTGGAATTAGATGTCTCATGTAATGACAGATGAGGAAGCTCATCAACATGAGAATTTGTATGTTCCTACCCAAAGCTATGAGTATGATCATCTCTAAAAATATTTGGTGGTTCAAAGTATTGATCTATCATTGTCCTATAAATAAAAGCAACATCAATCAATGAAAAATACAGAAATCCAATAATTATATACAACTGTAAATAAGAAATTTATCAAACAAGAATAAAAGTATTTCAAACGTAACATATTTTAATTCATATTTTTTATAATTAACAAGAATGCTAAAAATATTAAAGAGATATTAAATGAAAAAAATTAATGAAAAGTAAACAATATTCATGAGATATGAAATGACATAGTAAAAATTCACCAACCTGATAAATCATTTTTACAAAAAAATACTTTTATAATGTGCTCATATACAATATATTTTGTTTTTAATTTAAATTTATAATTTAAAATAATTGGTTTTAAACTAAATAAATTAATAGATATGTTACTTAATGGTAAATATGGAAACTAGACAAAAATAAACTAATATAAATAAACAATTTAACTTATAATAAATTTTTTAATATATAAAATCAAATTAAAATATCTAACTTATAAAATTTAAAAATGTAAACCATCATTAAACATATGTTACCTATAATATTAGAATTACACTAAAGATTTTTTTCCCAAATTCCTTCATCATAATAATTCTATATGGCACCAACCATGTCTTTGACAAGTTCCTCAATATTATTTGTTAAGTGTTCCATGGATGTAGAGAACTCATAGAAATCAGCATCTTCGTCAACTTTATCATCACCAAAAGACTATTTTTTCTTATAAAACAATATCCCACTACATATCAGTTTGATAATGAATATAGAATTTTTTTTCATTTGTTCCCATGATAAAAATATCATTTTTAAATCCAATTTATTCATATTAACTAGTTTCTTTCCAATTTCATCTTTCTGGACACCATTATTACCAATAAACTATTTTCATATAAACACTGGATCTTGAAATTAAATTTAATCGACCTCCCATATTTCTTCAATGACTCCATAATTTGTGGTTGATTTTGAGATTGGGTTTTTTCCTTTGGAAATTAAAAAATGTATAGATTCTATGAACACTGAAACCCTACTATTCAGAACTGCACGTCTAATGTCATGATCTTTTGTATGAAAAGTATATCCATTAATGTTTTACTCGGAAAATGTTATTATTTTTAAACATGGACCTCCCACTATCCATCTCAATGTTTCTGATGTATATAGTTTCATGGTCTCTTTAAACCATTGAAAAAAGTTCTTTTATGGTCATTACAAATCTACATATCTCTCTTCTTTAGATAAATTTGTTTCAACTCATTAATATGTGAATTTACATATGGTTGAGCATCATATATGTTATTCAAGATGTATAACATTATCGTCTTTGTTTTCTCACCTATCAATGATTTTAATTTCATGTCATGAGTCCCATTTACACCAAAATTAACTTATTTATGTTGAGATGTAGGAAAACCAATGTGCTACATGTTATAGAAATAACATGGACAAAACATCACAACCTCCTCAAAGATATACTTCTAAAAAATGGATGCTTCAGGAAGATATGGATTCTTAACATACCCCTTCATTATATTCATATACCTTTCAAAATGATACACCCAATGTAGATATACAAATCCAAATTGTTTTATTTTCTACACCAAATAAAACATTCAATGCACTGGGTTATCCAAAAATGATGGAGAAAAATACATTTTTAATTAAAAAAGTATATAATCCACTTCATTCCCCAAAATGTTCAAAGAATTCAAATATATCAATTTATTACAAATTTAATTAAAAAAATAACACTCTTTCCTGATAGTAATTCAAACATGGGTGGGAAATATTCCTATCAATGAAACTGGTAGGATTTTTTTCACCATGATAGGATAGATATGATATTTCATACTTGACAACTTCAAATCCTTTAATGAAATAAAAAATATTACATTTTAGGAATAACTATGGTTCACATTGATATCATGAAAACATTCAAAAAAATTAGTTTTATCCATCTTGGATAAGGTATGACAAGCTTGGGGTAAGAATGTATTCCTTCCATGGGGAGTTAGAGACAACTCCAAACATATTATCATTAAGAGTAAATCCATTCTTTCATTAAACACATATTTATTCTTTCCTTTAATATATAACATAGTTATAATAAAAAAAATCATAGATATTCTTCTCCATATGAATGAAAACAATTTTATTTTTCACCTCAGGACATCTCCAATGTGGCATCTCAAAAAATTGACCATTTATTTCAAATATTTCTATCATTACTAGAATTATTTGTCTTTCTAAATGTCACATCTACTTTTTTTACCCTCTCAAAATATTGATTAGTGGATAAAGGAGTTGGATCAATATCAAATTACAATTAGTCATTGAAATCCTTTTTCAATATTCTATAAGAGTGATCCATATTGAAAAACCTTTGATAACCTATTTAGACTGATTTACTCCCATGATTAAGTTGGAAATATGAAGACTCTTGTTCAAAAATTGTACAAGATTTATTCCCCTTAACAATGTATCTAGAAAAATTTCCATATGTTGCGAAGACATTTATAGTGAAAAAATTCATTGCTTATTGTTGAAAATATTCCATTTTATAAGAACCATACACCCTTATACCTTCCTCCTATTACAGTTTCAAATCATCAATTAATGGTGAAAATAAACCATCAGTTGAATTTTCGGGTTGTTTTCTTCCACTGATCATTAAACACACCATGATATATTTTTTCTTCATACTAAATTTAGAAGATAAGTTTTAAATTACTAATAAAACAGGCCATGAATTATGTATTCTACTAAGACTTTGATATGGATTCATTCTATCTATGCACAGTCCAAGTATGAGATTTAGAACTTCATTTCCAATATCATGAATCTTCTGATTACTGTTCTCCCACTATGTACAATCAGCTAGATGATGTAGTTTTTCATCACATATCCACGCATTAGAATTGCATCTTAAACATTTTTCATCCTGTGAATTATCAAATAAATGTATCGAAGGAGGAATTATGGAAATATACCAAAATATTTTGGGAGGGGTCTCTAAAACTTATGAATCATCCTGTGATTTTCTTCTAACTTATACATTGATGTCCCACATTTAGGACACTCTGACAGAAATTCTTAATCATTCATATATAGCACAGAGTCATTTGTGAAGGCATGTCTTTTTTTTGTACCCCAATATCGTCGGGCATAAAACGTTTTGGTCCATATAATGTGAGTCTGGAAGATCATTGTCTTTAGGAATAATTTTTTTCAAAAATAGAAGTAGCTCTTTAAAATTATAGCCACTCCACCCATGTTTCACCTTCACGTTTATCCAACATAACACCGTTGATAAAACTGTATATTCTATAAAACCCAGATTCAATGGTTTTTATTCATCACCATATAAATTATAAATTTTCAGTTGTTTCTCAATTACATATACTTAAATTTCATAAAGCATTTCATCATGTTTATTAGATTCATCATATTGTAAAGAACCATCATCAGTAGATATAGAATTCAGTCTAGTTTAACCATTCCAAATACAAGTTTTGTAGCTTGAATTAAAACAATGAAAAATAAAATGATCTTTGATCTCTCTATATTTTAACTTCTTCAAATTTAAAAAATTCAAGCATGGATAGAAAAACAAGTCATTGTTTGGAAAATTTGGTTTTGAAAATTCCAAAAATGCATTGACACCATCCTCATATTCGGCAGATATTCAAGGTGTATTAATCCAACATTTTTTAATTTTCTATAAAAAAATACAAGAAAAAATCAAAAACAAAGGTAACAATTTATAAAATATTTATATTATAAATGACATCGAAAAACATAGAAAAACAATAAAGGAAACATTAGATGGAAAATAGAATGTTTTGATGAGAAAATTCATTGGTGCAGAAGGAATTCAAAATATATTTTTTAAAAATGTCTCAATTAAAAATAAATGAATATAACCCTATGAAATTATTAAAAATTATGTACAATGATATCAACAAAATAATATCTATAAAAATATATATCCAAAGAGAACAACTAATCATAGTTTATTATTTATAAAAATTAAAAATTTCTTATATCCTTTAATTAAAAATATAATCTAATAATAGAATGAATATTAGTTTAAAAAATGTCACATTAAATAATATTAGGAACTAATTAACACATTATAAAATCAAAAGTATAATATATAGTCTCAATCATGTGTGGAATGCACTGAGAATTCAATTATAACATGTTCCAAAAAGCTGTAAACCTAAATAATTTCTACCACCTTTGATCTTCTAATTATGTTACTTTATTATAATTTTACTTTCTTATAATTGAATTAATAAACTGGGAAAACATAGAATGTAATTATGAATTAAAATATTATTCATATTACTCTCTCAATAATTTAGAGGATAAAAAATTATATTAAAACCTTTAAGCCACCAGAAATCAAAAGCTTTTGATCCTGAACCAGGATAGAAATTTTTTACCTAGATTTATTTACAATGAATTATTATGTTTGATTCAATAAATTAAACATAAAAAATATTGAAAAACCTTATTAATCAATTCAACAAACTTTAAAATCACCGAAATTTATTTTGAAACTAAATGATCTTCCATTATTTGGAAACAATAATTTTATATAGTAATAAAATTAGATACACTCACACAATGTCAAGAACATTATTTTAAATACCATAAGGTCTAAATCTAAACCCAATAAAATTTTACAAAATCCAATTTTAATAAAAAAAACATTTTTTATAATGACCACATAAACAACTACATACCAAAACAACAAACAAAATTCAACCTAATATCATCAAATCATCATGAAACCAATATTTAATTCACATAAATGAAGTACAATCATCATTAGGATCAACAAGAGAGTAAAAGGATGATAATGAATAAACACAATGGGGGTGAATAACTGGGTATGTATTGACCACATAGTTTTATGGATCATGTTCAATCATATTATTGCCTATGAAATATTCATAGAATTGTTTTTTTGGTCTCTGTATGGTTTATCTAGTCATATAAGCTAACAAAACACCACTAATTCATCCTCTATTTTCATCCCAAAACTCGTAAAAATTGAATTGTTTTTTATATAACATAATCTAAATCAAATTCCATAAATCCAAATAAAAACACCTAAATAACATTTAAAATGTATATCAAAGTCAAAATTAAAACCTTCCGGTGAGCTAGTTTAAGAGGAATAGATCTATAATCAAACATGCAATGATGAAGATTAAAAAACATGAATGTATGAACATGGTAATTCAAGAATGAAGAATACCTCGTCGAAAAATATTTAGTTAGATATTTGAATGCAAAGAATGGACAATAAGAGAGAAACCAAATTGTCTGAGGATTACATCACATTTGTAGCCCAAGGCTGACAAAACCGTATAGTTCAATTTATATCATAAGTTGATATATTGACTACAAAATTTAAGAAACTAGAACTTTAGGGCTTCAGCGATATAGAAACAAGAGATTTGTCGTGAAACATGTAGCCCCTGTAATTAAACCCTCGATCGATACAAAAAAAATTAAAAGATTTTTTATATCGGAAATATTATAACCGACTTGAAAAATGAATATTCATGGTTTTTTACATTGGTATAGTATAACCGATGTAAAAACCTTCTCTTTAACATTGGTTATATTGTATAACTGACGCGCAAGAGATACAAATATTTACTTGTTCATGTTGATTATAAATAAATTATGAGAAAACTATATTGTAAAACAATAGTTTTTCTACTATTATGGTTTCCCCATGTCTAAAAGGGTACACGGGTGATTATAAAATTTCAAGAGGGTACACAAGTAGTTTACCAGATCCCAATAAGTAACCTAGATTTTTATATCAAGTATAGCTTTTTATGAATTTCATTCTATGTGGAATTAATATATTATTTATATTTTTATAGAAATGATTAATAAACCCAATCCATTATGTGACTCTATCACCTATGATATATTTAGTAGTGAGTGTTGAATAAGGAAATGATTTTCAATGCTTATGTTCATGCCACACTTTAATGCCACAAAAATATACCTTATCCTTTTGTTATTATCTCATAGATCATTATTAATTATTAATTATTTCATTATATTATTACTCGTGTATATTATTATGGAATGCCCTTAGTCCATGACTCATGTTTTATAAAATTTGACTTTTTGAGTTTTATCTCATAAGATGTGATCATGCCCTCATAAAATTAATTTCATATTATACTCACTTATGATCATAAATTTATATCTTATTTTATGAATGCTAATATGAATCAAATCATAGTCTTTCTTACATTCCCTTTCCCCAGGTAATAAATAAATATTTTAATTAGGGAATATCTAATAGGAATAGTGCATGTGAAGATGTTTGTGGGAGAAATTGGAGATCTTTGATGAAATATGTTGATTTTATATCTAGTATTCAAATACAAAAAACCATTATGGTTTCAGGGTGTGTTTTATCATAATAAGTGTTGAATGTTAATCTAAAATGATGTAACATCTATATAAGTGGTTCTTGTTCTTCCTCACATGGTTTCATTACATGGTTTTATTATTTTTTTGGAGAATAGGTAGTGAAGAATGAGAGGATAGAACCAATTACAACCTATGATAAACCAAAGTGTTATAGGGTAAACCTAAAGTGTCATAGATTTATAAAAATGTTTCATAATTTACAACATCTTAGGAATGATTTCATTATCATATGATTTCTAACATTTGTTTTTGATCATTCATACACAAAATAAGATATTTTGATTTATTCAATGGATGGAACCTAGAGAAATAATGTTATCAATGAATGTTATAACTAATTTAATGACAATGCTCATGTACAACCAAATGGAATGGTATCTAGGATGAATAATATTTTTTAATTTATCACCTAACTCTCCCAAGATATGAATAGTAAAACAAATCATGTTGAACATCCAAATATATAAAGGAACCACTCACTATATATTCTTTTATACAAAAAAGTAATCCTTCCTTTAGTGGTTCCTCTAATACATTTATTTTTGGGAAATTGATCAATTATATAGAATGGATATTTCCCATTATTTAAATCTCAATCCATTAGATGGTTTTTTTGTTGTGTGTCATTTGGAATGTAAAGATAATAAATTATAGACTCTAATCTATAATAAAAGTCAGGATATATAAATTGCCTCTATGAACCTGGGATAATTTAAAAATATATTTTTCAGTAAGTATTTTCCCCAATCCTTTTTCATAAAAATGGGTAAGCAATTCTTATAAATAAAGACGAAGGATGAATGATTTATTGGTACCTATGAGGAAATTTCACTAGACTTATAAGGTATGATTCTAATTTAATCATTGACGATGAGATAAAAATTGATCGATTATTTAGTGGATAAAAAACAATAAACATGTAATAGGATATATGATAATTTTATTGATATTAATAATTATTATGATGTTTTATCAATGTAAAATGGAGCACAGAAACTCTCATTATTCCCATGATTTTGGGAATAAGAAGAAAAAAGTGTATTTTTATGGAGTTTAAAATAATAAAACCCATGGGGGAAAGAAAATTAATGTTCTCTTATAGAAAAAAATATAAGAATAATCAATATTTAAATTGTCTCGTAGGAATAAGAAAATGCTTCTATTTTAGAAGACAATGTCATCAATCATACGAATGTCGAAGCTATGTGAATATTTTATCAAATAAATTGAATTGATATAAATATCAACAAAATGTTCCAACCACACTACAATAATATTATTGAAAGGGTTATACAAATTACTTAAACCAATTCATGAATAAAAAGGATAATGAAGAAAATCATCATCAACAACCTCCTAATCCAAAGGAAAAAAGGAATGGTTTTCGAAATAACAAAAAATCCAGAAGTTCATATAAATGAAGTGGTGAAAGGTATAATTATCATATACAATAGAGATCAAAATATCTTATTTTATTCAAGTTGTACCCACTCTTTCATATCAGAATAGATTTAAAAAATTATCACATTACCACATTAATGTTTAGATATTGATTTATTAGGGAAAATCATAATGGCTTATGGATTTCATCTCAAGTATATATCTCTTATTTGATAAAATTTTTTAAAAATGATATTATTAAAAATATTATTATTCTCCGTAATGCTTAATTTTATATTATTTTGGGCTTTGACTGGCTATCTCTCTATAGAGATCCCAAATTATTTGTTATGGTCGGGAATTCATATGTGATATTTTGAATCAACCTATGATTGTCTATCAATGTGAGGATGAACATGAACATCTAATAGAAATTATATCCAATATATATGACTTTATACCTAGTCATGATAAGTATATATTTTTTATGGTATGTAAGAAACTAAACATTGAATATAATCCTATTGTTCAGGAATATACCAATGTATTTCCTAAAGAGTTTCTTTATCTTCACCCAAAATGTGAAGTTGAGTTTTCAATAGAACTCATACCTTGTGCTAAAACTATTTAAAATAATCATTATAGAATTGGTCTAACTAAGTTGCAGGAATTAAATAAGAAAGTCTATGAGAATCTAGAAAATGGATTCATACACCCTATGGAATTCCCATTCAGTGAATCAATTCTTTTTTTGGAGAATAAATATGGGTCGACGAATATTTTCATGATTATAAAAAACATAACAAGATCACTATCATGAACAAGTTTCATCTACCCCATGTTGTTTACTTGTTTGATCAAATATGTGAATATCAATATCTTCCAAATTTTTATTTTGAGCTGGATATCACCAGGTACAGGTAAAAAGGGAGGATATACCAAAATAATATATTTTAATGATATATAGACATTATGAATTTATAGTGATACCATTCGGACATACCAATTATCTTTATATCATTATGGATCTAATGAAAAGGGTTTTATATATTACCATGATCAATATATTGTAATATTTATAGGTGATATTCTCATATATTCTCTAATTATGTAAGAGCATAAAGATAATTTGAGGATTGGGTTGAATACATTTATAAAATAAAATATTTTTACCAATTTTATAATGTTTGAGTTATGTTGATTGAAATTATCATTTTTTGATGAAATAATTACAATTATGGCTATATTAGTGGATCATTCAAACATGTAAACTGTTAAATAATGTATTATACTAACCATTATGACTGATATACATAGTTTTCTTAGACTAGTTGGATAATATCAATATTTTGTGAGAAATTTATCATGGATGAAAAATCCACTAACCATGTTGACAAGAAATAGATTCATGTTTCTTTAGAGATATGAATGTGATGAAAATTTAAAGGAGCTAAATTGAAGGCTCATTAGTGCACCCATTCTTACACTACCTTATAGTGGAGAAGAGTTTTTAATATAAATTGATTCATTAAATAAGGGATTATGATATTTTCTTTTGAGTAATTACATGGTAGTAGCATAATTCTCAATACAATTTTCAATTCATGGGAAGAAATAATCAATTTCGGATTTATAGCTAAAAATAACATGTTTTTCATTAAAAACATAGAGGTGTTATATTTATGGTGAATGGTATGATATATAAATTGATCATAAAATCTTGACGTATATATTCAAATAGAAATAGTTTAATATGAACCAAAGTATATGGTTGGTTTTAATTAAGGATGTTTAATTCTTAATAAATTAACACCATGGGAAGAAGAAATAGGCATCTAATACTTTGAGTCAAAAGGATCATGTTATCTTATCCATTATGAATATTGAAAAATATCCAATACCTATTGACTTTTAAAGGATTAACCTTGAAAACATGAGGAGTGGGGACAAGTCATATCATTCTAAAATGAATGTTCAACCATACAAACATGTGAAGATTTACGGGGTGCAAATGGATTATTTGGAACTATAAAATCAAGTAAGGAATCTTCTAGAGTTATAATGTTACTATAATGAAATGATAATATTATGTAACCAGATAGGTGTCCCTTCAATATGATAACTGAAGGAGCTATTAGTTTAATTAAATAGATAATAATTCTCATTACATCTTGTAAGTACAAAGATATATAAATATATCGAAGGTATTTTTTGGTCAGATAACATTAAAATGGGTATTGTTGAGTATGTATATAAATGTATGGTATGCTAGAATGTTAATTTAAAATGTCATAAGTCTAACAGGATAATTAATTAATTACACATACCAATATAGAAATGGGAAAACATTTCCAGGTATTTCAACATTGGACTCCCCATTACATCTAAAATCTACAAGTCTATTTTTTTGTATTCAATCGCCTAATGAATTTGGGGGGTTTCATTTCCATTAGATAATATTTAACCTTCAACCAATTTTATGAGATATAAATCAAATAAGTGGTAAGGTATCATAGAGTACCACTTTCAATCGTATTTTATTGAGATCTCAAATATACCTCAATGTTATGTAGAAGTATTCATAATGTTTTTAATAAGAAGATGATATTTAAAAATACATGTCATCCTTATATAGATGTTCTTTCAGAGAGTTTCATTCAAATCAGAAAGGATATTTTTATATCTTTCTCTATGAATTTCAAAGGTGGTAAATATCAATACCTTTCTCTATTTGAATTTTATTATAACAATATCCCTCAATAAATTATTAATATGACTCCTTATTAAGCCATATTTTTTAAAAAAAAGAATAAATCCCACGCGTTGAGTGAAATTTGGATAAGAAATATTGTTGGGGTTGGATCTACCTGAAGAAATGGTAGAGAAGGTTAAAATTATTAAGCAGTAAATGAAGGTAGCACATATATTATGGGGAAATTATTCTTACAATTTTTAGTGAGATACAGAGTTTTTAGTGGCATAATATGTATTCTTATGAATAACATCCTCTAAAAAGGTTATGAGATTTAGAAATAAGGGGAAGTATATCCCAAAATATATCATCTCCTATGAGATTCTTTTTCAAATTGGGAGGGTATCTTGTCTCTTAGAACTTCCATTGAACCTATAAAAAGTTTATGGTGTGTCTCATGTATCTATTTAGAGGAATTACATACTTCACCCGTCACATGTACTAATCATTTATGTAATATATTTATAGATTGATCTTTTATGTAATAACATGTATGGATTATGGATTAATTAGATAAAGTGTTCGGGACAATAATACTAACATGTGCAATATTTTATGGTGAAACCATTAATTTCAAGAACCAACATGGGAACCCAGGGATGTAATGAGGTATAAGAATCATTTTTTATATTATAATAATGTAATTTTGAGGGTGAAATTATTTTATGGGGGTAGAATTTAACACCAAATTATTTCAAAATATATTATATTTAATAATTTTGATGTGTTTTATATCTTGTGGTGCATGAAACATATAACGTAAGTGAATAATAGTTTATTAAATTAAAAATATAAATAAATTATTAGATTATTAAAAAATAGAAAATAACTGACTTTTTAAAAATGGTCAAACTCAACTAAATATATACCATTAATTATTGACAAACTATTTTTAAATTATTTTGTTAAATTATTCTTTTTAAAAAAATTAATAATTTTAATGAATGATATCAATAAATATTTTTCATTAATTTAAGTAATCATTAATACAAAAAATTAAGGATATCCATGAATGGATTATTTAATAATAATAAATACTACTCTAGGATCGGTTCACTCAATTAATAGTAACTGGACCTATTCTACACATGGCCTCAGACATGCCTCCCCCATATGCTAGAGGCTATAGACTAGTAGCAGCAGACTGCAATATAATTTGGGGGAGAATATTCCCTCATATTAAATTATGTAACCATAAATAAATTACCAAAAATAATCCATATTGTAAAATGATCACAGTACAGAAGAAATAAAGATGAAAAAACTAAATAATAAATGAAATTTTATAAAGGCATAGAGAGTCGAACACTATTAGAATTGATCACCCACTAGTAAAATCACATACATAAGAAAAAATATAATATAAATAATGTATAATGAGTTAACCATATCACATACACTCAATGGACACATCTATTCCATCTAACTCAGTTCGTCATGGGCCTCAACCCAAACTATGCCTCCATCAAAGTGAACGTCTAGTCAGGTTCCCTGGTGCAATGGTTAACCATGAAAGGTGTGAGTATAAAACAATGTAGTTAACCACCAATTTAATCTCATATAAATCCAGTAAAATTAGGGTATGTTTATGTGAGATACTCAACTTGATATTATTAACAAAATTTAACTTCTAAAATTAAATTGAATAACTAATGTTGTACCTCCGACCTGATGGCTACCCGAGTCTGGTCATGCTTGGCAAGCCCAGTCCCAGAAATATCTCTGAGCAATATACATCACCATAGGGGAATATTAGTCATATCCATGAACTCAACCATACTCACCTTCATTAAATGTAAACTTGAATACTATGTATCTGCTGTAAATTTTGTAAGTAAGGTACGGAGTAAGATACAATGAATCTTGGGAATACTATTCAAGCCATGAATAAATAGTAGGACCTAGACAACATCTCATAATTTCATGTTATAGTACAATTTCAGATTCATAACTCCCTTTACCTAGCTAATGAAGACATGAAAACAATATTGGAAACCTAAAATGATGAATATTATTCAATACCTAAGGAATAATCTCTCAATCCAATAAAATAACTCAGCAGCCATTAATAATTATATCAACAACCAATTATTAGTGAGTCATGGGTAATGAAATCATTTCCCATTCACCAGATCATAGGTAGTATCCTAGGAATCAATCTATGTGATCCTTATTATCCTCGAGGATGTCACAAGCATCAAGTGATTGGGTAAAATACAACCACTCAACAACCTCTGGTGTCATCTAAATCCTAAGGTATTAGGAAACATAGATAGTACACTAACAAAGTTATTTTTCTGAGATGCACTCAATAACATCCACTATTATCTTAATTCAATTAGTAATCCCATAAACACTAGGAATTTTGGTAATGGTAATTTCAATGATAGTATCCAAATATCACCCAACATCAAAGGCTATACAAGCATTTATTACATTTAATTCAAGCATTAAATTATATATAGATGATCAAATTAATAAATTAAGATATAGATATCAATAGATAGTTAATAATTAATATATTAATATATCTATATATATCATATTTATTTATCAGATTTATGATTTGGGAGGAGCAAACATACGATGTAATATTTAGGTTTGATTGGGTCCCTGATGTCTTTAGAACATGATCGATAATTAGTAATAGACAACATGTTTCTCATGTTCTATTGGTATATTTATAATTATATAATTCAAACTAATGAAAATTTAATCGTTAAATAAATTAATATGTAACTTTAATTCAAAATTTTTAGCGAAAGGTTCAATCCCAACACATTATTATGATATACATAGTAGCAGTGCAAGTTAATTTTCACATTATGGAGGATACCTTTGGTCATCAGTACACATTTACAATACTCTATCAACAAGGTATTAACATGATTGGGGAACCCTACATGGGGTACATTTTAAGTCATAGATCAAGGTATATTCAGATAGGATATACCCTCTAATATATCAAGACCCTAAAGGACTTTATTAAATTATTAATTTTTTTCTTCAAGTCATAAGCGACTCCAAGTCAAACCATACTAGCCCAAAAAAGACACCTTCTAAAAGAAGGTTAGGATGTCTCTTATTTATTGGAATATTAGGTCTCTCTCACCCATTCCAAACTTATGGAAAACTTATTAGGTTCCATTTTAGTCTAAGTAAATGGTTTATCAGTAAGGCTGAAGCCAACAACAATTGAGGAACTTAATAGATTCCCAAGGGACACAAGTTTTCTTTGAAACATTTCCACATAGAAAGGTGAAGTAACTAGATTAATTTTAAGAAATTTTTTCTAGTTACATAAGATTTTTAAATAATTTAAATTATACAATTAACTATGGGTCCCTCTCTATCAATTGAGGGACACAATATGTCATAAAATACATGGCCAATAAAAAACTACTTTATGGGGAAGTATGATATACCACCTACATCATACAGGTCTTTTACACTTTAAATAAAGTGACTATAAATAGCATCCAAGGTTGTTCAACACATCTGAGGACCTACCTCAAAACAAAACCATCAAAATTAATTAATTAATATCCATTATAATAAATTAATTAATCTCAAATAAATTATTAAAACAATTATTTTAAAAAATGAATAACGCCCAAATATCATCATCAAATCTCATCACACTAAAAACACAAACCAATTCTCACTAATAACCCATTGTATATCCACAAACATGTACCAGAATATATCTAAAACATTTTATAGAGGCAAAAATTCAAAAAAATAAAAATAAATTAAGATACAATGTTTGTAAAATTAATTGTGGTGGCATACCTCAACGAATTGACTTTTGGTGAAGTGTATACACCATCCAAATACATCCTCTTCCAAGGTAGAGAAAATCCTCATCACTGGTATATGGATAAACTATTCTCCAATGGAATTGGAAATAAAAATCATTAACCTGGGAAACCAAAATCTGAAACAAAGAAAGTAAAATACTCAAGGTTATTATCATATGAGAAATCACACCTAAAATATAATGGAATTCCACCAATAATACCCCATTTAAGGGTATTGAAGGATGGAAGGAAGGGAGAGGGGATCCAAATAACATGGGAGAGGAATATGGGGGGAAGAGGTTTATAAATTCATAAAATATTAAGTGGAAAATTGGTCAATTTTTCCTCATTTAATTAGTCAAATGGTTTGGATTAACAGTTATCCAAACCTTCCACCAATTGTCCATCCCCACGATCGAAGGCTCCCTACCCCATAAATATTATAATTCATAATTTAACAGATTATATTTCAAACTGTGAAAAATTTATGTATTTTACTAAATAATCCCATGAGTATTTCTAGGGTTTTCCACATGGTTTCACAAAAAATGATCATATGAATTTTGGGCCACATCAATTGGGGAACATGTATCAATAGCAATGTACGAACCATGTGATGTAAGATAATTTTCCCCAAAAAATCAAACTTCAGCCCTAAACCCACAAGAATCCCTAAAAACCACAAAACAACAACCTGAGCCTCATTCCATTTTAAAAACATCACTTTTTTGAATCCCAAGATTCAAAATTCCATTTTGAATCTCTTCTCAAAATTAATCCTATCCAGTTATTGAGCATTATAATTCCATCATAAATCATCAATTCATATGGACACATGATCTTAAAGCCTCCCAAACATAATACTTCACATACCTCAAAATCCATGGTGGGAATGAAACTAAACATGCTGACCTACCTCGATCATGAAATCTCATTCAAACACGGTTCAAATTGACACTTTTATCATAAGAAATTCAAACCACAAAATATGACTCAATGCTTGTAACCACTGCTACAACATTAATACAAGACTTATAAAAGCCTATATAACTTTTACTTCCATCATGCCATGGTATGATTCATCATTTGATCTATGACTCTTCCCCCCATAGGTTCTGATTTAAACAGCAAGTTCTGATCCATGGTATTTCCATCATCACAATTTCCTATCCAACATGATTCTAGAATTCGAACGATGATTTTGAAAGATTTATCAAAAACCCATTTCTATTTTTACATGTGAATGGTGACTATAATTCCCATGGATATCCCATCCTGAGATAACTTAGACTACAAAACTAAAGTTACTTTAAACCCTAATATCCATGACTCTCTTCCTAGTGGAATCCCATGATTATTCTATTATATACTCACTAAAGATCATATCCAAATTTTAGGGACAATCCCATAATAAACCATCAATTATCAATTTACATCATTTTGCAACACTACAGTTGTTGAGACCAAGTTATATGGAGAAATAAGTTTAAAGAGTTTTCTTTTATATATTGTTATCTTTTTTTATCAAAGAGGATAAATCAATTCACTTTGTAAAATCCTTGGAGAAATTAGATGGTGATGTTTTATTTGTATTTCACAAATATCATATGTTATACGAGCTTATGATGAAATCCTTATGAAGTAATGGGCGAGTAAAGGTGTTGCGAGTCATATACAGTTTTGATTGGAAGGAAATATGTTTTTGGAAGACAGTGAAGTTATAGTACGTTCCATAGAAACTCCAACGATGCTAAATCTGATATACTGAAGGATATGTATCAAGATAGTGGATTTTTTGATGAAATAAGAAGATTTTTTGATGAATCCAAATCACAAAAAAGAAGCATGAATGTTATGGTCGAAACAAATATTGAAGGTGGCATTGTACTCCAGTGTTTGCCCGATTTTTGAGCCCGAAAATCGGAAGATGAAGACATGTGTTTTGGTAGATAAATATGCATGATAAATTTAAAGTGGTTTGAATAGTTATGCACAAATGATGATTCGGGATCAGAACATAGAATTTTGGAAAAGGCGTGAAGTGCGTGAAAAATTGGGCAAAGTGCGCAAAATATGAGGATGCGTAAAAGATTTATTTTGTGTGAAATATAGCATGTTGTCTACAGTTCTGTGCACAAGGGGTGTTTTGATATCAGAATAGAGAGAATGGAAAAGGAATGGAGCACAAAAAAAATCAAGAAAGTGAGAGAAATTTGAGGTTGGGTGAGAGCTTTTTTACGTGCATGAAAAGGGTTTTATGCACGTAATAGTGTTTTTCATGCAGGACCAAAAATGCCTACAAATATGAGGTGACCCCCTCTCATTTGTTAAGGCTTGAAAGTTATAAAAATATCGATCTATGAAGTACATAAAATTATACACTAAGTGAGTTTTGCGAAAATAAATAGGTCTTTGTAGGAAAGGGAAGTTGCACAAAAAAGTGAAAAGTTTTATGAAAAAGGAAGTTGTGTGAAATAGGTTTTCCTCGCCAAAATGTATTTTTATGTGCAAGGCATTTAAATTACACGCAAGATACCCTAAACTGTAATGAACCAATGATTTTCAATGGAAATTACTATCTTATAAATATGTCATAAAATCACATGAAAACACAACATAATGAACTAATAAGGGAAAATTGTCCTTTAATCATAAGTTTGTCACTTTCTGTTTGGAATTTCGAAAATCTGACATACACGGTTTCAATCAGTATGTTATTTGGGGTACAATAAACAAACATAATTTTTGGTGAATAGTAAACTACCCTTAGGAATATTAACCTACCCTTATGAATAGTAACATGCCCTTATGAGTAGTAGTAAGACCCTTATGAATATTAAATCATCCAAAAATAAGATTAACCTTACCCATGAATAATTAAATAAAATTTAGGCATCTTAGAAAGTGACAATTTAACCATAGTAAACGTTTTGGTATTTTGTATGTCATAAATAATTAATTACAATTAATTAATTAATTTAAAAAGAAAATATATTTCCTTATAAAAGTGTTCATAAATTAAAAAATCTATGTATTCTAGATTTAGGATTATTTTATAAGACCTCATGTAATTTTTGAAAGCACTATAAAATCAGTTTTAATTATAAAACTGGGGTTTTCAAGTAAATTATGATTTTAATTAAAAATTAAATTAATCATATTTAGAAAATTATTTTTGAAATACGGAATTCATTTTTTTATTTTACATGTAGAAAAATGGTTGAGGTGAATTTTTTGGATTTTTCTGAAATACAATAATTTTTGTGAATAGTAAAATACATTAATTTACCGTATAAATACCTTATAATTTAAACCCTCTATTCCTGACATCACAAGTGATGTAAGAACCCTAATAACAGAATCACATGCCCTATTTACTATTCTTGTTCAAGTAAGACTCACTATTCCTTGTCTTGTGTGGAAATAATAAACTAATAAATTTTATATCGAGATAACCCCTCTCCCCACCACAATAAATACCACCCTTCACACCCTCATTTCCTCACACCTTTAAAGCTTCAAGACTTCTCTAAACTCTTCCCAAGAATCTTTCCTAGCCCATCATCCACATCCAAGAGCTGCTGGTCTCATCAAAAGTTCAAACCTAGTGTTCTTTAAGGAGGATCTAAAGAGGAGGATTCAAGAGGTAATTTCCCTTCATCTTTCCTTTAATTTCCATTCAAATTCAAGTTCTTTTCATATACTCTCCCCACATATCTTCGTACACATGGTATGGTAACTCTATTATCATACATATACTGATATGTTATGATACTAATGGGATATAATACCATTCAACCCCCTTTCCCTCTTCCATTTATTCTATTAAAGATAATGTTGTTTGTGACGTGTTAATTTATCACCTTCAAGAACGACATGCTTTATTTTTTCCATTTATACCTACAGATCTGGTCATGAAACCATTTGTAAGGTTGAACCAGAATATTATATCTATATTATGTCCTATTTAAAGTTCTGGAACTAACTTATGTGCATATTATGAAGTGATAAAGAAAAACAAGTTCATTGTGATCGAAAAACCGCCTAAATTTACCAAGACATTCATCATTTAATTCTTACCTAATGATACATACACATGGTATATAAAATAATTAATTAAAATATAATTTTAACTTCTGGAATATCATTAATAACATGGAATATATGTTATGTATGTTTACCCATGTTCTACTTGAACATCAATTTAAGAATACAAGTGAACCACTCAAGAAAACCATAAAAACAAACATTCTCGAATAGTATTTTTAAACTATATAACTCTTCCAAAGGAACATAAATTAACATAATGAAACCATAATAAAACGTATTCATGTGAAAAGGGTTCTAGAATTGTCAATTAATTAATCGAATGTGGTTATATAGGATATTAAATAGAATGAAGTGTTCAGATATAAGGTAAGGGGGAATTTTCGAACCCAACTCTCATCCTTCAGGTTCTCCCTCTTACACTCTTTTTTTTGATATGGTTACTCCTTAAAAATCATTTTTTCATCTTTTTCTCGCCTTTTCTGGGATATACATGTTTTTCACTGGTATTTAATTCAAACAAAATTTTTTCCAAAAGAACTCTTCTTTTAAGAACACACCTTTTACTTCTCATTCAAGGTTAACGGTTCTTATAACATGTATGTTATTCTATCTTTATTTTGGGAACCCAATGTTTATGAATATGTTCTTATTAGATTAAACCATTTACTTTTCTTGGGTTATTTATGATAATTTTTTATATATGTTCATTTTGGCATGAATGATAAATGATAATGTTATGATGTGACGGGTGCGCCCGGAATTATATAGCACAATATGACTGTTTCAATGTGACAGATGTGCCTGGAATTATACCACACTCCAATGCATTGGGTAAATTGATTAATATCATGAGTTAATGTGAAATTATGTGTGAAAATTATGCTATATTTGTTCAATATTATGTGTGGTAGTTAACCACTAAGACACGATGTTTTATTTTTATGCATTGCCACATTTCATGTCTTTTATTTATGCTTCCTCTCATGTCCAGGATATTTTTCCTATGCTATGATTATTCTCACCCCATGCTATGTTGTGATTATCTATCCTCTTAATGGTCTTTTATCTCACCCCTTCGGATGTATATCCCTAGGTGGAAACATGTACTGAGGAGAGGACAAGTTCCAGTAAGAAGCTAGAGAAGAATAAAATGAATAAATGATTATTCTTGATGTTGTAATTGTTATGTATAGTCCTAGTTTTCCTAAGATACTAAACTGTTGGATCCTCTATGTGTAATACTATTTTGTTTTTTATCTTTAAAATGATGTAATAGTAATTTAATAAATGGATGGGTCTCTATAGTTGGTATCAGAGGCCAGGTATAGTTAATTTTGGAATTTGGATTAGTGAACCCTAGAGAAAACATCTAGCATGATACTAAGTACAAATATGCACACAAGAAACATTAAATAGGGAACCCATATGTTTTTAATTTATTATTAATTTTTTAAATGAATAATTTCATCATTAATTTTTGACTTATGTTCTGTTCTAACCTTTTCTATTTTAGAAAATGGTGGGAACCAGGAGAAATCAGGCCAACAACTCGTGCAAGGTCCAATGAAATGATTGCATGAAAGACATCACCGATGATTTGGGAGGTAGATTTCAAAACATTATGGTAATGGTTACCCAAATATCTCAGTTTATGAACAATAACCATAAAAATGGTGAACGTCCTCCTTCACAAAAGAGGGAGAAGCTGGCAATCGAATGTTTTATCCGGCAAAAACCACTGACGTTTAGTGGATCTTCTGATCCCCTAGTTGTGGAATAGTGGGTAAACTCCACGGAGAAGATATTTTTTGTGCTTTACTGTTCTAATATGGAGATGGTGACACTAGCCATTTAACATCTAGATGGAGAGGCCGAACAATGGTGGGATTTGATTACGAACTCCAAACCATGGGAGGAAATTAAAGAGATGGAATGAGAAGACATTAAGATAATGTTTCTTAATAAGTATTTCCCAAGAAGCCTTCACACAATGATGGAGAAAGAATTAATCTAAGAAAAGAGAATTAGAATCTGTCACACCTACGAAGCAAATTTATGAAGTCTTTCAAGGTACGCTTTGGGATTTGTTATCAACAATGTTAGAAAAATTTATAGATTCTTTAGTGGATTAAAATCAAACCATCGAAAGGATATTGCAATTCTAGATTTTGGGTGTTACAAAGAAGTTGTTCGATGTTCTCTAAAAGTTTAGATAGTGTTTGGATAATATTCCTCTAGCTATGGTGATAAGAAATGAAATAAGGAGTTTCAAGAAGGTGGATCTAATGATAAAAGTGAAAAGAAAACTCAGCGACCCACATTCCAACAATGTGGGAATTTGCACCATGGGAACTACCTCAAAGGGACATGGAAATGCTTCAAGTGTGGGAAATAAGGACACCATGATTAATAGTGTCAAAAATACATAAAAATAAATGAAAATATGGCAGAAGAAATGATAGAACCACCCAAGGTTCATTGCTGCAATTGTAGGGAGAAAGGGCACTATGTTAGCTAGTGTACTAAACCTTGAGTTCTCGAGGGTAATCAGTATCAGCAGCCACCAAATCCAATGGAACAAGAGAAGACTTATGCCATCAGTACTGTATAATTGGAGCGAGGTAATGAAGTCGTACAATCTACACTTTATATTCATTCAATAATGGTCAAAGTCTTATTTGATTCTGGTTCTACGCATTCCTTTATATCTTGCAAGTTTTCTATAACTATATAAGTGAATCCCTAAAACCTTGAAGTATAGATATCTGTAAAAACACGAACTGGTGAAGTCATTGCAACCCAACTGTTTTACTCTTATCTTGTTTGAGTATGTAGGAAGATTATTCCAGTGAATCTTGTAATACTTCCCTTGGAGGAATTCGACACTATAATGGGAATGGATTGGCTCTTGTTATATAGAGCACATATCAACAGTCGGGAAAATGAAGTATCTTTTCATATTATGAACCATCCCATGATCCTCTACAAAGGAAAGGAAGATCATGAATTTCCTTTGAAAAATCATTCAAGTGTGTGGGTTTTGATTCCCTATGAAGTAGCATAACTTTTCCAAATGGTTGAGTAAAAGGAAAGTGCCAACCGTGTGGAAATTCCCATCATGAGGGAATACGACGATGTATTTCTCGAAGAGTTACCCGAAATTCCCCCTGATCATGAGGTAGAGTTCTCAATTGAACTCATACCCAGAGCTAGTCCTATCTCAAAGTGTCCATATAGAATGGATCCTATCGAACTGGAGGAGTTAAAGAAGCTGCTGCAAGAGCATCTGGAAAAAGGGTTCATATGCCCTAGTGCATCACCTTGGGGTGCACCAGTGCTATTTGTGAAGAAGAAGGATGGAACAATGAGGTTTTCTATCAATTATCAGGAACTCAACAAGATTTCCATAAAGAAAAAGTATCATATTCCAAGTATTGATGACTTGTTCGATTAGTTAAGAGGAGCTCAATCCTTCTCGATGGTGGATCTTAGTTCTGGATATCATCAGTGAAAGGTGAAGAAGGAAGATATTGAGAAGACTTCCTTTCGTACAAAGTATGGGCACTATGAGTTTCTGGTGATGCCCTTCAGACTTACTAATGCACCTACAATCTTCATGGATTTGATGAATACAGTATTTAGAAATTACCTCGAAAAAATTTTGGTAGGGTTTATTGATGATATTCTCATATACTCTAAAATCAAGGATGAACATGAAGAACATCTAAGACTTGTGTTGGAGACATTGATAAAGGATAGGTTGTACACCCAGTTCAGAAAGTGTGACTTTTGTATGAAGCAAGTCACATTCTTGAGCCTTGTGTTCACATGTTAGGGAATTTCTGTGGACCCTTCAAAAATAAAGGTGATTGAGGAATGTCCCAGGCCCTCTAGTGTCATAGAAATCCGTAGTTTTCTTGGATTATCTTGGTACTACCGACATTTTGCGAGAAACTTCTCACAATTTTCAATCCTGCTAACTAACTTAACAAGAAAATGGGTAAAGTATATATGGAAAGAAGAATGTGTGTGAATATTCAAGGAGCTAAAGATAAGGCCTATGACTACACCTATACTCAGACTATTGAAAAGTGGAGAAAGTTTTGTGATATACAATGATTCTTAAAAGAATGGTTTAGGTTGTGTACTCATGAAAAATAACTATGTGACAGCATATGCCTCACGGTAGTTGAAAATCCATGAGCAGAACTACCCGATGCATGATCTATAGCTAGTAGCCATGATTTTTGCCTTGAAAATCTGATGGCACTACCTTTATGGCGAGAAGTGTGACATATACACCAACCACAAGAGCCTAAAGTATATATTCACACAAATGGAGTTCAACATGTGTAAGAGGATATGGTTAGAGCTTATCAAAGATTAAAATTCGCTATTCACTATCATCCTAGAAAGGCTAACAAGGTAGATGATTCTCTTAATATAAAATAACATGATACTCTATCCATTTTGTGGATTGAGAAAGACCATATCTTCTTTGATATGAAAAGGATCGATTTATAAATCATAAGGGCATAGGATACATCCTACCTTGGGAAAATGATTGTGCATCCATCCATCCAAGAGAATATTAAGGAAGCACAAAGGGATGATGTGGAGACAAAAAATAGGGTGAATGTAGTAATGTAAGGAAAGTTGCATGAGTTCCATATCGATGATAATGGTGTGATATTGTTTCTAATGCGGCTTTCTATGCCTTCAACACCCGGGATAAAGAAGGATCTCTTGGACAATGCACATAGCTCAACATTCTCTATCCATACTGGGAGTACCAAGATGTACCATGATCTCAGAGAACACTTCTTGTGGGATAACCTGAAAAAGGAGATCACAGAATATATCTCAAGGTGCTTGGTATGTCGGCAAGTTATAGAAGATAGAAAAAAGTCCAATGGTATGATGAAACCATTTGTTATACCCATATAGAAATGGGATAATGATACTATGGACATTGTCACGGGTCTCCTGAAGATATCAAAAGGAAATAATGTGATATGGGTTGTGGTTGAATGAATCACCATGACTGCCCATTTTATCGCTATTCGGGAATACCCATCTCTTGAGCAACTTGAAAAGTTATATGTGAAGGAATTGGTTAGACTACATGACATTTCACTCTCGATTGTCTCTAATCATAATCTATTGTTCACATCTAAATTATGTAGGAGTCTTCAACATGCTTTGAGTACTGAATTAAATTTCAACATGACCTATCACCCCCAAACTCATAGCCAATATGAAAAGACTATTCAGATGCTCGAAGATATGCTAAGAGCATTCTCTCTAAAAATAAATGGTGGATGGGATCAACATATCCCATTGGTTGAGTTCTCATACAACAATAGCTTCCACTCGAGTATTCAGATGGCTCAATATGAATCTCTGTATGGAAAGCGATGTAGAACACAAACTTGTTGGGATGAAGTTGTAGAAAGAAAGCTACTTGGACCCAATCTTGTGCAGGACATGATAGAGAAGGATCAAGTCATCCAGAAACAAATCAAAGATGCTCAGAGTTTAAAAAAAGAGATATGCTAACAACTGTAGAAGGGAAATGATGTTCGATGTTGGAGATAAAGTCTTCCTTAGAATATCACCATGGAAGAGAGTCATGTGAATTGGAAAGAAAGGGAAGTTATGCCCAAGGTACATTAGCCCCATTGAAATTCTTGGCTGCATAGGAGCTTTGGACTATCGACTTGCACTTACACCAAATATGGCTCAATATAATGATATGTTTCATGTATCACTCCCAAGGAAGTATATACTAGACCCCTCACATTTACAAAACTCATAGGTGGTACATCTGGAAGATGACCTCTCTTATGAGGAGAAGCCTGAAAAGATTCTGGATCGGAGAGATGAGGTTCTATGCAACAAGACAACCCATATTTTCAAAGTGTTTTGGATTAACCATATGTTTAAGGAAACAACTTGGGAACCAGAAGAGGCGATGAAGGAGAAGTACCCTCACCTATTTGTGTAAATTGAAATTTTGAGGACGAAATTTCATAAGGGGGGAAGAATGTAATGACCCAATGTTTTTCAATAGAAATTCCCTTCTTATAAATATGTCATAAATTCTCATGAAAACAAAAAATAATGAACTAATAAGTGCTAAGTGACCTTTAGTCATATGTTTGTTACTTTTATGTTTGGAATTTCAAAAATATGACATACATGGTTACAATCAATATGTTATTTGGGTTCTAATAAGAATAACTTAATTTTTAGTTAATAGTAACCTAACCTTATGAATAGTAAACTACCATTATGAGTAGTAGTAAGACCCTTATGAATATTAAATCATCAAAAATAAGAGTTACTATACCCATGAATAATTAAAAAAAATTAGGCATCTTAGAAAGTGAAAATTTGACCATAGAAATATTTTGGTATTTTTTAAGTCATAAATAATTAATTATAATTAATTAATTAATTTAAAAAGAAAATATATTTTCTTAAAAAGTGTTCATAAATTAACAAATCTATGTCTTCTAGATTTTGGATAACTTTATAAGACCTCATATAATTTTTGAAAGCACCATAAAATTAGTTTTAATTATAAAACTGTGTTTTTTAAGAAAATTATGATATTAATTAAAAATTAAATTAATCATATTTCTAAAATTATTTTCGAAAAATGGACATCATATTTTTATTATACACATTTAAAAAAAAGTTGGGGTGAATTTTTTGGATTTTTCTAAAATACTTGATTTTTTGGTGAATAGTAAAATACTTTAATTTGTGTTTAAATACATTATAATTTAAACCCACTATTCCTAAAATCACAAGTGATATAAGAACACAAATCCCGAACTCAACTTCCTTATTTAATTTTATTGGTCATGTAAGACTTTCTATTCCTTGTCTTGTGGGGAAAAAATAAACTAATTAATTTCATATTAGGAAAACCCATCTCCCCTCCACTTTAAATACGACCCTTCACACCCTCATTTCCTCACAAATCTCAAGAATCAAGACATCTCTAAAGTCTTCCCAAGAATCATTCCTAGACCCTCTCCCACGTCCAAGAGATTCTTGTCTCATAAAAAGTTCAAGTTTAGCTTCCTTAAGAGGATCTTAATAGGAGGATTCAAGAGGTAATTTCTTTTCCTCTTTCCTTTAATTTCCTTTCATTTTCAAGTTTTTTTCTTATTATCTCTCAACCTATATTCATCCACATGGTATGGTAACTCCATTATCATACATATACTGGAATTTAATTGTACTAATCGTATATTATAGCATCCAACCTCCTTTCCCTCTTCCTTTTATTCTATTAAAGAGAACGTTGTTCGTGAGGTGTTAATTTGTCACCTTCAAGAACGACATACTTTCTTTTTCCATTTCTAACTACAGATCTGGTCATCAAACCATTTTTATGGTTGAACCAGAATATTATATATGTATTATTTCCTATTTAAATTTTTGGAACAAACTTATTTACATATTACTATGTTATAAAGTAAAACAAGTTCATTATGATCGAAAAACCGCCCAAATTAACCCAAACAATCATCATTTAATTATTACCTAATAATTTATCCATATCGTATGTAATATATTTCATTATAAGATCATTTTAACTTCTTTAATATCATTAATAACATGGAATATAAGTTCTAAATGTTTACCCATGTTCTACCCGAACATCAATTTAAGAATACAAGTGAACCACTCAAGAAAACCATGAAAACAAACATTCCAGAACAATGTTTTTAAACTCTATAACTCATCCAAAGGAACCTAAAATAACATAATGAAACCATAATGAACCATATTATTGTAAAAAAGTTTCTTTAATTTTCAATTAATTAATATAATGTTGTTATACAAGAGATTAATGCTAAGGAAGTGTTCGGATATAAGGTAAGGGGAAATTCTGGAACCCAACTTTCATCTTTCAGGTTCTCCCTCTTTCACTCTTTTTTTGATACGGTTACTCATTAAAAATCATTTCTTCATCCTTTTCTCACCTTTTATTGGATATAAATTTTTTTCACTGGTATTTATTTCAAAAAAAATATTTTCCAAAAGAACTATTCTTTTAAGAACACACCTTTTACTTCTCATTCAAGGTTAACGGTTCTTGTAACATGTATGTTATTCCCTCTTTCTTTTGGGAACCCAGTGTTTATGAATAAGTTCTAATGAGATAAAACACATTAATTTTCATGGGTTAGTTGTGCTTATTTTTATATGTGTTCATTGTGGAATTCATGATAAATGATAATGTTATGATGTGACGGGTGCTCCTGGAATTATATAGTGCAATATGAATGTTTCAATCTGACGGGTGTGCCCAGAATTATACAGCACTCCAACGCATTGGGTAAAGTGATTAATCTGATGGGTTAATGTGAAATTAGTTTTTAATAATATGGTATCTTTTTTCACAATTATGTGTTGTATATTACCCCTAAGACATGATGTTTTATTTTTATGTGTTGCCACATTTCAAGTCTTTTATTTATGCTTCCTCCAATGTTTATGATCTTTTTTCTTAAGTTATGATTATGCTCAATCCATTCTATATTATTCTTATCTATCATCTTATTGGGATTTTAGCTCACCCATTTTTATGTATATATTCAGGTGGCAACATGTAATAAGGAGAGGTCATGTTCGAGTAAGAAGCTAGAGAAGAAGAAAATGAATAAATGATTATGCTTGATGTTGTAATTGTTATGTATGGTCCTAGTTTTCACAAGACACCAAACTGTTGGATCCTCTATGTGTAATACTATTATGTTTTTTATCTTTAAAATTATGTAATAGTAATGTATGAAAAGGTTTGTTTGCTATATAATGATTGAGTGGAATAATTTGGGGTCTTAGTACATATTTAGTTGTGTGCATGGGAGTTCTTTCCAGCTTATAGGTAGAGAAGTTAAGAGTTGTACTTCAAAGAATACACTTTTTGAATTGTAAAGAAGCACTAAAACATTGTATTTCCCTATTTTTGTTAAGAGGGTGCACACACAATTTCGGATTGTCTTCCATGTGATACACGAGTGTAAGGGTATATCCTACCCATTATATTCCACTTCAAAGGATTTTTTTTCTAGTGGATTGTGTGGTACTAGATTATTTTCGTACCATACCAAGGACATGGCTTCTCTTGTTGTGTAGTGATCCTTGTAAATAGTAACCATGACATCTTCTGAAATTCTATTAATAATGGTTGTTACCACCCTCAAGTAATTCCTCATAAGATTTTACTAGTTATAAACATGTGTCTCATCCAAATCCATTTTCATCTCAAGATAGGTTGTATATACCTTTAATAAACCCATAACACTTCATATCCCTAACAATGTGTATCAAGGTTCACCCTCATGTTGACAATCACACGAACCCTTATTCATTTATGAAATATCCCTCATCATAAGAAAATTATTTATTTTAAATTAAATTTCACTTCACAATACCCAAAAGTACCTCATTATTTATCATTATCACTCGGCCCACTCACAACTATCACCAATCCCATACCTCAACGACGTTGTTCATAACAATTATGTGTCATCCCGAACATCAAAATTTAATGAATATATGATCTCATACACCCATGAATAGAAACTGAATCATGCTCTTTTACGTCATGAAACATCATCGAAAAGCGAACCATTCTCTAAGACCCATCATTGTTAACATAATAGGAGCTCCATGGGAACTCCTCTTCAAAAGCAAGTACTTCACTTGATCCATGATTTATTACCTAATCTCTTGTCTCACATTGTAATCATATAATTTCATATGATCATACTAATTGTCTACCATATCAAATTCATCCACACTATTATCCTCTATCTAGTGTTTTTCCTGTCATACTTTCCAACTCACACTATACCCATGTTGTTGGTGGCATATCACTAGAAAACTGGACCAGGCACCCAAACAATCCTACCTGTTGAAGTATATCTCAATACATAAGAACCCTAGGTGATTCCTCATAAACTAAAGGCATCATCCAACCTATTACACTAATCCAATTCACCTTTGGTGCATAAGTGTCAATCATTGAAGCCCATAAATGTGATTCACCTTAAAAGAACCACTGACTCAATTTAACCCTTCTCACGATTTCCAGAAAGTCATATCAACTGCCAACCCACAGGTGTATGAGTTGAAACAAATGACCTATACGTTTTAAACCTATCCATATTATAATGTTCTCATGTTAAGGTCATTAGGTTCATCCACTAATCCCATAGGTCCAACCTCTCAAAATAGTCAAATCTGATGGGACGTAATCCATGCTCTCATTGGAATCCATGACATAAAAATTCCCAAACACCCACTCATAGGGTCTAACATATATTCCATAGCCTACATTAATTACAACACCAGGGAACATCCTTGTTCTCCCCTTTACTACCACAAGGTATCTAATGAACCTAAAAAATCACTATATGGAGGTAAAAAAAGGTAGGTAATGATAATATCAACCAATGAGGGTAAAAACATTCCAATATGGGTTAAATTATATGGGTTTTAAGTTCCATGTTATAGAGGGAAATAGCCTATAAGTTTTAATTTGGACCACATTTAAATTAATCACATTAATAATGTATTTATTGAAATGAGTATTCTAATTGCTTAATAATTTAAGGAATCACAATCCCAGAATCAATATTCTATATTGTAATCCCCCATTAGTGTCCTAATATGTGGATTCTCTCTAATGGGTCATGATGTTAACATTGGAATAATAATGAACTAATCCCCATTGGGAATCATTATAATTCACTATCCCCTCGATGATCTAGATTACTAAGGAGCATTCAGGTTCCTATCAGCATCATGTTGGATGATCCCACTAGATAACAATAAATGAAGTTTGGTTAAGTAAGGTTTCATAGTAATCTAGATAGAAACATTACATGTAGTTTGTTATAACCTTTTATTTAACCACAACTAAAAAGGATACACCCACAGATGGTCTACTAAAAATTAATCATTCGTCAATGTCGACTTATAGGGGTCAACATAAATGCATTCAGTGCTAGTTTCATCATAATATAGTCAGGAAAAGATCCATGAGTGCCTATATTTTAACGACAAAATGTCTTATCAAATGAAATTACATTCTTATAGTTTTTCGACAGAAAATAACATTAGGAAACACAATTCCACGTCATGATTAAGTGAACAACTAAATATAATGTGACCTGTATAGGCTACCGGTTAAACATAATTTTTACACTTTTGGGAAAAAAAATATACAAGATTATGATCAGTAAGATATTCATAGTCTGATATACACTAAATTAATTTTTTATAAATAGTAACTTACCCTTTTGACTAGTAATGTTACCCTTATGAATAATAATAAAACCCTTTTTAATAGTAAACTTTCCAAATGAACAGTCACTGTAACGACCCAAACTTTTATTAATGAAAATTTCTCTTGATCTAATAAAATGTATTATTATGTAAAATGGTTCTATAACATATGCACTTCTTTGGTTTTATGTTTTTGGATTTCAAAATACAATTAAGAATTGTGACCATTTCTAATATAGTTGTTGAACAGTGATCACATGATTTGTATAAATATAGGGAATTAAAAAATCCAATTTACTCGAACAAAGGAAGCGATGGCCTCATCCAGTAGAATTGCTTCATAAGAATCCCATTATTTAGTGCTCGAAAATGAGGTGGAATAATTAGGCTTCGCACTTGACAATTCCAATCCAAACATCAACACGTTAAGCTCGAAGGGAACCACCTATAGGAGAAGGGGATGTTGATAGAGATTACCACCCGAGCGATGTTATCTGAGCCACCCCATGAGCTTGTCACCATCGCACGCCTTACCCTTCAGTTGTATGTGGGTGTTATAAGGGTTTATGTAATGAAACCCTAGTAATTTAATTATGTACACTATTTTTGTATATAGAATATACATTCATTTTATTATTGTTACTTTGAAAATGGTTTTTATAGAAAAAATTGCATTTTTAGTTAATTAAGAAATTGATTTTGATGAATTAATGGATTTTTTAATTATATAATATTTTAATAAAATATAATCACTAAATCTATTTTTATTAAATAAAAATTACATTATAATTATTATGAATTCAACTGTGAATTTTATTATAGTTTGAAATCTATTTTTTATCAAAACCCTTGATTTTTCGATAAATGTCAGTTTTTATTTTAAAAATAAAAATTATAATATTTATAAAATTATTTTTATAAAATTAATATTATTTTTTGGAATTAGAATATCTAAATTATCCAATGGTTAATTTTTCATAATTTTGTGATACAGTGGAATTTTTGGGTAAAAATTAAATACCGTTTAAATATATAATGTGTTTTATGACATGTTAATGACCCAATAGTTATGTAATAAAATAATATAAACATTATGTTAAGAAAATATATGTTTTACCCTTAAAATAATGTTATTTTAGGTTTGTTTTAATTAGTTTACAAAGCTATAATGGACTCTCAAAGACTTATAAAACATTTTTACTTTTTTAATTGATTTCCTTGAGGGTATGACTCACCTTCACATAAGCAAGACTAATAATTTAAGAAGTTCGGCCATTGTCCTTATAAAATAATTTTGTCCACTCCCCTTTTAAATAAATCATTGGAATGTGTGTGTTGTATGATTCACCTCCACATAAGCTAAACAAATTTTTTTGTCCTTATAAAATAATATTTTAAGAAGTTCATCCATTCCTTGAGGGTATGAATCACCTCCCACTTCCTCTTCACTAAAAGCCTTTGGAGCTCAATAAAACTCTTCCCTATTCTATATATAATTCTCCCAAGGTTCCCCAATCTCCCAAGAAGCCTCTCTCAAGCCCCTCCCAAGCCTATGGGATCACACTTCCAATTAATGGATTTTTCCTTTCTCGTTTTGTTCCAAATTTTATTTTGTTGTTATACCCTTTTATTTTAAATTACTAATGTTGTGGTATTATTTTAAAACTCCCACACACTTCCCTCTTTATTTTTTTAATGATTAGAGACCCCTTCCTCTCTCATTAATTCTTCCCATGTACACCCGTTACCATACTAAAATTCAATAAGGAATTTCTCTCTCCTCATTTACATTCAAGCAATTATTTTGTATCATGAATCTAAATTCCATTAAAACTAATGGGACATGTATCTATATGATCCTCTTACTGTAAATTTAATTTAAATATTATGAGACACCCCTTTCTCTCTCATCAACCATTTTTATGAATTTTTATGTCACATTGTTATGCTACTGAAATTGCTCCATGATTTTTCAAGACAAAGTCATTGTTTATTGAATACCATGGCCATTTCTCTATCAGGTGTATTCACCTTTATAAACATTTACTTGTTGTTTGAAGAGTTTCATGTATGTATTCCACATTCCTTTATCGTGGAATAAATTACGATGTTGAATTATTCCATGTTGTATTATCCATGTGGCACACTTATGCATGAAATGAAATGTTTAAGAAGGGTGTTCCCTGATAGCTCTCCAATGCAATGGGTAAAAATTATTATCATGATACATCAAGTTAAATGAGGTTTTACTCATTCAAATTGAAGTGAAATTCGGGTTTACTCATTCGCCATGTAAAATTATCCTTAGATCGTGGTAATACCATGTTAAGGGTTATCTCCACATTTCCTTGTTATAATAATCATGTCATATCATCCTTTATGTTCTTGTTTCATTTATGATCCATTGATATTCCTATTTCCTAACATGTATTTTATTCTTCATGTTATTCATTGTTTACTCTCTTAGTGGGCTTTATAGATCACCCTTTCTTATGAATTTCCTAAGGTTATCCCATGAAATGCTAATTACAAGGGAATATAGTGGTCATGTAAAGGAATTTTTCAATAAAGAAGTTGTGTTTCATGTTTTAAGTCATTATGTAATGTTACTAAGCCCCAAATACACTATACCTATCAATATTCTATGTTTTATCAAAGGAATATTCTTTGTAATAAATCATGTTTATGTGTGCAATAAATAGTAGGGTTGTTATAGTTTGTATCAGAATATAGGTTTAAATATTTTTGGGATTAGTATTACAAAACCCTAGTGAAAGCCTTAGGGATAAGACTAAGAATAATAAAAACATACATGACTTTTGGTGTGTATTGAGTAAGTAGTTTATCAACAAAATACAACCATTTCTATATACGAGCGGGTAGTGGGAAATCTGACACATAAATACCTAGGAGTGAAAACTCCGATAAGGTGTTTCGGGCTTGACCCTGGGTATCCGGGTACACAACAACGGGTCTTGATGCACTCTTTTTTATGACACTCTTGGGGTATATTATTTGGTAAATTCAAAATCTTAGAATGAACCATTATTAAGGGAATAAAAAAATCCCCTAAGAATATATATTGTGAAGTAGATCATGGATAACATATATTGAAGCCTACAAATTCATAAGTTGAGGAAGTTAATGTTATTTATATGTCATTAGTTTTTATCCATGTATTACCCTTTATGTGTTACCCATAACTCTCCTTTTATTCCATCCAATGGACAGTAATAGGAGTAATTAGGCTTACAACTGATGCGATGACCAATGTTATGACTGTTCTAATGAGATGCCCAATCCAATGGGAGTAGTAATCACTAACATTGTCACAGTACTCTCTCAGTTAACTCAAAATTTTAATAGAAACATGGGTCAAGAGGAATTTTCAACCCCCCTAATAAAGAACAAGTCTCAATTGAGAGAATCATGAGACAATGGCCTCATACTTTTAATGGATCATATGTTCCCTCAATTTCCAAACAATGGATAATCACTATTGAAAAGATCTTCTCCATCCTTCAATGTTCCGAACAAGAGAAGGTTCTTATGGCTGCTTATCATATGGAGGGTGAAGCTGATCAATGGTGTACATTGATCAAGAATACAAAAACTAAGTAGAATATCGAGGCGTTGGAATGGAAGGATTTTTGGAAGATATTTTCGATAAATTTTTTCCGTGAACCCTCTGACTTAAGATGGAAAGGTGGTAACTTGCCATCAAAAAAACATGATTAATCTATTGGAACATATGAGGAAAACATCACAATGATTTCATGATATGCCTCTGGATTTTTCATTATCCCAAAATTCTAGGTTGACCGCTTCTTTGGAGGGATAAAACCAAGCCTACGGAAATCCATGGAGTTCCATGACTTCGATAGCTATGAGGAAATTGTCTGATATGCCCTCAAAGTCTAAATGGAGATTGTAAAATACCAAGGGTAACATGGGGATAAGAAGAGTAAGGTGTACATTAATTATGGTGGTCTGATAGATAAATCCAACAGTACTACGAAAATCCAGCACCCCACTTTCCAAAGGTGTAGAAAGAATCACAGTGGAAATTGCCTAAAGGGGATGAGGAAATTCGTTAGGTGTGGAAGAGAATGGCACCTAGCCATTAACTACTAAAAATAAAAACATCTTTCTGTGATAGAGGAGAGGAAAAATTCATTTTACCCTCAACACGTAGTTCGTTACTTCAACTACAAAGAACCAGGGAACCTTGCAAACAATTTTTCTAAGCTAACGGTATTTGGAGGAAACCAAAAACATCTAAGGAAGAAAGGGGGATCTTTTTCCATAACTACCACCAAAGGGAACCCCAAAAACGAAGTGGTGATAGGTACACTAGTTATTCATTCTAGAATAGGGAACATACTTTTTTTATTCTTGTTCTACACATTCAATTATATCCATAAATTTTAGTTGAATAATCTCAACACTACAAAATATCATGGAATTAAAGATGTTGGTGACTATGAAAAATGGGGAAATCATTGAAACCCAAGAATATAACTCCTCACCTCTCACAATCTATGGATTGAAATTCTCAGCAAACCTCATCATACTCCCTTTGGTGGAATTTGATGTAATTCTTGACATGGATTGGATTTCCTTATATATAGACAACATAAATTGTCCTGAGAGGGAAATGAATCTCCATATAGAGAATTGACCCCTGATTCTATACAAGTAAAAGGACTAAGATGAATCTTCTTTTCCACAATCATCTCAAGTGTGGGTATTTCTGCCCTATGGACACATGTATCTGGCTTAGATGATTGAGTCTAAGAAAGCAACCATCCTTGACGACAAGCCTATTGTGAGGGAATTCGCTGAAGTGTTTCCAAAAAAATTGGATGGTCTTCCTCCTAGAAGAGATGTTGAATTATCAATTGATCTTATACTTGGGGAATTTCAATTATTCAAGACTCTGTATAGAATGGTTGTTGTGGAGCTTGAGGAGCTGAAGAAACAACTGCAAGAGAATATGGATAAAGGGTTTAAATGCCCAAGTGCTTCACCATTGGGTGCACCAGTCCTCTTCATCTAGAATAAAGATGGGTCAATGCGCATTTTCATTGATTATCGTGAACTCAAAAAAATCATGATAATGAATAGGTATCCTCTTCCATGAATTGATGACTTGTTTGATCAGCTACGTAGAGCACAATACTTCTCCAAGGTGGATTTGCAGTCAGGATATTACTAAGTAAGGGTGAAAAGGGAGGATATCCCCATGACTACTTTAAATACAACATAATGGCATGATGAATTCATAGTAATGCCTTTTGGACTCAATAATGCTCACGTAATATTCATGGACTTGATGAATAGAGTCTTTGGAGATTGCCTCGTCAAATTTGTGGTAGCCTTTATAGATGGTATTATAATATACTCCAAAAAAAATGAGGAGTATGAGGAGCATCTAATAATTGTACTAGAGACCTTGATAAAGGAAAATATTTATGAAAAGTAAGGAAAGTGTGAGTTCTGGTTGAAGGAAGTCTAGTTTTTGGGTCATATCATCACATGTAATGGGATATATGTGGATCCCTCCAAGACAGCTTCAATTGAAGGATGGATGAGGAAAACATCGGTAACAAATATCTGTAGCTTCCAAGGGTTAGCTGTATATTATCACTTATTTGTGAGATATTTCGCATGATTTTCCAACCCCCTTACCAAGCTAACTCGAAAGGGAGTAATTTTTTCTTGGAGTGATGAATGCGAAGAGAGGTTCAAGGAGTTAAAAATGAGGCTAATCACTACACCCGTACTCACACTATCCACAAGTGGAGAACTTTTTCTGGTATTTAGTGATACTTCAAAGAATTTCATGGGTTGTGCGATGATGAAAAATGTCAATATCATTTCATATGCTTCAAAAAAATTGAAATTTCAGGAGAAAACTATCCAAAACATGATCTGGTGTTGGATTTAGTGATCTTATCTTTAAATATTAGGTGGCATTACTTCTTTGGGGAGATGGGTGAAATATTTATGGACCAAGAAATCCTCAAGTATATATTCACATAGAAAGAGTTGAACATGTGCCAACGAAGATGGTTAGAGCTGATCAAAGTCTATGACTATTCAATCCATTACCACCCTGGGAAAACGAACAAGGTAAAGATGCTCTAAGTAGAAATGACCCAACAATTATAACACTGAAGAGAATTTTGAAGCATCCAATATTCTTAGATTTGATGAAGATGGATATGGGAATCATAAATAAGGGAACATCATCAATCCTTTCACAAATTATTTCTCAAACGTCTCTTTTGGAAAGGTTAAAGGATGCTCAAAAGGATGATGTGGGAATTAAGAAGAAAGTGGAAACTATGAGAACAGGGGAATCCTCATATTTCAATGTCAATAAAGAAGGAATTGTGAGACTTGGGAAAATACTATGTGTTTCATCATGTTTGAAGCTGAAGAAGGAACTTTTGGATGATGCACATGGTTCAAATTTCTCCTTTCACCCAGGAAACAGAATGATATATTGATATATTCAAGAGCATTATTGGTGGGATAACATGAAGAAGGAGATCGCTTAGTATACATCAAAGTGCCTGGTGTGTCCTCATGTGAAGGCATGGAGGTATAAGTATAAGGGGATGATGCAATCATTACCCATACCAGTATAGAAATTGGAGGAAATCACCAAGGACTTTGTCCTTGGACTTATGAAGACATCCAAAGAAAACAATGCTATCTTGGTTATTGTGGATCGTCTTATAAACAATGTACACTTCATTTCTATTTGGATGATTTATCACTGGATAAACTGGCACAGATATACATCAAAGATGTGGTAAGGAGACATAGAGTACCACTATCTATTATATCTGATCAAGATCTAAGATTCACCTCTATGTTTTTTAAGACTCTCCAACATGCTCTAGATACTGATCTGAACTTTAGTACATCTTATCATCCTCAAACTGATGGCCAATCTGAGCAGACTTTTAATACACTTGTAGAAATTTTGAGAGAATGCTCAATGGACTTCAAAGGAGGATGTGATCAACCTCTTCTTCTAGTAGAGTTCTCTTATAAAAACAGTTTCCACTCAAACATACAAATGGAACCATATGAATACCTATATAGAAAGAGGTGGAGAACACTAGCATGATGGGATGATTTTTGGGAGAGAAAACTCCAAGGTTTGGAAATGGTTGAAGAAATGGCGGAGAAGGTTAAGACTATCCAGTAGCACATTAATGCTGCACAAAGTCGGCAAAAGAGCTATGCAGACAATCATCAATGTCACATAGAGTTTGATGTTGGAGACATGGTAATCCTCTTCATATCACCGTTGAAGAGAGTTATGAGATATTGGAAGAAGTTAAAGCTTAGTACAAGGTACATCAACCATTTTGAGATTCTTGATCGCATTTTAGAAATGTCCTATGAACTAGAACTCCCACCGAACCTATCTCAGGTACATGATGTATTCCATGTATCACTCTTGGGGAAATACATAACTGACCCTTCACATGTAATCAATCCAGAGGTGGTACCATTAGAGAATGACCTCTCCTATGAAAAGAATCTATTTAAAAACATAGATCATAGGAAAAAAGTTCTCTGAAAAAAGGAAATTTTCCTCGTCAAGGTGTTGTGGAGAAACCACAAGTTTCAAGATGAAACGTGGGAACTGGAGGAAGTAATGAGGAAGAGTTACCCACATCTGTTTTAGTGTCGAAAAAAAAATTTTTGAGGGAAAAAATTCTTATGGAGGGAAGATTTTAACGACCCAAACTTTTATTATAGAAAATTCCACTTGATCTATTTAAATTTCTTTCTATATAAAATGGATATATAACATATGCACTTTTTTGGTTTTATGTTTTTGGATTTTAAAGTACCATTATGAATTTTGATTTTTGCTAATATAGCCATCGAACATTGATCTCATGATTAGTATAAATATAGGGCTTTAACAAATCAAATTTACTCAGAAAAAGGAAGTGATGGCCTCATACAATAGAATTGAACCATACGAAGCCAAATTATCAGTGCTTGTAAAGGAGGTGGAATCATTGGGCTTCTCTCTAGACCAAGCCCAATCCAAGCTTTAACACGTTAAGCTCGAACGGGCCTTCCTATGGGAGAAGTGGAAGTTGATAGAGATTACCACCCGAGCAATGTTATCTGAGCAACCCCAATAGTGTGTCACCATCACACACCTTAACCTTCAGTCATTTCAGGGTTCTATAAGAGGTTATGAAACGATACCCTAGTACTTTGATTATGTACAGTATTTTTTATTGAGAATATACATTCCTTTTATTATTGTTACTTTGTAATTTGTTTTTTATAGAAAAAATAGCATTTTTAGTTAATTAAGAAATCTATTTTGCTGAATAAATGGAATTTTTAATTAAATAATATTTTAATAAAATATTATCACTAAATTAATTTTTATAAAATATAAATTACTGTATAATTATTATGAATTCAATTGTTATTTTTATTAGGGTTTGAAAGCTATTTTTTTCAAAACCCATGAATTTTTTATAAATGTTGGTTTTTATTTTAAAAGTAAAACTTAAAATATTTGAAAAATTATTTAGATAAAATAAATATTATTTTTGGAATCAAGATGTCAAAATAATCCAATGGTGAGTTTTTCATAATTTTCTGATATAGTCGAATTTTTGGATAAAAATTAAATACCGTTTAAATATATAATGTGTTTTATGACCTCATAATGACCCAATAGTGATGTAATAAAATATTATAAACCTTTTTTTCGTCCAATATATGTTTTAAAATTAAAATATTGGTATTTTAGTTTTGTTTTATTTGTTTTACAAAGCTTTAGTGGACCCTCCAAGACTTATGAAACATTTTAACTTGTTAAATTAATATTCTTGAGAGTGTGACTCACCTCCACATAATAAACCCTAATATTTTAAGAATTTAGTCCACTGGCCTTATAAAATAATTCTTTCCACTCCCCTATGTAAAACTCCATGGATAGAAACAATGGGTTGGTTTGTGTTTTTGTTTAGTTTAATGTGTGGTGGTCAAAACCTAAATAATAAATAATTCCCTCCCTTTTCCTATATATACCCACCCAATCTCCCACTTCATATTCACTAAAATCATTTGGATCTCAACCAACCTCTGCCCTCTTCTCTCTAGAATCCACCCAAGGAGCCCAAATCTCCCAATAATCCTCTCTCAATCCCCTCCCAATCCTTTGGGTTCACACTTCCATGTAAGGGATTTCTTCCTTTCTCACTTTTATCCAAATTTCGTTATATTGTTATGCCCTTTTATTTTCAATTACAAATATTGTGGTATTATTTATCAACTCCCCCATACTACCATATTTTTGGTTGAATTATGAGATACCCCTTTCTCTCTCATTAATTCCTCCCATGAACAGTCGTTACCATACTGAAATTCTGTAAGGAATTTCTCCCTCCTCATTTACATTCAAACAATTATTTTGTATCATTAATCTAGATTCCATTAAAATTGTTGAGAAATGTATCTATATGATCCCCTTTCTTTCTGTTTCTTGTAAATATGATGAGACACCCTTTTCTCTCTCATCAACTCTTTTATGAATTTTTATGTCACGTCGTTATGCTGCTGAAATTGCATCACGGTTTTCCAAGCCAATGTCATTGTGTAGTTAATACCATGCCCATTTCTCTATCAAGTGTATTCACCTTTATTACCATTTAATTATTGTTTAAATAGTTTCATGTATGTATTACTCATTCCTTTATCGTGTAATAAATGACCATGTTGAATGATTCCATGTTGTATGATCCATGTGGCACACTTATGCATGAAATGAAATGTTTAAGAAGGGTGCGCCCAAATAGTGCTCCAATGCATTGGGTAAAGATTATTATCAAGATACGTAAAGTGAAATGAGTGTTTAGTCATGATAATTCAAGTTTAATTAGGGTTTACTCATGCTTCGTGTGTAATTAACATTGGCTCATGCTAAAACCATGTTAAGTGTTTTCTCTGCATGTCCATGTTATAATAATCATGTTATATCATTGCTTAATGTTCATGTTTCTTTTATTCTCCATCGATATGACTATTTCCTAACATGTATTGTATTCTAAATGTTACTCCTTTTTTACTCCATTACAGATCTTTATAGATCACTCATTTCTTATGAATTTCCTCAGGTTATCCCATGCAGTGATAAGTACGAGGGAATGTAGCGGTCATGTAAATGAAGTTTTCAATAATTATGTTGTGTTTCATGTTTTAATACGTTATGTAATATTCCTAATCCAAAAATTCAATAGACCTCATGATATTAGATGTTTTATCATGTGAATATTTTATGTAATAAAAAATGTTTAAGTGTGTAGTAATGATAAGGGTTGTTATATTTGGTGTTAGAGGATAGGTTTAGTTATTTTTAGGATTAGGATTAGAAAACCCTAGTGAATGCATTAGTGACAAGACTAAGTATAATAAAAACATTGAAATGTTTTGGTGAGAATTGAGTAAGTGTTTTATCATTAAAATACATCCATCTATGGATACGAGAAGGTAGAGTCAGATCTGCCACATATATACCTAGGAGTGAAAACTCCAACAACGAGTTTTGGGCTTGACTCGGGGTATCCTGGTACATGTCAATGGGCCTTTATTCACTCTTGGTTACAACTATCCCAAGGGATATGCTTTGGTAAATTTACAAGCTTAGTATGAACCATTATTATGGAAATAAAAAAATCCCCTAATGATAAAGGTTGAGAAGTAGATCATAGATAACATAGATTGAAGCACATAGATTCATTAGTTAAGGAAGTAAAAGTTATCTGTAATTCATTGGTTTTTTTGTCGTTAGATTACCCTTTATGTGTTACCCCTATCATTCCATTTATTCCATCCAATGGACACTAATATGGGGAATCGGCCTGAAAACCGATGTGAATATCAATGTGATGATTGTTCTACTGAGATTCTCAATCCGATGGGAACAAGAATCATGAAAAATTGTCATGATACTCTCTCAGTTAACTCAATATTTGAATAGAAACATGGGTCAAGAGGAATGTTCAACCCCCCCCCCCCACTAATAAAGAAAAAGTCTCAATCGAGAGATTCCTGAGAAAAATACTCATTATTTTTAATGGATCATATGATCCCTCAATTGCCAAACAATGGATCAACTCCATTGAAAAGATATTCTCTATCCTTCAATTTTCCAAACAAGAGAATATTTTTCTAGATGCTCATCGTTTGGATGGTGAAGCTGATCAATGGTAGACATTGTTCAAAAATACAAAGCCTCAGGAGGATATCGAGGAATTGAAATTGAAGGATTTCTGGAAGATCATTTTTGATAAATATTTTTCGTGCGCCCTCTGACTTAAGATAGAAAGGGAATTTATTTCCCTCAAGAAAAAAGATGATGAATCCATTAGAGCGTACGAGGAAAACTTCACAAGGCATTCACAATATGCCTTTGTATTTTTCATTACCCTCGAATACAAGGTCGACTACTTCTTTGGGGGGCTCAAACCTAGCCTACGGAAATCCATGGTGATCCATGACTTCGATAGCTATGTGGAAATTGTCTGATATTCCCTCAATGATGAAATGGAGATTAGAGAATACCAGGGGCATCATTGGGATAATAAGTGTAAGGTGGAATTCAATTCTTGCAATCTGATAGATAAATCAAACGGCTCTACGAAAATCCAACACCCCTCTTTTGAAAGGTGCAGAAAGAATCACCCCAGAAATTTCTTAAAGGGGACGAGGAAATGTTATAGGTGTGGAAGAGAAGGGAACCTAGACGTTAACTTCTGATAAGAAAAACCTGCGATTGTGACAGAGGAGTGGAACACTTCGTTCGACCCTCAATGCATTGTTCATTGCTCCAGCTGTAAAGAACCAGGGAACCTTGCAAACCAGTTCCCTATGCAAAGGGTTTTTTGGGGGAATCCAACAACCTCCAAGGTAGAAAGGGAGAGATTTTTTCATCACTACAGACGAATTGAACCCCAACAATGAAGTGGTTATAGGTACACTAGTTATTCAATCAAGAATAGAAAATGTACTTTTTTATTCCCGTTCTATGCATTCTTTTATATCATGAAATTTTATTAGAACAATCTCAACACCACCAAAAATCATGGAAGTAAATATTTTGGTGAGTATGGAAAATGGTGAAATCATAGAGACCCATTAATATTACTCCTCCCATGTCACAATATGTGGATTGAACTTCCCGACGTACCTCATCACACTCCCTCTAGTGGAATTTGATGAAATTCTCGGCAAGGATTCTCTTTCCTTATATAGATCCAACATAAATTTCTATGAGAGGGAAATCACACTCCATATGGATAATAAAAACCCAATTCCATACAATTGTAAAGAGGAAGATGAATCATCTTTAGCATCATCATCTCAAGCATGGATATTACTATCCTATGGGAATGCATATCTAGCTCAGATGATTATGTCTATAGAAGAAACCATCCTTGAAGACATGCCTATTGTGAGGGAATTTGCTGAAGTGTTTCCCAATGAATTTTCTAGTCTTCCTCCTATAAGCGATGTTGAATTCTCAATTGATCTTATACCTAGGGAATTTCCAATATCCAAGACACCATATTGAATGGTTGTTGTGGAGCTTCAAGAGTTGAAGAAAAAACTACAGGAGAATCTAGATAAAGGGTTTATACACCCATGTTCTTAACCATGGGGTGCACCAGTCCTCTTCGTCGAAAAGAAGGATGTATCAATGAGCCTTTTCATTTATTATCATGAACTCACAAAATCATGATAAAGAACATATATCCTCTACCCAGAATTGATGACTTTTTCAATGAGCTACATAGAGCACAATACTTCTCCAAGGTGGATTTGTAGTCAGGATATTACCATGTAAGGGTGAAGAAGTTGGATTTCTCCAAGACTGCATTTCGTACAAGATAAGGGTACTATGGAATCATAGTAATTCCTTTTGGACTCAATAATTCTCGATAAATTTTCTTGGACATGACAAATAGAGTCTTTAGAGATTACCTCGACAAATTTATCGGAGTCTTTATATAATATATTCTAATATACTCCAAAACCAAGGAGGAGCACGAGGAGTATCTAAGAACTGTACTAGAGACATTATGAAAGGATAATATCTACGAAAAGTATATCAAGGGTGAGTTCTGGTTAAAGTAAGTCTGATTCTTAGGTCATATCATCACAAGAAATGGGATATATGTAGATCCCTCTATGACAGCTTTAATTGAATGATGGTTGAGGCCAACATCGGTAACAAATATTTATAGATTCCTTGGGTTAGTTAAGTATTATCTCTAATTTGTGAGAAATTCTTCATTATTTTACCACCCCCTTACCAAGGTAACTTGAAAGGTAGTAATGTTTTCATGGAGTGATGAATGTGAAGAAAGCTTCAAGGGGTTTAAAAGGAGGATTATCACTTTGCATATGCTCAGACTACCCACAAGTGGAGAACTTTTTGTGGTATTTGGTGTTTCTTCAAAGAAGTTCCCAGGTTGTGTGTCAATGAAAAATGACAATGGAATTGCATATGCTTCAAGACAATTCAAAATACATGAGTAAAACTATCCAACACATGATATGGAGTTGGCCGTAGTGATCTTCGCTTCAAATGTTTGGTGGAATTACCTATTTGGAGAGATTTGTGAGATATATAGGGACCAAAAAAGTCTCAAGTATATATTCCCAATGAAAGAGTTGAACATGTGCCAATGAAGATGGTTAGAGCTGATCAAAGACTATGACTGTTCAATCCATTACCATCCTAGAAAAGAGAACAAGGTGGCGGATGATCTAAGTAGAAAGGACCCAGTAATTCTATCATTGATGAGAATTGAAAAGGATCCAATCTTGTTATATTTTTTGAAGATGGACATATGAATCATAAAGAAGGAAACATTATCAATGCATTCACAAATGATTGCTCGACTATATCTTTTAGAAAAGTTAAAGGATTCTCAAAAGGATGATGTGGGAATTCAAAAGAAAGTGGAAACTATCAGAAAATAGAAATCCTTAGATATCAATGTAAATAAAGAAGGAATTGTTATATTTGGGAAAAGAATATGTCTTCCATCAATTCCGGAGCTGAAGAAAGAAATTCTGAATGATGCACATAGTTTGAATTACCCCATTCACCTAGGAAACACAAATATGTATCGATATCATCAAGAGAATTATTTGTGGGATAACATGAGGAAGGAGATCACTGGGTATATATCAAAGTGCCTGGTGTGTCACCAAGTGAAGGCTGAGAGGCAGAAGTCTAAGGGGATGATGAAACTATTACCCATACCATGATGGAAATGGGAGAACATCACCATGGACTTTGTCACCAGACTTCTAAAGACATCCAAAGGAAATAATGATATCTGGGTTGTTATGGATTGTATTACAAAGAATGCACACATCATTGCTAATCGGGAGGATTTCTCACTCGATCAACTGGCACAGATATACATCAGAGACATGGTAAGGTGGCACGGAGTACCACTATCTATTTTATCTGATTGGGATCCAAGATGCACCTCTATGTTTTGTAAGAGTCTTAAATATGCTCTTTATACTGAGATGAACATGAGTAGGGATTATCATCCTCAATCTGATGGCCAATCTGAGCATACTATTCAAACACTTGAGGACATTTTGAGACTGTTCTCAATGTATTTCAAACCAGGATGGGATCAACATCTTTTTCTGGTTGAGTTCTCTTATAAAAAAAATTTCTGCTCATGAATCAAAATGGCTTCTTATGAAGCCATATATAGGAAGTGGTGGAGAACACCGGAATGATGGGATAAAGTTGGGGGAATAAAACTCTTAGGTCTGTAAATGGTCGAAGAAATGTTGGATAAGGTTAAGACCATCCAGCAGCACATTAAAGATGCTCAAATTCGACAAAATAGCTATGCTGAAAATCATCAACGTGACCTAGATTTTGATGTTGGAGACATGGTATTCCTATACATGTCAGCATGGAAGAGAATTATGAGATTTGGGAAGGAGGGAAATCTTAGTCCAATGTACATCAGCCCTTTTGAGAACCTTGATTGCATTCGATCAATGGCATATCGATTAGCACTCCCATGGAACCTATCTCAAGTACATGATGTATTCCATGTATAACTCTTGAGGAAGAACATACCTGACCCAACACATGTACTCAATCCAAAGGTGGTACCATTGGATAATGACCTCTCCTATGAAGAGAAGCCATAAAAAATCATAGATCGTAGGGAAAATTTTCTACGAAATAATATAATTCCCCTCATCAAGGTGTTGTGGAGAAATAAAAAGTTTGAAGAAGCAATGTGGGAATCAGAGAAAGTAATGAGGCAGAGTTACCCACATCTGTTTTAATGTGGGAAAAAGTAAATTTTGAGGGAGAAATTTCTCAATGGGGGAAGATTGTAATGACCCATAATTTTATTAATGAAAATTCCTCATGATCTAAGTAATTCTCTTATTATGAAAAATGGTTATATAACATATGCACTTCTTTGGTTTTATGTTTTTGGATTTTAATATACCATTGTGAATTGCGACTCTTGATAATATAGCTTTTTAACAGTGATCACATTATTATAATAAATATAGGGATTTAATAAATCCAATTTACTCAGACAAATGAACTGATGGCCTCATCTAATAGAATTAATCCATCTGAAGCCTGTTTATCAGAGCTTAGAAAGGAGGTGGCATCATTGGGCTTCGTTCATGACAAATATCAAACCTATATTCAACACGTTATGCTCAAACAGAACCGCCTATGGGAGAAGTTAAACTTGATAGAGATTACCACCCGAGTGGTGTTATTCGAGCCACCACAAGAGTCTGTCACCATAGCATACCTTACCCTTCAGTCGTGTGCATATTTTATGAGGGGTTATATAATGAGAACCTAGTAGTATGATTATGTAAACCATTTTTGTATATATAATATACATTCATTTTATTATTGTTACTTTTTAAATGGGTTTTAATGAAAAAAACAGTATTTTTAGTTAATTAAAAAATCTATTTTGATGAATTAATGAATTTTTTAATTTAATAATATTTTAAAAATGAATATTATCACTAAATTTATTTTTATTAAATTTAAATTACCATATAATTATTATGACTTCAATTGTGATTCTTATTAAGGTTTGAAAGTTATTCTTATCGAAACCCGTAAATTTTAGATAAATGTATGTTTTTATTTTAAAAGTAAAAATTCACATATTTAGAAAAGTATTTAAATAAAATTAATATTATTTTTGGAATCAGGACATCGAAATTATGCAAAGGTGAATTTTTCATAATTTTCTGATATAGTAGAATTTTTCGGTAAAAATTAAATACTGTTTAAATATATAATGTCTTTTATGACATCATAATGACCCAATAGTTATAAAATAAAATACTATAAACAATTTTTTCAGCCAATATATTTTTTTCCATTAAAAACTGTGATTTTAGGTTTGTTTGATTTATTTTACAAAGCTTTAGTGGACCCTCCAAGACTTATAAAACATTTTAACTTTTTAAATTGATTTCCTTGAGAGTGTGACTCACCTCAACATAAGAAAACATAATATTTTAAGAAGTTCGGCCATTTTCCTTATAAAATAATGTTTATAACTCCCCTTTTTCAAAAACCATGTGCAAAAACCATGGGTAGGTTTTTGGTTTTCTTTAGTTTAATGTGTGGTGGCCAAAACCTAAATAATAAATAATTCTATCCTTTTTCATATATAAACCCATCCAAGCCCCTACTTCCTCTTCACTAAAAGCCTTTGGATCTCGACCAACCTCTTACCTTCTCTCTCTATAATCCGCTAAAGGTTCCCTAAACTCCCAATAAGCCTTTCTCAAGCCCCTCCCAAGCCTTTGGGATCACACTTCCATGTAAGGGATTGCTTCTTTTCTCATTTTTTCCCAAATATCATTTTGTTGTTAATACCTTTTATTTTTAGTTAAAATGTTGGGGAATGATTTACCACATCCCCCATACATACCTCTTTATGTTTTAATGATGATATACCCATTTCTCACTTATTAATGCCTCTCATTTACCCATATTTCCGTGCTGAAATTCCGTAAGGAATTTTTCTCTCCTCATTTACATTCAAGCAATTCTTTTGTATCAAGAATCTAAATTCCATTAAAATTGTTGGGAAATGTATCTATATTATTCCCTTAATGTAAATTTCATGTACATATGATGAGACTCTCCTTTATATCTCATCGACCATTTTTATGAATTTTTATGTCACATCGTTATGCTGCTGAAATTGCACCGTGATTTTCCAAGACAAAGTCATTGTGTAGTGAATACCATGACCATTTCTCTATCAATGGTATCCAACTTTATCCACTTTTACTTATTGTTTAAATATATTCATGTATTTATTACACATTCCTTTATCTTGGAATTAATTTTGATGTTGACTGATTCCATTTTTTAAGATCTGTGTGGCACGCTTATGCATGAAATGAAATGTTTAAGAAGGGTGCACCCTGATAGTGCTCTAATGCATTAGGTAAGGATTAGTATCATGATACATCAAGTTATATTAGGGTTTAATAATGATAATTAAATTTCAATGAGGGTTTAATCATGCTCCATGTTCAATGATCCTTGGATCATGCTAATTACATGTTAAGTGTTGTCGCCACATTTTCATGTTATAATAAGCATGTTATATCATGCCTTTATGTTATGTTTCTTTTATGATCCATTGATATGAATATTTACTAACATTTATTGTATTTTTCATGTTATTCCTTGTTTAATCCTTTAATGGAATTTATATATCATCCTTTTCTATACATGTCCTCATGTTATCCCATGCAATGCTAAGTACAATGGAATGTAATTTTCATGTAAAGGAAGTTTTCAATAAAGATGTTGGGTTTCATGTTTTAAGTCATTATGTAATGTTCCTAGGCCCTACAGACACTAGACCTCTAGATCTTCTATGTTGTATCTAGTGAATATTTTATGTAATAAATCATGTTTAAGTGTTTAATGAAGAGAAGTGTTGTTATAGTCACCTCACCCAAGAAAGTATAAATAAAATTTAGGAACCTTATAAATCAGTGGGACTATTTTAAAAATTAATAATTAAGTGTTTGTATTTCTGTGAGTAATAGATATTTATTTATAATATATAATTATTAGATCTATTTAAAATAAAATTAATTTTCATAAAATTTATTCTTAAAAAATATTATTTTTCCCTGTGATTTTAGGATAATTTTATGATACCTCAGTTAATTTTTGAAAGAATTATAAAATCATTTTTAAATATAAAATCATTATTTGTCAAGTAAATAGTGATTTAATTTAAAAATAATATTTCACATATTTAGAAAAAAAATTATAAAATGGAGTTTATTTTTAAATTATACAAATACAAAAATTCTTAAGGAGATTTTTTGATATTTTTCAAAAATACATTATTTTTTTATTAACATTGAAATTCAATAATTTACAAAATAAGCTAAATAAATGGATTTTTGTATCATGCTTGTGTCATGGATGATGTAAATGGCCACTGATTCAAACTCACATGCACTTATTACTATTTTTTCATAATAATCCTCCCTATTTATAGTGTTGTGTAGAAATAACAAACTTTTGATGAAAATATTGAGAAAACACCCATCCCCCCCCCCCCACTATAAATACCACCCCACACACCCTCTTCTCCTCAAACTTATAAAGCTTCAAGACTTGTCAAAATTCATCCCAATACTCTTCCCTAGTCCCAACCCCATTTCCTGGAGATCATGTTCTCATCAAAATAACAAAACCACTTTTCTAAGGAGGTTCTCAAGGAGGAGATATTTAAGGGGTAAAATGTTATTCCTTATTCTTTTTGTTTATTTGTATTTCATTTACTTTTATTATCTCGTCCTCTCTTCTCCTAATACAAATGGAATTATAATCTCTAGTTGTAACGCCCCAACCCCAGTTACCTAGAGTTGGTGCATTATTACATAACATTGGCATGATCACAAAAGATCAAGTCTTGAAAGACTGATTAGTTTATTAGTCTTGGAAAAACTAGATATATTCATTAGTCTTAAATTACATCATAAAGTAAAAAAACTACAACAACATCTTGTCTTCATATCCCCTCATACTATCCCTATAGGTCATTCATAAATTACTTCTTCACATACTAGGAAAAATAAAACATTGGAAGGGGTGAGTTCAGATTCTCAGTAAGGATAACAAAATAGTGGAAAATTTCCTAAATAAGCATAAACATTTAAGGCAATGTATAACTAAAACAAAAGACTTTTAAACATGAACTTCAGCATAATATGGAAGAGATTAAATGAAATAATTCCATTTACTTATTCACATGGATATTTTTCTAGTCGAATAACCACATGAAATATTAATAACCACTTTCATAATGATTGAATGCATAATGCCAGACTATCATAACCACATAGTCAAGGCCTCGTGCCAAGACTACAAATAAGATTTTTTCAAGGCCTTGTGCCAAGACACTAGTTTGTCTCATGAGACCTACTAATTCATCGAGGATCTATAGCGGGCTCCACACATCACTTTCTAAGTCCAATGCATTCTTCATGTGAAAATTTGAAACATAACATAAACCTTCGTCTTCAAACTAGCATACTAAATGTCAATACTTTAATCACAAACCTTGAATGGTATGAAAATAGCACATCCGCAGTCAAACATAACTCATTAGATACAATATGGAAGATTTTATTATATCATATTAACCTCAATCGAGAATAATGAAGGATATTGACATAGATTAAAATAATCATCAAACTATTGAGATAAATATCCCCCTTTTTCTTGAAAACATTTAAAAGTTACACGATTTTTCAAGAATCCATTTAAAATAGATTTTTGAATAAAAGTTTCCCATACCACTTTGAAACTTTTAAAAGGAATTTTTATTTGAAAACATTAATGTCCATATAAAAAAATCCTACAAACCATTTTTAAAACATGGACATTAATGAGAATGATTTATAATAATAAATATTTAAAACATTTTAAAATGATATTTTAGCTAGAGTTCCTAACCAAAAGAGAGACACTTAAATACGAATAATTGAGGTAATAAAAACTTTTTAATATCATGAGAATAAAGGGATTCATGATATACTTTGTTAAAGTACATTATATACACTATATAAAAGTGATTTTGTGTATAACAACAAAAGAGTCTCAATGGAATGTAAATTCAGATGGAATCTCTCATAAAGGCCATATACTTAGGTTAAGGATAAATCAACGAAATAATTATGTGTGAAAATATAAATACACTAAATATGATTGGATATTCATTGTAAAACAATCAAATAACATTCACACATATTCTTGTAAAAACAACACCAATGAATTGGATGTTTAACTCAATAAATGGAGATTGAGTTAAAATTACTCTTATCAAGTTCATATAGATGACTTGAGAATTTATCAATAGATTTATTATGTGTATAAAAACTATATCCATGGAAAGGGGAGTGGAAATTATGACACAAGAAAATAAATAGTGATTCCACACATAATCTTTGAGTAAAATAATCAATGAAATATTCGTAAAGCCGAATGAGTAAAAATTGAAATTTCAAATTCCCTTAACGATTTGGTAACATACGAAGTATAAACCCATGAAATAAGGATCTTAAAATGATGATGTAAATATTAATTAATTAATGTATATTACAAAATGAATATAATCATGGGCAGTACACACACCACATGCAATAAATAAGTGGTGAACAATGGAAATATCTCGAAATTAAAAGTGAGATAAGAAACCCATTACTTTGTACTCTTTCCTTGGTCTAGGGTAGGTTAGCCTCATGTATAATGGTGAAATAATTTTTATTTAATTATACAAGAATTATATACATTAATATGATATCATATATGATGTTTTAACATTGCTTTGTTAATAATATCTTAGTATTATCGTTGTTTCTGGTGTTAACTTACTCTTTTTATTTTATATGTTTTGTTACATAAGTTGTGTTTGTTATGGATAGGTTGTATCTTATTCATATAAAGAATGAAATCAAGTCCATAAAAATTATTTTTAATCTTAAAATAGTAATTATACTTGTATGGATATGATGGCGAATGAATCTCATTGCGTTCGTGGAGACCGTAGTCCTTACATACGCACGAGCGATAATATCATTCATTTGATATTAAAATCATATATAATTGGATGGTATATTTTATATACAGAATAATTATAATGTTATAATTATTATTTACCTGAATTACACATCATTATTATACCCATCCAAATATTAATGTATTGAATAACAATTACACCACGACGTCGAGACGGTAGGCCGTACGTACGCACGTATGGTGACATGTCCTTCAAAGGATGGATAGAATACTTAATATGGTTGTACCATTTTATAATAGTATCATAGTATATAAAATATACTGGAGTTATTATTTTATAATGGAAATAACAAAGAAAAAAGAAGTTTAAGAAGAAAGGAACTTGAAAGAGGGTTGTGAAAACATTACCTCTTCTTCGGGTTCTTCTTTTTTATTTGATCAAAAGGGCTCCTTAGGTTGGCTTTCTGATCAAACTAAGGCCTCTAATTTTAATTTAGGGAAGTTGAGAGAATATTTGGGCAGGGGTTGGCTGATCCAAAAGGCCTTGAAGATGTAAATTAGAGAGAAGGGGGAGTACCCTTTTATAAGAGGGGTGAGGGTCACCTTTGGAAAAGCTAGAAATATTATTTTATAATAAATTCATATTCAGTTTCTAATGGATCAAAGTTTGTTATTTAAGGATTAGGGTGTGGATGGGTCTAAATAATTTTAACCAATAGATTTTAGACTGGTTTGGGTCACTATATTAACCTTATCATTTATATTTAACTCTTAGTTAAATAGTTTGACATTTACCATGTCTCTTGGTATTTTTATATTATATAGTTAACAAACATACTATATACCACCATTCGACCCCCAAGTGGTCCATAAATGATACACATATCATTATATAAATCCTATGGCCAAACCTAATATTTTTAGGAATAGAATATCAATTAATAATATAATATTTGTTTTAAAAACTCTTTTATGTCAATTTTGACACTATTAGGTATTTTGTTTTTGATAATTTCATAAAAACATTATTACTTTGAAAGAAAATTATATAACCAATCATAATATGTCATATTAACCTTTAGAATTAGTGGAATTCATAAAAAGTCTCAAATTACATTTATTTTGATATTTATAATATCAATTATTTTAATATTTCATTAATTAGGTAATTACTCTATCACCATTGCCTCATAAATAAATTTAATATTTTAATTTATAAAAGTTATAAATAAAATACCATTATGTGGGAAATGTTTTTATATTTCTAATGAATATTTATAATCGAATTTATCTTATGCATAACCCTATATTAAAAATGCTTTAGTCATTAAACTTTGATTTTGTCTCTATTAACTCTTCTTTGAATTAAATCATAATAAATGTCTTAATCTAATCCAAGTGGACCTAAATGATAATATTTTATTCCTAAGGTTGTTTTTGGTCGAGATACACCTATCCAATAGAATTAGGACATGTGTTAGGGTAATATTAAAATCATTTTTACCCTTAATTGCCCTATTTACTTTCAACCGTGGTAAATAAAAGTAAAAAGTTACTATTCACCAAAAATTATTTTCATCTCATTGTACCACATTTTACTCCTTGATATTATCCATGTATCTCAGATTTTTGAAATTCCACTCACAGAAGCGGTAAGATTAAGTTTTATGCGAATTTCCAAATTCTCTTAGGAGGTGGGTAAAAGACGGTGAAAAGTTCAATAAAGTTTTTATATATCTAAAATTATTCTAAACTAAATCCAATGAATTACATTGAACTTATATAGGTACTATGTATCTATTTTGACCTTAATTAAATTTAAATAAAATAAATAATTATTTAAATAAAAATTTGGTTTTAAACAATAACTCAATGTTTTTTCACTATTCATCAAAAATTGAATGTTTTCAGAAAAATACCAAAAATTAACCCTGAGCTAATTTTCATATTCTGAACCCAAAAATGTAGTCCATTTTGAGAGATAAAATTTATAAAATTTCAAAAAGTGGGTATTACTATTCATAACGGTTAGTTTGATTGGTTGTGGTGTGTGTTAGAACTCGCTATTGCGTACAACACACGCTGCTGTATTATTCAAAGAGAAGCGTATCGTGGAAGATTGGGGTGTTACATTCTCCCCTCCATCAAATAATTTCATCCTCGAAATTTTTAAAATTGGACATGGGAATATAATGGAAAGTCCCACATCGGAAAATGATTAAATAAAACTATCACCTTAAAAGAAATAAATAGGAGTACAAAGGTCACCCCAGATAACTCATTCTAGGATTCCATGTAGGAAAAAATGGATATTGAAGGTAAACTAATTGTCATGTTCTGATGGAGTGGGATAGAAAACATGATCAGGAGAAAGTTAACAATAAGAAAGCCAAAAACTTGTGATGGGACAAACGGTCATTAGTTTCCCAGTAGGAAAAGTATACAAACAACATTTTTTTAAGTTACATTACATAAAGATGAGGAATTAATTTACGAGATTGACTAAGAAAATAAATAGATATACTTACATATTATGTATAGATTGATTCTTTAATGAATTTTCACCACTAACTCATTTTTTTTAAATGATGAGTATTCAAGAAGACTTGGTCACACTGGAAGAGCTATAACAAAATTCTATAGAATCACATGATCCACAAGGATAAACTATATATTTACCTTGTCTTTAGAGATTAATCAAAACCAAAATGGTTAGTACAAGATCTGATGATCCCCCAAAATGATATTCTTTTAGAGAAAGAAACACTAATCATAATTTATAAAATTAAACCAACAATACCCCAAAGTTAAAAAAATTACATTCAATAAAAAATTGTCCTTAAAATCCTTAAATATAATCCAAAATAATATCGAAACCCAAAACATAGAAGAATTTGGTTATGTAGTCTTCCACATTAAATTGTATCTCCAAATGACATAAACTACTCTTAAAGTCACATATTTAAAATTAACTAACCTAATCACATATTCTCTATTATAGGTTAATCATTTCCATAAATAACCCAAATAATTCTAAATCCACAATAAAAACATAGATAAAAATCCACCATTACACGTCGAATTAAATCCCATAGTATTCTAGTTTCCATGGGCATATAGTGTTCCCATCAAAGAGAACATCTTCCAAAAAACATTTATCAATTAATCTCCAAATCATTTCCTATACTAAGGGTATTCATTTGATAAGATATAAGAACCCAAATCAACTTATTATTGATCAATAAAATAATTTAACTAAAAATAATTAGTCACACTAACCAGGGACTTCACATAGTCTAGTGGTAGGTGATAAATCCCAATCGCACTTTGGTTGTGGGTTCGATTCCCACAGAATTTTCGGACGCGACGGGTTGTCACACGGTCTGTATGTTGTTCTTTTTCAAAAACTATATTTTATAACATTAAAAAAAAGAGATAAATTCCTCAAAATAACCATAACATAATTTTAACCGGAAATGTTATCTCATACCTTCCATTTTTTATCCCAAAATATAATAACATGTAATTTCGTCAAACCTAATAATCATATAAAACCAAATTATTATTTATAACTATATTCACAAGGGAAAAGATAAGTCTTCCTCAAATATCATTCTCACATGGAAAACTACGGGGTTACAAATACAATAGAAATTTATTCCAAAGTAATCCCATCAACAAGGAGCACTAATACATTTAAACATTTCTCCAACCATTTATTTCCACATAGCATCTTCTTTGACCAATAAAATATCCTATAGAATAGGGCATTCAGTCGGGTAATGGCTAGTTCCCCTATAATTACGGCAAATGACTATAAATTGATTTTTGGGACCATTTTTATTTTCTTCTATTGTAATCTTCATTTTTTCTCGGCAATTCTTCACTTTATGTCCTTCTTTCCCGCACATAAAGAATTTCTTTGTTCTGTTGAGACACTTTCCAGGGTCTCTCCTTCCACATTTCCTGCATGAAGAAAATTTTGGATTCCTTTCTCCATGGTCTCCACTAATGGAGCTCTTACTATTCATCACCTTTCTCTTCTTTGTTGAGTCTGGGAGTTGGTTAATATATATGTTGTTGATCAGATTTTTAGAAAACTGATTTGGCATGACAATGATATCTTTTACGCCTATCAACATTCCATTTTGTTGCTTATTTCTACCATTGTTCCCACCTTTTACATCATTCTCAAAGTTACTATGACTTCCATGGACTCCTGCCATTGACTAAAACTAGAAAGCATTGTGTGAGTAACAGTAGTTATAAAATCATTTAGAGAATATCATGACACCGTATTCTCAATTTGAAACAACTTAGGATTAACCAAGGACAGTTATTCTCATTATATATTGAAATAATTTAAATTGGTTTGAAAATAAAATGTAAATTACCCTAATCATATCCCCCGAGAGTGTCGTAACCAAGAGTGAAGCAAGGCCCGTGGTCATGCACCAGTTCCCGTTCGAGTCTAGCTCAAAGCGGTGTTTTCAGTTTTTACCCCTAGGTACATCTATGCCAGAGCCACCTCTACCTGCTCATATCTAGATAGGGATGTATTTCTTGAAAAACTCACAAAATATATACAATACCAATATTCTAGGATGTTCTTATATACTAATCCTCAAAGTCTATATTAGGGAAATGTTCTCTAATAAGAGTTTATCAAAATCTAGTTTTCAAGATTTGTACTAAACTTCCTCTGATACCAACTGTAACTCCTCGGCCCCGGTTACCCAGATTCAGTGCCTTATTACATAACATTGGCATGATCACAAAAGTTCAAGTCTCGAAATACCGGTTAGTTTAGTAGTGTTGGAAACACTAGATATATTCATAAGTCTTATATTACATCATAAAGTAAAATAAAATACTACAACATATTGTCTTCATATCCCCTCATACTATCCCTGCATTTCATTCATAAATCACTCCTTCACATCCTGGGAAAAATAAAACATTGAAAGGGGTGAGCTCAGATGCTCAGTAAGGAAAACAATATAGCGGAAACATTCATAAATAAGCATAAACATTTAAGGCAATGTATAACTAAAACAAAAACCTTTTAAACTAAAACTTCAGCATAATATGGGAAAGTTAAATTGAAATAATGTCATTTACTTATTCACATGGATATTCTACTAGTCAAATAACAACATGCAATATGAATAACCACTTTCATAATGATGGAATGCATAATGCCAGACTATCATCACCACATAGTCAAGGCCTCGTGCCAAGGCTACAAATAAGATTTTGTCAAGGAATTATTCCAAGACACTAGTTTGTCTCATGAAACCTACCAATGCTTCGAGGAGATACAGTGGGCTCCACCCGTCACATACTAAGTCCAATTAATTCCTCATATGAAAAGTTTGAAACATAACATAAACATTCGTATTCAAACTAACATACGAAATGTCAACACTTTAATCACAAACCATGAATGGTATATAAATAGCACATCCACAGTAAAAAATAACTCATTAAATACAATATGGAAGAGTGTTATATCAGATTAACCCAATCAAGAATAATGAAGGATATTGACATTGATTAAAATAATCATCAAACTATTGAGAGAAATATCCCCCTTTTCTTGAAAACATTTAGAAGTCACACTATTTTTCAAGAATCCATTTAAAATAGATTTTTGTATCAAAGTGTCCCATACCACATTGAAACTTTTAAAATGAATTTTGATTTGAAAACTTTATTTTCCATATAAATAAATCCTTAAAACCTTTTTTAAAACATGGACATTAATGAGAATGATTTAGAATAATAAATATTTAAAACATTTTAAAATGATATTTTAGTTAGAGTTCCTAAACAAAAGGGAGACACTTGAATACAAATAATTGAGGTAATAAAAACTTTTTAATATCATGAGAATAAAGGTATTAATGATATACTATGTAAAAGTACATTATATACACCATAAAAATGTGATTTGATGTATAACAACAAAGGAGTCACAATGGAATGTAAATTGAGATGAAATCCCTCATAAAGGTCATATCCTTAGGTTAAGGATAAATCAACGACATAATTATGTGTGACAAATATAAATACACTCAATATGATTGGATATTCAGTGTAAAACAAATCAAAGGACATTCACACATATTCTTGTAAAAACAACACCAATTAATTGGATGTTTAACTCAATAAATGGAGATTGAGTTAAAATTACTTTTATCAAGTTCATATTGATGACTTGAGAATTTATCAATGGGTTGATTATGTGTGTCAAAAGTATGTCCACCTAAAGGGGAGTGGAAATTATGACATAAGAAAATAAATATTGATTCCACACATAATCTTGGAGTAAAATAATCAATAAAGTACTCGTAAAGCCGAATGAGTTGAAATTGAAATTTCAAATTCCCTTATCGATTTGGTAACTTACAAAACATACACCCATGAAAGAAGGATATTACAATGATGATGTAAATATTAATTAATTAAAATATATTACACAATGAATACAATCATGGGCAGTACACACACCACATACAATAAATAAGTGGTGAACATTGGAAATCTCATGGAATTAAAAGTGAGATAATAAACCCCTTTCTTTATAATTTTTCCTTGGAAGAGGGTAGATTATCCTCCTGTATAATGGTGAAGTAATTGTTATTTAATTATAAAAGAATCATATACATTAATATTATATCATATATGATCTTTTAACATTGATTTGTTAATAATATCTTACTATTATCGTCATTTCAGGTGTTAACTTACTCGTTTTCTTTTATATGTTTTGTTAAATAAGTCATGTTTGTTATGGATAGGTTATATATTATTCATATAAAGAATTATATCAAGTCCTTAAAAATTATTTTTAATCATAAAATGAGAATTAGACTTGTATGGATACGATGGGGAATGAATCTCATCGAGTTCGTGGAGACTGTAGTCCGTACGTACGCACGAGTGATAAAATCGTTATTTTGATATTAAAATCATATATAATTGGATGGTATATCATATATACAGAATATTTATCATGTTATACATATTATTTACATTAATTACACATCATTACTATACCCATACAAATAATAATGTATTGAAAAACAATTACACCACAATGTGGATACGGTAGGTCGTACGTACGCACGTATGGTGACATGTCATTCATTGGATGGATAGAATACTGAATATGGTTCTACCATATTTATAATAATATAAAAGTATATAAAATATAGTGGAGTAATTATTTTAGAATGTAAATAACAAATAATTAAGAAGTTCAAGAAGAAAGGAAATTGAAAGAGGGTTGTGAAAACATTACCTCTTCTTCGGGTTCTTTCTTTTGATTTGATCAAAAGGGATCCTTAGTTTGGCTTTCTGATCAAACTAAGGCATCAAGGATGAATTTAGAAAAGTTGATAGAATATTGGGGCATGGTTGGCCGAGCCAAAAGGATTTTAAGTTGTAAATTAGAGAGAAGTGAGAGTACCCTTTTATAATAGGGGTGAGGGGAACCTTTGGAAAACCTAGAAATATTATTTTATAATAAATTCATATTTTATTTATAATGGATCAAAAGTGGATTATATAAATTTTAAGGTGGGGATTGGTCGAATCCTTTCAAACAATAGATTTTAGATAGGTTTTGGTCACTATATTAACCTTATCATTTATATTTTACTCTTTGTTAAATAGGTTGACATTTACCATGTCTTTTTCTATTTTTATATTATATAGTTAATAAACATACTATATACCTCCATTAGACCACCAAGTGGTCCATAAATGATACACCTATAATTATATAAGTCCATTGGATGATCCTTATATATTTAAGAATAGAATATCAGTTAATAATATAATATTTATTTTAAAAACTCTTTTATGTTAGTTCTGACACTATTAGGTATTTTGTTTTTGATAATTTCATAACAGCATTATTACTTAGAAGAAAATTTAAATAACCAATCCTAATATGTTATATTAACCTAGAAAATTGGTGTAATTCATAAAAAGTCTCAAAGTACATTTATTTTTCTATTTATAATATCAATTATTTTAATATTTCATTAATTAGGTAATTACTGCATCACCATTGTGTCATAACTAAATTAAATTTTTTAATGTCTAAAAATTATAAATAAAATACTATTATGTAGGAAATATTTTTGTATTTCTAATTAATATTTATAATAAAATTTATCTTATTTATAACCTTATATTAAAAATGGATCAGTTATTAAACTTTGATTTTATCTCTTTTAACTCTTCTTTGAATTAAATAATAATAAATGTGGTAATCTAATCTATGTGGACCCAAATGATAATATTTTATTCCTAAGGTTGTTTTTGGTCGATATACACCTTTCCAATAGTATTAGTACATGTGTTAGTGTAATATTAATATCATTTTTACCCTTAATTACCCTATTTACTTTTAACCATGGTAAATAAAAGTAAAAAGTTACTATTCATCAAAAAAAATTCATATAATTGAACCACATTTTACTCCTTGATATTAACTGTGTCTCTCGAATTTTCTAAATTCCACTCACAGAAGTGGTAAATTTAAGTTTTATGTGAATTTCCAAATTCTCCTAGGAGGTGGGTAAAAGACGGTGAAAATTTCAATAAAATTTTTATATATCTAAAATTATTCTAAACTAACTCCAACGAATTACATTGAACTTATATAGGTATTATTTATCTATTTTGACCTTAATTAAATTTAAATAATATAAATAATTATTTAAATAAAAATTTGGTTTTAAACTATAACTCAGTGTTTTCACTGTTCATCAAAAATTGAATGTTTTCAGAAAAATATGAAAAAATCACCCTAAGATAATTTTGATATTCCTAATCCAAAAATGAAGTCCATTTTGAAAGATAAATTTTATAAAATTTCAAAAAGTGGGTATTACTATTCATAATGGCTAGTTTGATTGGTTGTGGTGTGTGTTATAAGTCGAAGTTGCGTACAACACACGCTATTGTATTATTCAAAGAGAAACATACCATGGAAGATTGGGGTGTTACATTATCCCCTCCTTCAAATAATTTCATCCTAGAAATTTTTAAAATTGGACTTGTGAATATAACGGAAAGTCCCACATCAGAAAAAGATTCAATAAAACTATCACCTTAAAAGAAAGAAAGAGGAGTACAAAGGTCACCCCAGATAACTCATATTGGGATTCCATTTAGGAAAACATGGATATAGAACATAAACTAAGTTTCAAGTTTTGATGGATTGGGATAGAAAACATGATCCGGAAAAAGTTAACAACAAGAAAGCCACAAACTTGTGGTGGGACAAACGGTCATTAGTTTCCCAATAGGAAAAGTATACGGACAACATTTTTTTAAGTTACATTACATAAAGATAAGGAATTAATTTTTGAGATTGACTAATAAAATAATGAGATATACATAATTTTTAAGTATAGACTGATTCATTAATAACTTTCCACCACTAACTCATTTTTCTAAACGATGAGTATTCCAGAAGACTTGGTCACACTGGAAGAGATAGAATAAACTTATATAGAATCACATGATCCACGAAGGATAAACTATATATTTACCTTGTCTTTAGAGATTAATCAAAACCAAAATGGTTATTAAAAGATCTGTTGATCCCCCAAAATGATATTCCTTTAGAGAAAGAGACACTAATCATAATTTCTAAATTAAACCAACAATACCCAAAAATTAAATAAATAACATTCAATAAACAATTTTCCTTAAAATCCTTCAATATAGTCCAAACTAATATCGAAACCCAAAACGTAGAAGAATTTGGTTATGTAGTCTTCGACATTAAATTGTATCTCCAAATGACATCAACTACTCTTAAAGTCGCATACTTAAAAGTAATTAACCTAATCACATATTATCTATTATAGGTTAATCATTTCAATAAATAACACAAATCATTATAAATCCACAATAAAAATGTAGATAAAAATATACCATTACTTGTCAAAATAACTCACATAGTATTCTAGTTTTCTTGGGCATATAGTGTTCCCAACAAAGGGAAAATCTTCCTAAAAACATTTATCACTTAATCACCAAATAATTTTCCTATACTAAGGCTATTCATTTAATAAGACATAATAACCAAAATCAACTTATTATTGATCAATAAAATAATTTAACTAAAAATACTTATTCACACTAACTAGGGACTTCACGTAGTCCAGTGGTATGTGATAAATTCCAATCACACTTTGGTTGTGGGTTCGATTCCCGCACCTTTTTCTGATGCGATGGGATGTCACACGGTCTTCATGTTGTCCTTTTTCAAAAACAATATTTTATAACATTATCAAAATGAGATTAATTCCTCAAAATAACCATAACAATATTTTAACCAGAAATGTTATCTCATACCTTCCATTTTCACCCCAAAATATAATAACCTGTAATTTCCTCAAACCCAATGATCATATAAAACCGAATGATTATTTATAACTATATCCACAAAAGAAAAGATAAGTCTTCCTCAAATATTATTCTCACATGGAAAACTACAGGGTTACAAATATAAGAAAAAATTATTCCCAAGTAATCCCATCAACAAGGAGCACTAATACATTTAAACATTTCTCCAACCATGTATTTCAACATAGCGTATTCTTTGACCAATAAAATATCCTATAGAATAGGGCATTTAGTCGGGTAATGGCCAGGTCCCCTACATTTATGGAAAATGACTATAAATGGATTTTTCGGACCATTTTTATTTTCATTCGTAGTACTCCTCATTTTTTCTCGGAAATTCGTCACTATATGTCCTTCTTTCTGGCATGTAAAGCATTTCATTGTTCCGTTGAGACACTTTCCAGGTTGTCTTATTCCACATTTCCTGCATGAAGGAAATTTAGGATTCTTTTCTCTATAGTCTCCACTGCTGGAGCTCTTACCATTCATCACCTTTCTCTTCTTTGTTGAGTCTGGGAGTTGGTTAATATATATGTTTTTGATCATATTTTTGTAAAATTGATATGGAATGAACACGATAACTTTTACACCTATCAACATTCCATTTTGTTGCTCATTTCCACCATTGTTCCCACCTTGAACATCATTCTCAAAGTTGTTATGACTTCCTTGGACTCCAGCCATTGACTAAAACCAGAAAGCATTGTCTAAGTAACAGTAGTCAGAATATCATTTAGAGAATATCATGACACCATATTCTCAATTTGAAACACCTTATGATTAACCAAGGTCATTTATTCTCATTTTATATTAAAATAATTCAATTTTTTTGTAAAGAAAATGTAAATTATCCTAAGAATATCCCTCGGGAGTGTCGTAACCAAGAGTACAACAAGGCTCGTTGTCGTACACTAGTTCCCGTTCGAGTCTCACTCAAAGCGGTGCTTTTGGGATTTACCCCTAGGTACATCTGTGCCAGAGCCACCTCTACCTACTCGTATCCAGACAGGGATGTATTTCTTGGAAATCCCAAAAAATCTATACAATACCAATATTCTAGGAAGTTCTTCTATACTAATCCTAAAAGTCTATCTTAGGGCTATGTGCTCTATTCAGAGATTATCTAAATCTAGTTTCCATGGATTGTACTAAACTTCCTATGATACCAACTAGAACGCCCCGACCCCAGTTACCCAGAGTAGGTGCCTTATTACATAACATTGGCATGATCACAAAAGATCATGTCTTAAAACACCGATTAGTTTAGTGGTCTTGGAAACACTAGATATATTCATAAGTCTTACATTACATCATAAAGTAAAAAAACTACTACAACATCTTGTCTTCATATCCCCTCATACTACCCCTGCAGGTCATTCATAAATTACTTCTTCACATCCTGGAAAAAATAAAACATTGAAAGGGGTGAGATCAGATTCTCAGTAAGGATAACAATATAGCAGAAACATTCATAAATAAGCATAAACATTTAAGGCAATGTATAACTAGAACAAAAGCCTTTTAAAATTGAACTTCAGCATAATAGGGCAAAGATTAAATGAAATAATGCCTTTTACTTATTCACATGGATATTCTACTAGTCTAATAACCACATGCAATATCAATAACCACTTTTATAATGATGGAATACATAATGCCAGACTATCATAACCACATAGTTAAGGCCTCGTTCCAATACTACAAATAAGATTTTGTCAAGGCCTTGTCTCAAGACCCTAGTTTGTCTCATGAGACCTACCAATGCATCGAGGATCTGTAGTGGGCTCCTCCCATCACTTACTAAGTCCAATTCATTCCTCATATGAAAAGTTTGAAATATAACATAAACATTTGTATTCAAACTAGCATACGAAATGTAAATACTTTAACCACAATCCATAAATGGTATAAAAATAGCACATCCACAGTCAAACATGACACATTTGATACAATATCGAAGATTGTATTATATCAGATTAACCTTAATCAAGAATAATGAAGGATATTTACATAGATTAAAATAATCATCAAACTATTGAGAGAAATATCCCCCTTTTTCTTGAAAACATTTAAAAGTCACCTTATTTTTCAAGAAGCCATTTAAAATAGATTTTTGAGTCAAGTGTACCATACCACTATTAAACTTTTAAAAGGAATTTTGATTTGAAAACTTTAATTTCCATATAAATAAATCCTTAAAACCATTTTTAAAACATGGACATTAATGAGAATGATTTAGAATAATAAATATTTTTAACATTTTGAAATGATATTTTAGTTAGAGTTCCAAACCAAAAGAGAGACACTTGAATACAAATAATTGAGGTAATAAAATCTTTTTAATATCATGAGAATAAAAGGATTCATGATATACTATGTCAAAGTACATTATATACACCATATAAAAGTGATTTGGTGTATAACAACAAATGAGTCTCAATGGAATGTAAATTGAGATGAAATCTCTCATAAAGGTCGTATCCTTAGGATAAGGATAAATCAATGACATAATTATGTGTGAAAAATATAAATACACTCACTATTATTGGATATTCAGGGTAAAACAATCGAAGGACATTCAAACATATTCTTGTAAAAACAACACCAATGGATTGGATGTTTAACTCAATAAATTGAGATTGAGTTGAATTTACTCTTATCAAGTACATATCGATGACTTGAGAATTTAGCAATGGAGTGATTATGTGTATCAAAAGTATATCCACATAAAGGGGAGTGTAAATTATGACATAAGAATATAAATAGTGATTCCACACATAATCTTGGAGTAAAATAATCAATTAGATATTCATAAAGCCGAATGAGTGGAAATTGAAATTTCAAATTCCCTTATCGATTTGGTAACTTACGAAACATACACCCATGAAAGAAGGATCTTAAAATGATGATGTAAATATCCATTAATTAAATTATATTACACAATGAATACAATAATGGTAATTACACACACCACATGCAATAAATAAGTTGTGAACAATTTAAATCTCACGGAATTAAAAGTTAGATAAGAAACCCCTTACTTTGTACTTTATCCTTGGTCGAGGGTCGGTTAGCCTCCTGTATAATGGTGAAATAATTTTTATTAAAATATAAAATAATAATATACATTAATATGATATCATATATGATCTTTTAACATTTCTTTTTTAATAATATCTTATTATTATCGTCGTTTTGGGTGTTAACTTACTCTTTTTCTTTTATATGTTTTTTTACATAAATCTTGTTTTTTATGGATAGGTTGTATCTTATTCGTATAAATAATGATATAAAGTCCTTAAAAATTATTTTTAATCATAAAATGATAATTAGACTTGTATGGATGGGGAATGAATCTTATCGCGTTCGTGGAGAACGTAGTCCGTATGTACGCACAAGCGATAATATCATTCTTTTGATATTAAAATCATATAAAATTGGATGGTATATAATATATAAATAATATTTATCATGTTATAATTATTATTTACATGAATTAAACATCATTATTATACCCATTCAAATAATAATGTATTGAATAACAATTACACCACGACGTGGAGATGATAGGTCGTACGTACGCACGTATGGTGATATGTCATTCAAAGGATGGAAAGAATACTGAATATGGTTGTACCATATTTATCAAAATATCACAGAATATAAAATATACTGGAGTTATTATTTTAGAATGGAAATAACAAATAAATAAGAAGTTGAAGAAGAAAGGAACTTGAAAGAGGGTTGTGAAAACATTACCTTTTCTTCGGGTTCTTCCTTTTGATTTGACCAAAAGGGCTCCTTAGGTTGGATTTATGATCAAACTAAGGCCTCTAGGTTTAATTTAGGAAATTTTAGAGAATATTTGTGTAGGGAATGGCCGAGCCAAAAGGCTTTGAATGTGTAAATTAGAGAGAAGGGGGAGTACCCTTTTATAAGAGGGGTGAGGGGCACCTTTGGAAAATCGAGAAATATTATTTTATAATAAATTCATATTCAGTATATAATGGATCCAAAGTGGATTATTTAATTTTTAATGTGGGGATGGGTCGAAATACTTTCAACCAATAGATTTTAGAGAGGTTTGGGTCACTAAATTATCCTTATCATTTATATTTAACTCTTAGTAAAATAGTTTGCGTTTACCACGTCCCTTTGTATTTTTATATTATATAGTTAATAAACTTACTATATACCTCCATTCGACCCAAAACTGGTCCATAAATGATACACATATCATTATATAAGTCCATTGGCTGATCCATAGATTTTTAGAATAGAATATCAATTAATAATATAATATTTCTTTTAAAAAATGTTTTATGTCAGTTTTGACACTATTGGATATTTGGTTTTTGATAATATCAAAACAACATTATTACTTCGAAAACAAATTAAATAACCAATCCTAATATGTCATCATAACCTATAAAATTAGTGGAATTCAAAAAAAGTCTCAAATTACATTTATTTTGATATTTATAATATCAATTATTTTAATATTGTATTAATTAGTTAGTTACTGCATCACCATTGTGTAATAAATAAATTTAATTTTATAATGTCTAAAAATTATAAATAAAATACCATTATGTAGGAAATTTTTTTATCTTACTAATGGATATTTATAATCTAATTTATCTTTTGTATAATCCTATATTAAAATTGTTTTAGTTATTAAACATTGATTTTATCTCTTTTAACTCTTCTTTGAATTAAATAACAATAAATGTCATAATCTAATCCATGTGGACCTAAATGATAATATTTTATTCCTAAGTATGGTTTTGGTTGAGATAAACCTGTCCAATAGAATTAGAACATTTGTTAGGGTAATATTAATATCATTTTTACCCTTAATTACCCTATTTACTTTTAACCGTGGTAAATAAAAGTAAAAAGTTACTATTCACCAAAAATTATTTTATTCTCATTAAACAACATTTTACTCATTGGTATTAACCGTGTCTCTCTAATTTTCGAAATTCCACTCATAGAAGCAGTAAAATTATGTTTTATGTGAATTTCCAAATTCTCCTAGGAGGTGGGTAAAAGACGGTGAAAAGTTCCATTAAATTTTTATATATCTAAAATTATTCTAAACTAACTCCAATGAATTAAATTGAACTTATATAGGTATTATGTATCTATTTTGACCTTAATTAAATTTAAATAAAATAAATAATTATTTAAATAAAAATTTGGTTTTAAACTATAACTCGGTGTTTTTTCACTATTCATCAAAAATTGAACGTTTTCAGAAAAATACCAAAAATTCACTCTAAGATAATTTTGATATTATGAATCCAAAAATGAAGTCCATTTTGATAGAAAAAATTTTAAAATTTCAAAAAGTGGGTATTACTATTCATAACGGCAAGTTTGATTGGTTATGGTGTGTGTTAGAACTCGAAGTTACATACAACACACGCTGCTGTATAATTCAAAGAGAGGCGTACCATGGAAGCTTGGGGTGTTACACCAGTAAAATTCATAAACTATAATTCTAACATATTAATTAAATATCCAATATTAACCTCCTCCCTCCCTCTCTTTAATTTTAAAAATGAATTCCACTCCTTTGATGTGTCAATTTACCGACATCATGGTTGATACACTTCAATTTTCCTTAAACATCTTAAAAAATAATAATAATACCATTGAAGGATTAAAAAATATTTTTATTTTTATTTTATAACCTTTTCTTTGTTTTGTAGATAACATATACTCATAATACTAAATGATAAAATAAAATGTGTTCTTGGTGTTCGAAAATCCACCAAAATTAACCTAAAACGATCATCATTAACTTATATCTAATGAATAATACTCAAGGTATTTAAAAAATAATTTGTAAGATAATTTAAAATTTTATAATATAATTAATAACATATAATACAAATTCTTGATATTAATCCTCATTATAAATGAACATCCATTCATGAATACTGTAACACCCCAGGTAAATAAAGAAGTTGAAATTTTTATTTTTATCCATATTTGTGAATGAAATATTAATATGACTTTAAAGGGGGCTCTATGCTCAATAGCGTACCCAACATGCAACAACGAGTTTCTTGGGAATCTTACGTTGCACTCTAATAATAAAATAATATTATTTTAAATGGTAGTTAACATGTAGTTGTTGTAATGGTGGGAATGGATAGAAATAACTAAAATATGATTATATATGTTCTTAAATGTTTTTACATTTATACAATAAAAGATAAAGGCTTAAAATACGGAAAGAATTCAATTTTACGCGTATATGCCCTAGTTTTCACTAAAGGTTCACATATCGCCTTTTGATGGAAAATCGTCATTAAATATAGTTTTGATCACTCTTATACATTCTTTTGGACCAAATAAAACTCTTATTAAGAATCGGGACATCAAATTTTACTTTGTGTAATTTTTTTGTATTTTTCTGATAAAGTTCATTTTTTAATGAATAGTGTAAAATGTTGTATTTTAATTCAAAACCTCTTTTTAATCTAATTTATTTATATGATTAGATTATCTTTTGAATTGGTTTTAAAGTGAAATTATAATATATTTTTACAATTAAATCCAATAGTGGTTGTTGGAATTAATTTCACTTTGAAATCAGAACTAAACCAGTGTCAATCTTTTGATACTTATTGTTTTATAAAAACACGCTATTTGCGCTGACAGCGGGAATTAATTATTAAATTAATTAATGTGACTAATATGTTTTGAATTTTGTAAAACAGAATTCATTTTTGAATTCGGAATATCAAATATAGATTAGGGTGAAGTTTTGGTATTTTTCTGAAAAACTCCAATTTTTGATGAATAGTGAAACCACTAAGTGGTAATCAAGCAAACTGATTTTTCAGTTAAATGAAAGTTTACCACTAATGTGTATTGAATTTTGAAAATCCGACATACATGGTTGTCATTAGTATGTAAAATGTGGTTCAATGGGATGAAAATAATTTTTTGCTAAATAGTAACTTTTTTTCATTAATCGCGATTAGAGGTAATTAGTGTAGTTTAAGGTAAATATAATGTTTTAATAATATGAAATGAACTTGACACATGTCCTAACCTCATTGGATGTGTAATGGCCGACCACGAAAATCCATGGGTCAACTTGGGGACCCCATGGATCCACTTTGGTTTGGAAATGACATAAATAACTTTTTATTTAATGTAAAAGTAAAAATGACACAAACATGATATGTTTTACTAAAACAATTTTTATGTGGGGATATACAAGTCATATTTTTTGTTATAAATAGACATTGGAAAGATAAAAAATATTTCCTACATCATAGTATTTTTTTTATAATTTTTAGACATTAAATAAATGAAATTATTTATGACATAATAATGATGCAGCGATGACATCATTATTTGACGATTTAAATAAAATGGAAAGATAATGTAAAATATATGAACTACACATGTCCAAAACTTGTTGGATGGGTGGATTTCGAACCCCTAACACCTTATCCATGAATTATATCAATGTGGGACCTTTTAAAACCGACACACATTTCCATATAAAGTAATATTTCTTACTTTCCAAAAGTGCCCCTCCCCTCCTCTTATAAAAGGCCCCCACCTCTACCTCATTTCACACACTCCTAAAACCTTTGGCTCAGCCAAACCCTGCCCATTTACTCTCTCCACATCCTTCTCCTCATCCTAGAGGATTCCATTTGGGCAGAATCCTTTCAAAGGAAGCCTTTAGGCTCAAATCAAAAGGAGTTACACTTTTAAAGGTAATTCATTCTCTCATGTTCGTTTGTTTTATTTTGTTTCTCCAACCCCCTAAACTCTTTTTATTTACTTCTTTTCTAACAACACCAGTATCTTCAATATACTAGGATGTTGTTATAAGATTTATACTAGCTACACTCTCACACAACTACATCAAATGGTTAAAGAACATACGGTTTCCGTGGTTGGCGAAATTCTGCCTCCCGAAACGATGATTGTTAAATACTCATTTAACACCTTCAAAGGTGGCCATTATGATGTCACTATTTTTATATATGATATATAATATTTTTATTTTTTCCTTAAGCTTCTGTTTTTTTTTCATTTTGTGCATACCTTTATGGTTTCCATTATGGGTAAACACGATATCTTCATTTAAGAAAGTGCGGACTACTGCCCCCTCAAAGTGATTTGATTCGTTAAATACCATATGTCGGATGTATAAAGGATGGAACTATGATATTATATATGATATTATAATGGAATTATAATATACCTTTATATCATTATTATTCCATTCTATAAAATACGAAATAGAAATGAAAGTAGCGTTCATACGTACGTACGGCTTACCGTCTCCATGAACGGTGCATTTCATTTCTTACCTCTAAATGATTATGTAATGGTATAAATGAATGAATGTACTGGATATATATTACATATATGATATCTAAATCATGAATACAATTCTGGATATAATAAACATTTGGCCACACGAACAACATGTAATTGTAAGAAGTCCACTTTCGACTTAAGAACCAAATATCGGCAAAACAAATATTATTAACTTAAATGATTACATAATGTTTATGACATGGTAATAAGTGATATAAAAGGAATAATGAACTTGAAAAAGGTTCTTAATGAAGTAGAAATTAACTCAAGTTTATTATTCAGGAGATTAAATAACGATCGAGTCAAGTCGGACCCGAGGTAAGGGATCCTACTCCTCTCTTTCTTTTTAAGTACACACTTTTATGTCATTCCTTTTAAAGCTCTTCTTTCTTGTTATTGGTATGATCTTTTATATTACACTTACTATAATTTTTATGTTCATTTGATGAGAGACCCTATTCTCTCTCATCAATCCATTTTGGAAGTTTTGAGTGGCGTCGTTAGGCTGCCGAACTTTCGTAAGAGATCTAACCTCTCTCTTTCTTTTTAAGTACTCTCCTTTATGTCACTTATTTTAAGCTCCTATTTGTAATGTTGGGGGATGTTCTTTTATATTCCTCTTTATGTACATTTTATTTTAATGTGATGAGATACCCTATTTGATCTCATCAATCCGTATTCGGAAGTTTTATGTGGCGCTGTTAGGCTGCCGAGTTTTCGTAAGGGATTTTTCATCTCACTTTTATTCACGTGAGATTTATGCTACATTTGCCACAAATTCCATTGAGTGGTGTATGTACTGCCCATTATTCTACTCTTTGTGTAATATACTTTCGTTTATGAGTATTTACATCAATGATCTATTGTCCTTCTTTCATGGGGTGTATGTTTTGAAAGATACCCAAGTCGGTAAGGGAACCTTTCACCCTCCTCTTTTTTAAAAGACTTCTTTTGTTGGGTCTTTTAATTTACATATTGTTATGTTGGGATATGTTCTCATATATCCTTATTGATGTAAATTTTCTGTCCAATTGATTAGATACACTTTTTATCTCTCATCAACTCATTTTGATGTGATGCCGTTAGGCTGTTAAGGGAACTTTTTAACCCAATTTCGATTTCTTTGGGTTCAACATGTAGTCATTGAATATGTCATCCATTGAATATGTGTAAATGACCTTTTATTGTTTTAAACTTAATATCCACTTATATTGGGTGTATTTATATTGGTCACACATATTTTTGAGATTTATTTGTTCTTAATTTAAGGATACCTTCTTTATAAGGGATTTCATCACATTTGACATTTCTATTCAGGGTTCATTGTTGTTATTCACCAATTCACTCTTATATGGTGTATATACTGTCCTTTGGAGTATTATATCATGAATCCATTTATTCTCATGATATTATAAAGTTCTGACTAAATTTTTTTCCTCAATTATTGTATTCAAGTGTCTCTAATTTTGGTAAAACCCCTTTAACCAAAATATCATTTTAAATGTTTTAATTATTTGTTCTTATTAATATCCATGTTTTCAAAATGGTTTTAAGGATTTATTTATATGGATATTAATGGTTTAAAATTTTAAGCTTTAAGGTGGTATGGGACACTTTGATTCAAAAATCACTTTATTAAATGTTTTAAATGGTTTTGGAAATGGTTTCTTTTTGAATGGATTCATTATTTCAATATACTAAAATGATATATTGTGATTGAAATGTGGAAATGTTATGTTTCCTTTATGCATGTTTTATGCGATACATTTATGTTATGGTTCTTGGGAATTGTTATGAAAACGGGTGGTTCCGTGATAAACTAAGGGCGGGTGAGCCCGATATAGCTCTCCAATGCATTGGGTAACGCGAAGAAGTGAAACGTTAAGGTTTCTCCGAAGAGATTTAGGGAATATACTCTGATGGGTATTCCAAACGTAACCAAGAGGGTTAGTCCCTATGTAAGAATGTTATAAATGCCTCAAGTTACCTTTATGTCTTATGTTTTCTATGATTTATTCATGATTTGATATGCCTATGTTTTATGGGTAAAGTGTGATTTCATTCTAATATATATATGAACTCATGTTTCCTTTCCATATTTTTATAACTCTTACTGAGCTATTTATGCTCATCCCATGTTTTTGAAATTTTTTTCACAGGTCAAGGGAAAGGTTCATGATGTGATGATAGTGTCAAGGATGTGTCACGAAAGAATCCATGTTTTATTTTCAATATGTTTCCGTTGATGGGAAGAATGAATACTGTCTTTTATGTAACCACTTTGTTTAAATGTGGAATGTAATGCAACTTTCATGATCTAATTCTCTAAAACACTAAACCTGAAAAGATCCTCAATGTGTAATCTTGTAATAACTCAAGATTAAGTAAGGTTTAAGGTTGGGGCCTTATAGTTGGTATCAGAGGTCGGTTTAGATAACTTTAGAGGTTAGGGTATTCACTAAGCACAAGTGACATTACCATAATGGTTAGGATTTCAGAAAGGGTCCTAGTTTTAGATAAAGTGAATGAGTAAGTGTATCTTAGTGTTTACCTTCCTCGTTAGTACATGATGGTTATGTTGATATACTCACACTGACCTTTTTGGTTTTATTAAATGGCTGGATCTAGCAGGCACCAAAGTGACAATGGGTTTGAAGGAAACTGTGGTGGATCTCTGATTAAGATACTGGATGAGATGGGGGATTCAATGAGGAATCTCATAGTTATTCCAAACCAACTATCAAGGAGTCATGATCAACCACTTAAAACTTGGTGAGTTCCCTAATGCATCATGTACGAGATGACCAATCCATGTGGAAGTTCAGGTAAAAATAATAAAGGTAACCATTAGAGTTTATATGATCCTTACTTTTGAGGTAATTATGGGTTATTATATGATATGCTGGAAAATGAAAGGCATGAGATAAACTTGAGGTTAAAATATGTTATGATCATTTTTGATGATTTTATCTCTTTTTGGGGAATGATTTAAGAATTATACAGTTTTGGAAAATTGACAACACGCAGACCGTTTGACAACCCGTCGCGTCGGACAAAGCTATGGGAATCGAACCCACAACCAAAGTGCGACTGGTATTTTTCGCCTACCACTGGACTACGTGAAGTCCCTGGTTAGTTTGACTGATTCTTTCTAGTTATATGATTTTATGAATTAAGAGTAAGTTGATTTTGGGTTATTTATGAATATGATTAACCTATCATGGAGGATATGTGATTATGTTAATTACTTTTCAATACGAGACTTTAGGAGCAACTGATGTTGTTTGGAGATAAATGTTACGATTTAACTTGGAAGACTATTTGACTAAATCCTTCAAATATTTGGGTTTCAATCTTATATTGGTTTGCTTTGAAGAATTTTATGGACAAATTATTTATCGGGAGATCCTTGTTGAACTTTGGGTTTTGTTTGACAAATTTTGGAGATTAAGAATAGATTTTCTTTTTAATGGGTTATCCTTTTCTGGATTATCTGATCTTGTACTATCCTTTTTGGTTTTGGTTTTTGTTAAAGTCTAAAGACATTGGAAGTATATATTTCTCTTTTGTGGATTAGGTGATTCTCTAGAAGTTGATTATAGTACTCTTAATGCAAACAAGTCTCCCTAAATACTCGTCTTTTGGAAAAAAATATGAGTTTGATTAAGGAATCTCGTAAAAGTTGAAAGTCAACATGATAAGTGATTATGTTTCCTTATGAATAAATTCCTCAATAAAAAGTAACTTAAAGCAAAAATGTTGTCTATTAACTTTTCCTACTGGGGAATCGAATACCGTTTAACCCATCACAAGTTTGTGATTTTCTTGTGGTTAACTTTCTCCTAAACATGTTTTCTACCACTATCCATCAGAACATGACCCTTTGTTTTTTCCTCCATGTCCATATTTTCATACTTGGAATCCTAGTTTGGGTTAACTCGGGTGACCTATGTGCTTATCTTTCTTTATTTTAAAGTGATTGTTTTACCAACTCTTCTTCCGATGTGGGACTTTCAAGGATATTTCCAAGCGCAATTTTAAAATTGCGAGGACACAATTCCCAAAAGGGCGGAAGGATGTAACACCCCAGGTAAATAAAGAATATGACATTTTTATTTTTATCCATATTTTTGAATGAAATATTAATATGACTTTAAAGGGGGCGCTATGCTCAATAGCGTACCCAACACGCAACAACGAGTTTCTTGGAAATCTTACGTTGCACTCTAATAATAAAATAATATTATTTTAAATAGTAGTTAACATGTAGTCGTTGTAATGGCGGGAATGGATATAAATAACTAAAATATGATTATATATGTTCTTAAATGTTTTTAAATTTATACAATAAAAGATAAAGTCTTAAAATACGGAAAGAATTCAATTTTAGGCGTATATGCCCTAGTTTTCACTAAAGGTTCACTTATCGCCTTTTGATGGAGAACCGTCATTAAATATAGTTTTGATCACTCTTATACATTCTTTTATACCAAATAAAACTCTTATTAAGAATCGGGACATCAAATTTTAATTTGTGTAATTTTTTGGTATTTTTCCGATAAAGTTCATTTTTTAATGAATAGTGTAAAATGTTGTATTTTAATTCAAAACCACTTTTTAATCTAATTTATTTATATGATTAGATTATCTGTTGAATTTGTTTTAAAGTGAAATTATAATATATTTTTACAATTAAATCCAATAGTGGTCGTTGGAATTAATTTCACTTTGAAATCAGACTTAAACCAGTGTCAATCTTTTGATACTTATTGTTTTATAAAAACACGCTATTTGCGCTGACAGCGGGAATTAATTATTAAATTAATTAATGTGACTAATATGTTTAGAATTTTGTAAAACGGACTTCATTTTTGAATTCTTAATATCAAATATATCTTAGGGTGAAGTTTTGTTATTTTTCTGAAAAACTCCAATTTTTGATGAATAGTGAAACCACTAAGTGGTAATCAAGCAAACTGATTTTTCAGTTAAATGAAAGTTTACCACTAATGTGTATTAAATTTTGAAAATACGATATACATGGTTGTCATTAGTATGTAAAATGTGGTTCAATGGGATGAAAATAATTTTTTGGTGAATAGTATCTTTTTTTCATTAATCGCGATTAGAGGTAATTAGTGTAGTTTAAGGTAAATATAATGTTTTAATAATATGAAATTAACTTGACACATGTCCTAACCTCATTGGATTTGTAATGGCCGACCAAGACAAGCCATGGGTCAACTTGGGGTCCCCATGGATCCACTTTGGTTGGGAAATGACATAAATAACTTTTTATTTAATGTAAAAGTAAAAAATGACACACACATGATATGTTTTACTAAAACAATTTTTAATTGGGGATATACAAGTCATATTTTTTGTTATAAATAGTAATTGGAAAATTAAAAAGGATTTACTACAGAATAGTATTTTTTTTATAATTTTTAGACATTAAATAAATGAAATTATTTATGACATAATAATGATGCAGCGATGACATCATTATTTGACGATTTAAATAAAATGGAAAGATAATGTAAAATCTATGAACTACACATGTCCAAAACTTATTGGATTGGTGGATTTCGAACCCCTAACACCTTATCCACGAATTATATCAATGTGGGACCTTTTAAAACCGAAACACATTTCCATATAATGTAATGTTTCTTACTTTCCAAAAGTGCCCCTCCCCTCCTCTTATAAAAGGCCCCCATATCTACCTCATTCCACACACTCCTCAAGCCTTTGGCTCGGCCAACCCCTACCCATTTACTCTCTCCACATCCCTCTCCTCATCCTAGAGGATTCCCTTTGGGCAGAATCCTTTCAAAGGAAGCCTTTAGGCTCAAATCAAAAAGAGTTACACTTTTAAAGGTAATTCATTCTCTCATGTTCATTTGTTTTATTTTGCTTCTCCAACCCCCTAAACTCTTTTTATTTACTTATTTTGTAACAACACCAATATCTTCAATATACTATGATTTTTTTATAATATTTATTCGAGATACACTCTCACACAACTACATCAAATGGTTAATGAACATACGGTTTCTGTGGTTGGCGAAATTCTGCCTCCCGAAACGATGATTGTTCAATACTCATTTAACACCTTCAAATGTGGCCATTATGATGTCACTATTTTTATATATGATATATAATATGTTTATGTTTTCCTTAAGCTTCTGTTTTTTTTTCATTTTGGGCATACCTTTATGGTTTCCATTATGGGTAAACGTTATATCTTCATTTAAGGAAGTGCGGACTACCGCCCCCTCAAAGTGATTTGATTCATTAAATACCATATGTGGGACGTATAAAGGATGGAACTATGATATAATATATGATATTATACTGGAATTATAATATACCTTTATATCATTATTATTCCACTCTAAAAAATTCAAAATAGAAATGAAAGTAGCGTTCATACGTACGTATGGCTTACCGTCTCCATGAACGGTGCATTTCATTTCTTACCTCTAAATGATTATGTAATGTTATAAATGCATGAATGTACTGGATATATATTAAATATATGATATATACATCATGAATACAATTCTGTATATAATAAACATTTTGCCACACGAACAACATGTAATTGTAAGAAGTCCACTTTCGACTTAAGAACCAAATATCGGCAAAACAAATATTATTAACTTAAATGATTACATAATGTTTATGACATGGTAATAAGTGATATAAAAGGAATAATGAACTTGAAAAAGGTTCTTAATGAAGTAGAAATTAACTCAAGTTTATTATTCAGGAGATTAAAGAACGATCGAGTCAAGTCGGACCCGAGGTAAGGGATCCTACTCCTCTCTTTCTTTTTAAGTACACACTTTTATGTCATTCCTTTTCAAGCTCATATTTATTGTTATTGTGATGATCTTTTATATTACAATTACTTTAATTTTTATGTTCATGTGATGAGAGACCCTATTCTCTCTCATCAATCCATTTTGGAAGTTTTGAGTGGCGTCGTTAGGCTGCCGAACTTTCGTAAAAGATCTAACCTCTCTCTTTCTTTGTAAGTACTCTCCTTTATGTCACTTCTTTTATGATCCTCTTTGTAATGTTGGGGGATGTTATTTTATATTCATATTTCTATACATTTTATTTTAATGTTATGAGATACCCTATTTTATCTCATCAATCCGTATTCGGAAGGTTTATGTGGCGCCGTTAGGCTGCCAAATTTTCGTAAGGGATTTTTCATCTCACTTTTATTCACATGAGATTTATGCTACATTTGCCACAAATTCCATTGAGTGGTATATGTACTTCCCATTATTCTACTCTTTGTGTAATATACTTTCGTTTATGAGTATTTACATCAATGATCTATTGTCCTTCTTTCATGGGGTGTATGTTTTGAAAGATACCCAAGTCGGTAAGGGAACCTTTCACCCTCCTCTTTTTTAAAAGACTTCTTTTGTTGGGTCTTTTAATTTACATATTGTTATGTTGGGATATGTTCTCATATATCCTTATTGATTTAAATTTGATGTCCAAGTGATTAGATACACTTTTTATCTCTCGTCAACTCATTTTGATGTGATGTCGTTAGGCTGTCAAGGGAACTTTTTAACCCAATTTCGATTTCTTTGGGTTCAACATGTAGTCATTGAATATGTCATCCATTGAATATGTGTGAATGACCTTTTATTGTTTTACACTTAATATCCACATATATTGGGTGTATTTTTATTTGTCACACATATTTTTGAGATTGATGTGTCCTTAATTTAAGGATACCTTCTTTATAAGGGATTTCATCACATTTGACATTTCTATTGAGGGTTCATTGTTGTTATGCACCAATTCACTCTTATATGGTGTATATACTATCCTTTGGAGTATTATATCATGAATCCATTTATTCTCATGATATTATAAAGTTCTGACTAAATTTTATTCCTCAATTATTGTATTCAAGTGTCTCTAATTTTGGTAAAACCCCTTTAACCAAAATATCGTTTTAAATGTTTTAATTATTTATTCTTATTAATATCCATGTTTTCAAAATGGTTTTAAGGATTTATTTATATGGATATTAATGGTTTAAAATTTTAAGCTTCAATGTGGTATGGGACACTTTGATTCAAAAATCTCTTTATTAAATGTTTTAATTGGTTTTGGAAATGGTTTCTTTTTTAATGGATTCATTATTTCAATATACTAAAATATTATATTGTGATTGAAATGTGGAAATGTTATGTTTCCTTTATGCATGTTTTATGAGATACATTTATGTTATGGTTCTTGGGAATTGTTATGTAAACGGGTGGTTCCGTGATAAACTAAGGGCGGGTGAGCCCGATATAGCTCTCCAATGCATTGGGTAACGCGAAGGAGTGAAACGTTAAGGTTTCTCCGAAGAGATTTAGGGAATATACTGTGATGGGTATTCCAAAAGTAACCAAGAGGGTTACTCCCTACGTAAGAATGTTATGAATGCCTCAAGTTACCTTTATGTCTTATGTTTTCTATGATTTATTCATGATTTGATATGCCTATGTTTTATGGGTAAAGTGTGATTTCATTCTAATGTATATATGAACTCATGTTTCCTTTCCATATTTTTATAACTCTTACTGAGCTTTTTATGCTCATCCCAAGTTTTTGAAATGTTTTTCACAGGTCAAGGGAAAGGTACATGATGTTATGATAGTGTCAAGGATGTGTCAAGAAAGAATCCATGTTTTATTTTCAATATGTTTCCGTTGATGGGAAGAATGAATATTGTCTTTTATGTAACCACTTTGTTTAAATGTGGAATGTAATGAAAGTTTCATGATCTAATTCTCTAAAACTCTAAACCTGAAAAGATCCTCAATGTGTAATCTTATAATAACTCAAGATTAAGTAAGGTTTAAGGCTGGGGCCTTATAAATACAAAGTGAACCGATAATGGAAACAATGGAAATGAATGCTCGCAAATGATGAAATTAAACACTATAACTCATAAAAAGGCCCGTAAAAATAATAACACCATAATGAATCATATTAATGTATAAAAGGATATGGAATTGTTAATTAATTAATCTAATGTGATTATATGGGATAATAACATGAAGGAATCTTCCAGATGAAATGTAAGGGGAATTCTTAAACCCAACTCTCTTTATTTGGGTTTTCCCTCTTTCACTCAATTTTCATTATGATTATTACTTAACAATGATTTTTTCATAATTATATTTACTTTTCTAGGATATTAATGTTTTATAGTTGATTTTATGACAAAATTTTTTTTCCTAAAAGAACAATTCTTTCAAAAAAACACACCTTTTACTTCTCAATATTTTATCCTTCACTCAAGGTTGGTGACTCTTATATCAAGTATGTTATTCCATATTTCATTTGGGAACCTAAATTTTTTGAATATATTATTATGAAATGAAGCCCATTCCTTTCCATGGGTTATTATGTGTTTATGATTGATATTTGTTCTATATGGCATGTATGATAATGTAAATGTTTTGATGTGATGGGTGTGACCAGAATTATATAGCGCAATGTAAATGTTCTGATGTGGTGGGTGTTCCCAGAATTATATAGAACTCCAATGAATTGGTTAATGTGAAGAACCTCAGGAGTAAAGTGAAATATTCATGAACATGATACTGCCTTTGTTCACAACAATTTCTCGTAGTTGACCACTAAGACATGACAGTTTATTTTTATACATTGCCACATTCTAAGTATTTTCTTAATTCTTCATATCATGATTATAATCCAATTACTATGTTGTGATGATAATTATTATGCTCACCTGATGTTATATTTTTCTTATATATCCTCTTACTTGGATTTTAGCTCACCCATATTTCATGTATATCATCATGTGACTACTTATACTAAGGAGAAATCAAGATCCATTAAGGATCTATAGAAGAAGGAATTAAATAAATATTTATCATTTTATTGTAAAATTTATCTATGGTTCTATTTTTTCCAATACACTAAACCATTGGATCCTCTTTGTTTAAATATTTTAAGTTTTTTATCTTATAATGATGTAATAATGATGTAAGAAACATTAGTGTCGCTTGTCAATCCTCAGAAGTGCATACTTGTTGTTTATAGTGATATTGTTGAGAGGATCTCGGTACTTCTCAAAATTGGATCTTTGTTATGGGTATCATTAACTAAACGTTACGATAGAAATATATTCAGAATATTTCCTTCTGTACATGTTATGGTCACTATGATTTTTTGTGATGCCCTATAGACAAATTAATTCCGCAACAAATATTTATGGACTTTATTAATATAGTATTTAGATAATACCTAAACAAATTTTTGGTAGTTTTTATCAATAATATTCTCAACTAATCCAAGAGAATGGCTGAACATGAGGAACATCTAAGAATTTTGTTGGAGACATTGAGGAAGGAGAAGATATACTCCATGTTCAGAAAGTGTGACTTCTGGATGTAGCAAGTCACCTTCTTAGGAAATGTGATCACAAGTGAGGGAATTTATATAGACAATTAAAAAATAGAGGCAATTGATGAATGTCCCAAACTCTCAAGTGTAATGAAAATCCATCATTTTCTTGGCTTAGCATGGTACTATAGACGTATTGTGAGAAATTTCTCATGATTTTCAAGCCTACTAACTAAGTTAACATCAAAATGGGTAATGTATGTCTGAATGTAAGAATGTGAGGAATGATTCATGGAGATATATAGAAGGCTGATCACTACAGATGTACTCAAATTACCCAAAATTGGAGAACTTTTTGTGATATATAGTTATTCTTCTAAGAAAATATTGGGTTGTGTACTCACGTAAAACGATAATGTGATAGCCTACACCTCAAGACAGATGACAATCCATGAGAAGAACTACTCGACGAATGATCTGGAGCTAGTAGCTATGATTTCTTCCTTGAAAATGTAGTGGCACTACCTTTATGGTGAGAAGTGTGATATATATTCTGACCAAAACATCTTAATGTATATTTTCATACAAAATCATCTCAACATATATCAAATTAGATGGTTAGATCTAATCAATTAATATGATTTATCTCTTCACTATCGTCCTAATCAGAAAACAAGGTAGTTTATGCTCTAGGAAGAGAAGAACTTACTACTCTATCCATGTTCCAGATTAAGAAAGACCATATCTTCATGGATATACAAAGGATGGATTTCAAAATCATAAAGACAGGGAATAAATCCTACCTTGACCAAATGATTTCCCAACTATATATCCATGAGAAGATTAAGGAGGCCCAAATTGATGATCCATAGTTAAAAAATAAGGTGAGTGAAGTAAAGTAAGGGATGTTTTAAGAGTTCCATATCGATGATGATGGTGTAATTTTTTTTGGAATGATAATTTTTACACCATTTGATCTAGATATAAATAAGGATCTCTTAAATGACTCACACAACTCAACCTTCCCTATTCACCCATGGAGCACCAATATGTATTGAGATCTCCAAGATAGCTATTGGTGGGAAAATATGAATAAAGATATTTTTGAATATACATTAAAGTTCCAAGTATGTCAACAAGTGAAGGCTTAAAGACAAAATTATAAGGGGATGATGCAACCACTACCCAAACTAACATGGATGTGGGATAAACATACAATTGAATTTATCACTGTGCTTCCAAGGACATTCAACGGAAAAAATGCAATATGGGTCATTATGGATCATCTTAAAAAGTATGCTCACTTTATCATAATTTCATAGGACTTTTCATTGTATCAACATGTACATATATTTATATCAAAGGGGTGGTATGGATTCAGGGAGTACCATTATCGGTTATATCCGATCTAGATCCAAGATTCACCAAGATGTTCTAGAAAAGTCTCCAACATGATCTAAGCACTAAGCTGAGCTTCAGTACGGCCAATCATCCTCAAACTGATGTAAAATCTAAGTGAATTATTCAGATATTGGAAAACTAGTTGATAATGTGTTATATAGAATTCAAAGGAGGATGGGAAAAAAATCTTCCTCTTGTTGAGTTCTATTACAATAATAGTTTCCAATATAGTATTCAAATGGCTCCATAATAAGCCCTTTATGGGAAAAGGTGTAAAACACCGGCATGTAGGGTTGAAGTTACTGAACATAAGCTATTAGAACATAGAATGGTCATAGAAATTGTGGAAAGGGTGAAATCCATTCAGCAGCACATCAAGGAAACCCAAATTCGAAAAAAGAGTTATGCAGACAATCGTCGATGGACATTGAGTTTAAGGATGGGAACATGGTATTCCTCTAAATATCTCCATGGAATAAGTTCATGGGATTTCAGAAGAAATGAATGTTAAGTCCAATGTGTATCATCCCCTTCGAGATTCTTCATCATGTCAGATATGTGGCCTATCGACTAGCACTTCCACATACCATGTCTAAAGTACATGATGTATTCCATGTATCCCTCTTAAAGAAGTACATTCTAGATCCTTCACATGTTTTGTCTTCAGAGTTGGTACAGATGGAGAATGATCCTTCTTATGAGGAGCATCCATTGAAGATCTTGGATCATAGAAATAATGTTCTACGCTACAAAACTACTCACTTTATCAAAGTACTATAGTGGAAAAACAAGTACCAAGATAAAACTTGGGATCCCGAGGAAGTGATGAAGGAGAAGTAACCACACCTATTTTTAGCCTAGAATGAAAACCAATATTTTGAGGGACAAATTTCATAAGGGGGGAAGAACGTAACGACCCAATGTTTTATTAATGGAAATTTCATTTTTATAGTTATGTAATAGAAAATGACATTAGGAAACACAATTCCACACCATTATAAAATGAACTACTAAATATTATGTGAACTTTATAGAATAGCCATTAAACATAATTTTTTCACTTATGTGATTTGAATTATGAAAATCTGACATACATAGTTCGGATTAGTAAGATATTTAGATTCTGATAGGAAAAACTGAATTTTTGGTGAATTGTGACTTACCCTTTGGAATAGTAATGATACCCCTATGAATAGTAATATAAACCTTATGAATAGTAAAATAGATAATCTAATAGTGACCTCACCCATGAATGTATAAATAAAATTTAGGTACCTTATAAATGAGAGGAAATGTTTTAAAAATTAATAATTAAGAGTTGGTATTTTTTTGAGTAATAAATATATAATTACAATTTTAAAATAATAAATTTATCTAAAATATAATTCATTTTCATAAAATGTATTCCTAAATAAATATTTTGTTTTTATATTATTTTAGGATAATTTTATGACACCGAAGATTAATTTTGAATGTTTTAAAATAATAGTTTTAAATTTAAAATCTATATTCTTCATGTAAATAATTATTTCATATAAAAATTAAATTTTACATATTTAGAAAATTATTTTCATAAAATTTATTTCTATTTTTAATTATACATATCAAAATAGAATAGCCTGAATTTTTTGTATTTTTCTGAAATACATGAACTTTTTGTGAATAGTGAAATTTCATAATTTGTGAAATATTCTAAATAAATGAATTTATGCATCATTCTTGAGACATGGATGAAGTAAATGGTTATTGGTTTGAACTAAAATCTACATATTAATATTTTTAGCCACAAAAATAGACATTATTTCTTGTCTTATGGAGATATAATAAACTAAGGATCAGAATATTGAGAAAACACCCCTCCCCTCCACTATAAATACCACACCTCACTCACTCTTCTCATCACACATACCGTACTACAATTCTTGTAAAAATTCTTCCCAAAAACCATCCCAAGTCCCTCCCTCAAGTAAAAAAGATCTTAGTGACATCAAATAACCAAAACCACTTCCCTATAGAGGTTCCCAAGGAGGAGATATTTAAGAGGTAATATATTCTTCCTTTTTCTTTGAATTTCTTTTGATCTAATTTCCTTTTCTTATCCCCTCATCACTTATACTCATACAAAAGCATTATAAAAACCATTACCTTAAATAAACTATAATTATACCATTTTATTGTAATATAGATCATTAAACTCCTCCCGCTTTCTCTCTTTTTATAAAAATGAAATCGTCACCCATGATGTGTCAATTTCCCAACATCATCGACGGTTCACTTAAATTTTCCTTTTACATCCTAATGGATTCTAATAATACCATTAAAGGATTTAGAAATTATTTTGAATTTTAATTTATAACTTTTTTATGTTTTGAGGATAACTTATACTTATAATACTAAATGATAAAACAAAATGAGTTCATCGTGTTCGAAAAACTACCAAAACTAATATAAAACGATCATCATTAACTTTTATCTAATGAATCATCATCTTAGTATATAAACAAATAATTATTAATATCATTTAAAATTATTTAATATAATTAATAACATATAATAACAATTTTTTATGTTCTTCCCCATTATAAACTAACTTCCATTCATGAATACAAAGTGAACCGATCATGGAAACCATGAAATTAATTGCTCACAAACGATGAAATTAAACTCTAGTAATCATCCAAAGCCCATAAAATGACATAATAACACAATAATTAATCATATTCATGTATAAAGGTAATATAATTTTAAATTAATGAATCTATTGTGGTTATATAGGATATTAACTTGAAGGAAGCTTTCGGACAGAAGGTAAGTGTAATTCCTGAACCCAACTCTCTTTCTTTGGGTTTCCCTATTTCAATCCATTTTTAGTATTATTATTCCGTATAAATAATTTATTCATAATTCTCATAACTATTATGGGATATAAATGTTTTCTACTTGAGTTTATGAAAAAAAATCTTTTCCAAAGGAACTCTTCTTTCAAAAAAAACACACCTTTTACTACACATGATTGTTTCCTTCACTCAAGGTTGATGATTCTTATACCATGTATATTATTAACTCATTCATTTTAGAAAAAAATGTTTATTAATTTATACATATGAAATGAAAACTATTATTTTCAATGTGTTATTATGTGTTCAATATTTATACATGTTTAATGTGGAATTCATGATAATGTAAATATTGGGATGTGACGAGTGCACCCAAAATTATATAGCACAATGTAATTGTTACGATGTGGAAGGTGAACCATTAATTATATAGTGCTCCAATTCATGTGGTAATGTGAATAAACCCATTAATAAATAGAAATATGTATGAAAATGATTTTATCTTTGTTCACAACTATGTGTGGTAGTTGACCACTAAGTCATGATGTTTCATTTTTATGAATTTTGACATTCCGTGTCTATTATTAATGATTCATTCCATGATTATGATATTATGCATATGTTATGATGATAATTATTATTCTCACCCCATGTTATAATGTTCTTAACTACCCTATTATTGGTATTTTATCTCACCCCTTTTTTATGTATATCCTCATGTGACTACATGTACTAAGGAGAATTCAAGGTCTATTATGAAGATTGAAAATAAGAAATTATATAAATGTTAATGATTATGTTGTAAAAGATTTGTATGGTCCTAGTTTTCCCATGACACTAAACCTTTGGTTCCTATTTTTGTAATGATTTTATGTTGTTTATCTTAAAATTATGCAATAGTAATGTAAGAACAAGAAGAGTTTCTATATGTATTGTTTTCCTACTGGTCCCTATCTAAGGAATCACATTCCCCTAGTGTCCTACCGTAGTTACTATGAGTAGCTAAGTTCCATTCTGACATCCTAGTGTCATTGAACATCCTATGTAGAAGGGTATTTCTAGGAATCCGTATCACCTTGTCGCACCATGTTGTAGTCCACATGGCCTATAATAAGTGAATATAAACATAGAGGTCCAACTGAGTAGAAAAAACTGAGAACCCATAATGGAATACACCATTTAGTTTATTATGGAAACATTAAACATTTTTCATTAATAATTAATAAAATCACAAGATATAATGATTCATCATGATGGCGACGATGAACACAAAGTCACAAGAGGGGGTTCAATTGGGTATTTCAAAAACATTGATTGTTCAGAACACCTATCTTGATTACAAGTGAACCTTTAACTTTCTATCAAAGATGAGTGAGAAGAGGAAATAAATAAAGGAATTGAACAAAGATATTTATAGTGGTTTAGTAAAAAAAAATATACCTTAATACACTCCACTAAATCATAACTCTATAATCTTGATAATTTTCAATATTCCCTCTTATTGTAATAAATTTAATCCATAACTGAGAGGAGGAAGTTGATGACTTTACAGAAATGATTTATATATCCTTCTTCTTCTTTTACAGTGCTCAGAAAATCCATAAATTAGTGGAAGAAGCTAATACTTAACCATGACTGAGTCCGAGTAGCTGAAACTCCACCAAATCAATAGATAATTTTTTTAAGGAAGAACTATTAACCTTATGAGTTTTAGTAACTACGAATAGAGGTATTCAGATCTTCAATAATGCACAATATTAAATAGATCTTCGACATCACTTAGTCTTTCATTAAAATCTGATAGAGAAAATAGCAGACAAATATTAAAAAATTAATGTCTCCAACTCTTATAAAAATACATCAACATTCTTTTAGAAGAATATAAAATGAGAATAGATTGGAATAGTAACACCAGTGAGATGATAATATCAAAACATGTATGTATCCAAAATGTAGATATGGAATCAATGAAACATGGTTTTTTATATATATCAAATTTTTTGTATTTTCACTACCTTCTTTTGATGAAGTGAATCTCAATATTCATACTACAGGTCAAAAAATATCCAGAAATATCAAACTGTAAATCATGAATATTTGAATTCAAAAATATTTAAGAGTGGTATTAACTTTTCATAATAATAGTAACGATTTACTCCATGGAATACGAGCCTTTAAAAAATCATAAATGATCTTTTAATCAATCAAAAACATGATTTTAATATATCTAAAATGTATTCGAATACCAGAGCATAAATCATGGATAATTTCTTGGATTAAAAATACGATCATTGAATAGTTAAACATAGGGTTCTGTTATGTACTGACAAAACTCAAAACATATGGTTGAAAACATATGGTTGATGTACAATGTGTTTGTTTCCTCAAATGTAGGGTTGATTCTAAACATATAGTTTTTGAACCATACATTCAATTTTCAAAAACATAAGGTTCCATCCAAACATAGGGTATATGATCCATTTGTGTTGTTCTAAATAAAGGGTACATTCCTCACTCTATGCTTACAAAATTAGGGTATGAAAAATGATTCCAGAATATATTTAGAACAAATTTTGAATACTTCAACTTATATTCCTTGTGGATCAATAACATGAATAAATTTTGCAGAATAAATATTTCCATGAAGATTCATTTCTTGAAATTCAATTAAAATAAAATTTATTACTTAAAAAAATTGTGTTTGTGAGTATCAAATCCAAAATTAAATTAAAAAAATTAATCAACAAATGATCAAAAATATCACCCTTTTTATAGTCACAAAAACTATGTCAAAAAACATGATTAAATAATTAAATTTCCCTCTTTCTTTATATAACAATTATTTTATTTATAATGAAAAACTAATCCCCCATATTTTCATTATAAACATTTCTCCCCCATTATAAGGATCATAAAATGTTCACTATGTGATGATTATTATTAATTGAAACATAATGATGTAAAATATAATTATAAAAATAATTTTATAAAACCTCTCCTCAAAATTATTTATAAACTATAGACTAAAAAACATCTATATAAACTTCTCTCTTATATCCTTAACACTTAAAATGTTTATATAAACTTCTCCCCATTTTTGTGGAAGAAAAAAGAGAAGATTATAGATTATTTAAATAAAAATACCCCAATATTGATGCTAAAAACATAGATGATAATTCAAGGATAATAATAAAACAAACTAATTATTTTCTTAAAATTGGCCTTGAATCATACCATATAGGATATTAGAAAATCATTGACTAAAGTTGTAACGCCCCGACCCTAGTTACCCAGAGTCGGTGCATTATTACATAACATTGGCATGATCATGAGAAAGATCAAGTCTCAAAAGACCGATTAGTTTAGTAGCCTTGGAATAACTAGATACATCCATAAATTTTTACATTACATCATAAAAAAACATCTTGTCTTCATATCCCCTCATACTATCCCTGCAGGTCATTTATAAATTACTTCTTCATAATCCTGGAAAAAAAAATAAAACATTGAAATGGGTGAGCTCGGATGCTCAGTAAGGATAACATTACAGCAGAAGCTTTCATAAATAAGCATAAACACTTAAGGCAATTTATAACTAAAACAAAAGCCTTTGAAACTTGAACTTCAGCATAAAATGGCAAAGGTAAAATGAAATAATGCCATTTACTTACTCACATGGATATTCTACTAGTCGAATGATCACATGCAATAACAATAACCACTTTCATAATGATGGAATGCATAATGCCAGACTATCATAACCACATAGCCAAGGCCTCGTGCCAAGACTACAAATAAGATTTTGTCAAGGCCTTGTGCCAAGACACTAGTTTGTCTCATGAGACCTACCGATCCATCGAGGAGCTATAGCGGGCTCCACCCTTCACTTATTAAGTCCAATGCATTCCTCATATGAATAGGTTTAAGCATAAAATAAACATTCGTATTAAAACTAGCATACGAAATGTCAATACTTTAACCACAAACCATGAATGGTATAAAAATAGAACATCCACAGTAAAATATAACTCATTTGATACAATATGGATGATTGTATTGTATCACATTAACCTCAATCATGAATAATGAAGGATGTTGACATAGATGAAAATAATCATCAAAACTATTTGAGAGAAATATCCCCCTTTTCTTGAAAACATTTAAAAGTCAAACTATTTGTCAAGAAGCCATTTAAAGATAGATTTTTGAATCAAAGTGTCCCATACCACTTTGAAACCTTTTAAAAGGATTTTTAATTTCTAAACTTTAATGTCCATATAAAAAAATCCTTAAAACCATTTTTAAAACATGGACATTAATGAGAAATATTTAGATGAATAAGTCTTTAAAACATTTAAAAATGGTATTTTAGTTAGAGATTCTAACCAAAAGAGAGACACTTGAATGAAAATAATTGAGGTAATAAAAACTTTGTAATATCATGACAATAAAGGGAATTCATGATATACTATGTCAAAGTACATTATATACACCACATAAAAGTGACTTGGTGTATATCAACAAAGAAGTCTCAATGGAATGTAAGTTGAGATGAAATCTCTCATAAAGGCCATATCCTTAGGTTAAGGATAAATCAACAACATAATTATGTGTGAAAAATATAAATACACTAAATATGATTGGATATTCAGTGTAAAACAATCAAAGTATATTCACACATATTCCTGTAAAAACAACACCAACGAATTGGATGTTTAACTCAACAAATGGTGAAAGAGTTAAAATTACTCTTATCAAATTCATATCAATGACTTGAGAATTTTCAATGGAGTGATTATGTGTATCAAAAGTATATCCACAGGAAGGGGAGTGGAAATTATGACATAATCAAATGAATAGTGATTCCACACATAATCTTGGGGTAATATAATCAATGAAATATGCGTAAAGCCAAATGAGTGGAAATTGAAATCTCAAATTCCCTTATTGATTAGGTAACTTAAGAAACAAACACCCACGAAAGAAAGATCATACCATGATGATGTAAATACCCATAAAATAAAGTATATTACACAATGAATACAATCATGGGTAGTACACATACACCACATGCAATAATTAAGTGGTGATCAATGGAATTCTCACGGAATTAAAAGTGAGACAAGAAACCCCTTACCACGTTAATCAACTGAGTCGCATGGCCAAAAGTTAATAACCACCAAATGATTTACAGAATAACATGAATATAAAGTGAATCATGATAATATATATCAAATGGAAGTACACAATACACCACTTTCAATAATTTAGTAGCGAACAATGGAAATCTCACGGAATTGAAAGTGAGATAAGAGAATCACTTACTTTGTACTTTTTCCTTGGTCGATGGTAGGTTTACCTCCTGTATAATGGTGAAATAATTGTTATTGAATAATACAAGAATCAGTTACTTTAATATTATATCATATATGATCTTTTAACATTGATTTGTTAATAATATCTTAGAATTATCGTCATTTCAGGTGTTAACAGGTTCATTTTACTTTACATTCTTTGTTATGTGAGCCATATTCGTTATTAATGGGATGTATATTATTCATATCCAGAATGGTATCACGTCCTTAAACATCATTTTTAAATCATCAAATGATAATTATACTTGAATGGATACGATGGAGAATGAATCTCATCGCGTTCGTGGAGACGGTAGTCCGTACGTACGCACGAATACTACTTCCATTTAATTTTTATTTTAAAAGAATCGAATCCAAATGATACATAGGTATATTACTATTCCAGTAAAATTTAATATTTTATATATGTTACTTATGTTCATTAACACCATCCTTTATACGTTCCATGTGTGGTATGAACGAGTCATATCATTTTAAGGGGGCGGTAGTCCGCACTTCCTCAAATGAAATTATCGTATGTATATACAACATGAAACGAATAATTGTATGAAATAAAATGGAATTAAAGAAGCTTATATATATAAAATATATATCATTAATATCATATTTAATTACAGTTCCATCCTAATGGCCACCATAAGAGGCGGTAAGATGTATTTGAACAATCATCGTTTCGTGAGGCGTTAGTTTGCCATCCACAGAAACATTATGTTCATCATCCATTAGATGGAGTTGTGTGAATGTGTAGTTTGAATCCTTCTTATAACAACATCCTAGTATATTTTGGATACTGGTGTTGTTACAAAAGAAAGGATATAAAAAGATTTTGGGGGTTGGAGAAGCAAAATAATTGAAAATAATTTAAGAGAAAATGTTACCTTTAATTTTGGTAACTCACTTTGGTTGGAACCAAAGGACTTCTTGAAATGCTTTATGCCTAAGGGGAAGCTTCAAGGAGGAGGAGAGGGATGTGGGGAGATTAGTTGGGCAGAGTTTGGACGAGCCAAGTGGCTTGAGAGGTGTGAGGAATGAGTAGAAGTGGTCTCCTTTTATAAGGGAGAGGAGGGGCTCTTTAGGAAAGAGTGAAAGTATTATTTTATAATATAGTTATATTCGGTTTATAATGGTCCAAAAATCATTGAGGTAGAAGATAAGATGACTCATATTCTAAATAACATCAAACAATAAGAATTGGACAGGTTTTAGATAATATTATAATCATTATAATCTTATTTATTTAAATGATTTATTAATGAGGTAAACATTCCATCATTATTGTGTCATTAATAATTTAAATTATTTGATGTCTAAAAATTATAAATAAAATATCATTATGTAGGAAATCGTTTTATATTTCTAATGAATATTTATAATCGAAAATCCAACATGTATAACCCTATGTAAAAATTGTTCTTTTAAAAGATGTAAGCTTATGCCATTTTTGTATTCATTTTAACTTAATTAAAATAAAGTGTCATTATCACTTTCAAGTGGATCAATGGGGTCCCAAAATTGACCCAAAGATGCCCATGGTCGACCATGTATCAACCAATAGGGTTAAGACACGTTTTAGGGTAATTTAGTATTATTATAATATTATTTTTTAACCCTTATTTACCGGATTTACCCTTAACCATGGTAAATAAAATATTTACCGCAGTAATTATTCAAAATGTCTAAAAATAAAAGTTACCTATTTACACAATTTGAACATCCTGATTCCAAATATGGAATCCATTTTTCTAAATTCAAAACACAGAAGTGGCAGAAATTAATTTAAAATTAATTCCCGCTGTCAAAACAAAAAGCGTGTTTTTAAGAGATAATAACTATCAAAAGATTGACACTTGTTTATGTTCGGTTTAATTGTAAAATTATGTCCAATGACCAAAATTATATTAAATGGTAAAAATATATTCTAAATATACTTTAAAACCACTCAAATTCATAATTTATCACTATTAATTATTTTGATTAAAAAAGTTGTTTTTAATTAAAATTTAGTAATTTTTACTATTCATCAAAATATGAAAGTTATCCGAAAATTACCAAAATTTCACCTTAGGCTAAATTTGATATTCCGAATCCAAAAATGAAGTCCATTTTGAAATATAAAATATATATAATTTCAAAAAATTAAGTATTACTATTCATAACGGCTAGTTTGATCGGTTGTGGTGTGTGTTAAAACTCGAAGTTGCGTACAACACACGCTACTGTTTTATTCAAAGGAAAGCGTACCATGGAAGCTTGGGATGTTTTATTTTAAATTTTTTGATGTCACCATTTAGTCAAAAAGTTTAAAATATTTTATCTAAAAAGGGTTCACTATTAAAAGTTGGTAAAACTACAATACTGAAGATGAATTTGTTCTTACATTATGTCTAAGAAACTCATAATATGGATTCTAAAATTATAAGGATTATATAAAGTTTAAAATTTAGTTAATACTATTCATAACCTTTTTTTAACGGCTTGTTTGGTAAGTCATGGTGCGCTTGAACTCGGTGTTGCGTGTAGTGCAAGTTATTGAATTATTTTGAAGAAATAACACACTATGAAATCTTGGGGTGTTACATTCTCCCCTCCTTCAATAAATTGCGTCCTCGCAATTTGAAATTGTTCTTCGAAAATAAAAGGTTGAAAATAGAAAATATATTTGTGGGAAAACCCACATCGGAAATTGGTTTACTAAAATTTAGTCTTAATATGAGGAAAAGAGAAATGAAAGGGTCACCACCAAATTATGATCTCGATTAGGAGAACATTGGTGGCAATTAGAGACATATAATTGGAGGAAAAACATAAATATTTATAGGTAGTGGTTGAGGTCATCAATCACAAACAAGTATAAAATTGAGGTCCTTAAACTCATCAATCAATGATGATTTGAAGTACCATCGGTTCAACAAAATATAGGGTATTGGGATCACACATTTTTGACATTTAAAAATATCTTAGTTGAAATCCCAAATCGAAAAATGAATTAATGAGGCCTCTATTTAAAATAAAGAGTGGAAAGTATGAAGATTACCGAAAATAACACATACTAGGGTTCCATGTAGGAAAATATGGATATGGAGGAGAAATCTAACCATCAATTATCTGATGGAGAGTGGTAGAGAACATGGCTATGAAAAGGCCAACAATCCCAAAGCCATAAATTAGTGATGATTTAAGGTACCATCTAGGACAACATATTTTTTTTAAAGTTACATTACATAAGGAAGAGGAATTATTTTATGATATTGACTAAGAACATTATGAGATATACTTAAATTTTAAGTAGATTTTCATTCTTTAATAAATTTCCACCACTAACTCAATTTTTTTAAACGATGAGTATTCAAGAAGACTTGGTCACACTGGAAGAGCTAGAATTAACTTCTATAGAATCACATGATCCATGCAGGATAAACCATATATTTACATTGTCTTTGAAGATTAATCAAAACCAAAATGGTTAGTGAATGATATGATGATCCCCCAAAAGGATATTCATTGAGATAAATATGCACTAATCTTAATTTCTAAAATTAAACCAAAAATACCCCAAAGTTAAATAGATACCATTCAATAACCAATTGTCCTTAAAATCCTTTAATATAATCCAAACTAATATTGAAACCCAAAACATAGAAGAATTTGATTATGTAGTCTCCCATGTTACATTTTATCTCCAAATGACATCAAATACTCTTAATGTCACATACTTAAAAGTAATTAACATCATCACATATTCTCTGTTATAGGTTAATCATTTCCATAAATAACCCAAATCACTATAAATCAACAATAAAAATGTAGATAAAAATCCACCATTACTCTACAAATGAAACCTCGTTGTATTCTATTTTCCTTGGGCATATAGTGTTCCTAACAAAACGAACATCTTCCAAAATAACATTTATCACTTAATCACCAAATCATTTTCCTATACCAAGGGTATTCATTTGATAAGACATAAGAACCCAAATCATCTTATTATTGATCAATAAAATCATTTAACAAAAAAAATAGTCATACTAACCAGGGACTTCACGTAGTCTAGTGGTAGGCGATAAATCCCAATCGCACTTTGGTTGTGGGTTCGATTCCCACAGCTTTGTCCGACGCGACGGGTTGTCACACGGTCTACGTGTTGTCCTTTTTCAAAAACTATATTCTATAATATTACCAAAATGAGATAAATTTTTCAAAATAACATAATTTAACCACAAATGTTATATCATACTTTGCATTTTCATCCCAAATTATAATAACTTATCATTTTCTCAAACCCCAATGATCATATAAAACCAAATGGTTATTTATACCTATATCCACAAGAGAAGAGACAATTATTCCTCAAATATCATTCTCACATGGCAAACTGAGGGGTTACAAATACAAGAGAAAATTATTCCAAAGTAAACCCATCAACAAGGAGTGATAATACTTTTTAAATTTTTCTGCAACCATTTATTTCCGCATAGCTTCTTCTTTGAGCAAGAAAATATCAAATAAAATAGGACATTCACTCGGGTAATGGCCAGGTCCCCTACATTTACGGCAAATGACTGTAAATGGACTCTTGGGACCATTTTTATCTTTTTCCATAGTACTCTTCATTTTTCTTCGGCAATTCTTCACTTTATGTCCTTCCTTCCCGCACGTAAAACATTTCGTTGTCCCATTGAGACACTTTCCTGGGTGTCTCTTTCCACAATTCCTGCATGATGAAAATTGAGGTTTCTTTTCTCCATGGTCTCCATTGCTGGAGATCTTATCATTTATCACATTTCTCTTCCTTGTTGAGTCTGGGAGTTAGTTAATATATATGTTGTTGATCATATTTTTGGAAAACTGATTTGGCATAAAGACGATATCTTTTACGCCTATCAACATTCCATTTTGTTGCTCATTTCCACCACCGTTCCCACCTTGTACATCATTCTCAAAGTCACTATGACTTCCTTGGAATCCAGCCATTGACTAAAACCAGAAAGCATTGTGTGAGTAATAGTAGTCGTAAAATCATTTAGAGATTAAAATGTCACCATATTCTCAATTTGAAACATATTAGGATTAACCAAGGTCATTTACTCTCATCTTATGTATATATTACTTAAATCGGTTTGTAAAGAAAATGTAAATTATTATAAGCATATCCCCCGGGAGTGTCGTAACCAAGAGTGCAGCAAGGCCCGTTGTCGTGCACCAGTTCCCGTTCGAGTCTAGCTCAAAGCGGTGTTTTCGGGTTTTACCCCTAGGTACATCTGTGCCAGAGCCGCCTCTCCCTGCTCGTATCCAGACAGGGATGTATTGCTCGGAAAACTCACAAAATCTCTACAATACCAAAATTCTAGGAAGTTCTTTTATACTAATCCTCAAAGTTCATCTTAGGTCTACGTGCTCTAATCAGAGTTTATCTAAATCTTGCTACCAAGGTTTATACTAAACTTCCTCTGATACCAACTGTAACGCCCCGACCCTAGTTACCCAGAGTCGGTGCATTATTACATAACATTTTCATGATCATGAGAAAGATCAAGTCTCGAAAGAACGATTAGTTTAGTAGCCTTGGAATAACTAGATACATCCATAAATTTTTACATTACATCATAAAAAAACATCTTGTCTTCATATCCCCTCATACTATCCCTACAGGTCATTCATAAATTACTTCTTCATAATCCTGGAAAAAAAACATTGAAATGGGTGAGCTCGGATGCTCAGTAAGGATAACATTATAGCAGAAGCTTTCATAAATAAGCATAAACACTTAAGGCAATTTATAACTAAAACAAAAGCCTTTGAAACTTGAACTTCAGCATAAAATGGCAAAGGTAAAATGAAATAATGCCATTTACTTACTCACATGGATATTCTACTAGTCGAATGATCACATGCAATAACAATAACCACTTTCATAATGATGGAATGCATAATTCCAGACTATCATAACCACATAGCCAAGGCCTCGTGCCAAGACTACAAATAAGATTTTTCCAAGGCCTTGTGCCAAGACACTAGTTTGTCTCATGAGACCTACCGATGCATCGAGGAGCTATAGCGGGCTCCACCCGTCACTTATTAAGTCCAATGCATTCCTCATATGAATAGGTTTAAGCATAAAATAAACATTCGTATTAAAACTAGCATACGAAATGTCAATACATTAACCACAAACCATGAATGGTATAAAAATAGAACATCCACAGTCAAATATAACACATTTGATACAATATGGAAGATTGTATTGTATCACATTAACCTCAATCATGAATAATGAAGGATGTTGACATAGATGAAAATAATCATCAAAACTATTTGAGAGAAATATCCCCCTTTTCTTGAAAACATTTAAAAGTCTCACTATTTGTCAAGAAGCCATTTAAAAATAGATTTTTGAATCAAAGTGTCCCATACCACTTTGAAACCTTTTAAAAGGATTTTTAATTTCTAAACTTTAATTTCCATATAAATAAATCCTTAAAACCATTTTTAAAACATGGACATTAATGAGAAAGATTTAGATGAATAAGTCTTTAAAACATTTAAAAATGGTATTTTAGTTAGAGATTCTAACCAAAAGAGAGACACTTGAATGAAAATAATTGAGGTAATAAAAACTTTGTAATATCATGAGAATAAAGGGAATTCATGATATACTATGTCAAAGTACATTATATACACCACATAAAAGTGATTTGGTGTATATCAACAAAGAAGTCTCAATGGAATGTAAGTTGAGATGAAATCTCTCATAAAGGACATATCCTTAGGTTAAGGATAAATCAACAACATAATTATGTGTGAAAATTATAAATACACTAATTATGATTGGATATTCAGTGTAAAACAATCAAAGTATATTCACACATATTCCTGTAAAAACAACACCAACGAATTGGATGTTTAACTCAACAAATGGTGAAAGAGTTAAAATTACTCTTATCAAATTCATATCAATGACTTGAGAATTTTCAATGGAGTGATTATGTGTATCAAAAGTATATCCACAGGAAGGGGAGTGGAAATTATGACATAATCAAATGAATAGTGATTCCACACATAATCTTGGGGTAATTTAATCAATGAAATATGCGTAAAGCCAAATGAGTGGAAATTGAAATCTCAAATTCCCTTATTGATTAGGTAACTTAAGAAACAAACAACCATGAAAGAAAGATCATACCATGATGATGTAAATACCCATAAAATAAAGTATATTACACAATGAATAAAATAATGGGTAGTACACATACACCACATGCAATAATTAAGTGGTGATCAATGGAATTCTCACGGAATTAAAAGTGAGACAAGAAACCCCTTACCACGTTAATCAACTGAGTCGCATGGCCAAAAGTTAATAACCACCAAATTATTTACAGAATAACATGAATATAAAGTGAATCATGATAATATATATCAAATGGAAGTACACAATACACCACTTTCAATAATTTAGTAGCGAACAATGGAAATCTCACGGAATTGAAAGTGAGATAAGAGAATCACTTACTTTGTACTTTTTCCTTGGTCGATGGTAGGTTTACCTCCTGTATAATGGTGAAATAATTGTTATTGAATAATACAAGAATCAGTTACTTTAATATTATATCATATATGATCTTTTAACATTGATTTGTTAATAATATCTTAGAATTATCGTCATTTCAGGTGTTAACAGGTTCATTTTACTTTACATTCTTTGTTATGTGAGCCATATTCGTTATTAATGGGATGTATATTATTCATATACAGAATGGTATCAAGTCCTTAAACATCATTTTTAAATCATAAAATGATAATTATACTTGAATGGATACGATGGAGAATGAATCTCATCGCGTTCGTGGAGACGGTAGTCCGTACGTACGCACGAATACTACTTCCATTTAATTTTTATTTTAAAAGAATCGAATCCAAATGATACATAGGTATATTACTATTCCAGTAAAATTTAATATTTTATATATGTTACTTATGTTCATTAACACCATCCTTTATACGTTCCATGTGTGGTATGAACGAGTCATATCATTTTAAGGGGGCGGTAGTCCGCACTTCCTCAAATGAAATTATCGTATGTATATACAACATGAAACGAATAATTGTATGAAATAAAATGGAATTAAAGAAGCTTATATATATAAAATATATATCATTAATATCATATTTAATTACAGTTCCATCCTAATGGCCACCATAAGAGGCGGTAAGATGTATTTGAACAATCATCGTTTCGTGAGGCGTTAGTTTGCCATCCACAGAAACATTATGTTCATCATCCATTAGATGGAGTTGTTTGAATGTGTAGTTTGAATCCTTCTTATAACAACATCCTAGTATATTTTGGATACTGGTGTTGTTACAAAAGAAAGGATATAAAAAGAGTTTGGGGGTTGGAGAAGCAAAATAATTGAAAATAATTTAAGAGAAAATGTTACCTTTAATTTAGGTAACTCACTTTGGTTGGAACCAAAGGACTTCTTGAAATGCTTTCTGCCTAAGGGGAAGCTTCAAGGAGGAGGAGAGGGATGTGGGGAGATTAGTTGGGCAGAGTTTGGACGAGCCAAGTGGCTTGAGAGGTGTGAGGAATGAGTAGAAGTGGTCTCCTTTTATAAGGGAGAGGAGGGGCTCTTTAGGAAAGAGTGAAAGTATTACTTTATAATATAGTTATATTCGGTTTATAATGGTCCAAAAATAATTGAGGTAGAAGATAAGATGACTCATATTCTAAATAACATCAAACAATAAGAATTGGACAGGTTTTATATAATATTATAATCATTATAATCTTATTTATTTAAATGATTTATTAATGAGGTAAACATTGCATCATTATTGTGTCATTAATAATTTAAATTATTTGATGTCTAAAAATTATAAATAAAATATCATTATGTAGGAAATCGTTTTAGATTTCTAATGAATATTTATAATCGAAAATCCAACATGTATAACCCTATGTAAAAATTGTTCTTTTAAAAGATGTAAGCTTATGCCATTTTTGTATTCATTTTAACTTAATTAAAATAAAGTGTCATTATCACTTTCAAGTGGATCAATGGGGTCCCAAAATTGACCCAAAGATGCCCATGGTCGACCATGTATCAACCAATAGGGTTAAGACACGTTTTAGGGTAATTTAGTATTATTATAATATTATTTTTTAACCCTTATTTACCGGATTTACCCTTAACCATGGTAAATAAAATATTTACCGCAGTAATTATTCAAAATGTCTAAAAATAAAAGTTACCTATTTACACAATTTGAACATCCTGATTCCAAATATGGAATCCATTTTTCTAAATTCAAAACACAGAAGTGGCAGAAATTAATTTAAAATTAATTCCCGCTGTCAAAACAAAAAGCGTGTTTTTAAGAGAAAATAACTATCAAAAGATTGACACTTGTTTATGTTCGGTTTAATTGTAAAATTATGTCCAATGACCAAAATTATATTAAATGGTAAAAATATATTCTAAATATACTTTAAAACCACTCAAATTCATAATTTATCACTATTAATTATTTTGATTAAAAAATTTGTTTTTAATTAAAATTTAGTAATTTTTACTATTCATCAAAATATGAAAGTTATCTGAAAAGTATTAAAATTTCACCTTAGGCTAAATTTGATATTCCGAATCCAAAAATGAAGTCCATTTTGAAATATAAAATATATATAATTTCAAAAAATTAAGTATTACTATTCATAACGGCTAGTTTGATCGGTTGTGGTGTGTGTTAAAACTCGAAGTTGCGTACAACACACGCTACTGTTTTATTCAAAGGAAAGCGTACCGTGGAAGCTTGGGATGTTTTATTTTAAATTTTTTGATGTCCCCATTTAGTCAAAAATTTAAAATATTTTATTTAAAAAGGGTTCACTATTAAAAGTTGGTAAAACTACAATACTGAAGATGAATTTGTTCTTACATTATGTCTAAGAAACTCATAATATGGATTCTAAAATTATAAGGATTATATAAAGATTAAAATTTAGTTAATACTATTCATAACCTTTTTTTAACGGCTTGTTTGGTAAGTCATGGTGCGCTTGAACTCGGTGTTGCATGTAGTGCAAGTTATTGAATTATTTTGAAGAAATAACACACTATTAAATCGTGGGGTGTTACAAAAGTTTTTACATGTACTCACATTTTAAAAATCAAACTATTTATGAGATAATTAATTATTATATACATGATCATGTAAGGCTACATAACAAAAAAAATTATGAACTTAACAATAAAACATAATTTTGCTAAACAATATAATTTTAAAATAGTATATTGATTTTAAATAAATAGAAAATAATAAGGGTTGTTGATTAGTGGATGGTTCATCTGATCTTTCTAAACATTGAAGATTATCATTTAGAGAATATAATACTCCTCATAGTTCTTTTAATATGTTTTGAACATATTTTGTTATTTATTATAAAGAGGACACACTATTTTCAAACAGAAATACCTTTAAATTATTATTATATATCATTGTATCAAGTTGTTTTCTGTGAAAATACATTTTTCTTAACATTTCTATTTTGGAAGAATCAAAATATTATTTTGAGATCGAACTATATTTCATATATTGATACTCCATTTGTAATGAATGAAACCCCATTTTTGATACTTAATATTTCTGTAGATCATCATATGACATTTTGATTACATTCTACGTAGCTTGTAGCTTCAACTATTCTTTATTCAAAGTGCTGAAATTGAATATAAGAATTTCATAATATTTTTTAGAATAAGGTATTTCACGTTCTTCCTTAATTTAAACTTCCATATTTATTTCAAATTACTTTTATAATGAGTATCTACTATAAAAAATATAAAAACAAATAGGATTAACATTTATCCTTTTTTAAGAATGATTTAATTCTAATCTTGAAGAATTTGATTTCTTTATCTTGTTGTGTCTAATTTTCTAGTAACTTTTGAATAAGATAATTTAAAGAAGATTATATGAGAATTTAAAACTTTTAAGAAGAATATGAAACTCTTGGTTATGAAATTATACAGATTATTTTTCATTTTCTTTAGCCTAAAATTATAGAACAATAATTACATATTATGTAACAATAGAGTTATAGTTTTCTGTAAAAAATTTAAATCATGTTTGAATAATGAAATATTAACATTTCTAAATTATAATATAAATATTTTATAAAAAATAAATTATTTACAACATTTGGAGATAAATTTTTAATGAATTAAATAAAATACATTTTATACACATTTTAAGATATATTTCTTTCTCTACTTATATAAAAGAGTTAATGCATGAGAAGTATATAAATATTAAAAAAAATTACTTCCTAGATATGTGACTTTAGTAATAATGATATTTTTGATAATGAACTACTTCATATTTGTTCACTCATTTGGTAGATACATTAATATAAATCCATCGATCAACCAATTAATTATTTAAAAATGAATATTAGTGGTGTAATCCTTAAAAACATCAATTACAGGTGCCTTTTGGTACCCATATGATTTTGGGTACAACAGTGTTAACAATTAAATTGTATGGTAACCAGAATTGTTTATTCTGGATAAGAATTATAATATTCATGTTAAATAATTATGTGGAAGAATAAAAACATTTAACACCATAATTTTTTTGTATTTTTAAAGAAGAATCGTTTTTTTAATGACCATTAATTCCATAATAAAAACATTTTAAAGTATACATGTATTTTCTATTTAAACCTAAAACAAAACACTACTAGAAATATGACTTTTACCAACGGTTTTGGCCAAACTGTTGGTATAGTTCATTAATTTGGACCTACACCAACGGTTTGGCCAAAACCGTTGGTATAGGTCACTTATATGGACCTATACCAACGGTTTTGGACAAACCGTTGGTATAGGGGGGGACCTATAGGACCTATACCAATGTATTTGGCCAAAACGTTGGTATAGGTCAATTATAGAGACCATATACCAATGGTTTGGCCAAACCGTTGGTATAGGTCCCCCCTATAGCAACGGTTTGTCCAAAACCATTGGTATAGGTCCTTCGATTTTTAATCAAATCTTCTTACCGAGAACATTATATAAATCAAAATTTAAAATTATTAAAACAATACATATATATATTTATGAAATTATGTTCACAAAATTCATGTTAGTTTAGTGGTTAAGTCATTCAATTGTAAACTAGAGGTCCTGGGATCAAATCCCACCGAATGATTTTTTTTGAAATACATATACCAACGGTTTTGAGAACCGTTGGTATAGGTTTTCATATTACTTATACCAACGGTTTTGGGAAAACCGTTGATATAGACCTATTGTCACGGCTTACTTTCCAATGGTCCTCCAAACTGTTGGTATAGCCTATACCAACGATTTGAGGGCCTATACCAACGGTTCCAAACCAGTGTTATAGGGTATTTTTCCAGTAGTGAAATAATTCTTATACATTTTTAAATTTTTACCAATACTTCCTATTCCAAATTTTTATATTGTTATTTTATTTTTTCTAAGGATTTGAATTGATTATTTTTATCCTTTTATCAACATACTAGAATATTGTTTTAAATCATAAATTTCGGCCATCATTTCTTGGATTTTACTATCCTGTAAATCATATTATTTTTTAGAAGTATTAGTTTTTAAGGTTAAAATTTGTTTTGGAAATGTTTCTTTACCTAAAATAATTGTAACATATAATTTATTAATTTTTATATGATCTTTACTTAATGATTCCTACTTTTCTTTTATCATAAAGCAATATTTTTTAAATTCATCAGAATTTCAATTCTCAAAACTAGAGTTTTTAGAGTAAGAATACTGTACCACATCATTTGTATGCTTCATTCGACATACTATTTACATGTTTTTCTCAGTCTCAGAACTTACAGAATATCCATCATGTGAACTAGACATATTACTCTTGGTAGCATTAACAATTTTTGTTCATTTTCTTTTGTCATTATCTTTTTTTTAGTAAAGGATAGTTTTCCTTAATATTTCATTTTTCATTTCATTCAAAATATCTATTTTCATCAATACATTTCTTCCTATTTCTGTAAAAAAAATCACACGTCATATGAATATCTTATACGCATATATTCAAATATGGATGATTTTAATCAGATGACTCATCCATAGTAGTTTTGAGAGAACTTCTTCATTTTTCATATTATTCTTCACTTTAGCCTATATCCTAGCTTTACACATCATTAGATTTCATATAAAATCCTCCATAACTAAATGTTTTATAGGTGTAGGATGACTTATAGATATATATATTACATTCAACATAGAGGATAATACTATGTGTACTTTTAGTACTTGTTCTAATTGTGAAAATTGATTTCCAAAAGAAGCCACATCATTGGTAATTTATTTCAATTGTCCAATAATCTGGGGGATCGTTTCATCCTCACACATTCTGAAATTATCAAACATTAATTTCATAATAGTTTACCTTAATTGAATTATATTCTCAGTTCCGTCTTAGGAAACAACAATATTCTACCACATCTTCTACATAGTATGAAATCGAGATACTTGATTGAATTTGTCAGTTCCTAAACCACATATAATTTCCTTCATTGCTTTTGAATCTAGATCATATTATGTATCTTGATAATTACTAAAAATTTAAAATTTCTCCTCAGGGATTTCATAAGTTTTAACCACCTTCATATAAACCCTTATTCAAATATTTTTCAAATATATGATCATACAGTCTTTCCAACATCCATAATTATCACCATTAAAATAAAATTCATGGATCATCGAAATTTCTTCTCTAGAATCATCCATTTCAATAAATATTTTATTTAGTCTTTAACTCGGGCTTGTTAGAGCCTTTTGATATCCCTTTTTGATATAGTATAGGTAAAAACATTATTGAAAAGAAAATATAAAAGAATATCCCTTGATATAAATTGTTGGTTCCAAATGATGATAAAGAATATAAAGTCAAAAAAGTGGGTAAATTGTGTATTTTGAAAACATTTATTTTTCAGAACACCTCTCTTGATTACAAGTGAACCATTCCTCTTCTCTCAAAGATGAGGGAGGAATAGAAATAAATGAACACAATCATGTATAGTGGTTAAAGGAATAATATCCCTTAGTCCACTCCACCAATGATCAACTCCATGAGATTGATTATTTTAACTATATCCTCTAATCCTAAGACCTTTAATCAAAAATTGAGTACCAGAAGTTGACACCTTTACAATAAGGCTTTATATACCATTTTGGTTCTTTTACAAATAACTGTAAATCCACAGTTTAGTGTAAGAATTTGAAAATTAACCATGACTAAGACCAAGCTTCCAAAAATCCTCAAATCAATAGAGATTTATTTTTTCAAAAATAAAATATATACTTCATCATTGCAGTAACCACTGACAGATGTATTCTGGTCTTCAAGAATTCATAAGAGTGATAATATTTTCAATGTAATGTAGTATTTCTATAAGATGTGATGGAGAAAACACCATATGAATGTTAAAACATGTATGTTTCCAAAGTCTATATTTTAGAAAATTACTTCTTCATTCTTCAAGAAGAAGATATAATGATAATTTCAAGTATAAATGACAGTAATAATAGTATCAGTAGCAGTTAGAAGATATATCAAACCATGTTTATCTCCAAAGTGTAGCTCTCAAAAGTAGAAACACGTGGTTTTTTTATGTATATCACATTTTTTATTTTCACCATCTTATTTTAATGAAGAGTGTATCAATATTTATGTTATTGTTCGAACACTCCCATTCAAACCAAATTTATAAATCTCATATATTAAGTCATAAATATTTGAATTTAAAAACATTTAAGAGTGGTCATAAATTCCTATAAGAATAGTAATGATTTAATCCACTATGTAAGAGACTTTAAAAAAATGATAAACAAGATTTGAATCAGCCATATCAATCTTTGAATAGATCTCAAATGACTTCCTACACTATTTCATAAATGAAGGATAATATCACGGATTAAAAACACCATCATTGAATATTCAATCATCGGGTTCATTCATTAAACTACAAAACTTCAAATGTTGGGATGAAAACATAGGGTTGGTGTACAATAAATGTTTTTCCTCAGAAATATTTTTTGTTCTAAACATTGGATTTCTAAACCATACTTTCCATTTTCATAAATATATTTGATTCTAAGAAAACATAGGGTATATGATCCATATGTGTTATTCTAAATGTAGGGTTCATTCCTTACACAATGTTTACAAAAGTAGGGTATAGACAGTGATTCCAAAATACATTTAAAACATGTTCCAAATACTTCAGAAAAATATTTCATGTGGATAAATAAGTTGAATATTATTTTAGAATAAATATTTCCATGAATATTAATTTTCTGAAATTCACTTAAAGGAAAACTCATTAATAAAACATGTGGGTGTTTTTTAGCATAAAAACCATAAAAATTTAATGAAATTGTTGATTCAACACATTATCAACATATTATACTTACAACAGGTTGATTCTACATTCTTTTCATGATGAATGAAACACCTCATACCCATAAATTCCAAGAGTTGAATCAAATATATGGACTCTTGATGATGTAAGACAATCCAATAATCTATAATAAATAATAAAATTACACCACATATGTATTGATAAAAGTGAAAATAATATATAATTATAAAAATTAAAACTATAGCAATAAACAGATATCCCCATTTACCTATACTTCTTTCTAGAAAAATTATTCTTGATGTAGTGGTCTGATATCTCTCACAAGATCTGACACATTATTAAAAAAAATTATACAATGTCCCAAATAGTAATATAATAGATAAGTAACAACTCCAATTCCACTTTTTCACATCCTAGTTAGCGTCACACAATTAATATTCACCAGAATGGTTCTCCATGTGGCCTGAAGCATGCCTCCACATATTCCATAAGATTCCAACTAGCAGTGAGGGCCTTAGGTGTAACAGCGGGATATTATTCCCCCATATTAATGTATGAAACCATAAATAAATAACCATAAATCATCCATATTAGTAAATTATAAGAGTTTATAATCAATAAATATTAAAAAACTGGATAGTAAATGAAATATAGTGAAGGCCCAAATAGTCAAGTCATACAATAATAGATTTCCCACCGGGTCGATCACATATACAAGAATAAATTAAATAAAAATAAGTTGTGTACAAGGATATATCACCCAATTAAAGAAGTAACACATTCCAAGGTCTATGTACACATGTGATAGATCCCACATGATCAGTCCTAGGCCCAGGTCTAATATGTTCCCGCATGAAAGTTAACATCAGCTCGGGTACCCTAGTGTAATAGCTACTCAAGGAGGGTGTGATACAAAACTCAATAGGGTACCACCAACATCATCTCGTACATAGCCAGTAAAATAAGGATATTTTATATGATCTACTCATCTAGATGTTAATGATAAACATTAATTGCTGAAAGTAAATTGAATAACTAATTCTATACTTCATGACTAATGGCTAACCGGGTCCAGCAACCCCAACTTTTCCCAGCATTGAAAATGACTTTTAGTAATCTATTTTACCAAAGGGGGGTATGTTCTTTATCCTCGTGATCACCCAAAATTGAATCCACTAAATATAATGTATAATCATATATATAATATGTAAATTATAGAATTAAGGAACCAATTATGATTATAGGTGTCTTAGGAATACAACAAAACCATGTCTAAAGTGTGGAACCTAGACGACATCTCGACATTCCCTATTCGAATCCAAGTTCAAATTCCTAGGTCTTGGATAGTAAGAAATCAATACATGGAAACTGGAATTGATTTATAATTGGATTTAACTTAGAAGATACATAATTAATACTCTCTTGATCCAAGAAGACAAATCGACAACCATTAATCATTGGCTCAACAATCTATTCCCAAACAACCTTGGCCAATACAATAATAGTGTTTCCACCCGATCTGAGGGTGTATCCTAGGAATGAATAGAGGAAATAATCCTCATACTTGGTAATGTCAAAGGAATCATGTGTTCGATGTAAATAAAAACACCCCTCAACCTCTAGTATCACCTAGATCATAGGTTTCTATGCATTCTGGGTGATATACTAACTAAGAGGGGTTTCTGATATGAATTAAATAAATTCCTATTTTTTATTGATCATGGATGAATATGAGAAACACTGAGATTTTTGGAAATGGTAATATAAATGTTTAGATCATGAGATCACCTAGCATACAAGGCTCTATAATAATTCATTAATTTTAATTGAAACATTGTATTATAGTTAAAATATCAACTTATTTAATTAAGAGATGGTTGTGAATACATAATCAATAATTTATATATGATTCTATGTGTATACATAATATTTATTTATCATATAGACTATTTTGTTGGAGATAAAATCTAATGTAATATATAGTTTAGGTTAGATCTTAGGTGTCCTTGTCACCTGTCTGATTAGTAGTTGATGGAAACACGTCCCTCAAGAACTACTAGTTCATTTACAATTTTCAAAGACCAGTTAATTACAATTTAACTATTTTATGAATTAATAAATAACAATAATCTAGAGGGTTGGATGAACACCCAAACTCATCACATAGTGTTTCTATACTTAGTATCCATTCTTGTCAATTTACACTTTAGTAAGGATAATCCTATACATCACTACCAATTTCCAAAACTCCCTCACCAGGGTCTTAACATGATTAGTACACCCTACATAGGGAACCCTATAAGACTTTTCTTAAGGGAGAAATAAATAAATATATATATATATATAAGAATGTGTGTACCTGATACTTACTCCCTAATACATCTTCATCATTAATATCTTATTGAAATTAGGTAGTTTTTCTTCAAGTCATAAGAAACTCAAACTCCCACCATACTATCCCGAAATCATGATTGTCTTATGGAAGTTCATGATTTCACCATAGCCTTGGCATATAATGCCTATCTCACCCATTCACAATATAAGGAAACACCATTAGGGTCTATTTCATATTATATAAATGGTTCATTTCTAATGTCATGGATTATATCATCCAAGGAACCTAATCAGTTTCTGAGGGACCAATATGGCTCATGGAACATTTCTCTATAATTTTGAAGGAACTAGATAGATTTTAAAATATTTTATCTAGTTACTTAAATAGTTTAAATGAAAAATTAATTTAATTATCAGTCATTATAGATTAGTGGTAGGAATTGATAATTTCATATTGCACATATAACTAGAAAAATACTAAATGGGAAAAGAATAATAGACCACCTACCTCATGAAGATCATTTCTAATTTAATACAAGGGGCTAACAACAATTTCCAAGAAAATCCAAGATATCTAGAAACTTTCCTCCAATAAAACATTAAAAATTAATTAATTATAATATATTATATGAATTAATTAATCTCAGCATAATATTATCAATTAAACAATTTTAATTAAATGGTAATAATGCCAAAAATCTCATCAGCTGATATCATCATGCCAAAAAATGTGATCTAATTCTCACCAATGAATGGTATATCTATAAGATCTTGAACTTTTCAGGAGTTATCATGGGAGTATTTCTAAGTAATTTTTTTACTTAAGAAACATTTATGGGAGTTATGGATTGGGGTGTGGATGAGTAAATTCATAGAAAAATTTGGAGGAAAAAAGGGGTTGTGAGGAGTTGGCACAATATTTGAACAAACCTTGTGGCTGCCTAAGCGAAATTATGTGCTCTCTAATCATTTAAGGATGTAAATTCAAGATAGTTAAAGAATTGTTTAAGTGACCATGTGAGGTAGTTAGGTGAAGTTCCCCCTTGAATTAGGTGCTAATGTACGGTTAATACATGGTTTGTGTAACTGTGCGACAAAACTGTATGTGGGGTAACACTGAGATCCTAAAATTGTTGATCTCACTCATTTTCAACTTTTAATGACTTATTTCACTTCCTATGTGGAACTAAAAGATGATTTTAATTTCATAAGGGAAATGGAAGGTTTTCCCATCGACTCGGAGGGATTTCAAGTCCTTAAGAACACTGTTCCTTGAGATTGAAATCCTAAATTGAAGATCCTCTCTTCTCCCAAGACTTAGATATGGAAATCATATCTACGTTATTGTGTTTCTCAGAGTTTGGGGATTTTTATTGAGATAACATTTAACAACAAGCCATGTTAGGTGATTTAAATCTAATTCCCATAGTCGTGGATTTAATATATATATATATAATTATATATACAATAATTGTAGAATTGGTAGCATCCTTTAACAATTTTTTTTCTTGAATTGGTTTTATTATATTGACCAATTTATTTATCGATGTTTTATCAGAATAGGTGATTAATTGGGGAATTAATCATGATACAGTGGGGATTACCTATTTGATAATTAATTTTGGGGAATTTATTATAATAGGTAGGGGTTGTAATATAGATAACTAATCAAGGTATTAATTATGAGATATTGAAATGGATATGTTTAGATAACTAATTGTGGATTTATTATGTTCCTTTTATAATATGATCTAGATAATTAATTGTAGGATTAATTATGTAATGTTGAGATAAAAATGAGATAATTAATTCTGGAAGATTAATTATGGAATATAAATTGTGATATTGATTAATAAATTGATAAATTAATTAATGGTTTGAATCACTTAGTTAATTTTTGAGTTACCTAATTGAATGGATGTGTTTAAATAATTATTGAACTATTTATGGGATTGGGGTGGGTAATTAATTGGTTAATTAATAATGTAAAAAATATTGGAATATGTTCATTCTAAATTGAGATGTACAAATGGTAACATGGTAATCATTCTTATGAGTAATGTGAATGGCAATACAGTCATTCCAAATTTAGATGTATACATGTTAACATGGTCATTATACTTTTCACTAAAGAGAATGGGGAGATGGTCATTCTATTGCAGAGTAAGCATGGTAACATAGGCATAATACTAAAATTTGGGATATAGGTTACTTTAGAAATGTGTCTTATAAATGTGAAATTATTTAAATGAAAATATGGCACTCCGAGTCATAGCCTCACATGAGAATATTAAAACTCCAGAAGGAGTTGAATCAAGTACTAAGATATCATAGAACTTTTGAATACTTTGAGATTCAGCAAGAAGTGGGTATTAAGATATGATATTACCTAGGGAATTTTTTAGGCTCTGGTGGTAGATGAGGTTAATATTGAGGTGTGGGTATCCTTGGGAACCTTGAAGTAAATGTAGTTAGATAAGAATAAATGATAATATAATAGATGGTTGTTTTTTCATATTAATTATTTCTTATAGAACTGAAGATACTATATTTTAACTAGAATTGTTTCAAACATCATCGGTGGTGGCCTACTGAGTTTTACTCACACCTTATTTAGGCTTCCTGATTGGTACCTGAATAGATTATGTTGTTGTAGGACCAGATAAGAGAAAATTACCTTAGATAGGTGGTCGATTTGGGATGGAGATTGGAGGAGGGAAATAGACATGGTTCAGGACTTTCTTGGGGAGATGTGGTGTCTTTAATTTTAGTTGCATTATACAAACATGACACTTATACTAACATAGCATGTTTTCCTTATCAACTAATTATTTTTTTCCATCTGGGTATCTTGTGATGTGAGTATTATTCTGGTTATATATGCATTTTCTATTGCTTATTTACTTTTGATGGTGCTTTACTCTGATAAAAGAGGTTATAGTCTCCCCGTAAATGACTTACCGGACCCTCATTGCTAGTCGGTAACCTCTAACATATGCGTAGGTTCTGTTGTGGTCATATGACGAACTAGCTCGGGTCATCATCACGTGGATCCTGGATTGGGATGTTACAAGGTTTTATAAGATGAGTTTTATTTGTTCTTATTTTCTCTTACTGTTTTGGGAATGGTAGACAGGAGACTTGGAAGAGTTGGGGCTTGGTAATGAGCTCGTTCATGGGATTTGTAAACCCATGTATGGGGGAAACCCCGTATAGTAAGAGTTGGATTGTTTTTATTTCTATTTATTGTTATAGTTGAATATTATTTCAACTTGGGTGGTGCACTTGTGGTGTGATGAGATAATTATTTCTAAGAATTTTTTAGTATTAACAATTTTCCGGAATGGAATAAAATTTGAGTATGTATGCATTATTCTATTAAATTAGGGTTATTGTGACATGCATCATTTTATGAATTCATGGGAAAATGGGTTTTGGATAAGTTGTTAAACATGACCTATTTTTCTTGCTTATGAAATTGAAAATAAAACAATGCAAAAACATAAATTGAGTACGATTGTAAAATGATGAATAATGATAATAAATGGGTGTCTATGTTAAAAACTTGATTACGATAGTCTGTTTACCCTTATTAACCAAAACCCAGAAGTAGAATGGTTAAGGGTGGTAATAGGGCATCAGTGCTGACGATGTGGTGTGGTGGGGGGAAAGGGATTATTGTGGTTATTTTCTCTTACGTATATGTTATAAGTTTTTGTTATGAGGCCTAATATATTTTTTTGGAAATGTAGTTATTATGCATCCATGATGCCTGTTGAGGGGGTGAAGGAGGGGCAGGCCTACGAATGATTCTCCTATTAGTGAACCTGAGGCACTGATTGTGTCAACTGAAGATGAAGGGGAGATGTTTCAAGATAATGTCACTCGATTCATGCAATTCATGGAAAGAAACCCAGGTCAAGTTGTGAAAAGTATGTCTCATTTGAAAAGGGAGTTTGAGTTGCAGCACCCTCTACCTTTTATTAGAGAGTGTTGATCCGAGGGAGCAGAATTCGGGGTTTAGTCTATAGAGACAATAGTTGAAAATTTGGATAATTTATATGAGAGGAGGGTCAAATTATCTTCTTACATGCTACAGGGGTCAGCAAAGTGTTGGTGGGACATTCAGACGTGAACTGGCAAGATTAACCGTATTTTATTGAAGGACTTCTTGGAGAGGTTATTAGAACACATTTATCAAAAGATGATGAGAAAAGAAAAATCTACTAAGTTCATGCATCTCACACAGGGGCACATGTTAGTGATGGACTGTGCTGGAAGTTATACATATCTTGAATGCTTTTCTCCAACATTTTTTGGTGATGAGGTAGCTACAATGAAATGTTTTCAAGATGGACTTTATTATAAGATTAAGTCCTAGGTTAATATCTTCATGATGAAGAAGTTTACAGAAGTGTTGAATCGGGCTCTCAAATATGATGGGAACCTGGGGGAGTCTTCCAGTTCTAGACAGGTAGTTGTTAATAGATGATCAGGAGGTGAGACTTCCAAGAGAAGGAATCGTCGTTATGATAACTTTATCCAAGGTAGTGGGGGCATAGTATATAGATAGGAGGGTCGGTTGGACAAGACCATATTGGGTTGATTTTTAATCAATGTGATAGGTTGGGACACTTTCATCAACACTTCTTATGTCCACTAGTAGAGTGTCGATCTTCTGGAAATAAGGGATATCTGCAAAATTTATGTCGGTCATAGTGACAGACAAGTATTGAAGGAGCATATGGAAAGAGTCAGAGTATGGTAAGTGGATATTCTACACCATATTGAACTGGTAGTTGGAGTTCTACTAGTTAAAGTGGTTGAGGTAGTGGAATTGGTTTTTTTTGTAGGATTTCACTCATTAGCATAGTGGTTCTACTCAGGGGAGTTAGACAACATCACAAAGAAGAGGGGAAGCATAGTTACCTGATGTACATCCTAGAATTTTGGATATAGAGGTTACACCATCATCAGTGATATGTATTATTCGATTAGATTCTACTTTATCTAGTTCTATGTTTAATATTTGTGCATTTCATTCCTTTATCTCTGCAAAAAAAATTAATGGTTTAAACCTATCAGTGGAGGTTGTGAGCGGGGTAATGACTATAGATACACCAATGGGAGTGTGTTCTAGAGATATCTATTTATGCACTGGATGTTCACTTGAGATCAGAAAATATTGATTCCAATGGGATCACTATCCTCTTGATATTTGAGAATTCGACCCAATTATGGGTATGGAATGGCTATTCGTGTACCGATCCCACATCCATTCTTACCAAAGGAGAGTTATGTTTACCTCTCCTTTGTGTGACTAGTGTATTTATCAGGGGGAGTGGGATATCCAGGAAGGTCGATAAGGTCCAATTATTTAAAAAATAGGAGATCGCACAGCCCATGTTGCAAGTATTTTGTTGGATGATGGGGGTGTCATGAAAAATTTCCTTCTACTGGTTGTGTAATTGTTTCGCGATGTCATTCCTAAAGACATATCAAGGATACAACCTAAGAGATTTGTGAAATTCACTATTATTTCATTCTGGGGTAGATCCAGTATCTATTGCACCGTATAGAATGGAACTGACTGATCTTCAAGAACATAAGACTCGGTTGGTGGATTTGGAGGATAAGGTATTTATCCATCCATGTATGTTACCTTAGGTATCACCTCTTTTGTTTCCAATATTGGATGACGGGAGTTTACATTTGGGTTTTGAGTACCGTAAGTTGAACCAAATGACAATGTAGAACAGATATACTATTTCGTTTATCGATGATTTGTTTGTCCAATTGAAGGGATATTTTGTGTTCTTAATGATTGATTTGAGATCAGGGTATCATCAGTTGAGAGTATAAACTTCTGATATACCGAGTACTTCTTTTAGAAGCAAGTATAGCCTTTATGAGTTTTTTTTAATTCCATTTGAGTTGAAAAATGAACCGGTAGTGTTTATGGATTTAATGACCAAGATCATTCATCTATATCAGAATTAGTTCATGGTGTATTTTTTGGAAGACATCTTGGTGTACTCCAAGACCCATGGTGATCATTCCCAGAAACATGACATCATCCAGAGTAAAGTGAGAGTGCATCGACTGTACACCAAGATATCTATGTATTGGTTTTGGATTGACCAAGTACACTTCCTTGGGCACATCATCTTCAAGGAATTTATGTCGGTGGAGCGAGATAAGGTTTAGGATGCTGTTTTGTGAGAGCAAACCATGAATTTTTTTGATATCCCTATCCTTTTGGGGTTAGCTAGATATTATTGATGGTTCGTCCAAGAATTTTCCCATTTGGAACAACCGCTTTATTGCATGAACAAAAAGGGTTTACTATTTGAATATAAAGTGGCTTCTGATATTTTTCGGAGTTGGAGAAGTGCTTAACATCAGAACCAGTTTTGATCCAACCAGAGTCAAATGAGTAGTGTACAATTTATTATGATGCATCTGGGATCATACATGGAGTTGGGTTGATGTAGGGAGAATGATTTTTGGAGTATGGGTCTTGGTAGTGGAGGCCACATGAATGGAATTACACTATGTATATCTCGAGTTGGAAGAAGTGGTTTATTCTTTTAAGTGTTCACAACACTATCTTTTGAGAGAAAATTTTACAGTTTATACCGATTACATGTACTTAAGGTATATCTTGTCACAGCGTGATTTGAATCTTTTCTAGTGGAGATGGGTTGAGTATATGCAGTCTTTCTATTTTTAATTGTCATATTAGACCAGGAGAATAAATAATGTGGTTATTTCCCTAAGTAGGAAAACTCAAACTCATGTAGTTTAGGAGTCGAGTACAGAGTGGATGATAATGACATTGCTGGTTGAATTTCATGTGGTGGTTCAAGAGAGTCAGGATCATATGACTCTAGATTCAGTTGTAGTGGAGTCTATGCATTTGGGATGGATCAGGGATAGAATGTAAGATGATCTAGAGTTCATATCATTAAAATAAAGTTTTTAATGTGGGGTTACATATTTAGATTGGTTTATAGATGAGTATGAGAACATCTATGTGAATAATCGAGTTGTGGTACCTATGATCATGTGATAGGAACTCCTGTGAAAATTTCATGCATTAAAATTGGAGGTGAATCTTGGTGTAACCAATATATACCATGACCTATGAAGACATTTTTGGTTGCAAAGTATGAAAAAGGAGATAGTAGTGTTTGTGATAACATGCTTCATCTGTCACTAGGTGAAGAGAGTACATTTAAATCCTAGAGGATTACTACACCCATTTCCTATTCTAAAATGGAAGTAAAATGATGTGACCAGGGATTTTGTGGGGGTATCTTGAAGGATCTTAAGAAGAATGTCCCAATTTGGGTAATTTATTATTCACTAACAAAGCTAGAACATTTTTATTCTATAAGGGAAACCATTATAGTAGTGCTATGGTAGAATTATACATTCCGGAGATAGTATGTCTGCATGGAGTTCCACAGACTATAGTTCCAAATCATGATTCATGATTCACTTTAGGATTCTGTAAGTGATTTCAGAAAGCATTTGGTACCTATATTTTGTTCAGTACTGATTTCCACCCACATATAGATGGGTAGTCAGAATGTACTATATAGGTGGTTGAGGATATGATACAGGCATGTGTTCTTGACTTCGGTGGATCATGGGAAAAGAACTTGGATTTAGTAGACTTCACCTATAACAAATTTTATCAGGAAACTATATATATGGTTCCATACAAGGATCTTCATGATAGGCCTTATAAATCATCGTTATGCTATGTGGATGTAGGTGAGTTAGAGTTGTTGGGATCGAGTCTCATGCAAGAGACGTTTGAGAAGGTATAATTGAATTGGGAATCTATGTCTATTCCTCATATTAGATCGGATTTGTATGCTAACAGATGGACATGACCCCTAGAGTTTATAGAGGTTGATCTTCTGTTCCTTCTAGTGTTTCCTAGGCCAGGTCACTATAGGATATAGAAGCAGGCAGATTTGGCACCCATTTTTGTTGGACCCTTTGAGTTAGTGGGGAGAATCGGGCTGGTGGTGTGATAATTGACCCTCCAACTGAGATACAGTGCTAGGAATGATGTTTTCAATCTATCAAAACATTGGTGGTATCACCCCTACCTATCTCATGTGATCAATGTGGATGAATATTACATTGAGATAGATGTGCCCTTTGAGGAGCATCTGACACGTATGTTGGATCTCATTGAGAAAGTGTTGTGAGGAATGAATATGTTGATAGTTCATGGGTTATGGAAGAATAGAGGAGAATAAGAGGAAATAGTGGAAAGAGAAGAATATATTAGGGATCATTGTCAAAATCATTTTGTCTAGGAATATTATAATTTCTTCGAGGTGCAGGTTGAGGATGAGCTAATATAAGATGGGGAGATTGTAAGATACAAACCATTTCTAGAGTTATCTAAAGAGAAATTCTATGTAATTTTTGTTTTTAATTAAGTACCTTTGATGGTATTTATGGTTTGGGATTCATTTGGGTGATCTCTATGAATGTTTTGTATAAACAAGGGTATGTGTGTGGTTGATGCATGGTTTGAACAAACCGTGCGGCTACCTAAAAGATAGTGTGCGCTCTATGGTCTTTTCAGGTAGCATCTTTAGCATGGTTAAATCATGGTTTGAGAGGCCATTCAAGATATTCAAGAAAAGTTCTTTCTTAAAGAAACGACTAAATCATGGTTAGTATACGGTTTGTCTAATTATGTGACTAAACCGTGCGTGGGCCAGCAGTGAGATCCTAAAATTATGTCTCTCACTTGTTTTCAACTTTTAATGACATGTTTCACCACTTATACATCCCTAACTCATAATTTTACTTTCCTAAGGGTAATGAAAGTTTCTCCCACTGACCCAGATTGATTCCAATGAATTATGAAAACCTATCTTCAATATCAAAATCGTGAATTGAATATCCCCTCTTCTCTTAGGATTTAGATCCAGAACTCGTATCTATATTGTTGTGCTACTTGGATTTTGGGGATTTTTCTTGAGCGAACTTTCATCAACTAACTGAGGTAGGTGGTCTAACTCTAATTCCCATAGTCATGAATTTGATATATCTAAGAAAAAATTGTACAATTTCAATAATCCTTTAGCAATTGTTTTTCTTGAATTGGTTTTATTAGATTTCCCAATTGATTTATTAATGCTTTGTTAGAATAAGTGACTAATTGGGGAATTAATCATGATATTATAGTTTATCATATTAGATAATTAATTTAGGGATATTGATTATAAGAATAAGGGGTTTTAATCTGGATAACTAGTTGTGGGATTATATATGAGATATTCAAATGTATAAGTTTAGATAATTAATTATGGATTAATTATGTTCCTTTGATAACATGATCTTGTTAATTAACTGTGGGATTAATTATGGGAATTTGATATTAGAATGTGATAATTAATTGTGTAAAATTAATAATGGAATATGAATAGTGATATTGATTAATTAATTGATGAATTTATTAATGATTTGAATCCCTTAGTTAATTGTTGAGTTAAGTTATGGAATAGATGTTTTTAACTAATTGTTTAATTAGTAATGGGATTGGTCTGGATAATTAATTTGTCAATTGGTTATGTGATAATGAATGGGAATATGGTCATTGTAAATTGAGAAGTAAAAATAGTAACATGGTCATTATATGAATGAGTATTGAGAATGGGAATAGGGTCATTCTAAACTGAGAAGTAGACCGGGTAACATAGTAATTATACTTATGAGTAAAGATAATTGAAACATGGTCATTCTATTGAGGGGTAAGAATGGTAATATGGTCATATTACTTACGTTTGTGAAAATGGTAACATTATAAATGTGTCTTATAAATGTGAAATTAAATAATGAAAATTATGGCACTCTGAGTTATGTCCTCACATAAGAATATTAAATCTCTATAATGAGTCGAATTAGGTAATAAGATATCATAGCACCTTTGAATACATCGAGATTCAGTAAGAAGCTGGTATGAAGATATGATATTATTAATAGGGAACAGATTGGGCTCTGGTGTGATATTAAGTTAGTATTGAGGTACGTGTATCCTTGGTAACCCTGGAGTAAAAGTAGTTAGATAAGAATAATTGATAATGAAATAAATAGTTATTTATGCATTGTACTTATTTCTTATAGAAAGAAGACACTATATTTTCACTGGAATTGTTTTTGACATCGTTGGTCGCTGCCTATTGAGCTGTACTCAAACACGTTTTAGGATGCATGATCAATACTCAAATAGATTATATTGTTGCAGGAATGGACAAGGGAAAAGGCCCTGGGATAGGTGGCTGATTGGGGATGGAGCTTGGAGGAGGGAACTGGACATGGTTTGGGACCCACTTGGGGAGTCTTATTGTCTTTATTTTCAATTTCACTATACACACATGACACTAATATTGGCATAGCATGTTTATCCTTTGATTTGAGTATTGTTTTATTATTTAGTATCTTGTGAAATGAGTATTTTTATTGTTATAGAACATGATCCTCCACCTAGTTGGTGAGGACTCACTAGGTGCATCCAAGAGAGTCGAGATAAAATCCGGGTGGAGGCATATTTCTGGGTACTGTAGCAGTACTATAATAGGTACTGTAGCAGGCATTATTCGGTACTGTAACAGCTGGAACTATTCATCCATCTAGGCCTTCGGTCCACCGGTTTGGTCCTCGTGTCCTGCCAGCCTTTCAGGCCACCCAAGGCCTTCGGTCCAGTTGATTCTCAGGGCCTTCAGGCCACCTTAAGGCCTTAGGGCCACCCCAAGGCCTTCGGGCCACATGAATGCTGGCCCCAAACAGACTACAAAAAAATAGAAGCCTGAGAAGAGGATTCAGAGCAGGTTCACTCACCATAGTAGAGACAAATGGATTGTCAGAATGAGAGGGTATGGTTATGCCATCGGTACCAGTCTATGCTTTCACAGGAAGCCTAGCCAGATGGTCATGCAAAGGTGGAGAGCTACTATCAAGGTGCAGATGCTGGGGTGGGTCAGTTCCTTGTAGATAATCTGGTTGAATTCTTTAAGACATTCTGGTCATTTAATCTCCTAAGCCTATGGGCCATGTAATCTCCGATCCTACAGGCCTTGTAAGGGTTCCCCCTCATCCCATGAAAGTGGGGTTATCAAAAATCAATAAAAATCAAGGCCTTTGGGCTATTCAATATTTTTATTGTTATATATGCTTTCTCTATTTCTTATTTACTTGTGGTGGTGTTTTAATCTGATCAAAGAGGGTATGTGGAGCCTCCCCATACCCTTTCTACTAGTCGGTAGCCTCATTATTAAGGGTATAGTCTTCCCATGAATGACTTAGAAGACACATGATACTAGTTAGAAGCCTCTAGTATACAAGAAGGCACACTTGTGGTCATGTGGTGAACCAACTCGGGGAATCATCGCTTTCCTCCGAGGTGAGGATGATACAATATCCCCACCTTCATACAAGTAAAAATACCTAACAAGTGGTGGAAAAAACATCAAAATATGTTCAATTAAGTTTATATGATTTTAAAATTATAAATAGTTACATACCTCAATGAAACGATATGTGGTAAGGTGAAAATGGTATACTAGGACTTCTCTTCCTAGGAAGACTGGAATCCCCATCATCGGTATCTTGTTCAACCTTTCACTAATGGAATTGGAAATGAAATTCCTTAATATGGGGAACATAAATCTAAATAGAAGAAATGATAAGACTCAGGGAGTTTATTCAGAGTTAAATTGTACCTCAAATTCGATGGAAGGGCAACATTAACACACCCATAAAGGTGATTAAAGAAGGGAAGGAGGTGATAGGGAAGTCATATCACACAATGGAGTAATAGTGGACAAAGAGGGGGATTAACTCTATGAAAATTTGGAGGAAAAATTGGTATGTTTACCTATTTTAATAGTTATTTCGGTTTTCCAAACCATGAATCCCCACTATCCAAGGCCATCTAGTCCTCACAATTATAGCACGCAGTTTAATAGTCTCTAAACCAACTATGATACATGTCTTTAGTTTACTACAGATGACCACTAGGTTTCACAAACATTATTGACTTTTTTCATTAGAATAATAGAATATTGACTGATAAATTCATTTAAGGTTGTAGAATCTAACACCTAGAGGTTTTAGAATGTTTTCTCTTTAATAATTGTTATATGTTTGATAGCTTGTGATTAAGAGAAACATAGAAAATAATTGAATAATGACTTATTACAGTATAAATTGAAATAAATTAATTGATTGTTAAATGAAGTTGATAAAATAAAAAACTTTGTAAAAAATGGAAAAACTCAAATAAGAAAATATCATTAATTCATGAAAAAATATTTTTGAATTGTATTTTTTTTTATGTATTTTTATTAAATTATGAATTTTTTTAAATTTATTTCTATTAAAGAATTTTATCAATAAAAAATACTGAAAAATTGAATTAATAATTAATAAAATTAATAAATGATATCCATGAAATGTTTTTTTAATGTTATGTAGTAATAGTCTAATAATCAATGGATAAATAAAAATATTTTGATTAATGGTATTGTTATATATGTATATATATATATATTATTTTTATTATTTTGATTATTAAACCTATGGAATACTATTTTTTATAGACATAGAAACATTAATGACCATTTTTCCATTTATTATATTTTTTTATAAACAAAGATGAAATCATTTGAATATACAGTGATATAATTTTCAAAAGATTGGTTTTATTGTGAGAACAGTATTTGATATTAGAATGATAAATTAATAACTATTGAGGTGTTTTTATCATATAAATTTTTGGATAATATATTGAATAAAATAAATTATCATTCATCTAATTCTTTTTACAATGCAAGGAATAATAATATATTAATTTTTTATTCTAAATTACATTCAATCTAAAAATTATTATTATGGATTTTATGTAAAGATATTAGATTTAATATCTACCAAATTTTGAAAATAAATCTTATAAAATGAATTCAAAATTTTGAATCAACATTTCCAAAAAAAAATAATGACAATTTATTTTTTATAATAAAAAATAATTTACCATTGTAAAAGGTATTCTACCATAATAAATGTAAAAATGTATTAAAATAGTTAGAATAAAAGGATAAGGCTTCAATAAATCACTGAAACATTACCTAAATTTCCATATTGAGTTTATTTATACATAAATAACGCTATTATATAAAATTAGATGTTTTGGAGAACTATTTTTTGGAAAGGAATTTATTACAATTAAAAGGTATTAATATTTGAAAGTGTGTCTCTCCCCTCACTTATAAAAGGGAACCTCCTACTCACTCTTATCCACATCAATTGATAAAATTATCTCCACCAATATAAACCAAAATAAATTCTTAACGCCATTAAAAATATTAAAATCCAACTAGCATATGGTGTTTTTCAAATGATATTATCCAAGGAATAGTAATATGTTCTTACTGACCCTTTTCATGTTTATTTCTTCTTAAATCTCCTCCAAATATTCCACAATCATATTAAAATAATAAAATAAATATATTTACTATAATAAATGATTTTATGTTAAAGTTTCAAACATTTTCAATCTTCTTTCCATCTAATGTAAAATGAAGGTTTCACTCATGCGACTGTGTAGACTACTACCTTCATAAAGTGATGTACTCTATTTTGGAACATCACCTATCAAATATGGTTATACAGAGGGTGTTAATGATTATATGTGATATTTATAAGTTAATTATGATTCTATAGAGATAAATAATTATTTACCTTTCTTTCCTTCCAACCACTGAAAAATTAAATCTTCACTCATGCATACGTACAGATTGTCATCTCCACAATGTGATGTTATTCATTTTTCATCAATGCCTTACATGGATAGTTCTAATAGTGTTTATAATGACTAAATATTATCTTTATGAAGTTATTAATATTATATAGATGATTAAATATTGACAAAAGTTAAAGAAATGTAATCATTTAATAGAAACATTCATGGAAACCAGAACCGTCGACACCTGAATATCGATTTTAATGAAGACCTATTAGTAAATTACAATATTGTAGATTATATATGAATGATATATATTAATATAAGTATGAATATTATTTATTTATATATTTAAAAAAGTTATACATGTATTATAATGGATAGTAGATACTTTATGATGTAATTTACGACTTAAAGTAAGAGTTTATGACCCAATCTCACTTTTTATCAGGATTATTTATGTTCAATTTATACAAAAATAAATTATTTATTATTTATTTCTAAAGGAACATATATTTTATTATAATATAGTTACTTCAATGGTTTTATTGAATTATTTCCATTTTACCTCTATTTATTAATAAAAATATATCAACAACAGTATGTAACCACTTAATTATATGACTTAAAGAAAATATTTTGTAACAAAGAATTCTGATGATCTAATGGGGTTATATTTTTAGAGATTGAGGACAAAATATTAACTTAAAACCCATGTATTTTTCAAATAACATAAATTTTTTTCCACTATACAAGAAACTATTTTATACATAACAATTCATTAACATGTTCCACAAATTATCCACCCAACATACCCTTCTAGACACATCATACGTAATACAATCTTTTATAACATTGGGAAATGGAAAAAATAGAAAAATGTGAGCACAAATTCTTAGTAATGGTAAAAATATCAAATATGATTAAATGGTCATAAGTGATCATGATATGAGAAAAAATTCATAGTCAAAGAATATAATGAAATTGTACCTAGAAAAACATAGATCAATAGTCCTGATTCATGGAATAAGGCTTTATATATTAAAATACCTCAATCAAATGTTTCTTAAAACATATACAAAAAATAATAAACCATGAGGGAGTAGAATATGAATAAGTATAACCATATAATTATATCATATAACGGAAGAACAATATATAAAAATGGAATAACTATAAACATAGGAAAACTTTTCTGAGAAAACTCATTATTCTCGTAGATTTTTTAACAAATTCACTATTTACACACCAGAAGAAACTGAGAAAATTCATTATTCTCACAACGGTGTGAAAAAACACATAATGATCAAGCCTAAAAATTTGTGAAACTAATTATAGCCATGCCTTTTGAATAAAATTTTTATTTCAATTCATAACTATGTCATGAGATATAAACAAAACCTAATTAATTGGAGGGTGATAAAGGACCCCAACCATCATCATCCATACATATGTGTTCCATATAAAATCATTTCATAAAGAAACTGTTGGAATAAAATAGTTTAAATATACTTTTAATATGGAATCAAATAATTAATAAATTTATAATTACACTAATAATCATAACATTATATACCCATGTAAAATAAATGGGTATCAAAATATATTCAGAAACATTATATATAAATACTATTCAATCAAGAAAAGAGAGCCTATGGTGTATGAAACATTTTAATAAAGTGTAAAAATTTTATTTAATAATTTCCCTAATAAATAGATATATAATAGCAAGGATAACACCCTTAAATCAAATAATGATAAAACAGGGTATTCTCAAAGGAAAAGTAATGGAATAAAAATTATACTTATTCATAGTGCTTGGTTAAGAAAAAATGCATTGATAGATCACATCATTCATCAAAAATAAAACTATGTAATTAATCAATATAAGTAAAATGGATTGTAATATCTGATGAATATCATTTAATAATGCAGAATTTGTATCAATGTAAAATGAGTTATATGAAAAAACAATTTGTAGTTGTTTTTTAAACCAACTTTGGAAATAATAAATGTCCATGATCTTCTAAAATAATTTTAAATAAAATATTTTAAAAAACTAGAAGAAAAATAATTTTATTTATATACCATGAAACATCATAGGTTATGTTTCATACAAAATAACGAATTTATCTAAAAAAATTTTATATGGAAGAAAAAAATAAAAAGATTAATTAGAAAACATTTTTAATATTATGATTAAAAGAAGAAGTTTTGAGTCTCTTTGAGTAAATGATTTTATAAAAGGTGAAGAAAAACCATTGAAAAAAATACTTCAAAAAGATAACTCCAATAATATATCAATTAAATGAAAAAAAATCAAAAAAATGGGGAGTGGAAAATAATAAATTTTATTTCTAAATAATGGAAATCATTTTTTAAAATATTTTGGAACAAATTTGTTTGAAACCCCACATAAACAACTCTATTAAATTTTCCCTTCAAAAAGGGGTAAATATAATTATGAGAAACATAGAAAATAATCAATATTGAATTTCCCAAAAGGAGAGTATAACATTTGTGGGTTGGAAAATATTGACATTAAATAAAAATTTCATTAATAATAATTGGAGTTATTCTTAACTACATTACAATCTTATTTCAGAAAAAAATTTCCCATAAAATTTGTTCTTAATGATGATAATTAATTTACATAGGGAAATAAATACCATATAGAATATGAGAATGGTAGGATCAAAAAAATGGTGAAAATTATATTGATGTAAGAAATATCATCACCCAGTGAATCTGAAATTATGTTAATAAAAATCTTATTGAATTGGTAATGTAAGAATCCAAGGATATTGAGTGGAAGATAATGAAATGGGCCTTAAAATTTTATGAAATATAAGTTAATTTCATATTTAAAAGAAGTTGTGTATTAAATACACTATATAAAATATATTTTTGTGAACTATATCAATCATGACTCATAGAGTTGAAAATTAAAAAAATAATCCCTTACATTCTTTCCCCTTATAATAAAATGCACTATAATCTCCCGTAAAACAGAAATAAATATCTTTATAACCTATTTTATAACCTTTTTCTTATTCATTACCTTTTTAAAATTTATTTATAATTATTCTCTTCATTTATATTAGTTAGTTTGTTATTTATTTTCACTATCAAGTGTGAGTAATATTGATCATTTAGAAAAAGTTTCATAATCATGGTGTTTTAATTATTTATTCTACAATTTTTTTCCATTAATATATCATAAAGGTACTCAAAATTAATATTTATAATTATTTATAATTTTATAATTTCATTTCATAGTTATTGTTTATTATTTGTGGTGGTGATGTGGATGATGATCTTGTTTTGGTAATTTATAATGAATGGGTTATGTTTACTTCATTAATGATTTAATTATTATATTACCATTTTAGAAATAAAATATATATTTATTTACATATTAATATCCAATATTATGTTTACTAGTTTATCCCTCATATAAATTGATATTGTTTTTCATGTTGGTGGTGAAACTGACCCAATAAGAACATTCTATAATCTATGTGTGAGTAGGGTTGTGGATGAGATCACATTGTTGTAATGTCATTATCACTAATTTATAGTGACATTATTTAGATTCTATCAAGGTGATGAATCTGAATTTGAAAGATTTTAAGTAAAAATATAAATGAAAAATATAATGTCACATATAAATAATTTTTTTCCTCTTAGTATATTTTTTATGAGTTTAATTTTACGATGATATCATATTTCTAATATTACTTAGAGAATTCCTAATTTATATTATAAGAATATATATTATTAAATAAATATCATTTAAAATTATTAATCCCATTTCAAGAATCGTCCATGAAATTTGGTGATGAAAAAAAACATGACCTTAGTTGAGGGAATAGTCTGCCCACATATAAGAGAAATGTTTTTAGTTTTTAGATTGAATGAGAGAGGAATAGATAATGGTTATATGATAAATAAGTTTATATTATATTATATTATATTATATTATATTATTCATACTAATCTAATTATATACATATGTTTATAACATTTTGGAGGTTGGTGGATGATAATTATAAAGAAATCAAATGGGCATGTAATACTCATATTGGAAGTTAAGATCTTCTTTTGAATTATCCTTTGAAAAAAGAAGGAAAGGAGGATCTTTTTTGAGTCTAGGACATTAAAAATGGGTATGGGGTATATATATGAGTTATATTTTGGAGTGTCACATAGGAATTGAAAAATATGGGTGTGCCTTGAAATGGTGTAAGTGATCTTCTTATATGGGTGAAAATGATGCACAAATATTTGGTAAATAATGTTAAGTAAAGGGTAAGAAAGGAATTGCATGATATTTAGGTGAGTTAGGTGGAAAAATATTACTAATACACATAGGTATGATTTTTAAAAATCTAATATTAACGTGAAATAAATAATATATTAATCTCATTATTTAGATTATAATTATCATAAACAGCCATACAACCCATGGACCTAAAGTTTTAATGTATTAGAGACAAGAAACATAAAAACACATATTTTACATGTCATTAAAAGTTATAAATAAACTCAACTACTTCACTGAAATTCAATTTGACATAATCGTCTTCAAATCAATATGAAGGGAAATCGTGAGAAGGGGTGAGCTCAAACTCTAAATAAGTTATAACATATCAAATAACATAATGATTAAATTTTAAACGTGTGAGAAATAATAAAATTTGAAAAATATAAAATATAAAATAAAATAAATAAATAAGTGTTAATATAATAATGAAAGTTATAAATATCCGGAAAAATGATAACACATTTACCATGTAATGAGAAAATAATACTTTAATCATATAACATGATCCATGTAACATGGGAAAAAAGTGGTTAAAATAGAAATATATAATTTATTATCATTGTGAACCTATCTACCTGCCAAATGTTTCAAATATAAAATTTTGAGTATAGAAAAATTACATCACCCTAAACCTTTTTTAAAATAGTTACTCGATAACCAGTTCACTTTTAGAATTGTTATTATAGATAAATAACCTCGTACACATCCTTTTTGAAGCTTGATACTCACTAACCTATAAAAATTACATTTCTATAATGTAAGATATAACTAATTACCCAGTTAATTGGAGGTATACATTTTTTAATTGACCTTAGAATTAAAAAAATTGTGTGCCACTAAAAAACATTCATCATATCATAAAAAACCCCTAGGTAGAAAAATGGGACTCATGACATTATCAAATAGTATCTCATAAAATAGATTCAAAATAGATGGAAAAAACCTATTCAACCAATTTAAATACATTACAAGATAAAATAGAAGATTAATCATGAAACACAACTCCATTAGAGGTAAATATTTTAGATACTAAGATGAAATTTCAATCATAACTTATAAAAAATTATTTCATTAAAACCCTTCTAAATTATTCATTTAATTGAGTTTAAAATAAATTCCAATCTATTTTATATAAAATTTCAAAGAATCTTCAAAAAACAAATTTTTGGATATAATAATATTGAATGAATATTTTTCTTGTAAAAGAATATGAGGGTTAAAAGGTAAAATATAAGATCTTTTAATTGATAAACATTTATATCAAAAAATAAGCATATATTGAGACACAAATCATTTATATAGTTGATAATACTTCTATTTATAAAGTTTTAATGAGGATTATGAGGGTCAAAAATGATAAAACATAATATATTTCCAAAAAATAATTAAAACATTGATGAGAAGGGAAAATGTGTACATGAGAAAGAATGGCTCAATAAAAAAATATAAGAATTATCCTTTAAAATATCACACTTTATAAATGTAATAATCATGGTGGAATACATGGATATAAAACTTAATTCCCAAAAAAATTTAATAACCTCATATTATCAAAGGTATTATTATAACCAACATTATAAGATAAAAATCAATGTATATATATGAGTACAACATAATAAAATGTAATTGATTTATCAAAACCCTTACATTGAATTTCACTGGCATGGGATTTCTCTAACATCCAGAATAAAAACTATAACTATCATAGTCACAAATTTAATAACCTTTTCCATAACCATAACCTTTTATAAACATAATTTATATGGATCTTTTTCAATGATATTACAATTTGTTATTTATAACATGAATATGGAAAATCATGGAATCATTTTGGAAGCATGGAAATTATAAAAAAGGGATTAAAAAATAGATTAATGAGATAGAATGATAGTATTTCATTAATAAGTAATAATCATGATATTAAAATATTCATTATCAATATATTTAAAGACAATCACATGGAAATAAAATGATTATAACAAAAGAAGAGAAAAAATTCAAAGGAAGAGGGAGATAATCCACGAGTGATATCGGTAGCATAACATATATACAAAAATATATATATATATATATATATATATATATATATATATATAGAGTTTAATTAGATATAGGGTTAGTATCTCGTAAATGGTGAATCATGTGGATTATAAATGGAATATTTTGAACATATGAAAGCATAATCAATAGAAAAAAATGGATTATCAAAAACAAAAGTTACATGTAACGAACCATATATCATCTCCATCAAAACTGACACCCGAACTAGTCAATGGAATGGCCTGAAGGAATATATCTATCCCCATGGTCTTTAAAGTGTTCCCGTGTATCACAAATAATGGTTGGGAATGATTTAAAAAAATTATGAATCATAAAACAACCAACAACAATAAAAAAACTGAATCTAAAAATTTATTCCAAACATGCTTTAAATAAAATTCATAATTGAAATACATGGATTTAGAAGAATACCAAGAGGGAAGAAACTCAAAATTAAAATAAAATACAACTCAGGAACCACCCCATGGCAAGGTTTTTTCATCCCCAAGCCTTCTCCAAAAAACTGCACCAATGATGGAAGCTAACAGCTGGAACTGCCATCTCCAAAAACTTTTCTCTTACATGTGAAAAACATAATCAGGTATACATACACCCAAAGGTGTATGTCGGGTGTCATAAAAATTCCAATAGGATTAAACATAAAAATATTTCGTATGATGAACATTTCAAGACAAATAAATCATGCAGCTTTGATAAACGATGATGCTAGTAACAATTTCAAAGTGATGCAATGTTAAATGAAAACAGTTTTTAAGAAGTCCACTTTAAAGAATAAATTTTTTTAAATAAAACACAAATTACATTGGTTTGTCCAATAATGAAAACCATATGATGATGGTAAGTACAAAATATCCAAATATCACTAGTCATGGGAACACCCTTAGGGACTAGCTAGTTGTGGGGTCCTAGGTTCATTGTATCTCGGTAGAAAAGGATCCATAATCATAATAGTTCTCATTAAATAGAAAATAGGATGGGAAACCTAATGGCCTAGCGGTCCCCAACATCATCAAAGTATATTTAGTGTTGTCATCTTTAAATTTTTTCTGTGAAAAACGGATGATACCACTCCAGATCAATAACATACTAGTCCTAGTCCACCCACCTAGATACATGGGATTCCCTTTTTTTTCTAAAAAAAGTTCCACATGTTAAAGAATACAATTTTCACATAAAAACATAGTTTATGAAACATTCAAACACCAAACAGTACCCAACATTCCTTATCACCATTTTTGTAACTCATTAAACCATTATAAATTTCTATAAATCAACTTCAAGTAGTAAAACAAGGTTTTTCACACAAAATACATTTAAACCCCATATTTCAAGGCCAAGTTTACACCAATATCATTCCCAACCAAATTTTCAGCCTATAAATCATTTAATAAAACAATTTCATGGATCACAAAATAAATCCAAATGATACAACATTGAATACACATAAAAAACACCAATTTTCAAGTCAAAATGCGACTTTAAAACTAAATGCTCAATCAACGCTGCCAAGAATGACTTTTGAATCACACACAAAGGATAAATAACATTATAAAAACTTTAAACAAGAAATATAAATTGATCTAATAATGTATACACATGTAATCACTTACCTTATATGTCAAAACCCCAAATCATTGTCTGTAACTTCAAATACACCACTGCTGCACCATAATGGAGTGAAAATGAACCTAATTCCACAATATTGAACCAATAAACCCAAAATAAAACTCTAGGTATGAAGGCATAGCTACTGGATAATCGTAAAATCAAGAAATAAGGAATAAACTCTATGGTTAATGAACAAAAGAAGAGAGGTATTCACAAACATAAATAATATAGAAATTTAACCACCCAAACCCCCTTTAGATTTGGGTTCTGTGGATGATTGAGGAACCTTTTGAGGTTCATATGGCTGATAGGGTCGAATGGGGGAATAAATTGGTGGAATAGGTTTAATCCCTGAAGGGAAAAGTTGGAATAAAAGAAATATTTTTATGACCTAGACACCTATGCATTGTTTCGCTGCACGATTTAGTAAACCATGCGGCCAAACCATGCGTCATATTCTAGCCACCCAAAACCCTATTTTACCTCAAAATTTCAAGGGTAACCAAGCGTAAAATAGGGGGAAAGATATTCCAATAATATTAGGGGAAAATATGTAAAGATAAAGACATGGATGTGCATTACAGGAATCAAAAATGAGGAGGAGGAGAACACTTTCCTTGTTAAGTATCTTATTAACGCTTGGGTTCACTCATTATATCCTTAAGAATATATTGTGAGGGATATAGAGAGGTAAAATTAATGTAAATTCATTATTAGTGACATTTTTTGTGGAGTGGGATGAATGAATGGGTGGAACTGAACTTATTTTATAGTTCAAAATGAGGGGATTCACCATAGAAAACTAGAGTTAGGTATGGGGTGGGAATGGAAACACAAGAGGTGTTAGGTGGGTTTTGAGAGTTCGGTGAATTAGGTATAAATATTTTAGTTGATACTTCAAAGTATGAATTGAATACCTAAAAATCGGTCTTTTAGGGTGTAAGTGAACATTTAATTGTTAAAAATTCATGATACCTTTTTAAACTTGTTTACCATTATTAATCAAGATTAAAAATTAATCATGTCAATTACTTTAGTAATAAACATATAATATAACCCTTCATAGAAAATTTTGACACATGGAATCTAAATTTTTGATTGATTTAACATAATTAAATTTATAAATAGGATTTAATTGAAATATATTTATTTAATTTATAAAATACACAATATTTAGAAAATTATCGTTCTTTGAAAAATAACCATTTAATAAGGGTAACAAGTATTTATCCAAGGTAATTTTATATGTATGCCTAAAAACAATTGGACCCTTATTAAATAATTTGGAACCAATTGTATTAAATTTTAAAAATATTTAATTTTATTCAATTTATCAAATTGATAAAAATTAATTTTAATATACTATGTATAATGTGTTAAAAATATTTTTTTAGTGAATATTAATTATGTTATAAAATATCAAATATAAGTTTGTAATTCAAAAAAAAAAATTAAAATATATTATGTTTCTTATATTTCATCTATATGATAAATCAATTTTTTTCATAAGTTTTAGTTTATTCTTATATCCAGGGGATGTTATAAAATTTTTGGTGTATTCAAAAATGGTATTTTACACTATTCACCAAAAAATATATTATTTTAAAAAAAATCCAAAAAAATATTAATTTATACCATTATTATTAATCTAAAAATTGAAACATTTTTGATAATTAATTTACTAAAATTTTATAGTACAATGTTTCTATAAAATTAAAAAATAGAGTAAGAAACTATTCACATTTGAGAATATCATTTATAAATATAAACTATTAATATCATTTAAAAAATAATTTATTATTAATATATTATTCATAATATAAATATATATTTTTATATTTAATAATAATATTAATATTTTCATGAACTAAAACACCAGTTTTATAAAAATAAATGCTTAAGAAAAAAGTGATATTTTTTGTCTTTTTAAGGATTCCAACTACAATTTAGTATTACTAAAAGTATTATTTATTTTAATAACACACATATTTCATATTTTAGTTTCTCCAATCTATGCATGAAAATTGATTGGATATTTTTCAACTATCTTATTTAATACTTATATTTTTGACATGTATATATATATATCAGCGTTTTTTTATAGTTTGGTGTTACATATGGAGAAATTTATCAAACACATTACTTATTTAAGGAAAATATATAGTAAAATATCAAGTATTTATATTATCCACCTCCCCAAAATAAATTATATCATCATAATTTCAATTATCTCTTACTAAAGTAAGATGTTAATGGATCTATAGAAACTCGATATATATCTTCTACTGATAAAATACTATAAATAAAAATGTTATGATAATTTCTAATAGAATTTGATTAAATGGTCCTATGAGTATGAAAACATAATCAAAAGATGTCTTCTTTAATGACACCATCATTTCTTCCTATGATATGTTCATCTCAATTATGTAAAACTTGATTCATCATATAAAGCTCTTGGTTCAACCAAGGTTACTTTATGTTAGGTTATATTTAATTTATCATCCTAATCCCTCAATGTAATTATCAAATCAATCTGTTATAATGGATTATAAAGAGAACGTGATCAACGAAAGCATATCCCTTGGTATTTTTAAACAAAGAGTATAGTAGTCCTCTTTATAATGAAATAAGTCATGGTTGAATTTTACCCAGCAATCCCTATTCAGGTTTATTACCAAAATGTAAAACAAATATAGAGATATATCCACTTGTAATATTTATATAGGGAAGTAATTTCAAGAATAACCACACAATCTCTATTTTACCAAAACATCAAGAAGATAAGATATACTTACACTAATACCTTTGACTTTTTCCTTAGGATTATTGTAATTTTATATAAACTTATCCCCAAGAAAAAAACCATTCTTTGATACCAACTAATGTGACCCAAACTAAACATGACATAAATAATACATTAATCTAAATATTTATATTATGTGTCTTATAAACAGTCACACAACCCAAGGACCTAATATTTTATTTTCTCGACATCTAGAAACATAAAAAACATATTTTTATTATTTTAAAATTTTCTCCACAAACTAAGTCCCCTATTATAAATTCCATTATACATAATCTTCTTCAAATCCTAGGTAATTAAAAACATAATAAGGGGTTATCTTAAACACATACTAAGGGATAATATATCAAAGACCATAATAGCCATATCATAAAAATACAGGAAATAATAAATTAGTTAAAATATATATTCTAGAAGAATGTAAGTCAATAAGTATTAACCATAATAATGAAATAAAGTAATACCATCCCAAATGATAACACTTTAACCATGTTATATAATAATCAGCATTAAGTATACAACATGATCCACATAACATAAGAAAGAAAGTGGAATAATCATAAATATAATAATTGTTTAAATTGTCAAATGGGTTAACCTAAAACATTCTCACATGTAAAATTGTGATTAGTGATAAATTTCATCATTGTCACCAATTTGTAACATAGATATATGAAAACCTATTCACACACAATACTGTCAGTAGAGCTAAATTTCATCAAACCCATCAAATGTGAACTTAACTTATTGCTAACATGTTCATTTCAAATTTTTCTCCCATGAGATATAAGAATATACGTAATTAATTTTATTAATATATATTTCACACCCATATCATTATTAATATATTTTTTTAGATCATTAAAAACACTCATTAATCTAAAAGTAGCTCATATAAATAAAAAAGGTATTCTGGTCATTGTCAAATGGAATATCACAAAATACCATCAAAATAACTATTGATACCAAAACATATACATAAAAATGAAATAAATTATAAGGGAAAATATAGGTTTAATCATGAATAAAAACATTGGTAGAGGTAAATATTTTACATACTTTAGACAAATTAGAAGAAAAACATCAAAAAAATAATTTCATTAAAACTAATGTAAATTTTTTTTAAACGGAGTTTAAAATAATTTAAAATATGTTTTAAATTATATTTATAAGTGATATTTTTAACATTATTTATTGAAATTTATAATCTCAAATGAATAACTTTATTTTATAACAAATTGTGTGTTATACAATAAGTTATAAGAGTGTTACTTTCCAAAAAATTTATATCAATAAGATTATACTATATTGAAACTCACATCATTTAAAGAGTTGATAAAACAAGAATTTATTTAAAAAATTATGATAAATATTAGGGTAAAATGAAATAAAACATAATATCATTCCACATAATATGTAAAAAAATTGTTACAAAGGGAAATGGTGGACATGGAAAAGAATGGTCCATTAGAAAATATGGGAATTATGATTTGAAATATCAAACATTACAAATGAAATCATCATGGTGATATACATGGATATAAAAAATAATTCCCCATAAAAGAAGTATTTATAACATACTATCCTCACTTTTTTGTTTATAACCAACTTTTAATGATAAATTTTAAAAAATAGGAGTACAACTCAATGAAAGGTAATTTAGTTATCCAAACCCTTACCTTGAATTTGTGTTAAAATCCTTTATCTAACATACTGAATAAAAAAATAACTATATTAGACACCAATTTAATAACCTTTTCCATTTACATAAAAATTTATAAAATTAATTTCTATATATACTCTTGAATGATATAATGTTGGATATTCACAACATGATATTGAAAATAAGCGAATGATTTTAGAAATATTACGATTATTGAAAATGGATTATGAAATGTGTTTATGGGAGATAAAGGTGGTATATAATCAATATGGAATCATTAATATGATAAAGGGTTGAATATTAACAAACGTAATCACAATTATATTTAAATCAAAGGATTATAACAAAGTAATTTCTTCAATTGAAAGGAAGAATTAGGGAATCAATGAGTGATTTCAATAGCATAGTGGCTATAAAAAAAGGTTTATATAGGGGGTTTAATCATAATTAACAGAATTATATTATAAATATGTAATAATTTAGATTTTAAAGGGTTTATTATGAATGTATAAAATCATAATCAATTGAAACTAAAAGGGACTGTTAAAATATAAGAACTTGAATATAAAAGAGGAGGATAAACCTTACCTTATTAAGTAGATTATTAACACATGGAAGGACACCTATTACCCATAGTAATTGATTGGGAGTTATTTCAATATGTATAATGTAGTGAAAATAATGATCAAATCCTTTTTGGTGCATATGCATGAGATAATGGGTGTGAGTTAACACATTTTACTGTTGAGAAATTGTGGATTTTCAGTGGAAAATGAGAGTCAGGTAAGGGGTAAGAATGGAATCACATGGGAAGATAGGTGGGTTTGATGATTTAGGTGAATTTGTAAAATAAATTGTAGGTGATAATTTTTCATTCTATTTAAATACCTAACATGTCTTTATATATGGTCTATCATTCATTTTATTTATTAATAATTTTAGATACATTATTTACCCATTTTTTACACTTATTAATGCTGATTAGAAATTAATTATTGTAATTAATTTGTTAATTAAAATATTTTATTACTCTTATTAAAAAAATTAAATTATGAATATGAATTTTATATCCATTTAATATAATTAAATTTCAAAATATGCTAAAATTTACTTTTAAACCAAAATTCGTTATTTGTTGAAAATTTGTATTGTAGAAAAAGGTCATTTTAATAATTATTTTTTATTAATATTATTTTAATTGATTATCACTTTTATGGGTATTGAATTTTTTAATATACGATTCAAAATCATATTATAGTGTCAATATAAAATATTTACATTAGATTTTTAAAATACACAATGTTTTGAATAGTAACTTTCATTGAAAAATAACTCTGTTTTCAAGGTAGCTAAATTTAACCAAGGTAAATTAATATTTATGACTAAAAATACCATGGATCTTATTATATAATTTTTACCCACTTAAATTAAACTTGAAATCTATTTCATTTTATTCAATTTATAAAAATGAGAAAAATTATTTTTAAAATACAATTGTATAATATATTAAAAACAATTTTTTAGAAAATATTTGTTTTGTTATAAAATATAAATTATAAATTTTCAATTAAAAAATTATATTTTAAAATATTTAATGTTACTTATAGGATATATATTTATTCAATAAGAAGGTTTCATAAGTTTTAGGTCATGTTTATATCCAAGTGATAATATAAAATCCAAGATATCTTTAAAATAATTTTTCAATATCTCATATAAATAAATTACATTAGAATAATAACAAAAATTCCATCTTATGGTTATATTATTATGATAAAAAATTTCAGAATAAATTTCATAAACTATATAATACTATATTTTAATAAAATCCCAAAATATATTGAAAAACTATTTATATTAGAAAATAAATTTTTAAATAGTTAACTATTATTTTATTATTATTTTCAATCATTTTATAATTAAATTTTTGGAAATATATTATTAATATTATCAATGTATTTTATTTTTATTAATCATAATAAAAAAATTCTGGAAAAAAACATCAGTTTTAAAAAATATATTTTTAAACATTAAATGATTTTCTTTGTTTTTTATATATAATAATTGAACTTCATTAGTAATAGAAATAATATTTATTTTCATTAAACAATTTTTTTTAATCTTATAATTCATTATAATTCAATGGTTATGTTTTAATGGTCATATTTAATATTTATATTTTACCTAGAAATATAACAATTTTCATTTTAGTTTTGTACTGCATGCATAGAATGCTATTTAAAAAAGTATATAGTTATAGAAAATATATTATTAAATATTGAGTCATTACATTATCCCCCCTAAAATATGTTTCACCCTTTCAATATTAATTATCACTTACAAAAAAAGATGATAATTTATTTTTGAGAAACTCAAGATATTTCTTCTACCGAGACATCAACCAGATTATCCTCCATGAAACTAGGAAACTTTTTATCTCAAATGTTTTTATTATGATTTATTAGGGACATAAATTTCATATATTAATCTTCATTATCCCATTTAAAATAAAATACTATAAACAAAAAGGGTATGAAAATGTACAATATAATCATATTAAATGATCTTATGAATATGAAATCTCAATCTAAAGATGTCTTCTCCAAGGACAACATAATTTCATTCTATGATAAATTTCTTCAATTATTTTCAACATTATTCATCCTATATACCTCTTGGTTAAACCTAGGTTACAATATGTTAGTTAATCTTATACATCTCAACATAATACCTAAACTTAACTAGGAAATGAATCCATTATAATGGTTTATAAAGAGAATATGATCAACCAAAACATATCCCGCATGTATGTAAAAAAATGTGTATAGTTATTCATATTTTTCATTCACTAGGTTATGGTAGATTTAAAATCCAACACACCATCTTCATAAATATTACCCCTATGTACAGCTACGCTCAACCACATATCCACTAATAGAATCCAAGTAGAGATGTAATTTCAATGTGAACCACATAATCACTACTTTATCAAATCGTCAGGATTTTTTCCTATAATTAGTATAATCCCATAGAATTTTACCTAGGTATTTTGGTGATTTTTGAAAAATTATTATTTAATCATAACTAAACACTAATATGATACCAATTAAAAAGTCACAATCTAAAAATGACATAAATAATACATTAATATCATGATTTAAATTATATATCTAAAAAATATTCACACAACCTGACAACCTAAAGGTTTAGTGTCATATAGAATATAAACATAAAAAAATTATATTACATGTTATGAATATTTTTCCATAAACTAAACACTTGATTATAAATTCTATCATATATAATAATCTTCAACTCAAGGGGAATGGAAAACATAATAAGGGGTGAGATCAAATGATGAGTAAGGTAAAACATATCAAATACCATAATTGTTTGGTCACAAACATGTTCTAAAGCATGAATAAGACAAAAAATATTATTTTAAATTAAATAAATTAATAATTTATAACCATAAGAATGAACAATAGGGATATCATCCCAAACAATGGCACTTTTACCATGGAATGATAAAATTAAACATGGATCATGTAACCTGGTCCATGAAATTTTGGAAAGAATGTAGATCGATCATAAACATATGATTTAATATCATTGTAAACATGGATACCCAAAAACTAGTTCAAAGTTAGAATTTTTAGTAGATCTAAATTCCATCACACAACCCCTTTTTCCAATAGACTACATGAATCCTTGTGCAACAAAAACAATTGAGTAGAGCGAAACTATATCACACTCACCATTTGTAAACCTAGATATTGACTAACCTTTTCATATAACATTTATATCTCATGAAATATAATATATCATCCATTGTCCAATATTTATATATAGGTACTTACCATCTCATAGTCCATACAATTTTTTTCCACTATAAAAATATATTATTTAAAAATAGCTTATTGAAAAAAATTATGGTCCGTGACATTATCAAATGGTATCTAATTAAATATCATAAAAAAATAAATTGATACAAAACCGTTTTCACCCAAATAAAATAAAATATTGGAAACCATATAATTTTAATCATTAATAACAACTCCATTGTATGTAAATATTTTAAAGAATGATGATAATTTATAAGAAAAACTTTTAAAAAGGTATTTGTTTAAAACCAATGTAAATAGTTTATAAAATGGAGTTTCAAAATATTTCATGGTTGTTTTTCGTAAATTTTCAGATATTATTTTCCTAATTAAAAATTCATTAATGAATAATTTTATTATATATGAAAATGTTGGTTACAAGATACAATATAATATCATGAAATTAAAAACCCTTTATATATAAAGAATTATACTTTTATTGAAACCCACATAATTTAAAGAGTTGATAAAACATACATTTAAAAACTAAAAATTATAAATATGAGGTTAAAAAGATATATAACTAAATTTAATTCATAATAATAAGGAAAACATTGGTGGGAAGGGAAAATATGGATATGGAAAATAATTTTTCATTGGAAAATAAAATAATTAGTCTTTGAAATCTCACACTTTATAAATTAAATCATCATGGAGTAAGCCATGTATATAAAATAAAATTAAACTACAAATAAAAAAGGTTTTATGACATAATATTTTTATATAGATTCTTAGAACCAACTTATAATGGTAATATTCAATAAAGAGAATTATAACTCAATGATAGTTAGTTGAGTTATCAAAACCCATTCCTTGAATTTCCATTTATATGCCCTTGATAAAACCTACCATATAAAATAAATAAATATATTAGTCACATATTTAAGAACCCTTTTAATATATATAAACATTAATAAACATCATTTATATGGTTACCCATGAATGATATTAGATTTCGGTTATTCAAGACATGAAAATGTAAAATCAAGGAATGATTTTGGTAGAATGGAGATTATAAAAAATGGAATGGATTAGTGATATAGAGATATATTCCCTCATAAATGGAGAGTTATTAGGATAGTAAATGATGTATTATTACTACTTAGTATAATAATATCATGGAAATAAAATGCTTACAATAAATGAGTTTCTTATGCTGAAAGGAGGGGGAGGGAATCAAGGAGTGATTTTGGCAACATAATGGCTATAAAAATATTTATAGAGTGGGTTTTAGGAAAGGTATGGGTTTCATATTATCAATAAGTAATTATTTTTATATTAAATGGGTCCTTATTAACATATTAAATCATAATAAATTGAAACTAAAAAGGATTATTGCAAAAAAAAATCTTGAATTAATAAGAAGAGGAGAACCCTTACCTTGTTAAGTTGATTATTAATGCTTGGGATGACATCTTATAACCATAATTACTATTTTTGAGGGATATTTATAGTTATATGGAAGTCAATATCATGTTAAATTTATTTGGGTGGATATGGATGATAAAATGGGTGAGATTGAGCTCCTTTTGTAGTTGGAAAAGAGGGGATTTTCTCTATAGAACTAGAGTTAGGTAAGGGGGATGAATAGAATCACATGGGGTGTTTGTTGGATTTGGTGAGTTAGAATAATTTTTTAAATAAATTGTAATAGATAATTTTTTTATAGTTTAATGTATAAAAATTATTTTAGAATTTATATGTTACCTTTTAATTATTAAAAATTTGAGATACCTTTTTTACCAATTTTTTATCCTTATTATTTGTGATTTAAATTTAATCCTAGTAATTTTTTTATTATAAAAAATATATGATAAAACCTCTTACAAAATTATAAATGATGAATCCAAAGTTTTGATTCATTTAACTAAATTCATTTTCTAAATATGATGAATTTAACTATTTAATAAAAACATATAATTTGTTGAATAACTATTTTTGTACATAAAAGTTTTTTTAATCATTATGTGCTCTTAATATTATTTAAAATTGATTTTAAAATTTATTGAGTGTTAACTAAATAATATATATTTTCAAAAAACATATAATAATATTAATTAAAAATATAACCATTTAATTTATATAATATATAATATTTAGACAAGTACTATTTTTTTAAAATTAATATTTTTCCATGGTAACTAATATTTACCAAAGTAAACATAATATTTATACCAAAAAATAAATTTCACATATTAGATAATTTCAGCCTACTAATTTTTAATTTTCAATCCATTTAATTTTATACAATTTATAAAATTTATAAAGTTATGTTTAAAATACTTATGTGTAATGTATTGAAAATAATCTTGGATAAAATATTACTTATATACATAAATATCATATATAGGATGGAAATTAAAAAATAATATTCTAAAAAAATTAATTTTAATCATAAGAAATATATTTATTCAATAAAAATGTGTCATAAGTTTTATTTTATTCTCATATCCATGTAATGTTATAAAACCAACTATATTTTAAAAAATGGTATTTTTCAAAATTCACCTAAAAATCATTTATTTTAAAAAAAATAAAAAAACTGATTATTATATTAATAGGACAAATAAATAAATTTATTTTAATTTTTTTGAACTATATTCTTAAAATATGGGAGGACTACATTTTAATAAATTCAAAAAAATATAGTGGAAAATTATTCTTATTAGAAAGTTGTTTTTTTAATGTTAATTATTATTTTAATATTATTTGTAATCCTTTACTAATAAATTTATTGGTAATATATTATTAATATTATATTTATATTTAATAATAATTAAAATAATATTCTTAATTTCTTAAAATAAAACACCAGTTTTATAAAAATATATTTTAAAGCATAAAATGTTTTTCAATGTTCTTTTGGCTATACTAATTTCATTTCATTAGTATTAGAAGCGGTCCTTTATTTCATTATAAACATATTTAATATTTTTTTTAATACTATTTGATCTTTTGATTCAAGATTTTGGAATTAATTTCTATATTGAAAATTTATATTTTACCTATATATATCATGGTTTTCGATTTATCTTGGTTTTGCAAGGGGAGCAAGCCATCAAAGACAATATTTCATTAAGGAAAATATATAGTGAATTATTTGGTCCTTACATGAATTTAAAACCTTTAAAATTTATTTTATTTGGTTTAAGTGTCATATTTATTTAGAAATATCTGAGCTGCGCTAGATTGCCCATTTTAACACTTTTCAATAAAGATTAGATTTTATTAATGGGAATTATTTTATAAATAATAAATATTTGTTGACCCTTACTACAAAATTTTGACTTGATAAATATAAATTAAAACTCCATTTAATATAATTTATTTTCTAAATATTAGAAAATTAACATTTTAAATTAGAACATATAATGTAATGATTTTTTTGTAAAAAGAAGACTTTTTAATCAATAAGTGTTCTTAATAATATTTAACATTTATTACCGATTAAATGAGTATTAATTTATTTCTATATAAGATTAAAAATTATATTAGAATATGTATTTTGAAATATACCAATTTAATTCTAAATCACAAAATTTTTTAAAAATCATAATTCAATGAAAAATAATTGTTTTACCATGGTAACAAGTGTTTACCTTGGTAAATTCGATTTATTCCTTTAAATAAAATTGAACCAATTAAATAATATTATAATTTTAATCTCAAATATTAAATTCATTTTACAAAATACAAATCCTAAAAGTTAGAAAGGTTAATTTAAATAATATCGCATAAAAATCATTTTTAGAAAAAAGTGTGCTTTAAAATTTAAAATTTATTTATAGTATAAATTTTTGGAATTCCATGAAATTAATGATGTAAACAAGTTGATTATAAATAATAATATTTATTGGGATTCAAAATAAATATAAAACTAAATATTACTATTGAAATATTTAATTAAAATAATGGAATGGAAATACTTATTTAAACGAGAATAAAATGAAACTTATGTTCTAAAATGTAAAATATATATTTTCTAACATCTAAATGGTATTTTAAAATAAAAAATTTTACTCCTTAAATATATATTTATTCAATTTAAATTTTTAAAAAACATAAAGGCCTTTCTCAAATTTTTAATATGGTCATAAAATTTATGGTTTTGGTAAAAACTATATTTTCACTATTCACTTTGAGATAAATTATTTCAAAAAAATATAAACAATGTTCTTTATTTAATTTTGATATGAAACGTTCAAAAAATAATATAATTTTGAAAATTTAAAATTCAAATATTTATAATATTTTCATAACATGAAATTAAAATATGTTAGGAAACAATTAATTTTATTGAAAATGTACTTCTATAAAATTATGTTTTATTAAAAATATTCATATAATATGTTGTGATTATTTTTAGTTTTTCATTGCATGTGAAGAAAGGTATAAAATAAAATATTAATTTAGGGAAATACATTCTGAAATATCATGTCGTTACATTCTCCCTCTATAAATAAATTTCATCCTCCTAATTTTAATTTTCACTAGATAATAAAATTAGTTAATGGTATCTAAAATATAGTGATAACTCATTATATATTTTCAAATTAAGTGTCTAGAATAATATATTTAGAAAGGATATGAAATTCTTATTTTTTCCCATTTTTTACCCAGACACTTTATTTTTCCTTCTATAATTACTTGTTATATTTCCTCCATTTTCACACATAAAACATCTTCAAATTCATTGAAGAAATTTCCATGGGTGATTCATCCAACAGTTTTTGACAAGTAGGGAATTTAATCCTCTTTCGTTAATCATATTTGTCACTTGAAATTCCATGATAGTCCACCTTTATATTGTTTGGTGTATTTGGGGATTCAACAATGTTCATAGTGTTAATCATAATTTGTGATAAACAGTTTTTTCATAATCATAAGGTTTCAAACACCTGGTCCTATCTCATTTGTTTTATTGTTGGAAAAATAACTAAATTTTCCATGGGATCCATAGATAACTAGGTTCTTTTAGGATTCTTATATTACTAAAACCAAATGTATTTAATAATGAGTAATTAATAATTAAAAATATATGATAATTAGTTTTATATAATTACATTAAATATTCATCCTAAAAATGTATTACTCTTCCAAAAACTTACATTATCATTCAGTTCAACCTAAATACATATCGGTTAATTCTAGGTTTCATTCCATTTTGTTCTTTCCAACTTCTAATCATATTTCCATAACATATTAAAAATTTTATTATGGATTTTAAAGAGAATGTTATTAACTGAAGCATATCCTCTAGAAGTGTCAAACTAGGTGTGCAGTTAGGCCTCTTTATTGTACACTATGTGAAAATTGAGTTAATACCTAGTCCACCCTTTTCATATTTATTACCCATATATAAGCCTATTTTTGATCTAATATACACTTTTAGTATTCAAATATGAATTTCATTTCTAGTAAAACCAGACACTCACTCCTTTAAAATATTTCCGAATGTTAACTTATACTTAGACACATCCTACATTTTTTCACAAATTTTCTCATTTCCAAATCCCTAAAATATTCATTACTTACCCTACTAATCAAAATTTATATATAAACCATTTAAATTATGATGAGTCATAGATTATCAACCTTTATATTATCCTCAACTAAAATCCTAACCACTAATGTTTTTTAAACCCTACTCTGTAAATTGCAAGACTAACCTTTTGATTGTCTGAACACCACATGACATCAAAAATCTTCTCCAGTGCTTTAATCCATCCTTCATCCAGCACAAGGTCAGATGATCCTATGAACGATGGGGGATGTTGCCTCAGGAAATGTTCCACCACTATCATGTTCCTATGCGGTTGATCTGGCTGATCTCGTCAATGGATACCACCACCATTTATCGCTTGAGTCAACTGCGCCATTACTACAACAAACTATTTAGTTCCAATTCTGACCATCTCAGGATGCTGATTTGGAAGGTCATTTCCTTATGTATTCCTTCCTAGCACTGCTTCCCTATTTCCTCTTCTGAAAACCATTTTGAACAAACATGTCTTAGATGATGCAACATTGTAATATTCAAATGCTATATCATTTCAATTTGACCATAAAAAATATTTTTGGATAAACATTTAATAGAATTCTAACTCCTAAAGTTATCTAAACTGACCTCTGATACCAACAATAAGGCCCCAGCCTTAAACATTACTTAATCATGAGTTATTTCAAGAATACACGTTGAAAATCTTCTCAGGATTAGAGTTTTAGAGAATTAGATCATAAATCATGCATTACATTCCACATGTAAACAATGTGGTTAAATAAAAGATTGTACTCATTTTTCCCATCAACAGAAACATATTTAAAATAAAACATGGATTCTTTCTTGACACTTCCTTGACACTATCATCACATCATGTACCTTTCCCTTGACCAGTGAAAAACATTTCAAAAACATGGGATGAGCATAAAAATCTCAATAAGGGATATAAAAATACAGAATGAAAACATTAGTCCATGTATACATAAGAATTTATGAAATCATAATTTACTCATAAAACAAAATAACATTAACATACCTCATCAAATCATGAGTAAATCATAGAAATCATAAGACATAAAGGTAACTTGAGGCATTCATAACATTCTTACGTAGGGAGTAACCCTCATGGTTACGTTTGTAATATCCATCATAGTATATTCCCTAAATCGCTTCAGATAAACCTTAATGTTTAACTCCTTCGCGTTACCCAATGCATTGGAGATCTATATCGGGCTCACCCGCCCTTATTTTATCACGGAACCACCCAGCTTCATAATAATGCCCAAGAACCATAACATAATCGTTTCACATAAAACATAAATAAAGGAAACATAACATTTCCACATTTCTATCACAAGATATCAATACAACACATTGATATAATAAAAACATTATAAAAACCATTTTCAATACCAAAATAAAAGAAAAGTAAAACTTGGTATTTTTTTAAGATATGGCTTGTAGAGGAAGCCGAAACTCAAATAATGGTCACGGTAGTGGAGAAGTCATTGTCACCGCATACGTACGACAATAACATTCCCTTTTTTAATTTAGAAAAATTCTTTGTATAAAAAAGATACCTTTTGGATAAACGTAAATGTCAAAGGGGTTTATACACCGTATAAAAGAAGTTTGTGTCTAAAACAAAATATTCCTCAATGAAAGGAGATTGAGACGAAGTCCCATACCTCAGGTCCGACTTGACTCGATCGTTCTTTAACGTCCTGAATAATAAACTTGAGTTAATTTATACTTGCTTAATAACCTTTTGAAAGTTTATTATTCCATGTATATCACTTATTACCATGCTATAAACACTGTGTAATTATTTAAGTTAATAATGGTCATTTTGTCGATCATTGGTACTTGAGTCAAAAATAAACTCTTTATAATTACAAGTTGTTCATGTGGTAAAATATCCATTATATCAAGAATTATATTAATGATGTAGATATCATATATATCATATATATCCAGTATATACATGCATTTATAATATTACATAATCATTTAGAGGTAAGAAATGAAATGCATCGTTCATGGAGATGGTAAGCCATACGTACGCATGAACGCTACTTTCATTTCTATATCATATTAATGGAATTAAAATTAAATGATAGATATGTATATTTTAATTACAGAATTATATTCATTATTTATATGTGACATACATTGTATATATCCATTATATATATGTACTCATAATAGTACATTACATTTGGTGATAAGAAATGAAATGCACCGTTCATGGAGACGGTAAGCCGTACGTACGCATGAACGCTACTTTCATTTCTATCTCATACTTTAATGGAAAGAAATAATAATGACATAAAGGTATATTATAATTCCATTATAACATCATATATAATAACTTTAACTCCATCCTTTATACGTCCCACATATGGCATTAACGAATCAAATCACTTTGAGGGGGCGGTAGTCCGCACTTCCTAAAATGAAGATATCACGTTTACCCATAATCGAAACCATAAAGGTATTCCATAAATGAAAAATAAATAAGCTTAAGTAAAACATAAACATATTATATATCATATATAAATATATTGACATCTTAATGGACACCTTTGAAGGTGTTATATGAGTGTTGAACAATCATCGTTTCGTGAGGCAGAAATTCTCCATCCACAGAAACAGTATGTTCTTTAACCATTAGATGTATGTGTGTATAAGTGTAGCTCGAATATTTAAAATAAAAACATCCTAGTATATTTAATATATTGGTTTTGTTACAAAATAAAGGAATAAAAAGAGTTTAGGGGGTTAGAGAAGCAAAATAAAACATAAGAACACAAGAGAAAACACTACCTTTAAAACGGGTAACACTTTTTGATTTGAGCTCAAAGGCTTCCTTGGGAAGACTTCTACCAAAAGTTATGATTATAAGAGTAATAGAGGGAAGTGGGGAGACAAAATGGGTAGGTTTTGGCCGAGCCAAAGGCTTGATAGGTGTGGGGAAGGTGGTAGAGGTGGGGGACTTTTATAAGAGGAGAGGAGGGGCACTCTTGGAAAGTTATAAAAGGTTACTTTATTATAAAATTATTTTCAGATTTTAAAGGTCCCAAAATGATATACTTCTAGGATAATGTGATAAGATTTCTAAATCCACCCATCCAACAGTTTTTTGACATGTGTAGGTATTATATTTTACATTACCGTTTCATTTTATTTAAATAGTTAAATAATGAGGTAATCGCTGCATCATCATTGTGTCATAAATAATTTAACTTATTTACTGTCTAAAAATTATAAAAAAAACATCATGATGTAGGAAATATTTTTATATTTCTAATTAAAATTTATAGTCAAAATTATGACTTTTATTACCCCATGTAAAAATTGTTTTAGCAAAACAATACATGTTTGTGACATTTTTATTTTAACTTTAAATAAAACATTATTAATGTCATTTTCCTACCAAAGTGGCTCCATGGGGTCCCCATGTTGACCCATGGATTTTCTTGGTCGGCCATGACACATCCAATAATGGTAGGACATGTGTAAAAGTCATTTCATATTATTAAAACATTACTTTTACCTTAAATTGCACTAATTACCTCTAATTGCGATTAAAAACTTAAAAGTTACTATTCACCAAAAAATTATTTTAATATCATTGAACTGAATTTTACTACTTAATGACATCCATGTATGTTGGGTTTTTTAAATTCAAAACACAGAGGTGGTAAAATCTCATTTAAACGAAAAATCAGTTTTTTAATTACCACTTAGTGGTTTTACTATTCATCAAAAATTTAAGTTTTTCAGAAAATTACCAAAAATTCACCCTAAGCAATATTTGATATTCCGAATTAAAAAATGATGTTTATTTTAAAAACTTCAAAACATATAAGTTTCATTAATTAATTTAATAATTAATTCCCGTTGTCAGAGCAAATAGCGTGTTTTTATGGAACAATAAGTACTAAAAGATTGACACTAGTTTACATCCCTTTTCAAAGTAAAATTAATTCCAATGACCAACATTGGATTAAATGGTAAAAATATATTCTAATTTCACTTTAAAACCAATTCAAAACACAATCAAAAAATATAAAAAATTATACTAAAAAGAGTTTTTGAATTAAAATACAACATTTTTCACTATTCATTAAAAAATGAACTTTATCAGAAAAATACCAAAAATTTATACAAAGTAAATTTTGATGTCCCAATTATAAAGAAGAGTTTTATATGGTCCAATATAATGTATAAGAGTGACCAAAAATATATTTAATTACGGTTCTCCATCAAAAGGCAATAAGTGGACCTTTAGTGAAAATTATAGTATATATGCCTAAAATTGAATTCTTTTCATATTTTAAGCCTTAATATTTTATTGGATAAATATAAAAACATTTAAAAAAGCATATATAATCATATTTTAGTTATTTCCATTCATTCCCACCAATTCAACGGCTACGTGTTAACTACCGTTTAAAATAATATTATTTTATTACTAGTGCGCAACATAAGATTTCAAAGAAACTCTTTGTTGCGTATCGGGTACGACATCGAACATAGAAACCCCTTTAAATTAAAATTAATATTTAATTCGTAAATATTAATAAATATGAAAATGATTTATTATTTATTTACCTAGGATTTTATATAAACAACATTTAAAATTTTTTCTGCTTTGAATATATTAAAAAATTGAAATTTTCTTTACTAAACAATCACTTTTAATATATTCCCTTGATTTTTCCTAAAACATTATGCATGATTTTAAAAAAACATGATTTCAAGTTGAAACATTGAAGGTTGTCTAGGCCTACCCAATTTCTTGAGTGATGGGTTCACTCCCCAATTCCTTATCACGTTAACAACATTCATATTCTTAAGTTAATAAAAACATTTTCATCTTTCCTTAAATATAAATATATAAATATATATACATTTTTCATTTGGTTTTCTACTTTAAAAAAATGGAAACATATTTACACATATATATATATATTCATAGTAATATATCTACTAGATTTGGAACACATTAATCTTTTCATAAATACATGGAATATTAATAAATGAATAATTAACAATCATGTACTAAAATTTCATTCATTAAAATTACAAAATCCATTTTGAAACTATTTTATTATTAAGTAATAATTTATTTAATGAATATGAATATAAAATGAATACTTCATTAAAATTAAAGTAGGGTATGCATGAAATTTCACATGTTATAGACAATAAACATATCTTATAGCATGAATGACATTCACAGTTGTACATAAAATGATAGATTTTATTGATTTAAACTTACACATAAATTGATAGTTTTTATTTACTCAAAGACCATAAAATAATATCATTCTTATTTGGATTATAAAAATATATATTTTGATAAAATAAAATACCAATTTAGAAGTAATAATTGAAATTTATCCAAAACAATATTTTTTAATATTTTTTTACATTATTCAAACATTTAAATATTTTAAATGATATTGAAAAAATCATGGTTTATATGAAATATTAATTTCTTATAAAATTAATTCCCCTATTAAAGGTTATTCAAAATATAAACTCAATTTAAAATAAAAACTCATATAGAACAAAATTTTAAAACACAATTTCATTCAAAATTTTAATAACTTTATTATCATACACATATTTATTTGAAAAATAAATATACCCTATATGATTATAAAATAATGTGGAGTTTCATTTATTATATATAATTGGAAATGGAGGGAAAATAATGTGTTGGATAGCTAATTCAAAGAACGTGATAGAGTAGTATCTATAAAACAATTGGAAGGGGTCATTCTTCTTTTATAAGCACAAAGTTTCATATTGTATACTATTTAAACTGTATATTTTATATAATCTTGTCAAGTTGTTTTAAAGGATGTTTTTTTGTTATATTTTCCATTTGATTACTGTAAAAGCCAAAAAATATCCATCTAAAGATATATTTTGTTTAAAACTATAGAAACATCAATATAATATTATACTTATTATCCTGATCATAAGGAACCAATAAAATATCTAGGAGGATTATTCAGTGATGGAAATACAAACATGATGTGTACATGAATACATTTTTTTGATGATAACACTATCATTTTAGGGTTGATACCATGGAAGGATGTTTTTATTTCATGTTTTAGATTCATATATTTATCTAAAATCATATCATCGTTGAATGATTATGACACAACCAATACATGGGTATGGATTTTTATTTTTATTATTATACAGATTAAAGATCTGGATTCTCATTTTCATTATGTATTTATATCATTAGGCCACAATTGAGAGTGGTGAAATCTACAGAGGAGGAAAATTGCATCAAAGGTTTGTGTTGGTCAACTCAAGGTTGAAGACAACCGCAGAACATATAATCTAGACCAGATCCATCTATAGATCATGATCATTTCCATCGATTTAAAGGTAGAATGATCAACAGAGATGTTGATCAAACAAAGCTAGAGAGGACGGCTCAAATGAGTCTGATCATGATCGGACAGCTGAGATCGCGTCCCTCCCAAACCATATTGAAATTGTATTGATTCTTAAAATGATTTATAAGGATATATTTTTCTTCCATGATTTGAAAATACAAGAACACACATGGAATCTTTATATGTGGGCTTTGGCCCACTCTCACCACGTGATCCAAGTGGGCCCTATACATGGGTCCTAGAAAATTTTGATGAACCTATTCTTCTATAAAGGATCATCCTAGCTTCCTTCAAAGCTTTGGTTGATACCTCCCTCTATGTTTTACCCCTCATGGGTCCCCCAGGTGGTTGGGGGGTCCCCACTTAGCCTAAGGTTAGCCACAAAAATTATTTAACAAAATAATACTATTTAAACATTATGTATTATATTTTCTTTATCAAAAATGAATACTAAAATATTTTAATTATATTGAAAATATTTACTGTCAAGAATATAAATTTCAATATGTTACAAATATTTTCTAAAAAATAATGAATATTAAAATGTACACATTAACCAATTTTACATTAAAACAAACTTTAGTACTTTATATATTAACATAGTCTTTAAGAATTATAATAGTCAATTAAAAATAATTTTAAACTTATTATTTAAATTTATCTTAAATTAAATATTAATATATTCTTTATAATACTAAAAAAGAAAAATTTATAAATACATGTTCCAAAGTGATTTTTACAAACTAAATTCCATGAATTCGTATTTCTAGCGTAATGATTCTTTTCTTTCCATTTTCACTTTGTATTCTAGTTATTTTCCTTATTATCGATATTCTAATGATGATTGTTCCTTAATTTGGTATTCTAATTTATTTTGTTTTATTTCCTTATGTACAACTTATAATATGTTTTATAGACTAGTTGTAGTGGTCTCCCAAGATGTAAATTTATTTCCCAGAATAAAATTTTATTTCAAAAGAGTTCTTGCTAATATAATTTTCCTTCAAGAAAAAAATATTTAACTATCACTAAGGCTTATCAAATATAAAATTTATTTTTCATTTATTCTTTTCCAATGGCTCATAAATTTTAATGTCACCTTTAGAATAAAAATTATAATGGTTATATTGTTATAATTGTGAAAATAAAAGCCTTTTAAATTCATATGTACAAAGCAATTTGGTAAATAATTAAAAACACTTTGACGTTCATTTCATTCTTTCATAATTGTGTTATAAATTCCTAATATTATTTTTATTGTTTCTATTTTACTTTCTATAACTTTTTTTATTGTAGAAGATTCAGAGGAAGTTGGCTACACATTCGGCCTTCCTGTGTCACTCAGTGGTGCTCCAGTTTTGTTACTGTCTCTAAAAGTTGGTTTTCTAAGTCAGATCTTTTATTAAATTTATGTATTAAAATAAATTTATAATTAAATGTTTATCATTACTATCATTCAATTTAAAATCTCATTTAACTATTGTATTTACTTAAAATACAAGAAACATAGAAAACCTGATATGTTGTAATTGTGTCTCACATATTTTTTAAACATAATAAGTAATTATAACATATTTTATATTGTTATAGTAAAATAGAATTATTATCAACCATGTTATCCTTAAATTAAATTCTAGGGAAATATAATGTATTTAATAGTGGTCCCTTTCTGGAATTGTACATGATCTTTTTCTTTGTATTACTCCATGAACATGAGTTTTAAATCCAAGAATCCACAATTCTTAAACCACCATATTATGAGGTGAGTGATAAATAGTTATATTTAAATGAAAAAAAGTTGAATGATGTTAAATATGTTTAATGTCTTATTATTTCACCTATGTTTTCCAAATTCATGAAATCTCATGAGATCATGTATACTTATAGGATGCTAAAGAATAGATTTAATATTTTTAAAGAGATATCTAGACAGGATCACTTTGAGATCTCCATTACACATCTCATTAGAAAATATGGATAGGGGGACTATTTAGACTATATGTTTTCAAAATTATTGAAAATATTGTGTATACACTACTGGAAATTGGACCTATCGCCACGGTTTTCCCCAAAACAGTGGGGATAGGTACCCCTATACCCACGGTTTTGGAAAAATGTGGGTATAGGTAAATTTTCAAGACCTATACCCACAGTTTTGAAAAACCGTGGCTATAGGGGTGGCTATCCCCACAGTTTTCCAAAACCGTGGGGATAGGTACTAAAAATTGAACTATACCCACAGTTTTCCAAAACCGTGGGTATAGGGGTTTCTATCTCCATGGTTTTGGGGGAAACCGCGGGGATAGGTCTGGAATAAAATACTTATACCCACGGTTATGAAAAACCGTGGGTATAGGGTTCCCATGTGTGCGCGGGAATTTTTTTTTCTGTGGGAAGGATTTTTGTCTTGGAGGGAGTCCTATACCCACGGTTCTTCCCACTATACACACAGTTTATATAACTATATTTAACTAAATATAAATATATATACATAAAAGCGGTGTTGGGGTAGTGGTTAGGTGCTTCGTCTGTAGCGGAGAGGTTGCGGTTCGAAACCCACCGACCGCATTATTTTACGACCTATACCCACGGTTTTGGAAAACTGTGGGTATAGGTTGGGGACCTATACCGACGCCGTTCCATCCCACGGTTCCCAAAACCATGGGTATAGCCTATACCCACGGTTTTGGGGGCTATACCTACGGTTTTGAACTGTGGGTGTAGGCTGATTTTCCAATAGTGATATATACTTTATAGAGGTTAAACATCATGATGAACTGGTCACAAATATTATTCAACCATCACTCTCTCAGATCTTCTCCAATGTTATTATGAATTTTATCGTGAAAAAAATGAGAATAGTCTTACATATCTCGTCACTTTTTTCTCCTTGTTGATAAGGACATGAATCATGAGAAACCTTCCATTATTATAATGAACAAGAGGAAGGTAAAAAAACAAAATATCCAAATACTAATTCTATATATTATGGATTTATACAACACTCGACCTAGAGAAGGAGGATTGAGGGGAAACCATAGAAATAATATGTGATTTTCTTCTTATTTTCTTAAAAAGTACATTGGTAGAAAAAACTGTAATGAAATATATAAGAAGTAATATATTATATCTACTTTAGGTATATTCATCATTATAAATTATACTTATTTATTACATGTTATATTTAAGAAACAAAAGTTTTACATATGTGTATTCAACTGTTGGAATCAATAACGAACAGAATGATTACTAGATGTTTGGTATATTAAAAAAGCAGTATAATTAGGGTGATTACTTGATCTATATAAATTAGGGTACAACTCCTTAATTTCAAAATAAATTCAAAGATAAAATATTGGTTAATATTATTTATTTGAAAAAACTTATGTCAGTGTATTATTAATAACAAAGAAAATGTTGTTTCATAGTTATAATATATGTTCTTATGTTTTTGTCATACTCGAATAATAGTTCACTAAATATTTAATAAAAAAATATTCATTATCGATAATCAATGAACAATGTAAATATAACACTTAGAATAATTCATTGTAGAAATATAATTATATTTTAATAAAACTGTTAGCAGTTGATGATTTCATATCCAAAAGAGTGTTTTATTCTCCTCTTGAGTGAAGACGCTATATATAACCCATGATTTATAGTTTGTAGTGGTAGTATTTTAGTTTAATAATTTAACTCATTTCCTTTTTTTGAGAAGTTTATAGTCTACCTAGGATATTATAGCCTCTATAAAACTTCACCCTTAGAGATATTATCCAATGGAAAATAAATTTTATGTATTTTATAATGTATTATGAATTTGATACCATCTATACTCTATTAAAGGGAAAAATTTTGATGATTACCATAACATTAAATCCCAAGCTAAGTCGATAGAGGTGGTATTAGATCATTTGGAGGTGATTCTATTTTCCTTAGTTGATGAGGGAAAATTGGAATATCTTAAATTGATGATAGTGTCCCCTTCATTTGTTTAGTGAGTAATGGAGGACTAGTTGGTAAACATTTATTTTTAGGTCTTCTGTAATAAAACAACCTCAAGAAATTCTCCATAAGTATTTTAAAAAGGTAGGTAGCACATTATCCTCTTATTTGGATGGATAATGGTTCATGTCACACTACCTAAAGAGGTTAAAAGGGATTTCCATATTTCTATCTTAGTAGTAAATCCAATTAGGATAATGATGTACCATGACCTTAGCCACCAACTGTATAGGAAATCACCATGTTCTAATTTTTTCTTAAAAACCCCACAAGGTTCCGATGTTAAATTGGGATGGAATATCTATGAATTTTTTTAATAATGATTCAATAATTATTGAGAATAATTGACGTTATTTGGGGGATAATCAAGAGAATAACCATTTCATCCCATTTAATTCCTATTTTGGTGTAATGTTTGGTGGAAATATATGGGTTCTAGTATATATAGGTGACCATTTAGTTGCATGGAGTAACTTTGATGATCATTTCTGATCAAGAAGATTGTTTCACTTACCATTTGAGTAGGTTATTTAAAGAGGTATTTTGGATGTAGTTACTAATGATCACAATGTTTCACCCAAAAAAATGGTAGACTTAGAGAACCAAACTAGTTATAGAAGGATTTTTGGGGTCTTTTATGCTAAATTGTGTGCATAGCGAAGAGGATAACTTTTCCTAAGTAGATTTTTTGTGCAACAACCACTACAACTCCACTATTGGTATGACACTATTCAAGGTGTTTCAGGATATACCTTACAATATAATCATGTAGTGCATTGAAATTTTAGGAAATATTTTTTCAAATATACATAATTAACTTGATAGCTATCGTTTCATGCAACACCATATTTTGACAAACCATGATATACTATTAATAGTATTATTATAACAAGAATGTTATAACATAGTCATTAAAAATGGTGGTATGAGTCTGAATAACTAAAATTTTAAAATTAAATAAAATGGTTTCGGAAAAATAAAATATATTTATAAATAAGTGCTTAATTTTATGTAAAGTCATTATATACATAGATAATAGATTCTTCTTAAAAAATTCAACAATTTTTGTTAAAAAATAAGAATTTTTTTATACTGTTTAGAAATTTTATTTTAATAAAATAACATATTTTTTAATACGAATTTCATATTTATATTAGGGTGACTTTTAATGAATTTTATGAAATGGTTGATTTTTTGATGAAATGTGAAAAATACTGATTTTTATTAAAAAAAATACATTTCTGTTTAATGCACTTAAAATGTTACATATTGTTTAAAAATGTTTTGAAAGTAAAATTAGTTAAAATATAACATAATTTATCCAAATTAGTCTATTTTATTAAATTTCATATTGAATTTTTATATTAACAAATTTATACATATCAAATCATTTTCTTGGGGAAACCATTTTCCTAGTAACTATAATATTTATTAAAATTACATTCCTCAACATATATGAATTTAATTTTAAAAAATAGATTCCATGTTTTTAAATATAATAAATAAATTAATATAACAATTTCAACAGATTTGTAGGTCAAAATTAATTGTAAAAATAGTAAAAATTTAATTATGGTGGTTAAGGTCAAAACATGTTACCGGAGGTTAAAATAAAATGATATGGATTAAAATGATCAAAAATCTTATAAAAATACCATTTTATGGTCATATTTAGACCGTATATCATCTATGTTCAGATAATTATCTATATTTTATCATTTTTAATGTTTAAAACATGGGTGTACCTTTTTATTTTCAAATATTCTAAGTGTCCCCTCTCATCTACTTATAAAATGGAACCCACTCATCGTTCATATTCACACTCCAAAATCATTTTTTCAACCCCAAATATCTTCCTTAAATTTCCAAACACAACCTATATTCTTTATAATTATTATTAATTTCTATTCTAATTTAACTTGTTGTTAACCTAAGGAGGTTTTCTGAAGAAGAGGTATCATTCATAAAAATGCGTTTTTATTTTATTTCTTGTTCCACCTTCTTAATATCTTGTTCAAAAATTATAATATAATAAAATAATTATATTCGATAAACGGAAATTTTATTATTTTAATTTAATAACCTATATCCATATCCTCTTCCAATAAATGGGAAATGAAATCGCCGATCGGGTGTACGATGGATTATCAACTTGTGAACCGACATAATTTATTTTCCTGCACAGCCTATCATGGATAGATATAACGAAGTACTTAACATATTTAGATAATATTTATGAAATAATTATACGTATTTAATTTTAATTCCACATATATCTTCTTATATTCCAGTACATTGTAAAATGATAACATCTCTCATACGAACATGTAGATTACCGCCTCCACGAAGCAATGTGAAACATTTTTCATTTTATTTTAAAATAGATTGTTATTAGGGTATATTTAGTGAATATATATGATATAAAATTTATTATTTAAATTTTAATAAATATATACCTTTCATTAATTTACATCCATTAAGAAAATGGAAATAGTGGTCATGTGTATGTACAGCCTACGATCACCAAGGACTATGTATTTCATTTTCTATCTCAAACTTTTATGGATTACAATAAATACATATATAATGAATATATATGATATTTATATCACATTAAAAAAATTATATGATTTAACCATGATAAAATTAAAAGGAAAGAAAATACCAAACCGAAATATACATGAAAAAAGAAGTAATTATTACCTAAAACATGATTTTAACAAGAAATTGTTAATAAACGGTTAATAAAATGTCATAAGTAAATAACACATGTTATGAGATATATATTAGTATGGTTATAAAAAATATTTATAAACAATATATATTTATTTTATTGGATTTTTTAACATGTAAAAATAAATTCAATACTTGAGGTAAGGGTATTTTTATCTCACTTTTATTTCCTAGGGATACCTGAAATATTCACCACTTGTTTCTTCAATGAGTTGCATATTATTCTCGTGAATTAATTTTATGATTATTATTATGAAAATTATTTGGATTTACATATCCATTTAATTTTATTTCTTTCATGGGTATTACAATTAATATATTTCCATAGTGGAAAATTATTTATATTATAATATCATTATTTATTAGGATTGCTTATTATTATGCTTCTGATGTTGAAATGTTATTATATATCTCTCAATAAACTCCTAGATTTTCTTATTATTTGGTTATTTCATTAAAATATATTTTTTAACACAAACTTCCCCTCTTTATATAGTTAAGGGTCCAAAATAATTTTTTTAAGTAAAACCGACATTATTTCTCCTCCGGTAAAAAAATCATTTCCCTTCCTTCTCTATGTTTTCAATAAATGATTTGAAGAAATTTTTTTATATTATAAAAAAAATTTAAAGTAATTTTTAACAATGTTTAACAATTTAAAAAATTTTAAAAGTAATATTTTTTTTTCTAAAGAAGGATCTTTTGACTTATGTCCGAACCTATAAAAGGATTATTAATTTTAACATGTATAAAATGAATGATATTTTCCACCATTATAATCACTCAATGATTTATAGCTTACTTTGTGAGTTTTGAATATTATTTTAAAATAAAATGTTACATTTACTTTTAAGAAAATATTTATATTTTAAATATGTTTTTTCAAATTGTAATTGTTATTTTTCTCAAGAAATGTTCCATGTGAATTTTGAAAATCATTTTCTATCAAAGAAGACTGTTTCGTAGTTCCTTGAAACATGTGTTCTAGTTTTAAAAATCATTGTTTCCAGGTGGTTTCCATTGGATTTATTCATGGAACCGAAAACTTCCAATAGTTCATTATCCAAATAGGACCTGCTTTCTAAAGGTAGGTGTTCGTTATGTATTGAAATTTACAATACTTAAGAACGTGAATTGGTCGAGAGGATGGGAGGTCAGACTCATAATACCCTTTTGGGGGGAATTATTGTCTACATGAGGACTCCCTTTGTAAAATTAAAATATTTTTGTCAATCCTTATTAATTCACCAAGTATATCCTATGTATCCCATTGAATTTATAATAACTTATTAAAATATATCAAATTTTAGAATCATCAGTATGCATTCAAGGGTCTTCATTAATGGAAATATCCATATGTATTCGAGTTTTTCCAACAATGGTATCCTCTAATATATTGCTTAGAGATTTTTTTAATCATCATTGTGATGATGCTGGTTTTTTAATCCACTTAGTGGGGCACTCTAGAATTTTATTTTCAACCAGGGAGATGAAGGTTTAGTTTGATTTTAGGGCCATTCCCATAAGACAGGCTACCTACGTATCCTTGGGAAAGGAATCAGAACCCTTGTAGTTCGGTTCCACTGAATGGGACATGTCATACCATTTAAGTTCATGTGATAATGACCTCTAAGTAGAAGGTTCTTATTGGAACATAGTTAGGGACTTATGCTGAAGCATCCCAAGGAATTTGGAAACGATATGGATTTCCAAGTAGAATCAGGCCCTATTGGTAATATGGACCAAGGAGAATAGGGTTGATTTGAAGTGTTGGGTTTGATCCTTAAGGAGGTTTCTTACATATCCCATATGGATGGGAATCAAAGCCCACGTAGTTTGATAAATCTCATAGGGGAGTACTGTCCTCTGAGAGAGATGATCTTGGTCTTAATTCTAAAAAAATGAAACCTTGATGATTTGAGGATTTTGGGGATTATTTCTCAAGTAGGATTCCCAAATTGGGGTATTTAGGTTTGCATTCCTGAAGAGGATATCTAGTGAGCTTAGTCCCTAAAAGAGCATCTAATGTATCTTGGTTTGAATAGGAATCAGAGTTCTCGCAATTCATTTGGGGTGAGTGTTTGTACACATATTGTAATCATCATGTGTCTCTAAGAACACATGAGTCATGCTTGAAGTGAGAAACAAGATGATGTGAAGGATTCAACAATAACACTTCACACTTTTCCTCCTCCATTGAAGGAAGAGGACGCGTCGACCGTGGAAGAGGGAGAGGCGATGAGATTTCCTTCTGTTCTCTTCACATTGTTCAAGGGTCCAATAGGAGGAAGAATGAGTAAAGGTGAGGGGCTTATACCAGGATGGTTTCCCTACAACTAATCTTTGTATGGGAGGGATACTTCTCTTATGCTTGCGTGGAAAAGAAACTGTGAAGTTTGCCATCCCTTACTAGATAACTAAGGTTCCAGGTCACCTCTTTGAGAGGGGTGAGGTCAGGACCCAATGTAAAGACTCGTAAATTTCAGGGAAAATTTTTTTCTTAATATTCTTTGGGATTTTAAGAGTACGCAGTTTCTGACGGCACCTGATTCTGAGGCCCAGTGTGCCCGGAATGAATTTCCGAATTTTATCTCGGATATGTTCAGTGAATGAATGAGTGGGTTTTTCTATCTTTTGAACCATTGCTCGGATTTGAAATCTGAGGGCACTGATGAACTCGCAATGCCGGTAATTTCTTAGGTAGACCTTTACCGTACATGCGTTGGCACGGGAAGAGAAGTTAAAAAAATTTGTGGATTAAATAAGAGGTGAATAAAATTGTGGAACAATTTTATTTTATATCTAATGTGGTTATATCCTACATGGGGGAGTTGGGGTGGGACCCACAAGATCCAAACAACCCATGTGAGGATAATTGTGAGGTGGGGCCCACACGAGCCCCAACCTCTCCTTTTCCATAACTATCATAAACTCCCTCCATTATTACATGTCAACCCATCATTTTTTTGAGGAACCTTCCCTCCCTCTCTTTAATTAAATTCCAATGTGTTTAATTAATGAGGATCCTTTCTCCCCATTTTAATGTTCCACCATAGTGGATTAATTGGGTGGGGCCCAATGTCATAAATCCCTCATTTATGACTTGCATGACAATGACCAACCCACCACTCCTATTTAAAGGAGGCTAGGGGGAGGAGTTCTGGATGGCTTCTTCAGGAGGCGAAAGGATTACAGCGAAGCATGGCACCTAGCACTTGGAGAGTTTTCCTCTTCCTCAAACGAAGAATGAAGAACGTCGATGCCACCCTCGGCTTCATCCTTCCCTACGTTGACAGAATGATGCTCGTCTACCACGACGCCGTCTACCGCGACGTCGTCTACCACGACACCGTCTACCGCGACGCCGACGAATGCCTTCTTCGAGGTAGGGGTTTTTCATCATTCAAGAATTATCAATTGACGCTCTTCCTTATTTCTTGGATGCATGTTATCGGACTAACGGGAGGGGGTCAGACCTCACAAACACGACCGACCCTCCTCCCCTTTGTTTTTGTGTCTTGTTGTGGATTGGAATGGTGGCAACACGATGTCGTCGCACCGTGCGGGAATGATGGAACTACGGCCGGAGCGGGCCGTAGTGAAGAAGTGTGGCACCGTCGTGCCGCGCCGAAGCTGGAGAACCTGCGGCCAAGGTCAGGCTGCGGCGGAGGGGCGTGGAGCCATCGCGCCGCGCCGGACAGAAAAGGGTCACGGTCTCAGCGGCGGCTGTGCAGGGGAGGGCGGCCGGAATAGCCGGCCGCTGGTGCTTTAGAATGGCGGGACCGCGGGGTCTCGCGGCAGCGGCACCGGCTGGCCAACTAGGTCAGCCGTTCGAAGGAGGTCGTGGGTCGTAACCCCCGGCGGCAGATAGGCGGTCCCCCTCCACATGGGGGGCTGCCATTTAGAGACATGGGGGGCAGTGTCCCCCATTTTATGGTCGGCCGAAATGGCCGATCTGCTGGCCACGTGGGCCGCGCCCGCGCCAGGTCAACCGGCCACGCGGAGCAAGACCGGCCGCACCGAGCCGGACCGCTCGCGCCGGGGTGGGCCGCCCGCGCTAAGCCAGACCCCCACGCCAGGCCGGGCCGTGCTGACATGGCCGGGCCGGGCTGCGCCCTAGGGGACCGGACCTGGGTCGGGTCGACCCAGGTGGGTCTTGGGCCGGGTCGGTCTGGGCCCAAAACCCCCTAAAATCGGACTGCTCCATTCAAAGGCCTATAACATGGGCTACAGACCTCCGATTGACGGACCGTCAGTTTCAATGTGATCCTTGTATCGAGACAATAGTTTCGGTATATTACACTCAAGGTTTCGGATAACCTTGGGTATATCCGAGTTGGTTCTAACATAAAACCAATTGGGCCTTCGGAGCGGAAACGCTTATAACTTGAGCTCCTGACATCCGATTAATGTGTAATAGAATTTTTTGGATTCCTCTTAGTGAGACAGTTCTTTTGGATTATACCGCTCGAGGTTTGGATGCAGTTGGAGTACGGTCGGGTTGGTTTTGACTTAAAAACCAACCGGGCCACTGGGACAAAAAAGCCAATGACTCTAAGACCGGGCGTCTGATTAAGGCGTCGTCTGTCGCGTTGAATTCCTATTGACGAGACGGAACTTTGGGATACATTAACTCTGAACTATGTGTCATTTGATGTATCAACCCCCCTTGGATCGTGGAGCAGACCCTCCTAGAATCGAGCATGCTTTGTGCGGGAACCCTAGAGCTGGCTGCGACTGCAACGACTTCCGTACTGGGATCCTCCGTGGGTTCGACGGTGAAGACTTTTGTACTGGAATCCTCCGTGGGTTCGCCGACGATGACAACCATACTGGAATCCTCCGTGGGTTCGGCGGTGACGACTACTTTACTTGTATCCTACGTGGGTTCGACAGTATTGACCTCTGTTGTAGTATCCTACGTGGGTCCGACAGAGTAGCTGGACTAGTATCCTACGTGGGTCTGGTAGCTTAGGTGGTCTAGTATCCTACGTGGGTCCCATCTAGATGAATCAGTAACTACATCTGATCATCTATTTTTCTTTACAAATGATGTATAACTGTGTGAGCCGAGTCTTGATTTTCAATCTTTATCATTGATGTGATTGACTTACTTTCCTGTGTGGACTGGGTTGTACTTTCCTGTGTGGACTGGGTTGTACTTTCCTGTGTGGACTGGGTTGTACATTCCTATGTGGACTGGGTTGTACTTTCTGTGTGGACTGGGTTGTACTTTCCTATGTGGATTGGGTTGTACATTCCTATGTTGATTGGGTTGTGCTTTCCTGTGTGGGATGGGTTGCACTCGGGCTCGTGAGTTGGCGCAGAACTGGAATTGATGACTTAGGTATATGTATGGGCATATACCTAAGTGGAGACGGTTGATACTTCGTGTTTTTTATCTTTCCTATGGTGTATCCTTTTTGGATTTCGGGAGACCTTCGGGGGTCTCGGGGTCTCTACTGAGTATCGTATACTCACCCCTACACGGGTTATGCCCACACTACGTTATGTTGGTTGTAGACGACAGATAGCGCTAATCGTAGTTGAGGCTTGTGGAGCGGGATGGTACCTGGAGGTGGACCACTTGGCGGGACGTACTCAGAGCGTATGGCTGGACCCGAGGAGCTGACGAGACTATCTGTACCCACCCTTCATGTGGTAGTTCCGGAGGACGACTCGGTTGTTGCTTCTTACCTTTCAGCTGTTGTACTTACTTTTTCTCAGTTTTACTGTACTTTCAGTTAGGTTTCTATACTGGACCATTTACTTTCTAGAACATACTTTTTTACTCAGTTTACATAGTGTTTACTTCACCTTGCATACTCTGTGGTGTTTATTTTCTTACATAATGGCAATGAATTCCCTTATATCGGGATTTACAACTTTGGTGCTAGTCTCCAGCCCATGGCCTATGGAAGGCGGGCTTGGGGTAGTCACGGCACGGGTCCCGAGGACGGGTCGTGACAAATTGGAATCAGAGGAGTTCAGTTCTACCACAGAACTCAGGACTCTAAACTTTCTTCTATGTAAATAAATAATGTTAAGGTTATTGAGTGTGGTTATCAGTCTAGGGAGTCCAGTGTTGGTGCGGCAGCCGACGTATCCATACACCAGGACCATGACTTCTGATTTCCGACTCAGTGCATGAAAACATTGATTGCATGAGTGTTTCAAAGGTTTTCTTTGTGATTACTTTGTTTCAGCTCACCAGGTATACTGTATTGACTGTGGCGCACCTGTCTCTTTTCAGGATGGCCCCACGATGGCAGCCAGCTAGGGTTTTGAGCTTTTTACCAGACGACAGCCCATCGAGCGACGAGGCCTCGGTGCAGGACCCTATTATAGCGGAGGCACCAGCGGTACCTCTACCCGATGAGCCACCGATACCACTATCCCTAGACGTTGAGAGTGCACGTCTCCTTAGTGCACTACACGAGTTTCAGCATCAGAGACCGCCTAGGTTCCATGGGGAGACAGACCCTCAGGTAGCCAAGGATTGGCTTGAGGCGGTTGTACAAGTTTCCAGATTAGTAGGGACACCAGCTGACCTCATGGTGATCCTTGTGGCGAGTCTCCTACATGCGGCAGTATGTAGATGGTGGAGCCTGATGCTCTAGGTGCACGACGAGGCATATCTCCTTTGGAAGGACTTCGAGAGCCTCTTCCGCTCAGAGTTCGTTCCAGCCACCCTCTGTGCGGTGTGCATTCAGGAGTTACTACAACTGCGGTATGGCAGCATGACGGTAGTCCAGTACTCGGTGAGGTTTACCGACCTCTCACGTTACTCCACGGACATGGTATGGAACCCATTTTTTTGGGCCCGAACCTTCGATCAGGGACTGAGGCATATGATCAGGGCTTTGATTATCTCCCTCAACATCCCGACGCAGGCAGAGGTGCTGGAGAGAGCCCTTCTAGTAGAAAGTTTTCTCGTTGAACAGTCACCAGCAGCGAGACCCTCCGCAGGACGACCCGCAGTAGAGTCTTCTGCAGCCGGTAGTAGACAGATGACCCAGAGGACCAAGCAGGATAGACCATTAGATGAGCAATTTTAGGAAATAGGTTCAGTTGTGCGAGGCACTCGGAACAGAGCCAGCTATATGAGGAGTAGGCAGTGTTATGCATGCGGTGGGCAGGGTCACATGGCTCGCAACTACCAGACCCGCCCTGCAGATGAGCGTTAGGCAGTAGAGGAACCTCCCAGGAAGAGGTTCGACCATGGTGGTCTATAAGGGACATGCGGATGAGGCAGAGGAGTTGTCCATGAAGCGGGTGGTGGACGACGCTTTGAGGCCCTACCACCACCACCACCAGGAATACCACCCTGACCGCAGGGAATAGGAGGACAGGGGAGATCTCAGCTTCAGGCAGCTAAGCCCTACGACCCTGGAGCTCTGGGAGCAGATGGACAAGAGTGGGACTAGATCCATACATGGATAATTTTGTTCATGTTTCTTCTAGCCTTGTTGATGTTTTGTTTGTGGATGCTTTGTGTCTTTGTACCTTGAGCTGCAGTAATAAAAGACACTTGTTCTTGTGACTTTCTTTTCCGTCTCTTTCTTTTTATGCAGTTGATACTGAGAGGTTCCAGTTAAAATCATTGTCTTGACCCTCACTTTTGAGATTCCTACTGGAGGAGACCTAGTTACCACACACTACTACTGACAGTGTGACTCGACCCTTGGAGGTTAGCGTAACGGTTGGATCTCTTGGTAGTAGCATTGAGGCCTTACGACGTTGTCCATGGCATGAAATAGTACCATTCATGTTAGGATTGACTGTATTAGGAAAACGACGTGGTCTATCTAGGGGATGAGATCAGATTTCTCTTTTCGGCAGAGGAGGAATCTCAGCAGCTCTTATAGATCATAGACGAAGGAGGGTGGGGTTAAGTTCTTACATATGGCTAGTCTTACCCACTGTTCGTCGAGCGAACGGTTTACGGTTCTCACCAACTCAATAGTATCAGGTATATCTTTTCTCAGATGGACATGAACCTGAGATAGCTTCTATGGCTTGAGTTCTTCCAGGACTATGACATTGAGACAGGTTATACTCTGGGGAAGGGGAACGTTGTAGAGGATGCTCTTGGTTGGATATCGGGCATTCAGCTGTTCGGAGTGGCGAGACAACTGATGGTCGGGTTTTTAGATATCCTTTATGGATAGTGTTGGAGTGAGTATGTGTAGATCTAGATATGGTTCTGGCTACGTCGTGGAAGGTGCAGATCATCCTGGAACAGATGAGGACTACACAGAGCAGACAGAAGTCCTGTGCTGTTAGGAGGCGGAGACCACTGGAGTTCGAGGATGGCGACCACATTTTCTTATGGGTCTCACCTCAACGCGGATTACGGAGATTTATCCACGGCGTCAAGTAATCTCTGCGCTTCATAGGACCATTCTAGGTTCTCAGTAGGATAGGGGAGGTGGCTTATCACCTGGCTCTACCACCTCTGTTGCAGCAAGTGCACGATGTATTCCACGTATCTCAGCTGAGGAGATACGTTCACGACCCGATGCATATCATCGACCATGGGGAGCTAGACATCGATGACGAGGAGACTTTTGCAGAGGTCCCGGTAGAGATCGAGGATCGACAATATCGGGTCCTACGTGGACGGTCGATACCTCTAGTGTGCATCAAGTGGCAGCACGGGAACCTCCAGGAGAGCACTTGGGAGCGGGAGGCTCAGATGCGTCCTCAGTACCCTCATTTGTTCCCCTAGATTGTGATGTATCTTTACCGGGATGTAAATCCCTGAGGTGGGAGTAATGTAAAGACCCATAAATTTCAAGGAAATTTTTTCCTTAATTTTCTTTGGGATTTTACGAGTATGCAGTTTCTGACGGCACCAGATTCCGAGGCCTAGTGTTCCCGGAATCAATTTCTAAAGTTTATCTCGAGTACTTTCAGTGAACGAACGAGCGGGTTTTTCTATCTTTTGAACCTGTGCTCGGATTTGAAATCTGAGGTCACCGATGAACTCGCAACGCCGGTAATTGCTTGACTGGACCTTTACCATAGATGTGTTGCCATGGGAAGAGAAGTTTAAAGAATTTGTGGACTAAATAAGAGGTGAATAAAATTGTGGAATAATTTTATTTTATATCTTATGTGGTTATATCCTATATAGGGGAGTTGGGGTGGGACCCACAAGCTCCTAACTACCCATGTGAGGATAATTGTGAGGTGGGGCCCACATGAGCACCAACCTCTCCTTTTCCATAACTCTAATAAACTCCCTCCATTATTACATGTCAACCCCTCAAGTTTATGAGGAAGCTTCCCTCCCTCTCTTTAATTAAATTCAAACGTGTTTAATTAATGAGGATCCTTCCTCCCCATTTTAATGTTCCACCGCAGCGGATTAATTGGGTGGGGCCCTATGTCATAAATCCTCCATTTATGACTTGTGTCCCAACGACCAACCCACCACTCCTATATAAAGGAGGCTAGGGGGAGGAGTTCTGGATGGCTTCTTCAAGCGGCGGAACGCTAGCAGCGAAGCACGGCGCCCAACACTTGGAGATTTTTCCTCTTCCTCCAACGAAGAACGTCGACGCCACCCTCAGCTTCATCCTTCCCGACGTTGACGGAAAGACGCTCGTCTACCGTGACGCCGTCTAACGTGATGCTGTCTACCATGACGCCGATGAACCCCTTCTTCGAGGTAGGGGTTTTTCATCGTTCATGAATTATCAATTGAAGATCTTCCTTATTTCATGGACGCATGTTATCGGATTAACAGGAGGGGGTCAGACCGCACAAACACGGCCGACCCTCCTCCCCTTTGTTGTTTTGTCTTGTTGCGGAATGGAACGGAGGCAACGCAGTGCCGTCACACCGCGGGAAAATGAGGCAACAGTGGCTAGAGTGGGCCGTGGCGAAGAAGCGCGGCGTCGTCGTGCCACGCTGAGGCTGAAAAACCCGCGGCCAAGGTCGGGCCACGGTGGAGGGGCGCGGCCCTGTCGCGCTGCGCCGGAGCTTCAAGAAGGGCCGCGGTCGGGGCGGGCCGCGGCAGAGGGGCGCGGCACCATCGCGCCGTCCTGGACTGACAAGGGCCACGGCCTAAGCCGCAGTTGTGTAGGGGAGGGCGGCCAGAATCACTGGCCGCCAGTGCTTCGGAAGGGCGGGACCATGAGGTCCCGCGGCGGCGGCACCGACCGGCCAACCAGGATGGCCGTTAGAAAAAGGCCGGGTGTCGTAACCCCCTGTGGCAGACAGGCGGGCCCCCTCCACATGGGGGGCTGCCATTTCTAGATAAGGGGGGCAGTGCTCCCCATTTTCCACTCGGTCGAAATGGTCGGGCTGCTGGCCACGGGGGCCGCGCCCGTGCCAGGCCAACCGGCCGCGCCGGGCCGCCCGCTCTGGGCCGGACAAACGCGGCGGGCCGGGCCACACCCTATTGGGCCGGACCCAGACCCAGGTCGGGTCTCCCCAGTTCGGGCCGACCCAGGGGGGGCTTGGGCCGGATCGGTCCAGGCCCAAAACCCCCTAAAATCAGATAGCTCTATTCAAAGGCCCATAACTTGGGCAACTGACCTCTGATTGACACACCGTCAGTTGCGATGAGATCCTTGGATCAAGACGGTCGTTTCAATATATGAAACACATGGTTTCATAGAACTTTGGGTATGGCAGGGTTGGTTCAAACACGAAACCAACCGGACCTTCAGAGTGGAAATGCTTATAACTTGAGCTCCGGACGTTCGATTGATGTGACGTCGACTTTGTTGGATTCTTCTTAGTGAGACGGTTCTTTGGTATTACTCCACTTGAGGTTTGGACGCAGTTGGAGTATGCTCGTGTTGGTTTTGACTTAAAAACCAACCGGGCCCCCGGGACAAAAAAAAGCCAATAACTCTCAAACCAGGCATCCGATTGACGCGTCATCTGTCGCGTTGAGTTCCTATTGAAGAGACAGAACTTTGGGATACATCTACTCCGGACTACATGTCGGTTGATGTATCAAATCCCATAGGCTCATGGAGCGGACCCTCCCGGAATCGAGCATGTTGTGTGCATGAACCCTAGAGCTGGCTGCGACTGCAATGACTTCCGTACTAGAATCCTCCGTGGGTTCGACGGTGAAGACTTTTGTAATAGAATCCTCCATGGGTTCTACGAAGACGACAACCATACTGGAATCCTACGTGGGTTCGGCGGTGACGACTACTGTACTTGTATCCTACGTGGGTCCAACAGTATTGACCTCTGTTGTAGTATCCTACGTGGGTCTGACAGAGTAGCTGGACTAGTATCCTACGTGGGTCTGACAGCTTAGCTGGTCTAGTATCCAATGTGGGCCCCAGCTAGATGAATCAGTAACTACATCTGATCATCTCTTTTTCTTTAAAAATGATGTATACCTGTTTGAGGTGAGTCTTGATATTTAATCTTTATCATTGATGTGATTGACTTAATTTTCTGTGTGGACTGGGTTGTACTTTCCTATGTGGACTGGGTTGTACTTTCTGTGTGGACTGGGTTGTACAATCCTGTGTGGATTGGGTTGTACTTTCATGCATGTATTTGGTTCTGCTTTCCTATGTGTACTGGGTTTCACTTGGGCTCGTGAGTTGGAGAAGAACTGGAATTGATGACTTAGGTATATGTATGGGCATATACCTCAAGTAATGTCAACAACCCCCCCCCCCACCACCACCCTAATTATTGGATCTGAAACATGGAAAGAGGTTCGAGTCCTGAGGTAAATGTTAGGGAAAAATATTATGTATGGATTAATGAACAGTACAGGTTTTCCACGCAAGTGATTCGCGAAGGTACGGCGTGAAGAGATGGCACGCAGTCCTGGCGCGTAGGTCTTCAGTTGCCTATAAATTGGTCTTAGCCTTCCCAATTTTTTCTTCACATGTTCTTTCTCTGAAATTTTGTTGCTCTCGTTGCATAGCTCATTCGCCCAGCATCATCTCGTTGTGCTCTCGTGTATTTCCTTTGAAATTTGTTCATGGTAAAATTATTTAAGCGATGGAGTTATACCAAATGACTTCATCAAAGGGGTTGCACTAGAATCCTTGTCAAAGCACCTATGTGACTAACCTCGTCGAAGGACCTTGTCCAATGACCTACGCAAACAGTGTCTTTTTCCAAATTTTTCACTTTGTTCTTTTAAAATTCCAACCTAATAGTGAATGTTTCGTAAATTCTTTTATAAGAGAGATAGAGACTAATTTAGTGACCCATACTGAAGAAGCTAAGGATTTTCAAAATGAAATGATGAAGATCATCAAACCATACTATTATGACATTGTTGAGAGTACCCTTCCTGGGCTATGGAAGGGTTTAATTCTGTACCAGCGTGACTATCCACAAAGTCCTTACTTACCCATGTATGGTCATGGACTATGTCAAGATGACTATATTTGATCTATTAAGAAGTACATTCCAAATAATTGGTTTCTTCAATACACCAACTATAATTGAATGAATATTAGTGCAAGGGGGTCCCTGTACAAGAAGGAATGGTTTCTATTAGTTGAATCCTTCATCACAGTGGTTTCACTCTAGATATGAAGGATCATGTTGTAGATGCATGAACACATTGTTATGACTCCACTTTTTGGTCTTCTCAAACAGATCAATCTAATGGTTGAAAATAATATTGGGACAATCATTTTGGAGGGGGTGTAAATATCGAGTGGATGTGGGCATTCTGGGTACTTTGGACTTCTGCAGAATTCATAAAACAGTTATCAGATGTTCATATCTACCAAGTTGTCTGGATGGGGAAAACATATGTTTATAAAAATGATTTCATTCCTGAATTACTGAGCCGATGGAGTCCACAAACGAATTCATTTCATTTGACACATGGTGAATTTGGTAATAATCTATGGGATATTTACCAAATAGCTAGAATTCCCATTCTTGGGGAAATGTATGATGAATTCATAATGCCTTCTACAATATGTGGTGATGTTACTAGAACACCGCCACTGGCCCATGAATTATTTCAGATATCGAAGAATTTACCCAAGTACAAGAAAGATATCCATGCTAGAGTGTTGGTGGAATCCTTTTTAGAACCAACAACAGAGAAAGGTCCAACCTGTGGACATCCTACTATTTCTCCTTCTGCAGATAACTGATGTAGTTCAGGAATATATTGTCCTACACTGTAGATAGGTGATTATAATCATTGGGGCTATAAATTCATACCTGATATAGATCTAGAAGTATGATTACCTGCCTTTCTTGCTATGTGGCTAAGTGTTTATTTTCTTCCAGTCTTTCAATCCGGAGGTTGTGTAAGATCAGGGACTTTTGTCATTGTAGATAAACTGATAGAAAAGAATTATATTGGGTTAGTAACCCCTATATTGGAAATTCATTACCATCTCCTACTGCATTTATACAATGGGAATGCTCCATTTAGAATTGTGGGGCCATTCCAGGTGTTGTGGGGATGGATTGCAGCATAGTTTTCTTCATACTCTATGTTGAATTCAGATAGAGTTTCTGATGGTCGATTCACCCCATTTTTACAGAAATTTTCTGGTATTCATCATCTGAACATGAGACCTGACATGGTGCTAATGGAATTAAATGTCTCAAGAGAATTCAGTTTCTTTCCTTTTGGTAACCCATCAGTTGGAACATTTACTGATGATGGTAAAGAAAAGAGTTATGAGCTGATATCTTATATGATGGACTTCAAGGATGGTGTATTATCAACCAGGATTGATATTGAAATTATCTATGAGGATTACATCCCTTATAGGTTTTCTATTTATTAAATATGTCTTCAACAATCAAACACTTTTCCACCCATATATGTCATACATGAGAAGAACCCAATTGTAGCGCGAAAATTATGGATTCTAAAAGCTTTAGAGGTATCCAAATTGTCGATTTCGTTACCTCCACCAGATGCATCGATTTGGTTGGAAGCTAGGTATGCCAAAGCTTGGGCTTCCTCATATCCTCAGGGGGATTTGAGAAAAGGAATATATCGAGTGTCAGCTAAAACGACTGTTACACGTAGAAATCATGGTAATAAATCCAAGGCCAAAGTTGATACATAAGTTTTAGAGGTTTCAGAGCCCTCAAAACATCTTCACATGAGGTATACCAGGAATACCAGGGCTAGAGGAGAAATACCTCCAATGCCAAGGCGGTCCAGTAACTACCATCTAATAAAGATTCCTATTCCATCTATTGAACTTTTTGAAGAACGGAGGCTGAAAGAAATTCACCAATCAGAAGGTGTTGAATCTCCTCTACAGTCAACCATACCAAGATTGAATTATGTGTTACCATCATCCATTCATCATTGGTAGGGTGTAACCCATGATCTTAGGGACACATTGGAATTTCTCCAATATGGAATTAGAATACCAGATATTAGTGATATCAAGGCACCTTTTGATTTCAATCCGGATAATAACTTTGATGAAGTACAAAAGTATATTACAGAGTTGGAGGCTATTATATATTCAACTAGTGAAAAAATCCCATCCTCTAAACGAGTATCTCATATGATGGACTTAGGTGTAAATGAATGGGTAATTATCAACATTGAGGAGGAGTGGGATATTTATGTTAATACTGAGAATGTATTTCCATTTTTCTTTATTCTCGACACTTCTTTATCATTTATCATCATTAATATTGATGAAAATGTATTTATGCAGCTTGAATTTAGAAGAAGGAATCTTCGGACCAATTCTCGAATCACCTAAGTATGGTCCTATAGGTTCTCCTATTGACGCAACAAATAATCCTCCTAGGATTCCAGAAATTTATCCAGGAGAAAGAATCATGACTTGGGTAATGGAAACAGATAATACTCAACCATTACCTCATGTTTCCCTTTCTAAAAGGAGTGTTTCAATATCTCCCCAAGCTTTTGAACAGAAACGCAAAAGTGAAATGAGATTACTCTGAAGTGCTCTCCGAAAGATTAAGTATTTATACTGTCCTTAGATAATATAACTTTATTAATACTCTATGGTAACCACGTATTATCCTATTATAGGATCTATGTCTCTCTCCTCTATTATGGGATTAAGATCTGATTCCTCAAGACCAGAAAAAGAAACTCCAGGGGAAATCCAGGTTCATGCTGAAAAATATGCAATTTTAGTAGATACATCATCAAAAGATTCAGCTATACTTGCTCCTAGCTTTTCTGAGATAGATTAAAACCATGGTAAGACAAAATACAGTCCCCAGTTTCTTTTTTCAAAGGATCTTGAAAATAATCAATATCGATATTCCTATTGCTTCAGAAAAAAAGACTGATGATCCAAGGCAATCTAAGACAAATACTGATGTTGGCCCAAAAATGGAAAGACCTAATTTTTCCATACTAATTAAAGATACAATGAAACAAAATGTTAGTGGATCTAATTTGATCATAAACCAACATTTTTTGGATACCTTAAATGGTGATGATGTTGTAACATTTCAGGCTGTATATAGTGAAATGATGGACACCCTTAATCCAAATATTGATATTCCAGGTTCCGTCAAGGAGTTTGGAAATTTTCGTGAGGAATTTCAAGGGCTTAAGCCCCTATTAACTTATTTTCAATGCATAATTTTTTCATAAACTTGATTATTTACATAAAATTTCACCTTATGCAGCTTTATCTGTAGAAAATGTCGCAAAGACACTTCCGGAACGGGGTATTCCACTTTTTCCTTCTGCTGGAGCTGAGGAAATACCTATAGAGGATCCATCATCAAGAGGTGTTCCATATCCTTCAAATGACATAACTGAGAAAATTCAAGGAAATGCCCCTTCTCAAGAAACATCTGCTCAATACACTAGAGCTAAGAATACAGGGAATGAATCAAATCAAGTAGATGACTTATTATTGGATAAATATAATCAGATTTCTGAATCATATTTTATTTCTCAATTTTAAACTAATAATGATCTTGATTTATCATTTATGGTTATAAACTCTTAGATCATAAAGTTAAGCTTCTACTATCCCAAGAGAAGTAGAACAAGGCAGCTCTTTAATGACCTGTTTCCAGAGAGCATTTTACCCCATGGTAGTGAATCAGATTCAGACTTGGAGATGAAATATGCTCATGGAATGTAACATAAGAAGATATGATGGCATATCTGGAGCATAATTGTTGAAAAGCCTTTGATGAATTGTTGTCTTTTTTTCAAAACTCCCGGAATTATTTTGCGTATTGGGATTTGGTGGATTTAATTATCATCCAGTCTATGATTCCATAAAAGATACAATTCACCGATGGGAGAAGGATCATAAGCTGCGATAATATTTTGAAGAGGCTAAACGAATAACATATATTCTGGGCTTTAGATGTACAATAGTTTAGGTGGAGGCAGGTAATAATAATAAATCACTTGAAATCAGTCAACAAATCATAGAAACCATGAAGGAGTTGTTATATCTTCAACAGAAACTGGATATTGTTCATGAAAAACTTGATCAGTTGAATCAAACATTAGAAGAAACCCAATTAGAGGGGATAACTGACATTTTAACTACTAATGAAGCACTTTGTTAGGCAGAGGAAATTGGATTTTCTTGGCAATCTCAACTTCAACAATCAACGGATAGGGCTTATGAAGTGGTCCAACAAATGAAAAGTGATGTTGAGAGTTTATTCTAAAACATGACTGAGAGGATCCATTTTTTGGATGGCCCTCTATTTTCATATGAATGAAAGAAATTTTATTTTCAATCATATTTGTCTTCATTCCTGTTTTTTATTCATGATTACACTATGAAAGGTATATGATGATAATGATTTATTTATATTAAACCACCATTATTATAATAACAAGAACGAAGTGCCCGAAATTTTCTTATTTAGCCGAGGGACCTAATGAGAATAATTTGATTATTTCTAAGGTTACATGGATAACCCCAAAAATTTCGTATATTTTAAGTTTTTTTATTGCTCAATATTACCTAAATCATACAAAAATGTATGTTTAGCGAGCTGGGACTCGACTTTTGTTTAGAGTTGCCTTCACATGTTCTAAAAACAATGAGCACCAAGTCTTTTCTTAATGACAGTTTAGAGTCATGCATGTTGGACTATAAAGGGATAATATTTAGGGTCGAAATATCTTTTACCGTAAAATTTTAATTAGATCCCAAACAAAAATTGCGGCCATAAATTTCTTTAATATTCTTTAAATATTTCCAGGGGATATTGAGCAATAAATTTTATGGTCACAAAATTTAAAACATGTATCAACATAAGTGGTGTCTTTTCAAGGAACGAGGTTACCAAAATAGGGGTTGTATCATGCAGGGCCAACTAGGGCATATGTTGTATAGGAAAGCAGTGGCATCTCATGACTGACATGCTTGTCATATAGGAAACTTATGCTAGGTCGTCTAAGGGAATGTGATGCATAGTCAAGAAAAATAATTCCTTATAAATTTAACTTTTTTTTGTTGATAGGTAGGGAAAAATAAGATTTGGGTGACTCACGACCATAGTGGGTGGTTTTTCCAAGGAAATGAATTTTAAGAATCAAGCAGCGACTGTATACCGACATATGTCATGAATATGAAAACCATAATTATACAAATTTGGTGTATGAATTCTGTGCAGTAATAAGTCATGTAGTGAGGACATAAGTACTATGCAGTTTTAAGTCATACAGTGAGGACATAAGTACTATGCAGTTTTATGTCAGGTAGTGAAGACATTGGGTGGATTTAATTTAAGGTATTTAGCTCTGACCAAAGGTATGAGAAAACTCTCCCAATTTCTTGATAATTTGGTTAGAAACATACTATTATATTCATGTAAGGAAGGTAAAATTGTAAACTGTGATTTGGGAATTTTTGGAATCGGGGAAGGATATCAGAAAATGGCTAAAACCATTAAAGGAAGTATTTTCCAAGAAAGAAGTTACAACTACATGACAAACCCATTGTGGGGGCTGAATTATGCAGAGCCATCTAGGGAATGTGATGCATAGAAAAATAGTGTCATCTTTTGACTGACATGCCTGTTATGTAGGAAACTTATGCAAGGCCACCTAAGGGAATGTTCTTCATAGTCATGAAAAAGGGCTCTCAAAAAATTTACATTCTATTGCTAAAATTAGAAGAAAGTTTTTGGTGATTCAGATTTTTAGAAGCATAGAGTTTGGTTTATGGAGAAATGTACCTGAATAATGAAATTGTATTTTTAACCAAAATGTACAATGAATCAGAAGAATAGTACTTTTATGATGGTCTGACCCAAATGTAAGAGATATGGTGTCTGTAGTTTTATGTCATACAACTAGGACCAGAAATGGAAATAATATATAACATGTAGCCAAGTAATTTCAAGGTTATTTGATAGTGCATTGAACACATGGATAGGGAAATGTGTAAACCATAGCCTTGAAGATTTTTATATTGTGAGATAGATAATGGGAAAAGTATACATAAATGACTGTTTTAAAATACAGATTCTTGTATATTTTTATTAAAGACTAAAGGGGAAAAAGATACTTTAACCATGAACGAAGTTACAATTATTTGAAATACCTGTTTTGGGGGATGTATTACAGAGATCCAACAAGGGAATATGCTGCATATCCAAATAGTGGCATATTTTGGCTGACAAGCATGTAATGTAGGAAACTTATGCAAGGCTGGCTAAAGGCGTGTACTGCATAGTCAGACAAAAGAGCTCTCAGATATTAGAAACCCTGTCTCCAGAAACCGTAAGAACGATTATGAAAATATGAAAATATTCAAGATTAAGAGTGTCAAATATGGAAGGAGGTTATTCCCAATGCATATGAGAAATATTTGAACCAATATTGTCCATGAGTTTTATGTCCTTTACATAGATCTGGATCATATTTAAAATAGAGACTTCTTATGTTTCCTCTGAATGAATATAGCGATGTGCAGGTTTATGTCATGCAGTGATCACATTTTTATCCCCCATAAAAAATTGTAACAACTTACTTATATAAAGAACCCTTTTACCCAATTCCTAAGATCACTTGAGCTATGCTTGGTTTGGGAAATAAGGAGTGGTAAGGGTCTCTTCTATAATACAAAGGTCCCACAGATGAATAATGGGGGATTCAGATTTCCCTGTAGTTTAAAATCATGCTGTAAGGATGAAGATGAACTGATGTGGAAAGAAAGACATGTTGTAACTGGATTAAGGGATGAAAACCAAGTGTTACTATATGTCTTGTTGGGTAAATAATCAATTTATACATAGTTTTTAATGAATTTCTTATGAAAATTTGATCCTTATACAAGAAATAAAGGGGGTTTTATCGCAGTTGGGCCCCAAATTGGAGATTTAGGTGTCTCTGCATATCTCATTAAAAATGAGAATCACGCCATACGTAGTTCATTAAAAAATAATTCTTCGTGTTAATTGAGTCTGACATGAGGAATGGGGGCATTAACACGTTCTAAGATAATGGTAAATCTTAAGACATAAAATTGTTTAAGGGCCAAATCATATATCTTAATGAAACACTCTATATAGATCTGATTCATATATAGGAGGACAAAATAAAATAAGAAGATTTTGTGACTGTGTCTGGGCCCAAAATCGAAGATTTAGGCGTCACTACATATCTCATTAAAAATGAGAATCAAGCCCTATGTGCTTCTTGAAACATGGTTTCTATGCAGATCTGACTCTGAAATAGGAAAGAGAGGGACTCATGTAAAACCAATGAGTAGTGATGATGTCAATAACCTTTTCTTATTGAAGCTTCTAATGTCTTATAGAGAAAATTTTAGTTGTAAAAATGATGTAATGCGGTTTAACATCATGTGACAAGGAAGAATATGCTATGCACTTTAACATCATGCAGCATGGACACTTATGGTTGTTATGCAGTTTAATGTCTTGCAACTCGGACAAGGGGGCTGTGTAGTTTTATGTCTTGCAGCAAGGACATTGTACTATCTAGTTTAAATTCTTGTAGTGAGGATGTTTTCACCCCTTTAAGGAATTGAAACACCTTACTAATATAAAGAAACCTTTTACCCAATTTCTAATCTCACTTGATCTATGATCGGTGTGAGAAACAAGTAGTAGTAAGGGTATCTTCTATAATACAAAGGTGACACAGATGAAGAATGGGGGTGTCAGATTTCCATGTAGTTAAAATTCATGTGGTTTGGATGAAGATGAATAATTACACAAATTATTTCTTCAAGAATCTCACATTGGTTGGAGTTGTAATGAGCTATCCATCCATTGAGATTAAAGAATAGGGTCCATTTTAATAGTCCTTATGTATGTAATAAGGACCTTCCCACTTTAGCTCAAGTATTAGAGGTTTCTTTCCTAGTATCATTGGAGTTATAAGGACCAATACCAATTCTCCTTGAAGGAAGGAACGAAGTTGAACATTATTATTAAAAGGTAACGCAATTCTGTTTTGATATACTTCTAGATGATGCAATGTATGCAATATTTTATCATCTAATAATTCCAACTCATTGAACCATTTCTGAGACCTTTCATCTATAGAAATTTGATCACAGATTTCAACTCTAAGTGAAGGAAATTTCATTTCAACTAGTAAAACCACTTCGATTCCATATACTAATGAATAAGGAGTTGCTTGGGTAGCAGTATGAGTAGCTGTCCCATAATTCCATAAAGTATTCAAAAGTTTATCAAGCTATGATTTCTTATCTTTATCGACCATCTTTTTGAGTATATTTGATGGAGTCTTATTGAAGGACTCTATCTGTCCATTGGACAATGCATGAAAGTGATATGAATGGTTGGACTTGATATCATGTTCCTGATATAACTTTTTTACTTCAGAAGAATAAAAATTGGTGACATTTCCCATCAAAATAGTGTTAGGGACACCAAATTTGGTGATGATATTACTTTTGACAAAACCAACAATTCTTTTGGCTCCAACTTCCTTGAGAGGTATTGCCTCATCCCATTTATAGAAGAAGTCAGTATCAGTGAGAATATACTTGAACTGCTTAGTCGTGGCTAAAGGATAATGTCCTTACACATCCATTCCCCATGTGGAAAATGGCCAGGAGTATTTGAGTATATGTAGAAAATTTGGGGGTTGATGAATGAAGTTGGCATGTAATTGCCAAGAATGAAATTTTTCAGTCAAATATTTACAATCCTACATCATTGAAGGCCAAAAGTATCCACTCCTTCGAATATGGTCAGAGAGTCTATGCCCAGATTGGTGGGAACTACAAGATCTTGAATGTAATTCTTTCATGATAATTGTGGTCTCTTATCCATTAATAAATATGAGAATAATTCCATCAAAGCCTCTCTTGTAAGGATATTTTGGTGGTCTGGACTATCATAAAGAGTAAAATTGGATACTTGTCACCAGATCTGTTCTTTCTCATCCCTATCTTGCGGAAGTATCACATTTTGAAGATATTCACTGATGGATGTTCTCCATCCCGTGGTATGACCATATGGTTCAGAAATAGGGAAAATTTCATTAATTTCCTCCATTATGGTTCCAAAAAAAGGTAATATCACATGGCGATGGGTCATACTGATAATGGTCTCATCCCGATTTGGATCTGCGAAGGATGTAGATGCAATAGCCAGTGCATCTGCTTAGGCATTTTGTAATCGTAGGACATAGGACAATGTCAGTTCAGAGGGAAATTCAGATGTTAAACCTCTGACATAAACACACAAAGGTACTAACTCTTCTTTTCTGATAGAATATTCTCTATTTATTTCTTTGATTACTAACTCTGAATCACCTTTTATCTTTAAATGGTCCAATTTCACCTGAAGGGCCAACTCCAAACCCGCGATTGGAGCTTGATATTCTACTCCATTTTTGGTACCACCTTCCGGTAAAAGGAAAGAATAAGGAAATACTGCCTTTCCTGGGGAAATAAGGACAATTCCTAATCCAACCTTGTTGAGTTTAGGGTTTTCCAGTCTCTTACCTATTATAATTCTAGAAGCACCATAAAAATACATTTCCCATGATTGGGAATTATATTGAAAAGAGGAGACCTCTTCATCAGGATGTTCAGTATTAAACGATGTATCTTCTGCAGATGGATGCTCAGTAAAGAAATAAGCCAGATCTTGGCCCTTTATTTTCTTTTGAGGCACAAACTGAATATAAAACTGCTGCAAAATACCCACCCATTGTGCCAGACGCCCTGTAAGCATTGGATGACTGAGGATAAAATTGAGCGGGTTTTTACGAGATACCAATTGGAATTTATGATGTTGTAGATTGTGTCTCAATTTTTGAATGTAAAATATTAATTCCAGGCAACACTTTTCAATATTTGAATATCATGTTTCCACATCAATCATAGTGTGACTGAGATATTAAAGGTTGTTTTCACTCCCAACATCATTCTTTGGGGTGAGTAAGGCACCTAATGATCACTCTAAAGCTATCACATAGAGAATAAGTGGTCTTCCTTCAATAGGGGGCATCAATACTGGTGGACTCGAGAGATATTTCTTGAGTATTTCAAATGATTCTTGGCAATATTCAGCCCATTGGTAGGTAACTCCCATCTTCATTAATCTGGTGAAGGGAAAACACTTGTCTGCTAAATTGGAGATGAAGTGATGAATATAGGCGAAGTGTCCTTGGAGTCATCTTAATTATTTCAAATTTTGAGGAGGTGACATACTAAGGATTTATTTTTTTTCAAGATCAACTTCAATACCACAATGGCGTACAACAAAGCCAAGGAATTTTCCTGACGTTACCCCGAATTCACATTTCAAGGAGTTCATCTTTAAACTGTATTGTCAAAGTTTATTGAATATGGTTTCCAAATCTGCAAAATGATTGGAATTATGTCTGGATTAGACCACCAAATCATCCACATAATATTCAAAAAAATTCCCTAAGAGGGGTTTGAAAATATGGTTCCTGGAATGTTGATACGTTGCACCTATATTCTTTAAGCCAAATGGCATTACCTGATAGCAAAACACTCCTTGAGGGGCACTAAAGACTATATATTATTCATCCTCTGGGGCCATTCATATTTGATTATACCCAGCGTATCCATCCATGAAGGAAAGAGCATCATAACCAGCCATTTCATCAACTAGAAGTTCTGTAATCAAAATTGGAAAATCATCTTTAGGATAATGTCGGTTAAGATCTCTGAAATCAATACAAGCTCTAATTTTCCCATTCTTCTTTTTCACTTGGACAATATTGGTCATCCATATGAGATACTGAACATCCCTAATGAAGTTAGACATTATAATCTTATCAACTTCAGCTTCAATTTTAGAGGCATGAGTTGGGTGTGTCCTTCTTGCTTCTTGCTTGAATACATGATATTCTTCTGGAAAACCCAAATGATGGGTAGATAAATCAAGATTAAGACCTGGAATTTCTGTATAATTCCAATAAAATGTATCTCGATGTTTCTTTAGAAAGGAATTATACACCTCTTGCTCTTCAGAGGTCATGGAAGCACTAATTAGATGGGGAGTGGATCTTCTTATGTACCCAGATTTATTTCTCTGAGTTCATCCACTGTGGTAGAGACACCTTACTCAAATGCTGGAGAAGCATCTCTGAGATCTTCCTCTTCTTCTCCATTATGTGTTACCTCCTATATTTCCATTTTCATAATAGATGATAAGGTGAAACTCCTAGAGTTAGGAAAAAATTAGTATTTGAACATCCTAATGAAAAGGATACCATATCTGACCCAACATATGACGAAGGGTCTTCCTATGGTAATAAAGATGGATTTATGGATTGAAAATCAACATCTTTTTCATTTTCTATAATTTCTATAATTTATTCTACTATGATTGATGAAGTATAGGATTTTTTTTTCAGGATATAAAATGAAAACATCTCTATTCAGGATTCCATCATTGCCCGGTGTATCAATAATTTCTCCCATGTTGTCAGGCTCAGTTGCCACAATTGACATTATGGAAACTACTGGACAAGTCTTTGGATTTGTTTTTACCCTTTCAATTTTATTTATGGGTAACACAAAATCTTTAATAAAATTTATATATGGATTTTATGGAATCTTTTTCAATCCATTTGGAGAATTAACCCTAGTTATCTCCTCTGTCATTGGATATGTTCTTTTTGTGTGATAAAACTCTACATCAATGTATTGAGATTCACATGTTTTTAATAGAGCCTTGTCACCATAGAATGTCCCTATTTGACCATTGAAATAGTATTTTAGACATTGGTGGTATGATGAAGGTATGGCTGCCTGTTGATGCAACCAAGGCCTTCCAAGTAGAATATTGTAGGTTGTGTCCTAACGAACAACAATGTAATTTGAATTAGACACAAGATCTAAAAACTGAGTTATGTGTGTAATTTCACCCAGATGTTCTTGTTCATTCTTGTCATATCCTTGAAACATTAATGTAGAAGGAGATAAGTTAGATTCAGTCAGGCCCAATCAATGAAGTGTACTAATAGGAATGAGATTGACTCAGGAGCCATTCTCAATGAAGGCTCGTCTGATGTACATGTCATTGACCTTGCCTTACAAATAAAAAGGACTGATATGTCCATGTACTACATGGTCTTCATATTCATCTGTAAAAGTTATGACTGCATGACATTCTAAAGAATCATTCTCTATATGGTAAACCTCAGTAGTAGAAAATTTGGTTTCCAACTCTGGAGGACTTGACAAAGCCCCAATGAGTGCCTCTCGAAGAACTTTTGATAGAATTCAAAGTATCCATAATTAAAAATTTGGCCAGTTCTTGGGCCAACTATGTCAAGAAATGACACTTTTGATCCAAATTTTTGGGTTTCCCAACATGGAAATGTGGATTTATAGGTGCTTTAGTAGTTGATTCTTCTATTGTAGATGTACTCTGCATTGGGGCAGCTGCTGGAAATACTACTGGCTTTGTTAAATTAGACTGAATAGGTTTGTTAATTTGTAGAGAAGAAGATGGTGTGGATTTTAATTGGTCTTCCAAAATAATTGTGTCAGAACCGAGCCTATCACTCATAGAATAAACTCCTTGTTTTTGTTGATCCCATTGAAGGGACCTTCCATGAGTTTCTTCCATATATACGGTTCAATAAGGGGTAGAGTAAAAATCCTGGTTTATAAAATTCCCACATCTTCCCATGTATCCTTGACCTTGGCCCCTTCCTCTTATTCCCCAACTCGGTACAAGGAATTTTGCCTCATTATAATCAGAATCACCATTAATGTAAGGATCCATTAAATGAATAACTTTAATAGAACCAAAGATCAATTCTTCATCTGACGGAGATTCTTCTTGACAGGTCAATTATGATTGTGCCGTTTAGCGGGGCGGTGCCCCTGATTTTGAAACATATGGCATAAAATCTACTAGGGTCAAGGACAAATTTGGCCTTGATACGAGCTCATCTTCTTATTACTGCTCTTTTTCTTTATGATCACTTCTCTTCTTGGAGGAATAACCTTTTGATGAAGATGGTTTTTGTGTTTGGAGTGGAAGAAGACACAATTGGTTTTTTCAACTGTGTTTATAAGATGTAATGAGTCTAGTTGATCATTTTCCTAATCATCCAATCATTATATTTTTGCATGCTTTTACTTTTTACCTCATTCCATTCTACCTCTTCCACTGTATTGGCAGCAATAATACATGGTGCTTGATTTTATGAACTTTTAAATTTTACTTGTCCATAGTCTGCCATCTTTTGCAGAAGGTCTCTTAAAATAAAGCAATCTTGAATGGGGTGTCCCAATATCTGATGAAAGGGAAAATAATTTAAAATATCTTTTTCTCCTTGTTTATTTGGTTTTATTGGCCTTGGAAACTGAACAAAAAAAATTTCTATGAATGAGATGAAGTATCCAATAACTTGTTCATTCATGAAAGAACAAACATTATTTCATAATTCCTCAAACTGTTTTTACCTTTGATCTCTTTGATCATCTTGATGAGAAGGTCATTACTATTGATGCACAGGAGGTGGAGCCCTTCAGTATGTTTAGGGTCTTAAAGTAGAAGCAGGTACATGTGTGTGTTTGAGTGTGACTGTAGAAGCTTCTACTTTTAATATCCTCCTCCCCGGATCTAGTGTAATTATACAATTTTTAGCCCTAGTTTATATAATAGAGTCTTCAATCTATTGAACGATTGAATTAAGGTCTCAAAACCCTCTTGTTTATTTCACAGGGATCAATGGCATGCGTAATTCAACATGCATTTTTTTCACACAAATTGGAAACCACTCTTCTTGAGGGAGTGCTAGACTAAAGGAATATTTTAATCCTTTCCACCATGCAATGAAATATAAAAATCTTTCATTATACCATTGTTTACAATTGGTAAGATAAAAAACTATCATCTTTGGTAGTGTTGATATAAATTAAAGAAGGAATTTTAAATGGAGATCTTCCCATGTAGTAATTGATCGAGATTTCAAACTTGTACACCAGAAAAAAGATGGTACCTGTAATGACTACACAAAACACCTAAGATTAACTACTTCTTGTTGTTGAGAAGTTCCCATCATAGGATCACAATGAGAAACAAAATGTCTTAAGTGTTATTCTGGATCTCCCAAACCATTAAATATTGGGAATTTAGTATTCAACAAATTTGGTGGGGGAGGAATTGCATCCACCCATTCAGGGTAAGCTCTCTTTTCCAGCTAAACTAGTGCACATCGTTCTTCCATATATTCCAATCGAGTTGTTAATTCCTCAATTGTGTTCACAAGCATTTGTAGAACATCCAGATGTGCTGGATTTTGTGCAAGTATAGAAAATAGAATTTGAGCTGCTGCATAGACCAGTAAAACCACTAATGGTGTTGCTGGTATCTATCTTGGATAACCCATGGGAACATGTCTATCAAGATGTATATGGTCCTTCTTTGATTTTGTACCCAATAGAAGTAATTCATTATCCACATCTGTAGTTACTAAATATCCTCATTCCTAAGGAGCTTCTACATGATATGAAAATTGAAGACTATCCTGGGGAGTACGTCTGGTAGACATGCTATTTCGAAGTAACTCTATTTTGAGTCTTTTCAACCCCTTCATTTCTTCCTCTTGTTATGGAAATATCTCTTCAAATGAAAGATATTGACCTTATCTAGTGGAAAAGGGAGATGAAATCTGACTTTTTTCCTTTACCCTTGTTAAATGCCTTTCAGAGAGGGGGGGAGTTGGCTATTTGAAGGCATACCTAGATTCTAGGTAATCCTCCGATTTCAGGTACACACACCTTCTTCATTTGATTCGGTGTGTACTATATTATGGACAAGAACTTCATCTTCTGACTCCCATGAACTGTAATAAGTTTCTATAGGATCTTCTGCAATGGTGTTAGTGATATTTACTGATGCGTAATGCATCGATGGAATTCCATCAGTGCTTCTGCTAGATCATCTTCCTTTGTTTCTTCCAAAAGACTTTGTTCTCCTATATGAATAATTCCCTAGAATTTTTTGGTAGAGAGTAACCCAAAGAGAATCCTTGGATAGTTCAGTTGTGAACTTTCCTTGTGGCTTCTTCCCTAATCGGTAGGAAACTGACTTCTGTTGAGGAGGGGATTGTAGATGTGAAGAATCCCCCAACCCTGTAGGCTGGGGTTGTTCATATTCTTCTACTTCAAATCATTGAACATTGCTCAATGAATTTAATGGTTGAATTAGATGAGCCCCCAACCTTACAATATTGTGTGATTCTTGAACTACTATGGAGGAAATTCGTGCAACTTCCCTTCTGATTTTGTGGATTTATGTTTTGGACCATAGGTGGGTGCATCATCCAATAATCATTTAAATCAACTGATTCAGAAGATCATTGTGCTATTTCATACATTTCCATACTCTAATGCATGGCATCCTCTAAATGGGATGCCTACTCGATATTCTCAGAGGCTTGGTGTAAAAGTAACTCAACAACTTTTTTTCTTTGGGCCTGATTATGATGAGAACTGGTTGAGGTCTATTCTTGAGCATACATTTGATTACATACAAAACATATTTATTATGGCCGACCATGGGAAATAACATTGCATGAAACCACTTTTGGTGGACTTTTCTGATTTTGGAGTGCATTGAAATGCAATGCTCCATATGCACCCCATCCTCTGATATGAACACTAGATGGGGAATCATAAATTAATTGGTGTAGAATCTTCAGAGCATTGATACATGTGCTCTAAAGGGTTCTCTACTATTTTTCATCCTTTGGATGTTGGAAAACTGAGAGATATTCCATGTCAATTTGGCACTGTAACACTTATATTACCTTTAGATAATTTTGATATTTATCATATGGTAATTCTTTGGTTTTCAAATGACTAAGATTTTTCCATAAGATGAGACGAATTTCATGAATGCAATATTCTATTATCAACTCTGGAATATCATACTGAGAATTTTCCAAAATCCATATCATTAATGGTATTTCTCTTTTAGCTAATTGTTTCCTCATGTTTAACACATCTTTGCCATCTTTAACTAGAGGTTTCTCCACTTGGTCTAACCTAAGTGGATGCTCTGTATTATAAATAAAATGACCTAAGGGATGTTTGGAGAATGAACGTTCCCTTAAGTTGTCTTCTAGTTGAGAAAATGTTTCACCGGTAAATGAAAACGCATCAGACATGACTGGACATTTGTTTTCAAGTGCCTCGAGATAGGAAGGATTTCTTGTCGCTACACTATCAATTATAAAATTGTCTTGACAATGTGAAATACTACTACGGAGGGGAATTTCGCAGCGAATTCCATCATGGGGAGGATCACCATGATGGATTACATTAAGGGATAAATCTTCTTGTTCTTTGGACTTCTCGCCACATAGAGGGTTTTCGTGGCTCTCATCCTGAGATAGGTGCTCTGGATTAACCAAATTTTCAGGAAGAAACCCTTCATGATGAAGTTTCTGATGAGAAACTTTATAATTACAACTACCACTCCCAAAATTTTGTAATGAGAGGGTAGGATCTTGAGAATCAATAGATAATTGTCTCAGGGATTTAAGAAGTCCAACATTAAGAGGATCCAATCGCGCCTTAACTCTTGATTTCCCAACAATGCTTGGTGAGACTTCTTCATTGATGTTTTCTTATACTTATTTGGGGCCACATGCTAGGAAAAGTTGTTATCCTGGGAAAGTATATGTTCTTGCCTCGGATTAGTTACCAAAATAGACCGGTTACCTATAATTGGAAAGGGTATATGTTCTCGATCTTTTTTTTCATATGATATGAGGTTACATGCCCCATGACCCTCCTGGAATGGAACCAATGTGTGTATCTACTCCAGGATGGAATTCTGATGTGTCATCCCATGTATGGGGACATATTTATGTGTCTGTTCCCCTGATACTACTGAAGTAGTTGTTAAAATATCCTGGCATGCTTCCAGAATATGGGCAAGGATTTGCGTCTTTCTTTTCACGATTGATAGAATATGTTTGGTGACTTCAGTGGACAGAACGGGAATATATGTCCATTATGTGTTGGTATTAGGTGTATGTTCCTGGTCTTGTCCTCCTTTTCCTATCAATGGGTATTGACAGTACTCATGCATAGGGGCAGAGAGTTGAATATGCCCCAAATTTGTCATTGGATCTTTCAAACTGACTTCTCTGGGTGCTACTGAATTAGACTGTTGGGAGGCTTGATGAACATTGGAAGGTGTATGTGCTTATTGACTATTTCCCATCATGTATGGTTGACAGACTTCCTTCAATACTGGAATATGAGAATGGTGTATGTGTCTCCTCGTTGTTTTCCATCAAGTTAAATTGATGGGATTTTCCAATAGAGTCAGAGGTAATAATCTGCACCCTGTTAACCAGACGTTGTCCCTGGTGGTTCTTCTTGTGTTCCTGGGTCTAAGATACCTGGGCCAAATTTCTAGAGGAAACACCCCTATCATGTTGGGGGTACACTACCGCATGATTCTAGCAGCGCTTTTTGGTGGGAGTTCTTAGGAAGGACTCCTACATTCTTGAATTAAGGCCTTGAGAAAACTCTTGATCCACCTCCCCATAGTATGGGAGAGATTAATTGTTGTGTTCTGGGGATAATGACCTGAAACGGTTGGAGGTGGTGGTTGGAAACGTTTTCTTCTTGATCATTGGTCATCATTTTCCAAATGATCGAGGATTGTTGTTGACCTGAAGGGCCTGTCGTGCAGCCTCCAAAGTCGGGATTGTACTATGCTGGTGATATTCCATTAATATCACATTAGAGACCTATTATTGAAGATGTTGGGTTGGTGATAATGTCCTTCTCATAGATGGATATTCTATTTGAGCAGATGTCGGGAAGTTCAGAGATGTTGTCTTGGAGAAATCCATTCTTTGGATTTAAGGGAATTCTATGGAAAACTGAGAACAATCAATAAGCTCTATTAAAGAAACATCTTTTAAGATGAATATATGTGTGATTAATTCATTTTAATGGACTTAATGTATCAAATGATATGGTCTTAACATGTGGGTAACATTATTAACTTAGTAAAGGATTCACGTCGGGTTCACCATTTTTGTTTCGTAGTTCCTTGAAACATGTGTTCTAGTTTTAAAAATCATTTTTTTAGGCAGTTTCCATTGGATTTATTCATGGAACTGGAATCTTCCAATAGTTCTTTATCCAAAGAGGACCTTCTTTCCTAAGGCAGGTGTTCTTTATGTTTTGAACTTTACAATACTTAAGAACGTGCATTGGTCGAGAGGATAGGAGGTTAGACTCATCACACCCTTTTGGGGAAAATTATTGTCTACTCTATGACTCTCCTTGTAAAATTAAAATATTTTTATGAATATTTATTGATTAACCAAGTATATCATATGTATCCCTTGGAATTTATAATCACTTATTAACATATGTAAAATTTTAGAATCATCATTATGCATTCAGGGTTCTCCATTAATAGAAATATCTATATGTTTTTTAGTTTTCTCATCAATGGTATCATCTAATATAGTGCTTATATATTCTTTTAATCATCATTGTGATAATACTAGTTTTTTAATCCACTCAGTGGGGCACCCTGGAATTTTATTTTCATATAGGGAGATGAATGTTTTGTTTGATTTTTGGATCGTACCCATAAGACAGGCCACCTACGTATCCTTTTGAAATGAATCAGAACCCTCGTAGTTTGGTTCCACTAAATAGGACACATCATACCTTTTAAGTTCATGTGATAAGGACCTCTAAGAGGAAGGTTCTTAGTTGAAAATTAGTGTGGGACTTATGCTGAAGTAGCCTATGGAATTTGTAAAGGATATGGATTTCCAAGTAGGATCAGGCCCTATTGGGAATATGGCCCAAGGAGAACAGGGTTGATTTGAAGTGCTGGGTTTGAACCTCAAGGACGTTTCTTATGTATCCCATATGGATGGGAATCAAATCCCGCGTAGTTTGATAAATATCATAGAAGAGTAGGGTCCTCTGAGAGAGATGAGTTTGGGCTTACTTCCTAAAAAATTCACTACTGAAAAAATGACATATAGCCATGGTTCAAAATCGTGGGTATAGGCTCTACCAATAGTTTTGGGAACCGTGGGCTGGAATGGCGTCGGTATAGGGGTCTCAACCTATACCCACAGTTTTGTAGAATAGTGGGTATAGGGGAGTCAAATTGTGCACCATGGTTCTTCCAGCAAGGCACACAACAGACCCCATTGTTTGAAAACCGTAGGGTATTTAAATTATAAAAATTTACAGTAGGCGGGATTTGAACCCACACTCACGCTGCACCTCACGGCTGCACACCACCAAGGGACCATCCAAGCTGTAAATTCTTTTTGTTATATATTAATATATCAACATATATATATTTATTTAATCCACATGGGGTACTTACACTCCGAAAACGCAGGAAATGGGATTCGATCCCGCGTCCCACGCTGGTCCTCACGGCCGCGGACCACAAAATGACCAACAGAGCTATGATTTTTAATTATTATTTATATATAACTATACATATATATATTAAAATAATCCGCATCAGGTATTAAAATTCAAACAATGCAGACCACGGGATTCGAACCCGTGTCTCATGGTCGTGCCTCCACTAGTGACCATCCTAGCTAAAGAAATTCTGAGTATATAAATTTACATTTATATAAATATATTAAACTAAACCATGAAAAAATATCTTCCCGCCAAATTTTTATCACGTCCAGCCTATTTTTCATTCCTTGACATAAGCTATACCCACGGTTCTCCAGAAAAATGGGTATAGGTCTTCAAAAAAACCCCAATACCCACAGTTTTGAAGAACCGTCGATATAGGTCTTTGGAAAATACCCTATACCCACGGTTTTGGATAACCGTGGGTATAGGTTCACTTACTATCCCTATACCCACGGTTTTTCAAAACCGTGGGTATAGACCTATTTTCTAGTAGTGAGTATGCCTTGATGATTTGATGATTTTGGGACTTATTTTTTAAGGAGGATTCCCAAATTGGAGTAATTAGGTTTGGATTCCTAAAGAGGATATCCAGTAATCTCGGGCCCTGAAAGAGATTCCTAACTATCCTAGTTTGAATAGGAATCAGAGTTCTCATAGTTCCTTTGGGGAGATTGTTTGTGCACATATTGTAATCATCACGTATCTATAAGCCCACATGAGTCATTATCGGTATGAGAAACAAGAGTATGTGAAAGATTTAACAATGAAACATCACACCTTTCCTCATCCAATAATGGAAGAGGACGCGTCGACCGTGGAAGAGGGAGAGGCGACAAACTTCCCTCTGTTCTCTTAACATTGGTCAAGGGTCCAATGGATATAAGAAGGAGTAAAGGTGAGGGGTTTATTCTTGGATGGATGCCCTACAATTGATATTGGTAGGGGAGGGATACTTCTCCTATGCTTGTGCGGATAAGAAAGTGTAAATTGTAACATCCCTTTCCAGATACCTGAGATTCTGGGTCGCCTCTTTGAGAAGGGTGAGGTCAGGACCCAAACCCTCCTCCAAACCAGGAACTTCCCAACACTGCTCCTGGGAGAAAATCCCATGTGACTGTGGATATACAAACCCACAAACATTTCATGAATCCTAACCCCATTGTGACTCAAATGTGGTGAACCTCTAACAAAGGAAATAAAATCCCGAATAGTAGACACACTAATGTGCCTTTACCAATGGTTTGACAAATCAGGAGGTTTTGGTGGAGGCTTCCACTAAGTCCTTTTCAGATAAGGGAACCAATGAAGTACATAATTTTCCATGAATGGATTTTAAAAAGGGTGCTTGAATTGGTCATGTAGGTCCCTTGCGCAAGTATGCCGCATAGGTACCCAGTGTTGTGTACCGCGTAGGTATACAACACAACTATGGCATGCAGGTATACCGCGCAGGTATGGTGCGTAGGTATGCCATGCAGGTATGAATGATGACTGAAGAATATGTTTTACATAAGAGAACCAAACCTATTTAATATTTGAAAAAATAATTTCAAAACATTCTTCTCTCATTTAATTATCTCTTCTCCTGTCGTTTAAAGAGATACCTCAGACAATTTGAGGGATCTAGGAGAAAGAACTATGCAATGGGAGCTTCAGAGAGTCTTTCAAAAAATTTCATCCCTCAAATGGGGAGCCCAAGGGCTCTATTTATAGGCATAGATAGAGCCTGGCCGAAGAAATGTTGCATGCACAGGTATGTCATGTAGCTCTACCACGTAGGTGCCCAAACGTTTTCTTTTACAGAGCTCTTCCGTGTAAGTCAGTCACGCAGTTCCGCTGCATAGCCCTGTGAATCTAGTCCATCGCGAAGCTCTTTGGAAGTATTTTGATATTCCTTTGTACTATTCAAACTGTGTCTGAAATATCTGGAGTTCTCTTCATAGTCTTTTCGGTTACTTTCTCAAGTAGTGTCAATAATGAAATACCTTGATTTTACATAATATATAATGGTGATATGATTTAATGATACCATCCTTGTTCTTTCTATGGATTTTTTATGATTACAATGAAAATATTTTTTTGAAAACTATTCCTTTTTCCAAGGGTTATGCTATGATAAATTGATGAAATGATTATCAAACTCATTTCTCTTCGAAGGGTTATTCAATGATGAATTATTTATGAAACCCATTTTTCATGGGTTCTGATATGATGAATGTTTTATGATATTATGCCACACATATGTGTTATTTTCATTATGTCATGGGTGGTACCTATATTTCCCAACAATGAATTGGGTAATGATTTGTATCTCATGATATTAACAAGACTAGAATTGGTAGTGAACCTAGTTAAATAAGGGAACCTATCCACTATGATAGTCTTGGGAGTGAACATTTATTATTATGATAGTTTGATGAGTGATCCAATTCCCCTATGATTTCCTTAGTAGTAATCATTTACTACTAAGTAAATGATTTTTGATTCTTATGTGTTTTTTCCAAATCTAGGTCTTATAAAAATGAAAATTTCTCACATATCATGTTACTTGATTCCCTTATGATTTTTTCTAATGAACAACCATGATTTATGTCATGACTGATGTCTGTGATATATGATATGTGGAGAATTGTTTTTAAAATTTTTTATCATGTTCTCCGACCCTTATACTCATGTTATGTTAATATCTCCATTATTTATGCTTACTGAGAATATGACCTCACCCTTTGTTATGTTTTATTTCTCCCGGTTATCAAATAAATTATTATATATGATATGTCTAATTAGGATAGAGTTATGAAGAAATTAGTGGAAGTTTTTAAGTTCACTTATGAACTAGTTGTCTATATATCCGTGTTTCCAAATTCACTAGACATATACATTCCTGTTGTGGAAAATTATGTAATCTAATAAATATTAATATAATATGTTTTAATAGCTAAGAATGAGAAATGTGGGTAGCTATAGTTTGTATTAGAGAAAGTTTTAGTTAACCTTGGAAAACTAGGAAGAGAAATCCTTAGTGAGAACTATAAGGATAAGTACATGTATAGGAAAATATCGTAGAATTTTGGTGAAGTATATAGACATTGGTTTCTAAGAAATTGTATCCTTTTCGAGATAATACAATTGGATTTGGCCCTATAATAGTTGTACCTAGGGGTAATATATATCCCAAATATTGAATTAGTAATTTACTTGATCTTCATGAGTTTAATAATAATGGGCATTGCTGCACATATATTTTGACACACTCAAGGGATATGTTTTTGAAATTCAAAAACCCTTTATGAACCATCATGAACTATTTGAATAATATCCATGAATGACCAAGGTTAAGACTAAGGTATTTTATATCTAAAATAATTTTCCATTATTTGGACATCTTATAAGTAATTTTTCATGATTATTTAGTTTCCCACTCTGATTATCAATTCTTAGACTATGATTTATAGTTTTAGTTAATAGATGGAACCTAATGGAATTTGGTTAATATTGAATGCGATAAAGAATGGAATGATTGTTCTCCTAAGTAACCAATCTTTATGGGAGCTAAAATGAAAAATATCATTGCCTTTATCATACAACATACTCAAGCTGTAAATCATGATTAACATTAAAACAAGAAAAGATGAAAACAATGGTGTTTTGAGTCCTTCATGAGAAAACATCAACCTTATTTTAGTTTTTTTTATAATAAAATATTCGATGAGAAATGGATCAGTACCATTGAAAAGATATTTTACATTCTTAAGTTCTTGGTGCATGAAAATTTCATTTTCTATATCTTTAATTTGGAAGAAAAATAGGATCAATGGTTGAATCTTATCAAGAATACGATTCAACAAGACAAATTTAATCCATTAAATGGGATGAGTTTAGGATAATATTTATCAATAAGTACTTTCATCGTATTTTTTATATGAAAATAGATAAGGAATTACCTGAGTTAAAGTAGAAGGATGATGAATCATCTTGTACATATGTAGAGAATTATACAAGAAATTAGTGGTACACTTAGAATATTATCATTAAACATGAAAAGAAAGTTGATCGGTACCTCAATGGCTTAAAATCATGTTTCTAAAGGGTATTATCCATAAGGGACTTCAGTAGCTATGAATAAATTATTTAATGTTCTATATAGTTTGAAATATAGATTAGGGTTACCCATAAATATCATTGTTTTGATAAGTAAATAAATTTGTAATTCAAATTAAACTCTAAAAACCATGGATAAAAGAATATGAGATTTATTTCATGCTCAATTTGTGGATGGAAAAATAGAGGAAATTTTCATAAGGGGATCGGTTATGTCATTATGTTTGGAAAGGAAGTTCATCAGTTAATCAATTTATGAAAAATGGTAATAAGTTAGGTAATTATTCTAATAGAGAGAAAGATTTATAGAATGAACCACACACACACACCTATTTTTAAAATTTAGTGTGTATCTGAATTATTCTAACCAGTTCCAAAATCTTAAGGTTAATTATGATGATTGGTTTTATCAACTTGTTATATTGATAGAAAAAATGAAAATATCATGAGATCTTTATTTATGATAATGGGTACTATAACGATGTGGTTAAAAGTGAACATATCATCCACTATAGAATTACTAAAGTCTTATTTGATTATGAGTCTACCAAATATTTTATATTTAATGAATTTTGTTAGGGTATCAAAATGATACCTCAACATTCAGATGTTGAATTAGTAGTAAAAAACCCTAATGGAATGATGATCACATATCATGTCTATGATTCATCTCTAATCAAATTTTGTGAGAATGTGCTTCCTAAAAATATTTTTATACCCACTCTAGTTGAATTTGATGTTATATTAGTCATGTATTGTCTCTATCCACATAAATTCAACATTAATTGTTGAAGAAGGGGGTCATATTTGATCTTCTAAAGAAACATGTGATCATCTACCAATGTGATGATAAATATAACCTTATGATGGAAATCAAATCTATTTTATGGGTCTTGATTCCTCATAAAAGGGGGTGTTAAACCTATATGGTTGGGTAGAAATTCAGAATCGATGATAATCATATAGTTCGGGAATTTATTGATGTATTTCCAGAAGAGTTTCATAGCCTTCCACCAAATTGTCAAGTTCAGTTTCCATTAGAACTCATAACTTGTGCCACACCTATTTCCTAGACTCCGTAGAGAATACTCCTTATTGAATTGCAATAAATGAAGAATAATGTCTTGGAGATTCTCGAAAAATGAATCAATCAGTCACATGTGTCACCTTTGGTTGAAAATGTTCTTTTTTATTAGTAAGAATGATATATCAAAGTGACTCTACTTTGATTATGAAGAGATTAACAAGATCAAAATTCAGAATAAGTAACCCATACCCGATATTGAGGAAATTTTATTAACTACACCAAGATAAATACTTTTACAAGATGTAATTTCACTCTGGATATCATAAATTCAGGTTCAAGATAGAGGATATACCCAAGACAACATTCCGTAAAAGATATGGAAAATATGAATATATAATGATTACATTTTATCTTACTAATTACACGATTATATTCTTGGAATTAATCAATATATTATGTATATATTACCGTGATCAATTTGAGTTTGTCTTTATAGACTATATTCTTATCAATTCAATGATAAAATAACAGCATGAAGAATATTTGAGGATTATGCTAAAGACATTGAGAAAAGATAAGTTGTATGAAATATATACTAAGTGGGAATTTTGGCTATAAAAGTTCTCATTTTTTAGTCATATAATTTCATGGTAGGGTATATGTTTGGATCCATCAATGAAATATGTAATTGAATGTCATCCCAAACCAACCATTATGATTGATATCCAATGTTTTATTGGGTTTGATACATATTATCAATAGTTTGAGAATAATTTATTATTACTATCTAACCCACTCAACATGTTACCTTAGAAGGGTTCCAAGTTCCTCTATATGCATGGATATAATGAAAACTTCAAGGTACTAAAAAAACTAGTTAGTGAACCTTTGGTTACACTACCCTATAGTGGAGAAGGGTTTTTATTCTATAGTGATTCATAAAATAAGGGATTTGGATTATCCCTCATGTGGAATGATATGGTGATATATTATGCCTCATGACAATTGATGGTTCATGAGAAAAATTACCCAAATCTTGATTTGAAGTTATCAGTGATAATATTTTTTTTAAAGACATGGAGGAATTATATTTATAGAAAAATGAATGATATATGTAATTATCATAAAATTTTAAAGTGTGTTTTCACACAGAGGGAGTTGAATATTCAGTAGAAAAGATGGTCGGAGTGGATTAAATATTATGAATGTTCATTAAATTACCACCTGGGGAATGTGAACAAGGTGGCTGATGCTTTGAGTCAAAAATATCATGCTATATTATCCATTATGGGGATTAAAAATGATCCAATATTTAAAAAAATTAAAAGGATGGATCTGGAAGTGGGAAGGAAGGGGTAAAATATTACCTTTATCAAATAATTGTTCATTCATCAATTGAAGTTAATATTAAAGGGGAGTGTATGTAATATTTAGACCTATAGAGGAATATGAGAAATGTTCCTGAGTTTAATCTTGACTTTGATGGAATTATAAGGTTCAAGAACCTCTTAAGTGTCTCATCTATACAAAATTTTAATGAGGTTATATTAGATGATGCTCATATTTATTCATTCTCTATTTATCCTAGAAGTACAATAATGTATAGAGATTTGAAATAGTATTTCTTATGGGATGGAATGAAGAGAGATGTTATAGAGTTTATATCATGGTTCTTTATATGTCTATAAGTTAAGGGTGAGAGACAAAATTCTAAGGGGATTTTGCAAACATTACCCACACCAGAATGGAAATGGGAAAACATCACCATTTATTTTATTATCAGACTCCCTGATACATCTAAAGGGAACAATTCTATATGGGATTTAGTTGATCACATTATGAATTCATCACAATTCATTTATATTGGAGAATATTTATCTCTAGATCATATTTCTAGGTTATTAATAAAGGAAGTGGGAAATTTGAATGGAGTTCCGCATTATATTTTCGCTAATTGGGATTTGAGTCTTACCACAATGTTATAGAGAATTATTCAATAGGGTTTGAATATGGAGTTATGTTTCATCGTATCTTATCATCCTTGGAGATATATCCCATCTAAGAGAACAAATCAACACCTAAAGGCTATTCTAGACCATCATATATGGAATTTAATGGTTTTTGGGATCAACACCTTCTTCTAGTTGAAGTTATTTACAAAAATATCATTTAATCAAGACTTCATATGGATCACTATGAAGCCATATATGAAAATAAGTGGGTAAATAAAACATGTTGGGATAAATTTCAAGAAAATATCTATTGGGAGGAAAGTTGGCTGAAGAAATGGGAGATAAGGACAGATTCATTCAGCAATACTGAAGAGAAGAAAAAAGTTGGCCAAAAAGTTATGTTGATAATCATCAACTTGATTTGAAGAATGAAGTTGGGGAGAAGTTTTTTCTATGAATTTCTCCATGTAATAATATTATGAGATTTAGGAAGAAATTAAATTAGATCCCTTGGTATATTTTCCCTTCTATGATTCTTGATTGAGTAGGGATGGTTTCTTATAATATGGAACATCCACAAAACCTCTCTCAAGTCAATGATGTGTTCCACGTATCTATCTACAGGATGTAAATGTATGATCCTTCACATACACAAAACTTGTAGTACATACTTTTGGGTCATGATATTTTTAATTAATAACAACCAATAGAGATTATATATCAAAGATGGAATGTTCTATGAAATAGTACCACTCACTTAGTAAAGGGTTTATGGAGAAACCAACAACTTGAGGAAGCTTCATGTGAACCTAAGGACATGATCAGGAAGAAGTATTCTTAGTTGTTTGTATGAAATTGATATAATTTTAAGGTATAAATTTGTTTTATGAATAGTATAATTTTACACCTTTTAATTTTATAAAATATTTTTTTTCAAATAATTTTAATTTCATCAATATATTTCGTTACACGCAATAACGAGTTTTAAAAAACAATATAATATTAACATTATTATTTAAAGATGACCAATATAACCTAGTTATTAAACCTGGATGTATGAATCAGAATAACCACATTTTTAAAATTAAATATAATGGTTGTAGATAAATAAAATATATTTATAAATAAGTACCTAATATTTGGTAAAGTCTTTATACACTTCAAAAATACATTCTTCTAAAAAAATTCATTGATTTATATGAAAAAAATTGATTTCTTAAATTTATATAAAATTTATTTGAAAAAATTAACTTCATTTTTAGAATCAACATTTTAATGTTAGAATAAGATAAATTTTTGATAATTTTATGAAGGTATTAAATTTTTTATGAATGGCGAAAAAGATTTTTTTTAAACCTCCCATTTTGGAAAAATTTAAAAAATTTATGTGTTGTTTAAAAAAATAAAAAATTAATAATAATTCAAATATATCATAATTAATCCAATTTAGTTCATGAGAATTAATTTTATATTGAATTATTACACTAAAAGTTTCTGTACTTATGAAAACATTTCCTTTTGAAAACCAGTTTTTTATCTTGTCTAAGGGATGAATTTTAAATTAAATTCATCCAATTCATTGAATTTATTTTGGAAATATGGATTCAATATTTTGAATCAACATAATTAATATTATATAATAAGGTAAACCAATTTATTTTTCATGATGAATTGTAAAAAGAGTAAATATTATTTACTACGGTTAAGTTTAAAACGTCTCTACCAGGGGTTTAACTAAAAGGATAAAAACTAAAATGTAATAAAACCCTCTCTAGCTCTTATTTTATGGTCATATTTTGAATTTTTCTCATAAAAATTTCTATAATGAGATATATTTTATAATATCCTTTCCCGAACCACCAGGTCTGAGCCTGAATGCTACATGACCTCATGCACGCCTCCCAGTACAACGGAGGTTTCTGACTAGCAGCGATGGTATCGAGTGAGATATTTAAGAGACTATACCCTATATATCATGTCATAGGATCGATAATAAAGAATAAACCAAATAACAAACAATCAGATTAAATGTAGAATCATAATAATGATTTAAATATAAGATCTAAAAATGTCGTAAGGATGTCTAGAGTATAAAGAAGTATAAAATACAAGATAAAAGTAAATAAACATCTATATGTGGGGTAGTCCTATGTTTATCCTGGTTTTCTCTAGATCCGTGCTCCACCGCTCAACCATCTTCCATATGCCCATTTCCCTCCACCAGATCTCTAGTCACGAAATCTACAAGAGCACAAAAATTCTCGTGTAGGGTGTGAGTACAATACTCAATAGTAAACCACCAATTAATACTTACCATATGTTCACAAAATGTACGTAATAGTGTATATCATCACATAAGTAAATTTTAAACAAACATACATGTGTTGAGTCATTGTTTGTTGACCAGACTCTATGAGTCTTGGTCCCACTAGCTTCAGATCGTTACGAGTAAGAAAGACAAGAAAATATGTACCTCCACCAAGGAAACAAGGATCGCCCCACCCCATTGGTGGTTGTTATAGTAACACCTCATTTTAATTCAAGAAGTTCATTGTCCCAATTAATCTTTTAAAACACCCACTTCCCAATTCTGTAGAAAGTAATGACTAGTATCTATCAGCTATGCATCCACATCCCACTTAACCTTTTAAACCACCCATAGCCAAAGTCTGTATAAATAAATGACTAGTATCTTTTTGCTATGCATCCTTAACCAATTTAACATTTTAAAAAACTGATGACCCATGTCTGTAGGAAGAAATGACCAGTATCTTCCAGCTAGCTAGTATGCATTCCCCTCTATTGTGGTAGCCATGTCCACCTTTAAGGATATTATGATTGTGTAAGGTTGGGTAACTGGACACTATGTTGTAAACTCCTAACCTCAATACTCCACCTGAGTATCTTGATTCTTGCATCACAATTACATTGGCTATGCACACACAACAACACGTGTCATAGAAAGGAAGGATGAGATCCACCAAGATAAAAGTCCAGATAATCACACACAAACATGTACACTCATGGATACTCACACACCCACATGCAATTTATCATAGGAATAGGTTAGTCCGTCATAAGTATCACATCAATATAACATCATATATATATATGGACCAAAATGGGAAGGAACCTCCAACCTCAATAGTTAGAAAAACCTCATTTCGGTTTCATTATTTTCAAAGGAGGCACCTCAAAATCTGAAGTTTTCGGTGTGTCAATTCTCAAGGAATTTCTTGGGATTCCAAGAACGAAAACAACTATTTTATTTCAAAAAGGAAAAAATATACAATACAATGATGTCTTCTCTCTTATATAATTTTTATATTTTTAATTAAAATATCACATGCGATTATATTTTCTCTCTCCTACATAATTCTCAAATTATCATTTATATTATCATATGTGATGATAATTTTCCTTCCTGAATAATTTCAAAATTATCATTTTAATTTATCACATCCAAAGGAAATAATATGTCCTGGAAAATATTAATTTATCAATTAAAAACAACACATGTATTAAAAATTATCCTTCAATAATTATACTATTTTAATTTCACAAAAATTATCGATTGATAATTTTTTGTTGATTACAGAATATAATTCAATTTATTATCCCTTTAATAATTTGACTAAATTATAATTATATAATTATTTATATTTATTACTTGAAAATTTAAAATAATTATTCATTATATGATTATTCTTTGCGATTATCCTTACATTTTAACAAAATTAACTTTTTATAATTTTATAAATAATATTCTTTGATAAAAATATTCAAGAATTATCCTCAATAATAATTTTTAAAGAATCTCATTTAATAATTTGACATGATTATCCATAAAAAGTTAATTGATTTTCATAATTCAACCAATTTTTTATTTATAATTTAAAGAAATTATAGTTGATAATTTGGTACAACTATCATTTGATAATTAGATGGAATTATCATTAAATAATTATTCATTTTTTCCATGCTGTTTAAAATAGAAGTAGAAAATAAATAAATAAAAATTAAAAATAAAGCACCCCATATTCTCTTCTTCACAGCATGTATACTCAGGGAGAAGGGAGATCAAAGAGCCAAATCAAATCCATCGGGTTCACCAATCACACACAACATAGTCTCGTGGTCATCCAGACTCAGCGAAATTGACCAAAAATGAATGTAAATAGATTAGATTATTTAATAAACCCAAAAACCAGATGAATTAAAACCAAATTTGTAAACACCTATTTTAATCTTCTTTTTTCACCCAAAATTGATGGAGGGGTCATTATTTTTTCTCATTAATTTTTTTGTTATTTTTAAACGGTGGGTGAGAAATGATGGGTTTTCAAAATATTTGTGTTCTTTAATGGTGGTGTGATGCATAGAAGGTGGAGAAGATGAATATTACGTGCTTTTTAATTAAATTTATAATTTTTATTATTTAATGTAAATATTAAATAACTAAAATTAATGATTGACCTGACCAAAAACCCGATGCGTAAAAATGATAAACCCTTTCTAGGCTAAACCCCCCATTTTGGACACAACGGTGGTCTCATATTTCTCATATAACACAGAAATTGAGAGATATTAATTATTTATTATTTAAAAAAACTGATTAAATAATTGATTAAATATAAAAGGGTTATTTTTACCAGATAGATGCCCAAATGTATGATTACTAAAAATATTATACACCGCCTAGGGTAAACAGCCTCTTTTAGACATAACAGGAGTCTCAAAGATTTCATATGAAAAGACATTTAGGAGATATTAAATTATTATCATAAATAATATAATAAAAATAATATTATATAAATTATTTTCATGAGTGATGCGTCCAAATGTTTGATGCTTACAAATTTTATACCCTCCCTTGGGTAAACTCGTCATCTCATACCAAACTTTGGTCTCATATTTTTCATATGATGCACCATTTTCAAGTTATTCATTTATATTAAATAAATTGTGTCTGCTTAATATAATATATCTAATTACTTTATTCCATATTCCTTGCAAATTTATGGGCCTCACATTCGTGCACCAATATAGTTTATGACTCCAAAAATATTCAATTGAATATTCTAAAGTGTTAACAGCTATTTTACTCTTACATGAGCCTTTATCAAATTTATTGAATTGTTTTCACTGCTAAATCATTTTTTCATATAAGACACTTATAATTTATCAGAGATGTCTTTTTTATTATTATTGTAAAAATAAGGATAATTCAATTCCCACTATCTATTGACTTATCATCCTTAAGAAGAATATCTACTGGTCTTATGAAAACAACATAGACCACTGAGCTTGAATTCCATACTCATGTTTCGACAACTTCTCTGAGATTTTACAATGTTCTCAATGAAAGAAAACTAATAGTATCGTTTTACCTTAGTTCCCTTTCTCACACCGATATGTAATATAAGAAGGATACTCATTATAAGATGTAACAGGTTCCTACTCAATGTCCTTGCAGTCTATAACATGCATAGGATCCGGTATATAACTCCAAAACTGAGAAATGTGAAACACATCATGCATACTTTGATAGAGATGAGGGAGGTCCAAATGATTTGATACCACCCATATCCATAGAGTGAGTCCCTTAACAATCTATCACTAAAAGAATCACTGACTATCTCTCTCTAATATACTGGGGTTTCATGTCATCATTCAGTGACGTATTCGAGGAATGTATGTTAGGGAAATATAACTCTTTTGTTAAGTCAAGTAGAGACATGAATTTCATATATAAGGAAATCATCATCCTTATAAAAAGTAATAATATCAAAGACCTTCTCTAGTCCACACCTCATATAGTAAAAAGCTACTTATCACCATCCTCTGGTACTATACCCACTGCATTGACATGGCATGCCTTAGCTCTATGATAAAATTCGCAACTTTCCCGAGTCATTGTCATTAGGGCAGTCTATATCCTATCCTCTATTTCTCCACTCCTAGCCTTTCCTGACCTCATATCACTCCTCTAGGAATCCTTTTAGAATAAACATTGAATATGTCAAACCTTTCAACACAGGTGGCAGTCCATTGTTGGATTCTAAAAAGTGCTATTATAATGCCCATGTTGCCCATAATTGTAGCACCTTTAAAAAAGATTCTCTTTCAACCCAACTATCCATCTCTCTACTGCCCCTTGTCTGCCTTTCTGTTCCTACCATCTGAAGGGAGTCCTATAGTATAATGGGAAAACTCAGTCTCTAGCCCACCATGAGTTAGATGTAAGCATGTTGTCTTAACCTCTTCTAACCCCTTATCAAAGGTCAGGGACTTGCAAAGAACCTTAGAGTATGTCATCAGGTCAATTCCCCTTACCATATGGTTGACATCTGGTCATAGACATATCTCAAACTTTTGAGAATTACGTTCCTCATTCTCATCTAACAAAGGATCATTGAGAATAAACTCCATGAAACGTTCAAAGTAATCATAAAAAACATAAAACCATATTGAAACTCGATGAACTCTTGGGAATGGTCCAACTTCATCGTGTTAATGAAGTAATGCTCAAGGAAAATCTATTTAATGGTCATTAATGTAATTTCTTCTCATCTCCTAGGTTGATTTATGGAATTTCACCATCTCCTAATGGGTACATTGAACAAAATGGTTTCTATAACTACTCGACCTTCCTCAGGGGTGTGAACTAGCTCAAAAATGATATCGTTATAGTCTATCCAATCCTCTACATATTGTGGGATACCAATACTCAAGAATTTCAGATGTCGTAGAAGCTATAAAATCCCTATCATGTTCATTCAAAGTCTTATGAATTGCTCCATATTATATTGGAGCCAACCGAAAAAATTCTCGATTGAGTAGGCTTTGCGGCCTAGATTACTTGTATCAGTACAAGATCATACTGAGGTATATCACCTTGTATCAAAGTAGTGGCATGAGAAAATCCTGAGTTACCTCAACTATTGGTTCCATTAAATTTCCCAAAGGTGGTATCTCTCTAATAAATGGATAATTATGAAAACATAAAGTCCTAATAGTGTTTGGAAACAAACAAGGTTTCTCTAAACCGGTCTATGGGATCAAAAAAGGTTTTACTAAGAGTATACCCTTAACTAAAGGTATCCTCCTCTTAGAACTAACCCTTCTTTTGTCCCTAAAAATCAGTCACAGTCATCATATATGTACTAACACAATAGCATGCTCTATTAAACTAATTAATGCCAATAAAGATATATCACACAATATAGAAACATAGATATATCATAAAGAGAAACTATACTGAATAGATAGAAAAAATCAAGAAATTTAATTAACGAACAACTATGAAACACAACAACAGGTATAGATATGGAATGTGAACCTACATTCCTAGTCCTGATGCATGAACATATGCTAAATTTCACAAATCACAAATAACATCGTGTGATTCACCCAATGTGAATCAATAGTAATAACAAAACATAAATTCCCCACATTATGGGAACTCGATGGTCCACTATCCAGTGTTGGTCTTGCACATTCATAGTTCCCCAGCCCAAGTCCCAATTTCTTATCTCCCGTATACCCTATCCTAACCAAACAAAAGATAATAAACAAGTTAGTGGGTCATGATCCTCTGAAATCATTTTGTAACATCCCAACCTAAACCACTGTGTCCAAGATTGAATGTTATATGACCTCATGTGCACCTCCCCGTACTCAAGAGGTTGCTAAATAGTATCGAGGGTCTCAAGTGAAACATTAGGGAGACTATAACCATTGTATCATGTCATAGGATTGATTATAAGGAATAAAACAAATAATAAAAATTAGAGTAAATGTTGAAACAGAATATTGACATACATATAAGATATCCAAATGTGGTAAGCTTGTCTCAAGTATAAAGAAGTAGAAAATACAAGATAAGAGTAAATAAACATCCATCTTTGGGGTACTCTGGTGTCTGTCTTGGTCTTCTCGAGCTCTGTGCTCCACTGCTCAACCTTATTTCATACGGCCCTTTCCCTTCACCAGATCTCTAATCACAAATTCTAAAATCACAATGAAATTCCATAGTAGGGTGTGCTATAAGTCTCACTAGGACACCACCAATGAGCCCTTACAATAGTGCACAAAATATATATAATAGTTTATGTCATTATATAAATAAATTCTCAAGATAAATATATGTTATGGGATATCGTGTGCTGACCAAGACACCACGAACCCCGGCCCACCTGCTTCAACTCATTGTTGGTAAGAAACTTCAGAATTTATGTACCTCCACCAAAGAAAATAAGGATCATCCAACCCCACTAGTGTTTGTCACAAGAATTCCTCATGTTCCATAAAATATATCATTGTCCCACTTAACCTCTTAAAACAACCACGACCCAAGTCCATAGGATGCAATGACTGGTATCTATCAGGTATGCATCCCCAGTCTACTTAACCTTTTTAAACACCTACGGTCAAAGTCTATAGGAAGAAATGACTGATATCTGTCATCTATTCATCCTCATCCCACTTAACCTTTTAAAATACCAACTTCCCAAGTTTGTAGGAATCAATGACTGGTATCTTATAGTTAGCTAGTATGAATTCCCCTCTACTGAGGTAGCCATGTCCACCTTTCAGGATATTTTGACTGCATTAGGTTGGGTAACTATCCACTAATCCAGAAACCCCCAACCTCATTACTCCACCAGAGTATCTTAATACTTGCATCAAAATTCCATTGGCAATGTACACATAACAACTTGTTTACTAGCAAGGAATGATAATTCACACCAATATCAAAGTCGTGATAATCATACACACTCAAGTACACCCATGGATACCCACAAACCCACATGAAATTCATCACAAGAATGGATTAATCCAACATAAAAAACACATCATGATAACATCACGTATAAATCCTAAAATGGGAAGTAAGCTCCTACTTCAAAAGTCGGAAAAACCTCTTAGTGGTTTTATTATTGTCAAAGGAAAAATTTCAATGTCTCAAGTTTTTGTTTCATCAATGCTCGAGGAATGTCAAGTGTTTCCTAGAACAAAAACAACTATTTTATTTCAAAAAGAAATAAAGTATAAAATACTATGATATCTTCTCTCTCATATAAATTTTTGGGATTATTAATTACAATATCACATGGGATGATATTTTCTCTCTCTTGAATAATTCCCAAATTATGATTCAGATTACCATATGCGATGATAATTTTACATCCTAAATAATTTCAAAATTATCATTTTAAATTATCACATGTGGTAATAATAATATTTTCTAAATAATTTTAATTTATCAACTAAAATAAATACATTTGTTAAATATTATACTTCAATAATTACATTGTTGTAATTTTACAAAAATTATCCATTGATAATTTTTTATAGATTACAAAAAGAAATTCAATATTTTACCCCGTTAATAATTTGAGTAAATTATAATTTGATAATTCATTGTAGTTATTATTTGAAAATTTCATATAATTATTCATTTCATGATAATTCATTGTGATTATCATTACATTTTAACAAAAGTAACTTTTGATAATTTTATAAATTCTAACCTTTGATAAAACTCTAATAATTATACATGATAATAATATTTAAATAATCTCATTTAATAATTTTACATGACTAAATATTAATAATTTTTCTATTTTTTTAAAATCACTCAAATATCCATTAATAATTAAAAGAAATTATCTTTGATAATTTGGTGCAATTATCTTCTGATAAATTGATGAAAATATTGTTAGATAAATCTTCATTTTTTCCTTGATTTTTATAAAGGAATGAGAAACATTAATAAAAAAATTAAAAATACTCCACATTTTCTCTTATGTGAAACATGTATTTGTAGGGAGAAGGGAAATTGAGGAACCAAATAAAATCCACCGGGTTCACCAATCGTGCACAATGGGGTCTTGAGGTCATCTAGACTCTGTAGAATGGACCAACAATGAATGAAAATAGATTCAACTATTTAATAAACCCCAAAATCATATAAATTAAAACCAAAATTTTAAACACCCTTTTTATTCTTATGTTTCTATCAAAACATATGATGGATTCATTATTTTATCTTATTAAAGTGTTTTATATTTTTAAACAATCACAACAGGTGAGAAATGATGGTTTTTAAAAGTTTTTATGGGATATAATGGTGTTCAGGTGTATAGATGGTGGAGAACACAAAAAATACGATATTTTTAATTAAATTAATAGTTATTATTATTTAATGTAAATATTAAATAACTAAAATTAATGAGAGATCTGACCAAAGGCCTGACTCATATAAAATTTATCCCATGTCTAGGGTAAACCTCAAATTTCGAGTACAACGGTGGTCTCAGAATTCTCATATGATGCACCATTTTTTATTTATTAATTTATTTTTAATAAATTATGTTAACATAATATAATATATCTAAGAATTTTATTCCATACTAGTCATGTATTTAGGGGACTTAAAATATTTCACCAACATAGAGTACGACTCCAAAAAAATTCGATTGAATATTCCAAAGTTTTAACATGGCTTTTCCCCTTACAGAAGCCTTTAACAAATTTATTCATTTATTTTCACTAATAAATAATTTCTTCCAAATAAGACACATATAATTTATAAAAATGATTTTTTTATTGTATTTTTAAAAATAAATATATTACAATTGTATCCTGATGTCATTTTTAAAACATTGTTATACCTATTTTATTTCAAAAATTTCAACTGTGTCCTCTCCCCCACTTATGAAAGGGAACCCCCTCTCTTCTCCTATTAACCCTCCCAAAGACCTTTGGTTCTAAAATTACTTCAAAAACATATTCTTTAATTCTATACCCATTTCCTAGAGGCCTTATTTTCAATATTAAAACCTTTTAATAATTCTTTTGGTGCTAACATAAGGAGGTTTTCTGAAGAAGAGGCATCGTACATAACCAAGAATTTTTTTTATTACTTATTATACCTCCATAAAATCTTACTGAACTATAATAATATAATTACATTAGTATATTCTATACAATGATGTGTTATTATTTTAATTTAATTACCAATATACATATCCTCTTCCATAAATTTGGAAATTAAACCGTTAATGTTGTCTATGACCGATTATTGCCTCTTGAACTGATGTAATTTGTTTCCCATTACTGCCTCTCACATCTGGATATATTGATGGATTTAACATATTTATATGAAATTTTTGAAATAATTATACTTTTTAATTTAAATCTAAAATCTAAATTGTTACCTTCCAGTCACTTGAAAATTATTACATCACTTGTGTGCGTGTGTGGATTACCACCCCCACAAAGCGATGTGACATTTTTATCATTTTATTAGGACATGGTTGGTAATTAAGGTATATTTAAAGAATTTATATAATATATATTAAAAAAATTATTCTATATATTTGAATTAATATTTACCTTTTTTCCTTTGAGAAAATGGAAACACTGTGCGTGAGTACGCACGACCTACCATCTCCCTGTACGATGTAATTAATTCATTATCTATAACTTTTTTTGATTAAAATAAATACATATATAATGAATATATATTATATTTATATCTTGGTTAACATTATATAGATGATTTAACCATTATCAAAGTACCATGACCACAAATACTAAATGAAAACATTCATGGAAAATGTAGCAATTAATTCCCAAAACATTATTTTGACAAAGAATTATTAATAAATGGGTAATAAATAGTAATAAGAAAATCATATATGGTTTTATATATATGATTATGGTTCTATAATATATGTATAATAACCCTATATTTATTATATAGGAGGTTCGAATGTGTAGGAATATATTCGAGATATAAGGTAAGGGGATTTTCGTCTCACTTTTATTCTTGTGGGACACATTCCATATTCACCACTTGTTTATTTTAAGTTGTGTATATACTAAACATGAATTTATTTTATAATAAATTTGATGATAAATTTTCGTATTTATATATCTATATATGGTTATTTCATTCATGGGTATTATTATTTAAACTTTACCAAAATGGAAATGGTTTTATGTTACAATCTCATTGCTTATCGGGGTTGTTTATGATTATTCTTACAACAATGAAATATTATTATACATATCTCAATATACTATTTAATTTTATTATCTTCTAGTTATTTCAATAAAATACATGTATTCACTTCATTTTAACCTCATTAGGTACTCCAGAGTCTGAAGTAATTTTTTTTAATAAAAACTAACGTTATTTATCTCTTCAGTGGAAAATTCTTTATCTCTCATGTCCATGTTTTCAAAAAATGTTTTAACGAATGTTTTTCATATTATCCAATTATTTTTAAATAAATATTTTTCCATTTATAATTTTTAAAATATAATTTAAAAGTAGCATTCTTTTTTTTCAAATGAGTTTCTTTTGAAGTTTTACCAAAAATGTGAAAGGATTATTCGTTTTAATGTGTTCGACATGAACGATATTGTCCACCATCCGGACCAGCCGGTTATTTAAAAATTCAATAATATTTCTAGGAGTTTATTTTAAAATAAAATTTTTTATTTAATATTTATAAAAATTTTAGATTTTAAGTAAGTGTTTTTATATTTAAATGGTTATTTTTCCGTAAGAAATGTTTCAATATATTTTTCAAAAACATTTTCAATCTAAGATGACATCCCTTTATTTTACAAAATAGTTTCTTAGGATAAGATCTGATGATACCATCACTGTTATTTCTATGGATGGTTTATGACTATGATGAAATTATATTTATTAAACTCATTCATTTTTTCATGGGTCATGTTATGATAAATCAATGAAATGATTATGAAACTCATTTCTCATCCATGGGTTATGCTATGATGAAATGTTTATGAAACCTATTTATTTTCATGGGTTCTGATATGATGAATATGTTATGATATTGTGGGACACATTTGTACTATTTCCATTAATTGATGAGTGAGACCAATATATCCCTCCAATGAATTGGGTAAACATTAATACCTTATGAGATATAAACAATATAATGGGGAGTGAACCCAGTTAAGAATAGAAAATTATCCATTATGATAGTCTTGGGGATGAATATTGACTACTTTGATGGATTTTAGAGTAAACTAATTCCACTATTTTAATCTTGAAATTTATCCTTTACTACTAAGGAAATGATTTTCTATGCTTATGTGCATGACTCATGTCTATGTATTATTCCAATGTTATGTTCTCATGGATCATGTTATATGATTCCTTTATGATTCATGTATTATGAACTACAAATATTTTTACAATGACTCATGTTTATAATCTATGACAAGATAGGTGTGGGTTTTAAATGTTATTGTCATTTTCTCATTCCCTTTTGCTCATATTTTGTTGATATCTCCTCTGTTTACACTTATTGGGTATATGTGCTTAGTCTTTCTTATGTTTCCTTTCCCCGGGTTATGAAGAAAGCTATTATTTATGATATTTCTAGGAAGGGTTCTAGTTATGAAGAAGTTAGTGGGAGATTATATAGTTCCCTTGTAAAAAAAAATTTTATGTATCCAATTTCCAAAGGCACTAGACCTATATAATTATGGCACGAATCATTATATTATTTAATGAATATTGATCTAATTAGATGTCATGACCATGTAGGAAAAGTTTGGGTCTCTAATTATCTTATTCCAGATTAATATTGGTGAGTCATCACTGATTGTACTAGAGATAGTTTTTCTAAATATAGTGATGCTTTAGGTGATCAAGAAGGGGATGAGGATAGCTAACAGCCATCAAAATTCCAACACATACGAATAATGGAAGACTTTAAAGTTCATAGAGGGATATTATGTTTTACAAAATGCCTTAACTTTACACAATTTGTATAATTTTTTAAAATGGATCAAGCTATCCTATAGCATCATTAGACCTATAAAAATACTATAAAGCTTAGATTATGTTTCATACCATCTAGTGTTACTCTCACTATTAGAATGATTTCACAATGTCTTTTATATGTTGCGATGTATGAGGTACATGCATAATCTATAACATATTATTGTCTGAGGTGATATGGACGTCATAAATGATTTAATATTTTCTAGTTACATAGTGGAGATCAAGTATCATCATGATAAGACTTTTGAGGATAGTCAATACCACTAGTCTAAGTGTTGTGGCATCATGGGAACCTCTAGAAGATCATGTGGGCAAGTCAAAGTCATATTTAGACTCATTACCCACACCTGTTTTAGTATTATGTACTTTTCTTGGTGAAAATAACTAATGGTGGGGATGGTTTAGCGATAATAAACTTTTATTTTGAAACTTTATAATATTTCCAATAATATTTTTGGAGGGGTTTCATTGATCCATTTTAGACTTTTTAGTTTCATGGAAGTTAAAAAATAATATACTAAAAATAATATAATTTTATTTTTCTCTACACAAGTATTTTTGATTTATTTCTCAATTATCATAAATGGAGTATATAGTGGGGTTTCTAATAATTCAATTGATTATAAAATGGTGGATTTACCCTAGATACAGTGCACTTCAAATTCACACATGTTGTTTCAAGATCTGTCACCATGAGTGCATCACTAAAATTAATTAATTAAATATTATTTTATTAATTTTTCTTCCTCAAAAGCATATCCTCACCTCTATTTAAACACACACTACTCACTAATCAAGTTTATCAACCATAAACCTTATAATTAGAGTGGAAAATTTGTGAGGGGTTGTATATTTGATGAAATCGTTATTCAAGGAATCAATACATGAACCAAATATGGAGACACACTTTTTCAATGATAGATCCCATATCAATATCGGGAATTTATATTTTTTTTAATTACTTCTCTCATAGTGAATTAATATTATATTTATTTTTTTGGGCCTCTAATTTTGGAATTTTCAATTCCAATTCTTAGGTTTTCAATAGCTTCTCCTCGAAATACATGTTTTAGATATTTTATCCCTAGTTTTGTTCTCTATGTGCATATTATTCATAGAAACTTTATGACCCCCCCCCCACCCCTGACTCTCCATTTATTATTTATTCCATGTGGATCTTGGTAGTCCATCTACCTAAGGGAGGCCAATAATAGCACATAGCTAGGCACAAGGGAGGTGGGTCGTGAAAGCCATGTCATGATGTTAGAGATCTAGGTGGTGGTAGAATGGATGGATGTAGGTCATCCATAGGGTGGTACGATAGTCGAAATAATGATTTGGTTTTGATGGCACAGAGAAGGTAATCCTGACCAGCTATCCACATGATATAAGGGAGGTGTTAAGTTATTCGGGCCACCTCAACATGATGAGGCAGTAAGGGGAAGCATCCCCCCAACCCATAAATCTAATTTCCCATTGTCTTTCACGAAGAATATAGTGATGGGATGGAATAACATGGTTTCCTCACTAATCCCAAGATTAGAAAACCCATTTTTGGTTTTGGGAACATATAGGGTTGACCTATGAAGTCATCTGAGCACCTAGGGACCTAATGGAACAAACAAGCAGTCCTGACCTATTGAGAGTCTTCATTTTTTAACCAAAATCATAGAATGACACATATAACTTTGAAATAGGCTTGGTTCCAATGGTATCCTAACTAGCGGGTTAGTGGATCTTAATCAAATCAGGTCTACCCGCACTGACCTACGACATTCCATGTTGTGACACACATTGACAACACACATTCATGGGGCACTAAATTTGTGGGGTTTACATGTGCATCCCCACCATCAACGTGGCACGTAACATTCCCAAAGTCCACCCCACGGTCTGAATACCATCTTACACGGTGTGCTAGTTTTAATAAAATGAATTTCTTATCCTGATCATTTTTTCACATAGATTGTAATGGTGTTATCTATTTAGTCATATAGGTAATTTTTTAATCAATATATATAGTTTTTCGATTTATAATCATATATTTTATGTTGGGGTTTAGGAATGATAAGAAGAATATACCCTAGGGTATGGAACTCCCCTAACTTCGCATAAATGATAGTGAGTTGGTAACCTCTGTGGTTATAAAGATTGATGCATCCCCATCTAAATGGTGCATGATTCCCCTATGGTTTGGGATTGTATTTAGTTCTCCTATTTACCTGATAATGCAAGGGTCGTCCACAAAGTAAATAGATATTTACATAACCTAAATCATTATTCCTTGAATCATTGTGTTGCAGGTGTAACACCCCGATATTTTAGAATAAATCTCCCACTAAAAAATTTGCCTTTTTAATAGCTTATATTACATGAAACACCATGTTTAAACAAAATCAGATATGCTATTAAAAAATTATTCTTTAAATTTGATCATTATAAACTAGCCAGTAAAATTATTTGTATGAATAGGAATAATTAAATTTTGAAAATTAAATATAAATTTATTAGACAAAGAAAATATATTTATAAATAAATTCTTATTTTTTAGTAAATTCTTTATGTACTTACAAAATACATTTTTTCCTAAAAAGAGTTTTTATTCATATTTGTGAATAAATAACAGAATTAATTTCTTCCACTTTTATGAAATGTATTTGAATAAATGAACATAGTTTTTTAAATCCCCATGTCGTAATTATCGTAGAGTTAATTTTATATAATTTTTTGATAATATTCATTTTTCCATGAATATTGATAAATAATGATTTTATTGGTAACTATATTTTCATTTGAAGAATTTAAAAAGATATTGTTTTGTTTTAAGAGGTATTTAGAGTTATATTAGGTAATTTATATCCTGGATAATTCTGTTATTTTCATTAGAATCAATTTTATAGTTGAATTATTTATAAAAAATTGATATAAAAAGGCATTTTCTAAAAAACTATTTTCATTGGTATTGAGAGTTTATCTTAAATTAATTTCCACCACTTATAGAAATTAAATCTGGAAAAATTGATTCGATATATGGAATAAAAAGATATAAATTTGGTAAATAATTTCCCTTTATTTTCATTCATTAAAAATTGTAACCATAGTAAATTTTTGTAACCCAAATAATAGAAAATCAAGTAATTAAGGTCGAAAATAATTTGATAAAGTTTCCAAAATCAACCCAACACTTTCCTATATTTCTAGGGATGAGTATATTTCATCCATAATCATAAAAACATTGAAAATAGTGGTTTTTTTCACATTACTTTGATTATAACATTTATAATATTTTATTTAAATATAATGTAAAAGTGTCCCTCTCTTTTGTTAAATGTTTATAATACTTTGTTATATGGATTAAAACAACTTATGTTTGGTTATAAAAGGTTATTTTAAAGATAAATGATTTTTTATCTTGGAAATTTAATTTTAAATTTTTATGAATTAAATAATTAGCCTAAATTATTATGCAATGCTTACACAATAATTATTCAATTTGTTAAAAACTATAATAATTTTTTTTTAAATTTTGAAAGTAATAAAATTTTGATAAATTATTATGTTCAATGATTTTAAGAGAATAATATATCATATTATGGAAGTTCAAAACTATTATATTCTAATTACAAATTTTTCTTGGTGACATTAATGACAAGTTAAATGAATAGTTTCAAAAATGAAATTAATGATATTTTATGAAAAAAATATTTTATAAAATTATATATATTTTTTAAAAAACATTAAATAGTACAAGGTGAATAATATATGGTCAAAAATTTCATCCAGGGTCCATTTATGATCCAATTTTCAATGTTGATGCCCAAAAACACTATTTATGGGTGATGTGGGGGAATGAAATAGTGTATTGAGAAGAATCCAAGCCAAAACAATGTCAAAATCTAGTAAATGAAAGATATTCATAAAAGACTAGAATTTAATGAACAAAACTTTCATTGCGATGGTTTTACAAGCACCATGAAAGAACTCACATGGATGATGGTAACCATTACGTAATATATTTTCATTCATGGAGATCACTATTCTTTGCAAAGCATACATCCTAGATGGTAACATTGATGAAAAGGACCTTATCAACAACACAATACATATAAATACCTCCTAGGACCCACATTTAAGATGATATGACCATTTTACCTTTCTCGTAATCTCTAGATTCATAAGACATCAACCTTCATGAGAAAACATGTAAATTGATTCCTATAACACTAATATAAAAAAAGCATTTAATAGCACTATAATAGGCATTTATCAACACTAAAAAACCCTGATAATTAGGGCATGACTAAATGCTTGAATCTCTAATCATTCCTAAAAAAGTGTTTTTAAAGGCCCACTTTAATAGTGCTAAAAATGCACTTTTAAAAGGGTCCTTTAACAAAAAAAATTAGTGTTGTTAGAGGTCCCTCATAATAGATCCTTTTTAGCACTGTTAAAGGGTGCCTTTAATAGTGCCTTTTTTAGATCTAATAAAGGTGGTGATGTTAAAGGAGATAAAATTATATTTTCTCAGAAACGTATGAGGTCAACCCCTTTATCAGTGCTTCCATGACCCCTTTAATAGTGATATACCCCCTTTATCATCTCTTTTTACCCCACCACCCCTTTTATCATCACTTTGAGAATTTCTAGCCTCATGTGCGCTTATCTGGATTCGAACCATGGACCTCCCTTTTGAATATGGAATGCCTTTACCACTACACCGTGTTGTTTTTCTATCTGTTTAATGATATTTCAGTTTATATATATATATTTATATTTATATTTAAATGTACATATATATTTATGTATATTTATATAATTTTTTTAAATACATTTACACAATATATGTTTGTGTGTGATACATATACTTATATTTATTTAAATATATTATATATTATATACATCAATATATACTAGAATATATTATATATATATATATATATTCATTAATGCATACACATATGTATATATAAACATTATAAATATATTTTTATAACGTAAAAATGGTTAGATATTGTTTTAAATACATTTTTATGATTTATATTTATTTATATTTATTTAAATATACATTTTTATGTAAATAAATTCATATATGTATTTATATGATTGATTTATTATTAGTAAATATAAGAAAAAATTCATATATTCAATCATAAAAAATATTTTTCATAAAATGATAAAATTAAAAAACCATAATATCAATATGAATGTAATACCTAGGAATAAATTCAGTCCCCACTAAAAAAGAGATAAAATACCCCACTTAAATGGGGTCGAAAATCGATCGAATGTTAAAAGATTAGGGTACACCTACTAAAAACATAGTTTTGGAGGCCTTCTGGGACTTTTATTCCTCGAAAAATGTGAAAAAAATATTACTTGTTTTATTGATGGTGTAGATCTTGTCACATACATTGATTTTATATGTGGTAGAGCCCAAATGGATAGAGGATCAAAAGTTATAGCCATTTGACGTTCGAGTTTTGTTTTCAACTTATTTAATATCTTTTATAAAAAAATTATTTGTTATCTTGAAATTGATATTAAATGGATATTACTCAGTAATAATAATAAAATAATTAATAATTTTTTTAGTTATTTTATAATCCATTTTCACTAAATATCTTATATATTAAGTTTAAATGGATATTTACCTTATCTAGAACATATTTTTTAAAAAAATATATAATATTTATATCAATAAAAATTTATTCATAAATTAATATATTATTTTAAATGAAATATATTTTTTTGAATTATACTTTTATCAGCACTTGTAAAAATGTGTTGTTAAAGACCCCCCTTTAACAACACTTTTTTTATCACTGAAAAATGTTATCTTTAACAGTATTTTTATCTTGCACTGTTAAATCCCTAGTATTGGATAATCTCAGATTTGTATAAGTGTTGGTAGCCATAAATCATAAATAGCATTCAATGATATCTAGAAACTAAAATTCCATAGTTAAGATGACTTTCATGATGGTTCATGTCATTTTGAATAGAATGAATCCCCTACAACTTCTTAGGTTTCACAAGATAAATATCCTTTGTGAAACCACTTCTATGTGAACCAATACATTACATTGAGGTAGAGCCACACTATTTCAGGAACATAACTCTTTAAAAAATGCCTTGACCTTTAAAAAACCCATACCTTCATGAAACCCACTTCCATTTTCCCTATATGTTTCCTCCTATTATAATACACACCTTCGCAAAAGTTGATTGCCAAAAAGCCCTGTACCCACTCGATCCTGATTCACTTGTGTAATAATATTCTCTAAATAAGTATCATAAACCCCCACATCAATCCTGTTTACTTCGAGAATGACCTGGATGGTTTCATCACCTCATTCTCCTAATCATAGGCACCCAAATTCATATTTCTCCTAAGAATAGGAACAATAAAATGTTGATCCTCATTTTCTACTTCACTGTGGAAGTGTTTATGCCATGTTCCACCTAGAGGAACCTATGTAGTATACACATAATCTTAAAAGGTGGTGTCATCAAGGGAAATAGCTTAACATTCTCTTTTATGGGGCTTAGTGTTGTATCTTACTCTTGTGTCTATAAATGGTCCCCCTGGTTGTAGTCCCCCTTGACATCTGAGATACATGATGTAAAACTTCTTATCCCCAAATACTATTTATATGACGTTAATCTTCATGAAAAAATCTTCAAAATATGATTTTAAATTGTATCCATAACCAGTGTGATGAACACAAGATTCACTATGTATAGATGGAATAGTATGACACCCCCACCTCCATTATGGTATAAAACCCCAAAACCATGGACAAATCTCCAATATCAGGGAAGTCCATATGCATAAACATAACACCATAATGGGATGGAACCCCAATAATAGGGTATCCCATATTCATAATCCCTATACAATCATGAGATGAAACCCCCCAACACCATGACATCCACAAGTGTAAGCCCCAAACTATCCCTCATTTTGGTCCTCTTTGATGTGACTTTATTGACTACATGATGTTAAAATTCACGGACCGGTCCTCTCAAATCAACTTAAACCATGATATAAACTATTTTTTTCTTGATCTCTATATTATAATAGGGTACATAGGATGCCTCTGTGAGTTTCAATCAAGAAATACATGGGATACCTACCTAAAGTTCAATCCTAACCCTTCAACACCGACATCAAATATATATTTCTTCCCCTTGGAAGGATGAAAATACAATGTTTTATCATCTTCATCAGGGACACACTCACCTCACCAACCTATCCGCACATGACATTAAAACGTTGACGTTCCTATCCACACAATATGTTAAAAGTGTGACCACCCTATCTCAATATGAGGTTCAAGCTTTGACTTACTTATTACCATAAGAAGTTAAAATTATGAAATACCTATATCCTCAAGATGTTAAATATAAGTCATATTTATCCCCATAATATGTTAAACTCATTACCTACCTATCCCGTTAAGACATTAAATTTTTGACATACTTGTAGAAACAATATGTCAAACCTATGACCTACCTATTCTCATAGGATGTCAAACCTATGACCCACATATCAAAAAAATATGTTAAAACTATGATCAACCCCACCAAATATATAAGAACCCCATACCCCATACAACACACATGGGAAGCCCAAAGAATTAAACCTTTTATGCCTCATGTTCATGAAATAAGTTTCCCTGTAGTGGATATGGGTTTCCTTGTGTTCTACACCCAAGACACCTCATATATGAGGTTCCATCAATGTTGAATGAGGAATACATTTACATATTTCATGCATTCCCAGTATTAGAAATCATCGTCAACTCCAAACTGAATTTATCTTCCCTATTCTAATAGCAAGTAGTGTAATTAACCAGTCTCCACCTTGATATAGATCCCATAATGAGAAAGAGTACTTATTAAATCCTTGAGGAAGTCTTAGACTATGAAATGAACTCCGAGGAGGAATTAGTTGAAGTAAGAGTAAATATCTCATAATTCATTTATGATAAAGGATCTATAGTCATCAATAATAGTGATAGAGATTTCCTACCTTTGGAAAGAATAATGTGGAGTAGAATACCCTAGAGGGAGCTGCAACTAGTCCAAGGGCATGGGATACTCTGGTATAGAAAAAACAAAGTGCATCATCTCCCTGATGCATGGACCCAACTAAAAACATCAGTAAAAAATAGTGAACCTAATGTAAATATATTCTTTCAAACTGGGGGAAGATGAATAACATTAGGAATAACCAGTTCTAATACATCATTGGCATGGATCCTTTCTCATTCATCAGGAGAGGATGGGAATTGTTGGGCATGTTGGGTGTCACATCCATCATACATTTACTAAAGGTTCTCCTCATATATACTATAAGACTCAACTTTTAGTAAATTCTTAACAATCCACCTCCACAAACAGGTATGGGGGTAGAAGAATTGAAGGTTCATAAATCCCTCATGACTACGTTTATACCACAGTATCCACTACTCCCATAGATCTTGGTAACCCTCTCCATGTATCTCCTCCCTATGAGCTCATTAAGTATTGGGTTATCAAAAAAATTATCCACTAATATGAATGGGATGGGTTCATCCCAACCAAGGATATGTTCTACAAAATCCTCAAAGATTCAGTTTCATGTTATCATCAATTCCTACAAGGACAACATGGGAGGAAATCTACCCCCATTATTATGAAAAAAAATTTGCGAGTCTTTCCCTAGAATTCTATGATATTTCCCTCCCCCAATCTGAGGATTTAGGGGATTAATTAGTCACACCTATGAAACAACCACCCAAGCTCCACCAAGGTGGGACCCCACCACTCATCATGTTTTCTAGCATCGATCAGCCCCATAGATCGATGATCAGGACAACCTCATCCCTACCCTACCGGTAAATTTCCAAAACACCAAGTACTAGTATTGGGGAAAGATCACTGACAGTACCTGCCAAGAGGCCTCTGAAATAGATAAATTATTCCCTTCCATCATTGATGTACCTTCCACCATCATAACCAGCAAGTGAGGGTATGTTCTAACCCAGTTGGGATCGAGACTTCAACCTCCTATCAGGTAGGTTGGGTTAACTCTCCCCTATTTGGGGGCTAGAAGAACCTATAAAGAACCACCCAATGGTAAATATTTTTATCATGGATGTCCTCCCCATTATATTTTCATCTGACATGAATTTTCTTTCAGTGATGAATATTTATCATGTCCTAAAGATCAATCACATGGTAGAATGGAAGAAAATTGTTGTGGAGGTTATCCCATGATGGAAATGATGGCACATAGGTTAGATGATCCTGAAACCCTTAAGAGCTCACACTTGGGAAACTCCCATGTATCCAGAGGAAAGGTTGTGGGAAACTTTATATCATAATCAACCTCTCACATTCTGATAAAATGGATGCATCCGTATAATCACTTCATCCTCCAACACAAAAAATTAGGGAAAAATCATGGCATTTGAGGATGACTATCCCTTAGGAAAATATCTACTAGGTACCTATATCCATTTTCAAATTCCCACTGGTGGAGGAGTATTTGGATCCCTTTCATGGAATATTTGTGCATCCATCACTACCACCATTGTATTTACACTTATATTCTTCTATATTTTATATTGGAGAGATGTTTTTTTTTTCTAGATTACCCCCCTTGGGTGAACTCAACCATTCTGTTAAGAAAAAAAGGCATAGACAATATGAACTTCCAGATCATCAGAAGGCAACAAACACTCCCTCCTATCGATAGAGTCATGATTCCAAAATACATTTTTTCAATATAGGTATAATTTGCTCATGTGATGCTACCACTATCTATGTTTCAGAAGCAGAATTGATCCTAGTCACATCCCCTCAAAATTTTGCATCCTTATGGAATTGGAGCTTGGGGTAATCAAGAGTTGGATGACCCCTAAATGATAGGTTAGAGGAGAAAATATTTTAGGAGATTATATACAATGACCAGATACCAGTCATGTGTTGGCTGCCTACAGACCTATAGTTCACCATCCCAGAGTCCCTCACTATGGACCATGAACCTTGCTCCACTAGAATATCCAAACAACAACTAACATCCACTAGGATCCCTAGTTGAACTATCTTGGTAAAGAGAAGTTCTTTGAGGAAATTACTCAAAAATACTAAAAGGTGTAAATTTCGGAACACCAAATAGCTTAACACCCTAATTCAGATTAATACTTATAGAAATTTCATGGAACGTACATCAAGAACCTCAATGTTCTCTATAGAATAATGCTAGAATCATCTCCCAACATGAAGTTAATAGTCTAGAAGAAATATGATTCCAATGAATTTATCCCCATTTTTTGATGATAGTGGAACCATTAAGATATCCCTACCATTGATGGATGAGGGCCAATCTCCATCACCACCATTAATGTCATAAAAATAAATTCTCTTGGAGATTAAATAAATGGATCTAATGAAATAGGTAATGAATAATATCCACCCTATGGTGGAATACATCATGAGAAAGACCTTCTGATGGGTTCCCTCACATGTTATTATAAAAGACATTAGGCCTTGGAAATACCACTAATGAACTACTACCATTTCTGTATTGAATTTTAGACATGGGAAAGGGGATTGTTATCCCCAATGGAATATTTTACACTGAACTATAAATAGAATCATATTTTAGGATTTATTTCTTATTAAATTATCTTAATGGATATAAGAGGATTACAATCAAATTCATCACTAAGAAACACCCCAAATGAGGTGACACCTGAGGGGACCAATCCCTTTAAGATTGAGTAGTATATTCTCCTCATCTTAATACCTTGATTTAAGTTTATTGGCCCCTTGATTCCATCAAGGTAGAGATGGCTGGCCACAACAAATGACCATGGTATGACTCACCCATCCACCCTATTACTCTAGTCCTTCGAACCATGATAATTTTTTCATACAATCCAAATATATAGTAAAATAATTAGTTACTACCAACCCTAACCTAGATTACATAATAGCCACTCTCATTTCCTATATTGAGGACATAGAGATGAAAAAGGCTACAATCCCACTATTTGGTATGTTGTATCCAGAATGGGATGACCATATACGTACACATCTAGAATTTTTCAATTTGAGATTCATCCAATTTAATAGTAATATCAATATATTTTAGTATCTAACTTTCTTCTCATAATGGTGTGTTCTAATCCTAGGAACCTCTGAGAAATAGAAATAAACCAAACTTTTAGGCTTCATACAAACTTTGGAGAGGCCTACCTTCACCTGACACATTCATTTACCCCAATTATCTACATCCTACTATGAAGATCTTCAAAGATAGTTTCTCAAATAATTCTTCACTAACACTATCAAAACCAGAATCACTAATAACTTTAAATCCAAGAAGAGGCCTGGAGAATGATTTCTTGACTTCATTTCCCAGTAGAAGGGACTCACGTACCCCCTCTATGTGTATCTTTCTGAGGAGTGCCTATTGAAGATATATGTGGAGAATTTCTTGGATGATCTGGTTCCCATTCTCATCTCCCTGATGTATCTGGGTAGATTCTAAGAATTCATTTAAAGGAGTTAACATTTGGATGAATCCGTATTATTGACCATGTAGCTATGAAACCCCTTTTAAATACCCAGTGTTATTAGTAATATTTGTCTCCTGAATAAATGTGTGTTTTATTTTATTTTTTAATATTAGAAACATGAATAATATAGAGAAACCCACAAAGACCACGTTTCAATACAAATGTCTATTGAATTACTCAGAAATTAAACCAATTAAAATTAAAAACATTATAACTAGAAATAAAATTTAAATATAAAAGACAAAATGGGAAAATATAATCGACCCAATATACTAAATCATCACCCCTAATGAAAAACTATAGAGAATAAGAAAAATATAAGTAAAACAATACAAATTATCGAAATATAAAACCTTAAGATGAATTTAGTTGAATATTTAGTGAATGAATAGAGTATTATATACAAGAAGTAATGTGATTGTTGGAATAGTAACCTTATCGTTGGCAATAGTAACTAGACTATTGGAATAGTAATTATACCTCAAATAATACATTATAATAAAAATAATATTTATCACGATTAATTTATTAAAATATAAATTTTATAATTTCCAAAAAATAAATATCATGATGAATATGCTCAAAGAAAATATAAGCACATTTTTAGTAAACTGTATTTTAAAGAATTCCATAAAAGTTATAATTTTTAATTTAAAAACTAAAATTAACTATTATAGAAATTTATTTTGATAAAATAAATATCATTTTTGAAATAAGAACTCCAAATTATCTAAGTTTTATTTTTTTCGTAATTTTATGAAATACTTCAATTTTTGAGTAAATAGTTAAAATACAGTTTTTCATATAAATAGTGTAACTCAAATAACATAATTCATGATGTAATAATGAAATAAACCTTTATAGAATAATATATTCATCCATTTTATATTTAATTTCATAAATAGTTCATTTAAATATAATAAACTCAATTTTTGAACCCAAAAATAACTTTCGGAAACCTAATGTCCAAAGTGATTCCTTAAAATAACAATTTTACTTTCCTTCTAATTTCCTTTTTACTAAAATAATTAATTTTATTTAAAATTGTTATTTAATGTCTTAAAATCATTATATAATATTACAATATGATTTGTATTATCAAAAAACACTATTACTAGTTTTACCATTGATATGTTATTTTACTCAATATTATATTCTAAAAATACCCTTCTCGCAAAGTATAAATAACCACTCTCCCTCCCCTTTAAAAACCACTCCTACCACCCACTAAAAATACAAATATCTAACCAAATATTCTCTATTAAGACTAATTTAATACATAGGGGTGTTATTGAGAAGTCCAACTCAAATTACCCAGGATTTATAGTGATGTAAAACAGAAGCTACACTGAGGATTAAGTATATTCTATTCCACTCCTCTATGTTTATTATTTCTTCTTCGTATTCGCTTTATTTTTTCCACAAACCCTTTCACAAAATAAACCATAAAATAATTAAGTATAAATTAAGTTAACATTATATTTTTAATTTTATCTTACTATAATTATCATACTACTATACAAATTTTAAACTTCTCATTCCCTCTCTCCCAACAATATGTCGAATAAGGTCGGATAAGAACCTATGAATATTTTTTAATGAAAACACATATAACAATAATAATATATGGATTTTATAAATTATATATAATATATATACATTTAATTATATGTATTATAATATTCGCTAATTAATTATATTAATATATAAATTACATTTAAGAAAATAGAGAAATCAAAACGAAATGGGATATTTTTTAGAAAAATATGATATCAAAACACTTCAATTTAATAAAAAAAATTAAGATATATAATACAATTATTATAATTGATAAGTAGATATTTAAATGACTATAACAAAGTTATGTACCAATGTTTTAATTGATCTAATTTTATTATTCAAGAAGAACGAAAGTGAAGAAATAAATCAAGAATTATGTAGGGGGATTCTCAAACCCAATCCTTTCATTATGTTATTCTCTCTTCCACGATATGAATGTGTACATTATGTTTATAATATATAATTTCACTTTTAGTTTGGGGATATACATGTTCCTAACATTTAAAAAAAATTTCTAATAAAAATATCTTTTTTCAAAGTGACATCAATTTCCAATGCATCATATGTTATTCCTCTTGAAATACTTCTTTTCCACCCAAGAATAATGATGTATTATGTTCAAGTATGATTTCAATTATTCATTTGGGAACCAAAAGTTTTATTCATGAAATTATGCTTTATGAAATCATTATGAAACCCCTTCTCTTCATTGGTTATACTTCCTAAAGTTAATTGGTATACATTCTCTATGGTATTTCTGATTATGTAAATGTTATGATGTGATCAGTGGGCCTGGAATTATATAACCACCCAATGCATTGGGTGATGTGATTTATCTCATTATATAATGTGTGTTATATATCAACATGATGTTATATTTTTTCATAAAGACGGTTTTATTATTATTCACATATTTTATTCATGAACATAATGGCATCTTTTTTCACCATAATGTGTGGTATCTGAACCCTAAGAGATGATGTTTAATTTTCATACATTGCCACATTACATTACTTTATCCATTATTTCCCTCCTAATGAGGATGAAAATCATATTCTTATGTTATGATGATGATGATTATGATCACTTCGTTTTTATTGATTCATGCCTCTTATTCATCCTCTTACTGAGATTTTAGCTCACCCCTTTCATTGATGTATATGCTCATTTTATTTCTTGTATTAATAAGTAAATGAGGGCCACTAATAATATAGATAAATATGAATTAAATGATTATTATTTTTTATTATGTAAAATTTATGTATGAGCCTAATTTTCAAAATGAACTAAACAATTTGATCCTAGGTTTGTAACAATAGTATGTTGTTTATCTTTAAAATGATGTAATTGTCATGTAAGAAAAGAACGATCACTATAGTTGGTATTAGAGAACAATTTTTTAATTTGGGAACTAGGATTAATTAAAATTAGTTAGACCCCTTAGGATAGACTAAGTATACGTAATCAAACAAGAAACATTATTTAAGAAAAATTATAAGCATAGAGATCTCATAAGATATTCCATTATAGTTAATTTCATAAAAATAAATTATTTATTTATGATTTTATAACTTATGTTTTGTTAATTATTTTCAATTTTAGAAAATAGTGGGAACCAGGAGAAACGAGGAAAATAACCCATATAAGGGATAGCATAATCATTTCCTGAACAACATCACCAATTCCTTGGGAGGTGGAGTTCAAAACATCATTATAATTCTTACACTATTATCTCAGACTTTGAATAATAACCTAAATCATGTAGAACGTTTTCCTTCACCTAAGAAGGATAAACTATCCATTGAGTCCATCATGTGAATTCAACCACCGATGTTTAGTGGAACTATTAATTAACTTGTTGTGGAATAATTTGTTTACTCAATGGAGAAGATATTTTTATGTGATCTATTTTTTTTGAGAAGGAGAAGATGACTCTATTAATTTAAAATTTAGATGGAGAATCCAATCAGTGGTTGTCATTTATTAAGAACACTTTGTCGAAGGATGGAATATAAGTGGAGTAGAAAGACTTTAAGAAAATATTTCTTACCATGTATTTCCCCTGAGCTGTTTGAAAAAATATGGAGAGAGAATTCATAGAGATAAAGAAAAATGAAGGTGAATATATCATGGATTATGTGTAAAAATTCAACAACCTTGAAAGATAATCCTTGGGTTTTTATCCCATATTTTATATAAATAGATATATAATTTACTAGTTTACATCCAAACCTTCAAACGTATCTAGCAATCTAAGACATTGGGAGTTATGAAGAAGTTGTTCAATGTGCTCTCAAATTAGAGATGGAGTTCAGATAATGGTCCCATAGTTATGGAGATAATAAGGGAAGAATGGAGTTTCAAGCTAGTGGGTCAAATGAAAAAAGATTAAATAGGATCCAACTACCCAAGAGTCAAAAATGTTGAAATAAGAATCCTGTTAATTTACTCAAAGGTTGGGGAAATTATTAATGTGTAGGAGAGTAGGCCATAAAGATCATGAATACTGAAGATACATGAAGATTTTGTACAACTTTATGGAGGAATGGGGGGAACCTCCTAATACATTATATATGGTACAGTGCTTCAGTTGTAGGGTGAAATGGAACTATACAAGTCAGTGCACTAAAACCTCATGTATTTGAGGGTAATCAGCATCAGTAGCCACCAAATACAAATGATCAAGGGAAAGATTATGCCATCACTACTATTGAAGTGGAACATGAAAATGAATTCATACAAGGTACACTTCCAATTAACTAATGAATGGTAAAAAATATTTGTTTCTGGATCTACACATTCCTTTATATCCTTAATGTTTTATATAACTATTGATTCAAAGCCTATATATCTTGAAGTAGAGATATCTATAATGACACATAGTGTTTCAATCATTGCAACCCATGTGTTGGACTCTTATCAGTTATGTGTGTGAGGAATGATTCTTCCAATGAATCTCATAATTCGTTCCTTATTGGAATTCGATGCTATATTGGGAATGGATTAGATCTCATTATATAGAGCACTCATAAACTATTATGAAAATAAAATATCTTCTCATATTCTAAACCAAACAATACTCCTCTACAAATGAAAGGAAGATCATGAAACTCATTTGGAAAATCCCTCAATTGTGTGGGTGTTGATACCCTACGAAGAAGCATCAAATTGTTGAGTCAAAGGACGGTATAAACCTAGAAAATATTCCCATTGTTAGGGAATTCCTAGATGTATGTTCAGAATAGTTACATGAACTTCCCACAAATCATGATGTATATTTCTCATTATTTTTTCATCCCAATGATACTCCTATCTCAAAATTATCATACAGGATATCCTTGATCAAATTAGAAGTGTGAAATATGTAGTTGAAAGAGAATTTGGAAAAAGGGTTCATACACCCAGGTGCATTACATTAGAATACACTAGTGTTAAATTTAAAGAAGAATGATGGATCAATGTTATTGTGTATTAATTATCAGGATCTAAATAATATCACCATAAATAACAAGTACCCTTTTCCAAGGATTAATGACTATTTTGATCAACTATGAGGAGCCAAGTACTTATAAAAGGTGGATCTTCATTCATTATATCATCGTCTGAAGGTGAAGAAGGAAGATATTCATAAGACTTATTTCCATACAATGTATGGGAACTATGTGTTCATAGTGATTCCATTTTGATATATTAATTCTCCTTCAGTCTTCATGGATTTTATTAATATTGTCTTTAGACACTACCTCAACAAATTTGGTGTAGTTTTTATCAAAGATATTCTAATTTACTCTAATATAAATGAGGAACATGAAGAGCATATAAGGATTATCCTAGTGACATTAATGAAGGATAGAATGTATTAAATGTTTATCAAGTTTGTCTTTTGGATGTAGAAAGTCGCATTTTTTGGGGAAAATGATCACAAGTGATGGAATTTGTGTATACCCTTCAAAGAAAAAGGTAATTGAGGAATGGACAAAATAAACTTATGTCCCAGAAATCCATAGTTTTCATAGATTATATGGGTACTACTAACGTTTTGTGATAAATTTACGGTGATTGTATAGCCATGTAAATAAGTTAACATGGAAATTCGTAGAGAATATATTGGTGGAAGAATGTGGGAAAAGCTTCAAGGAGCTCAAGAAGAGGCTAATCACTACAGCTTTACTCACACTACCAATAAGTGGAGAAGGTTTTTTGATATACAGTGATGCATTAAAGAATTTGTTGTGTTGTATACTCATGAATATTTATAAATTGATAGCCTACACCTCATGGTAGTTGATGATCGATGAGAAGAACTACACGACGTAATATCTGGTGCTAGCAGTAGTGATTTTTGTCTTAAAAATAGGGTATAACTATATCTATGGTGAGAAGTGAGACATTTATATGATCATAAGAGTATAAAGTATATATTCACATATAAGGAGATCAACATGAGTCAATGATGATGGTTATATCTAATAAAGTACTGTTATTTCTATATTCACTACCATCTGTGAAAGGGGAAACAGGTAGTTAATATGCATAGAATAAAAGAACCTTCCACAATATCCATGATGCGGATTGAGAAAGACATTATCTTCATGGAAATAAAAACAATGGATCTAAAAATTAAAAAAGTGGGGAATACATCCAACCATTCTGAAATGATTTCCCAACCATCCATCTAAGGGAAGATCAAAGAGGCACAAAGGGATGATCTGGAGATATAAATTAATTTTAATGCAGTAAAGGAAGGGAAGCTAAATGAGTTCCATATCAATGAGGATGGAGTGATTTGATTCTGAATAAGCCTTTGTATTTCTTCATCACCTGAGATAATAGAGATATTGGATAATCCACATAGTTCATCTTTCTCTATCCATCCTAGGAGCACAAAGATGTATTGTTATCTTCATGAACAATTCTGGTGGGACAACATAAAGAAGGAGATTTGGGATTATATATCAAGAAGATTTGTATTTTATAAAGATAATGTAGATTGAAAAAAGTCAAAATGGATTATGAAACTATTTCCAATACCCACATGGAAATAAGAGTACATCACTATGTAATTTTTCAGTTGTCTCCCAAAAACATCAAAAGTAAACAATGGGACATGGTTTTCAGTGGATATACTCACCAAGACTACCCACTTTATCACTATTTTTTAATATTTCTCTCTTGAAAAAATTGCCAATGTTTATGGGATGGAAGTGGTGAGGCTGCATGGGGTTACAATTATGATCGTCTCTAATCATGATCCAAGGCTCACCTATATATTCTCAAGAACTCTTCCGCATGCTTTAAGTAATAAAATTAATCTAAGAATGGACTATCACCCCCAAACTAATGGCCAATATTAAAGTACTATTCATTTGCTTTAGGACATTCTAAGAGCCTTCTCGATGAAATTTAATGGAGGATGGGATCAGAATCTCCCATTGGTTAAGTTCTCATTAATTAAAAGCTTTCACTTCACAAGTAAAATGGCTACATATAACGATCTGTATAGGAAAAAATTTGGAACTCCAACTTGTTGGGATGAATTTGGGGACATAAATCTACATGGACCAGATCTTGTGAAAGAGATTATAGAGAAGGATTAAACCATACAACAAAATTTAAAATATACTAAAATTTAGTAGCGGAGCTATGATGACAATAATCAATAGTTATTGGAGTTTGATGTTGGAGACAAAGTCTTCTTTATATTATCAACATGGAAGAGAGTCATGTGTTTTTGAAATAAATGGAGGCATAGCCCATGGTACACTAACCCCATTAATATCATTGATCACATAGGAATAATGGCCTATCAGCTCACACTTCCACCAAATATAGCTCATGTTTATTACATATTACATGTATCAATCCTGGGGAATTGGATACCTGATCCATCACATTTACTAAATCTATAGGTGGTATAATATTATAATGACCTCTCATATGACGAATTTCTATTGAAGATCTTGTACTGTAAATACGAAGTTCTTTGCAATAAGACAACTCACCTTGTTAAAGTGTTGTGGAGGAACTATAATTATGAAGAGGATACATGGGAACTAAAAGAAACAAATAAAAAAGTACCCTCACAAATTATCAATTGAGAATACACATTGAAATCTTAGGGATGAAATTTTTTGAGGGGGAAGGATGGGACAACCCGTCGTTTTTAGTAAAAAAATCCCTTATAAATGTGTGTTTTATTAAATTATATAATATTATACACAAAAAAACTATAGGGAAACCAACAAAGGATTTTTTTAATTACTAAATACCAGTACATTAATCATCAATGAAACTAATTAATTTTCCAAACATTACAACTGGGAAGAAATAGAAAATTGAAAATCCAGAATGGGAAAATATGGATCACCTCAATCTACTAGAATCATCACCCCCACTGAAAAAAACTATATAGAAGAAGAAAAAATATTTGTAAACGAAGAAACATTATGGAAATATAGATCCTTGAGAGGAATTGAGTTGAATATTAAGTTAAATAATAGGGTAATTTATATATAAGGTAATGTGACCCTTGGAATAGAGACCTGACCATTGGGAATAGTAATCCAACCATTGTAATAGTAATTATACCTCAACTAATGAATTTTATTAAAAAAATATTTATTATAATTAAATTATATAAATATAAATTTTTTAATGACAAAAACAATAACAATCATGATTAAGAAACTCAATGAAAATTTAATCACCTTTTTAATAAAATTATTTTAAAGAATATTATAAAAGTCCTAATTTTTGTATTAATAAATATAATTACCTATGTTATACATTTATATTGGTAAAATTAATATCATTCTTGTAATCATCATGTTGAAATTATCTAATGGTTTTTATTAGTTAATTTTCTGAAATATTTTAATTTTAATGTGAATAGTAAAAATACAGTTTTTGACAAAAACAGTCTAATTAAAATTACATCATTCATGATGTAATAATGGAATAATATTTTCTAGAACAATAGGTTCATATATTTTATTTTTAATTTCATAAATTGTTCATTTAAAAACAAATAACTAAATTTCCAAACCTAAAATAACTTTCCAAAACCTAAAGTCAAAAGTGAATCTTTAAAATAGACATTTCTATTTCTATCATGTTCCCTTTTTAATAAACTAAGGAATTTGAATAATAAATGGGATCTAAATTCTTGAATTCGTTATATTATATCAATATATTATTTATATTATAAAAATTCCACTATTTTAAGTTTTACCTTTGATTTTTTATTTTATTCAGTATTTTATTCTGAAAATATCCCTCTCCTTATGTATAAATAACTCCTTCCCCCCTCCCCTTGGAAAACCACTCCTCCCAGAAATTTAAAATCCAAATATATTACCAAATATTCCCTCTTAAAACAATTATAATCTATAGGGATGTTCTAGATCAATCTAAATCCAATCACCAATGAATTATAGCATCGTATAAGAGAAGCTACAAAGAGGATTAAGTAAGTTACGATCCACTCCCCTCTCATTTTTATTTATTATTCCTCTTATATTTCTTTTTTCCAACAAAACATTCCAAAAAACCCTAAGTTAATTACTTAGGAATAAATTTAGAATTATATTAATTATGTTAACATGATTTAATTATCAAACTACTATATAAATTTTAAACTTCTCTTTCTTGCTCTCCCGACAATGTCACGTCAATGTTCGTTTAAACACCTACAAAGATATTTCGATGTCAACACATATAACCATAATCATGGATGGATATTATAAACTATATATAATAAATAAATGTTTAATTATATTTATTATATTATTTTGTAATTAATTATACAAATTTATAAATTAATCATAAGAAAGTAGAGAAATCAAAGTTAAATGGTATATTTTAAAAAAACATGATTTCAAAATGATTAAATTTTGTTAACATAAATTAATAAATATAATAAAATTATTATAATTGATAAATATTAATATAAATTATGATAATAATCTTCTAGTACAATGTTTCAATAAATCTAATTGTTCTTATTCAGGAGGTGGAAAAGTGATGAAATAAAGTCGGAATTAAGGTAAGGGGATTCTCAAACCCAATTACCTTCTTTGGGTTATTCTATATTATATGGTATTAATGGTCATATTTGGTCCTTCAAATATCCTATCATTTTTTTTCTTTGGTCACATATATCTTCCTACCATTTATAAAAAAATTTATTAAAAATCTTGTTTTTCAAAGTGACATCAATTTCTAGAATATATTATTTTACTCCTCTTGAAATGCTTCTTGTCCACTCAATAATAATGATGTATTATGTTTATGTATGATTTACCTTATTCATTTGGGAACCAAAAGGTTTATTCATGGGTGTATGCTTTATAAAATCCTTAGGAAATCCATTCTCTTCCTTGGGTTTACATCAAGTGTTTGATTGTTATATGTTCTATGTGGAATGAATGATTATGTAAATCTTATGATGTGACGGGTGAGCCCGTAATTATATATCCCTCTAATAAATTTGGTAAGGTGATGTATCTCATGAGATAATGTGTATTACACATGAACACGATGATATATTTATTAACAACTATTTGTGGAACTTGACCACTAAGAAATGATGTTTCATTTTTATGTATTTTCACATTCCATGACTTTGTATATTTTTTAATTTATGAATTTCATGATAATAATGTACTTATGTTATGATGATTATGATTATTATCACTCATTTTATAATGATTCAGGTCATGTGTCCATCCTCTTACTGGTCTTTTAGCTCACCCATTACATTGATGTATATCCTCAAGTGATTTCTTGTACTAAGGAGAACACAATGCACACTAAGGATATGGAGAATAAGGAATTAAATAATTTTTATGTTCTATTATGTAAAGTTTGTTATACGACTAATGTTTCAAAGACACTAAACCATTTGATCCTGGATTTGTAACACTATTATGTTGTTTATGTTTAAAATTTTGTAGTAGTCATGAAATAAAAGTAGGTCCATTATACCAATTACCACTTCCATACTCTTCCTATAAACCTGTTAAGGTGAAGGTATCAGCCATTGTACAGACTTTGGAATCAAAGCCAGCCAACCATCTCGCACCTCTGTAAGACAGACCTCACCAAGCACAACCTTTTCATGAGAATGTTTCTTACACCACTTGTAAAGGGCCACACCCCAAGGGTTACCCTAATAGAGTAAAAGAATAATTTTTACACATTCATGGACACTCAAGTTCAAGGGTACTTAACTATCTCCCTAGATAAGAACATCTTTAAGATTTCTAAATGATGGAGACCACAGGATTCCAACATGACTAGTCGTTCCAACTACTAACAATACCATAAGGTTTTCGAACACACAATTAATGCATGTTTTGGATTCAAAGATTAAATTGATTATTGGGTATATCATGGTCTAGTAGAGTTAGGTTAGTCCCCAACACAAATATCACATGTCTCTACTAATCCATAAAGTGATGATGATAACATCAATGAATGGAATCAAGTCTTTGGATGGGCTATGAAGAAGTAAAATGATTAGATATCACATAAGATAGTCTCTCACTACCATGGAATTATCCATGTCTGCTAGATTAAGATAGCACCTCATGTGTTTTCAATTACCTATTAGGATACCTCATAGATAGCTTAACTTTTCATGAATCAAGGTAATGAGCTTCCTCATCATAGAGTCAACCATTCCCTCTATTGGTGCTGAAGCCAGTTTTACACTATGGTACTTCTTTCTCCCTGATCTGGGGGAGCACAATGAATCCAGCTAGTCCTAGAATTTTCTACTAGTTAACATCAAGGATATTCCTCAATAAATGAAGTAATTCTTATAACATCTTGTTATTATTATGACAGGTATGTCTTAAACCTTGTCTTGGTTTTCCTTTTATTTTTTTGGGTGAGGGTTGAGTTTGGATTTGGAGAATACCTATAATGGTAATGTCCATAACTTTTTGGATTATTCAACTTTAAACATGTTTTTTTTGTAAACTACCAGAATATTACATTCTGTGTAACTAGGTTTCATTCCATGTAACTGATTCTAGGTGAAAGATGTGAAGCATGGTTCATGGTGTGATGGGTACACGTCCTGAATACCCTTTACACGATGTGAAGTACTTTCATGTTGTATTTTAATGTGTAACAAAAGGGGATTATTTGTTTAAGAATATCAGGAATTACATGACGTCAATAGGGGTTACACATTGTGTAATACCCCAACATTAAAGGGGCATTACGAATTCGATGCATCTTCTTTGTTATGAATATTAAAACTTTCACGGCGTGTAATGGATTACATGTTGTGTAATCCCCTAAAAGTGTCCTATAAAAAGGGGTAGTACACATGGTTTTTTTCCATTCCCTCATCTCTAATTCATCTTCCTTTGACCCAAATCCTTCTCCAGTTATTCTTGGATCCTTCCAACCCTTCTAGAACATTTCCTTTGGTGATCAATCATTATTTCTTTGGTGAGTGATATCCTGGTAAGTGTTTTACATCGTTATTCATATATCTATCTTTTTAATATATTAAATATTCTTGGGATTGGTGGATATATTCCCTATGGTGTTGGATCTCACTTCTAAGTTTAGTTTCAAGACCTTATATTCCTTCGTTCTTTTTGACGAGTGTCGTTGCGAGTGTTGGTTTTAGGAAATTGGTAGGTGGTTCCATCATGATTATTCAAATTGATTATTCATAAATTTCTTGCTTTGTTTCAACTGTTGATTTAAATTTAATTTCTAAAAATTTACTACAATTAAATTAATAAAAAAACAATTCCAATTAATCAGTATATTTGAAATGGTTTTGGCATGAAAATTTGGAAAACTCTCTTAATTGCATTGAATTGTGGTGTGTTTATGGAAATTGGCTAATTTAAATTGTTGGATTTAATTTATGGATTTTATGTAAATGATTTAAATTAATTTTATGAATTTAATTGTGGAAATTAATTGTGAAAAATATGGAATTCATTTTGAATAGATTTCAAACTTATGAAAATAGATTTAAAATGTTTTGAAAGAAACTGAGTGCTTTTATCTTGTGAAAAATGCATGTTTTTTTTATAACTATTTTGGTTTTAAATGGAAATATATTTGGGATTATTTTATTTAGAAGAATTGTATCTATTATATTTAAATAAGTCTAAAAATAAATTTCCCATAATGTAAGAGTGCATGAAAACCTTAGGTAGTTGGTGGGTTATTTGGATACACTCTACGCTATTACAATGTTCTAAAACATAATTGTGATGGGTCACATCCTCGATGAGTGGAAGATGAGTTACCTATATCTAGGGTTAAGTGGACGTGAGTATGCTCATTTTTCTTTGATCACTTATAGAGTGAAGAATCCTATAGATGGTTAATACTATCATACCTACTAAGAAGATGAACATGTTTCTCGCTTGTTTGTTTGTATATGAGATATAAATGTATTCCAATGTGGTAAAACTTATTTACATGATGTTGATAAATTTAGATAAACCATTTTATGTAAGTGATTTATTTAAGCCATTTTTTAAATATTCCATCTCTAGTAAAGTAAATTGTGTGCTTTATAAGTATTTTCCATCATTCTGAAAATGTATATCATGTTTTTTTTTAATATTCATTCTGAATTTCCAGACCTGTTTATTTTGAAAATTGAAATATTTTATTTGGATAATATATATTTGGAATATATTATGGAATCTTTGGTGGCAGCCAACTGGGATTAGGCTCACACCATACTTTTTCCTTTGTTTTTTTACATATTTTCTCCTTCCATGTTCAAATAAAGGGAAGGGATATCCTGGAGGTGGATCCATATGTTGAGCTTTAGAATTGGTAGGTTTTGTCCTTAGAAACCTTGGGGTTGTTTTACCAATATTTAGTACTTCGGTTATAGTACTTTTGGATTTTTATGCCTCTTTGTATTCTGGTACATTACTCCCAGTTGAGTATCCTTATTATGCATATTGTCTTATCTCATTTTCTTCTACTATGTTTTGTGGAAAATTTATTCCAACTTGCATGTTATACATTCCAGGTGTAAGTCACCAACTCATGGGGATCTAGAATTCCCTTTGGTCCATGTCCATTTTGACTCTTTTATCGTGTTACCATGTTTCCTAGGCTGGTTCATGACAAATTAGTGTCAGTTGAACATTGTGGAACATTTTTATTGAATTCAGTATGGATTTTTGGAAATCTTGTTGTGACTTAAGAGGTAGTTGTGATAGATTCCTTGTTCATATCTCACTACAATAAACCTTATGTCCCCATATGGGTGTTTAGGGAAATATGTCTTGTGGACTAAATCTAGTCTTTTCACTATTTTTTATTTGTATAGAGTGAAATCCAAATCATATTATCCTATATGTTGGTATTTTTGTTTCCCTTATTTCTCTATTTGAGTGTTCTCAAAAATCTTCAAGACTAACTATAGATGTTGTGTAGCATCATGCCTGTGAGAAGACATGTGAATTAGATCTAGGAGGAGGATACTTCAAAACCACCGCAGGTGAATCCTCCAGTGGATCCAAATCTGGTTATGGGGATTGTGCACACTATCCAAGCTCTGGGACATGTACCACCTCCAGTCCTCATTCAAGCTTCAATTACAGACCCTTAGGGGGATGTTCTTCAGAATCTTTTTCAAGAGTACCTTTACCTAAAGCCACCAGTTTTAAAAGGCTCCACTAATCCTCAACATGATTAGGAATGTTTGGGAGAGAGAGAACATCTATTTGAGTTCTTAGAGACACCAAACGTGATCAAGGTGAAGTGTGCCACCTTTATGCTGGAAGGACCGAGAAGGAGAAGGTGGTACCCAATGGTGATTATAAAGAAACAAGAGGTATTAGGGTGGAAATAAATCAATGTACCTTTCACTGATCAGTTCTATCTAGATTCAATGGTGTTGTCTAAGGCTATGGATTTTTTCAATCATGAGCAGGCCGACAGAATCGTGACTGAGTATTCAAATCGTTATACTGATCAGGTGCAGTTTTCTCCTAAGATAGTATCTAATCAAAGGTTGAAGTATCAATGGTTTGATTAGGGACATTGATCAGATATTTTTTCTTAGGATTTCTTACTAATGCTTCCCACTTATGTTTATGTTCTGAATAGATAGATGATGGTTGAGATGGACCTGGCTGGAAATTCATGGTTATCAGGAGTTTCTTTTCCTCCTAATGGAAGATTTGGTTCCTTTAAAATAAAATTGAAGTACGATGATTCTAATAGAACTTATCAATGGAAGGGTTAATCTAAACCTCCTAAACCATAAGGAGGAAGCTATTTGGTTTTCTACTAGTGTAGAAATCCAGGAGATTTAATAGGGTTTTCCCTGAGGCACCCAAGAACTGAAGCTCTTGCAGACGTTCAGAGAACATACTGAGATTCTAAAATCACTTCTCTACTCCGCATTGTGGAACAAGATCATCATCTCCTCATAAAACTGCAGATAAATTAGATCATTCATATATAAAAGGGTTCCATCAATAGGCATCGGTAAAAAAGATACTTCACATAGTATAAGAGTCTCTAGAGGAAGAAAACACAGGTCTAGCCACTATGTTAGGTTCTATTATTATAGCATCGTCATTAGTGATTTCCATTTTTGATATTGGTTCATCTCAATCATTTATTTAAACATGTGTTTTTAATAAAATAAATCTCCCTATGGAGATTTTATCTAGTGCATTTGATATTACTACACCCCTTGGTATGAAGAGAGAGCAGGGCCTTCATAGTCTTGCTTGCATCTTCTCTCTATTAGATGTCGAGCATGCTTGGAGTCTTTTGGTGATCAACATAAAATCTCATGACATCATAATCAGGATGGATTGAATCACTTCCAATAGAGACCATATTGATTTTTATCCTTGGGGGACTATTTTATTACACCCAATGGTGTATCCCTTGTATTTCAAGGAGATTGGGACTTGAGTTCGAGCAAAGTTAGACCTTCTTACCTAGAGTTAAGGGAAGTGAAATCTTTGTTTTATTTTTATCTAGAGTGAGATTCAATAAGTGGTGATATCACTATATATTTCATTGATTTTCCCAACATGTTTCCTTCATATTTATAGATTCTACCACCAATGAGAGAGGTTTATTTTTCTATTTATTTAATTACTAGTACTCAACCATTCTATATTCCCTCTTATTGAATGGCTCCAGCTGAACTGAAAGAGATGAAGTCCTAGTTATATGATCTTATTGAGGAAGGCTTTATACACCCTATTGTGTCACCTTGGGTGGCGCCAGTTCTCTTCATTAAATAGGTTGATTGTTTTATTCTCCAATGTGTTGACTATCGAAAGTTCAATCGAGTTATGGTAAATAACAAGTATCTATTGCAATAGATTTATGATTTTTTTAATCGGTTGAAAGGTGTGAAGTGTTTTTCAAAGATAAAACTTTGATCTAGTTACCATTAGTGGAGAATAAATGAATGTGAACTTCATAAACCCACCTTTTGGATCATGTACAACCATTATGAGTACCTTGTTATTACTTTTGGTCAGAAAAATAATCTAGAAATTTTCATGGATTTGATGAACAAGATTTTCCATGAATATATGGATACAATTATGGTAGTCTTTGTGGAATACATCCTCATTTAATATATTTCTTAGTAGGATCATGTGAATCATCTGAGAATAGATTTGAATCTACTATGAAATCATCAAATCTATGCCAAACATTCGAAGAGTGGTTTCTTTATTTGATAAGTGAAATTCTAGGGACACATGTTGTCTGAATAGGGTCTATCAGTTGATCCATAGAAGTTGAAGGTTGTTATGAACTATAAGTAACTGTGAAATGTCTTTGAGATCCAAAAGCTTCTTGGGATTATCTAGATACTATCATCGATTTGTAAAGGACTTCTCTAAGTTGGCTTCTCTGATGACTACTCTAACTCAAAAGGGGGTAATATTTTTTTGAAATGATAAATGTCAGAATTATTTCATTTATTTGAAATTTATTTTTTACTACTATTCTAGTGTTGACTCTTCCAGAGGTCGGGCAGGGCTATGTGGCATTCTGTTATGTATTGGGTTCAGTCTTGGGTTGTGTTCTTATGTAGAGTGACCATTTGGTTACATATGGATCTCATCATCTTATTCCACACAAGAAGAATAATCCTAACCATGGCCATTAATAAGAATTTGTGATTCACGCACAAAAGAGTTCAAATAATTAACTTTATAGAGAAAGGTTTACCATGTTTTCATACCACAAAATCCAGAGTTATATTTCTCTCAAAAAGATTCGAATCTCTACCAGAGATGTTTGGTGGAGTGTCTGAAGTCATTCAACTTTGACATTTCATATACCCTAGGGAAAGGGAATGTCATTTCAGATGAATTGAGCAGGAAACATCCAACACAGACTATGAAAGAATCTTCATAAGAGTGTAATTTTATGTCTCTCTTTGTATAGTTTCATATTAGAGTTTAGGAGAATGAGGATAAGGTTTGTTCAACTTGTTTCTTTTTACATATTCCCTTATCGAGTTGATTCTTCATGATCAATATCTTGATGATGAATTCCATATAATTAGTGATTCTATTTATGGTGGGTAGATAGTAACCCAATGGTCCTTCTCCAAAGAGGGTGTTCTGTGTTATCAGAAACGTTACATAGTTCTATTAGTGGAATGGAAGTCTGTAATGGGGGATTTCTATTTTTCCCAGTGGCATGTTTTCCCAGGAACATCTTAGATGTTCTACAAAATCAGGTGGTAGTTCTGGTGGCCAGGTATGAGACGGGGCATTTCTGAGTTTTTTTCTCGTTGCTATATGTTACTACAAGTGAAAGTAGAGCACCAGAAACATTTAGGTTTTCATCAACCACTTCCTATTCCTCCATGTAAGTGGGTTGAAATATATATGGACTTTGTGGTTGGGTTTCCTCATACCCAAAGAAAGAAGAATTCGATTTGGGTTGTGATTGATAGGCTGACCAAGTCAACTCACTTTATACCCATTCGAGATACAACCAAAGATGAGGAGTTGGGGAATCAATATGTGAAAGTGATAGTCCGTTTAAATAGATTTTCGTCTTCTATAGTCTCTAATATAGATCATCGGATTACTTCTCACTTTTGGAGACACCGTCAGAAGGCACTGGGATCTCATGTCCGTTTAATCATGGCCTACCATCTGTAATCGGATGGTCGGATAGAAAAAACTATATTGATTCTTGAATATATGCTTCGCACTTGTGTTCTCAACTTCAGTGGGGCTTGGGATGATCACTTGGGACTGGTTGAGTTTTCTTATAACAATAGTTACCAGTCCATGATTATAATGGAAACTTTAGAGGCCTTGTATGGATAGCCATGTAAATCTATGTTGTGTTGGTTGGAAGATAGTGAATGTTCCTTGGTTGGACCATGTTTGGTGAAAGAGATGGCTATAAATATTCAGATTATTCTTCAGAGGATGTTGATATCATAGATCTGATATAAGTATTATGATGATCGTCACCCTAGACCTTTGTAGTTTTCAGTTGGGGACTAGGTGATCTTAAAAGTCTCACCCTGGTTGGGTTATCGATGATTTGGGAGGAAAGGGAAGCTTGCACCACTTTTTATGGGACCGTTCGAGGTTATTGAGTAGGTGGGGAAATTTTCTTACTGTTTATCACTTTCACCAAATATGACATTGATTAATAACGTGTTCTATGTATCACTACTGAGAAAGTATCTATCTGATCCATATAATGTTATATGCTGCATTGATCTTGTGATTGATCCTGATTTATTAAAGACTTGTCACCCAGACTGGATAGTTGATTCTGATACCAAGGTACTTCATGGGAAGATGATACATTTTATACATATGCTATGGTAGCATGGTTCTGATTATCATTAGATGTGAGAACATGAGGCACTAATGAGAGAGAAGTGGCCTCATCTTTTTGTCATGGAATATTCTTCATAGGCTTTCAAGGGACAAAAAATTATTATAGTGGGGAGGTTGTAACATCCCAGTACCATTCTAACAGGTATGTCTTCAAAATTATCATGGTTTTCCTTTTCCTCGTTTGGGTAAGGGTTGAGTTTGGATTGGAAGAATACCTAAAATGGTAAATTCCAACACTTTTTGGATTATTAAACATTAAACCGGGTCTTTTTGTATACTTCCATGATATTACACACCATGTAACTATTTCGGGGTGCAAGCCATGGAGTATTGTTCACGATGTTATGGGTACACATAATGAATTCCCTTTACATGATGTGAAGTATTTTCAGGTGAGTTTTTAATGTTTAACTTTAAGGGTTTCTCTGGTTATGAATCTCAGGCATTACATGACGTTAATAGGGGTTACAAGTCATTTAATACCTCGACTTTGAAGGGGAGTTACAAATTTGACATGTATCTGATTTTATGAACATTAAAACCTTTATGAAGTGTAATGGATTACACACCATGTAATCCCCCTGTAGGAATCTATAAAAGGAGGCAGCGCACATCGTTTTCTTTCATTAAATCCTCTAAAATTCCTCTTCTTTTGACCCAAATACTTCCCTTGTTAATATTGGAGCCTTCTAACCCTTCTGGATCCATTACATTGGTGATTAATCATCAATGCTTTGGTGGGTGATATTTAGGTAATAATTCTTCATTGTTCTTCATCAATATCTCTTTCTCCTCTATTGGATCATCTTACGATTGATGGATATATGCCTTGTGGTGTTGGATCTCGCTTTTAGGTTGAGTATCATAATCTTCAATTCCTTTGTTCTCATCGACGGGTATCGTTGCAAGTGTCATGTTTCAGAAAAGAGGTAGGTGGTTCTGTAATGATTATCCAAATTGATTATTCCTAAATTAATTGATTTATTTCAAATGTTTATTTAAATTCAATTGCTCAAAAATGATTTAAATTAAATTGATAAAAACCCAATTATAGAAAAATTGAGATATTTGAAATGGTTTTGGCACAAAAATTTAGAAAACCCTTAATTCTATTTAATTGGGGTGTGTTTATGGAAATTGGTTGATTTAAAAGGATGATTTTAAATTTTGTATTTGATGGAAATAATTTCAATTAAAATTTTGAATTTAATTGTGTCAATGAAATGTGAACCGGATTAAATTGGTTTTTAATATATTTAAAACTTGTGAAAATGGATTTAGAATGTTATGATAAAAACCAATTGGTTTTATCTTGTAAAAATGACATATTTTTTATTAAAACCCATTATAGTTTTAGATGGAAAAAAATTGGCATGTATGAAATATAATAATGCTATTTATTGTATTTTAAGAAATCGGAAAATAAATTTCCCATCATGTAAGAGAGAATGAAATCCATTGGAAGTTGGTTAGTTATTTTGATACACTATATGCTATTACAACATTCTAAAACATACCTATAGTTGGTCACATCCTCAATGGGAGGGTGATAAGTCACATCTGGATAGTGTTAGGGGGATGTGAGTATACTCATTTTTATGTGATCACATAGAGAGTGTCGAATCCTATAGCTATTTAATATTATTATACCTACTTGGAAGATGACCATGTTACTTTATTGTTTATTTATATATGATATATAAATGTATTATAATGTTGTAAATATTATTTAAATTCCCTTTCTACATTTACATAAACTGTTTTATGTAAATGATTTATTAAACCCATTATTTTAAATATTCTATCCCTAGTAAAGTAAATTCAGTGCTGTAGAAGTATTTTCTATCATTTTGAAAATGTATAGAATGTTTTGTTTAAATATGCTTTTTGAATTTCCAAACTTATTTATTTTGAAAATTGAAATATTTTCTTTGGATAATCTATATTTTGAATCTGTTATGGAATAATTGGTGGTATCCTACTAGGCTTAGGCTCACACCTGACTTTTTCATTTGGGTGTTTGTAGAATTTATCATTCTACGATTGAGAAAATGGAAGGGATCTTTTGGAGGTGGATCCAACTTCTTATCTTTGGACTTGGTGAGTTTTGTCATTGGAGACCTTGGGGTTTTATTCCCTATTTTTATTACTTGGGTTGTATTACTTTTGTTTTTTTATACCTCCTTGTATTCTGGTACATTACTCCCAGTGGATCTTCCTTATTATGCATATTGTCTTATCTATTTTTATTCCGCTATGTTTTGCTAAATATTTGTTCCTGTATGCATGTTCTATGATGCGAGGTGTTGGTCGGAAGCCCATGGGGATTGGGAATTTCCTTCGATCCATGTTTAGACCAGCTTGGTTATTGGGTTACTGGGGTACCCAGGTTGGTTTGTGACAATACTAGTAGATGATTTCAAAATATCCAGTGGCTAAGGGCTCCACGCATCACCCATAGGTACCTCCATACACTATCTATGCGGTAGGGGTAAGCATCATTCTATCAAATAGAGTTATCAATAAAACACCCCCACAAAAGATAGTTCATAATGCTAATACATGATAATAGACTCTTTATAGGTAACAATAAGTTCTTCCCTCACTGATAGCATCGTCAGGGAACACCAACAACAAACTATTTTGGATGATGAAACGACTTAATCACAATAAATAAGTTCTTAGTCCCATCAAACCAAGGCCTGACCTCAGCCATCTAATGATCATTCAAAGTTTTATATATGATAGTATAATATTGAAAGCAACATTCATGCTTTAGTTCCTCACCTGACGATTCCCACATTGCTCCTGGCTGATGAGAATTTTCCAGTGAGCACAAATTTACCCCTATCTATAAAATATGATGTTGTTAAAAATCTTTCTATCATACCAGCAAGATAATCTATTTTTAATGAATTCTTATAATCAAATGTGATTTTTGAGGATCCCTTGGAAGCCCTAAAAATCAATACCTAGTTACATAATGAGGCATCCTCCACTATGGTCGATCATGTAGATGAAGTCAAAAAACATGAGAATTGAACCATCGTTTCCCTCTCAAAAGGGAATTAGGGTAATGTTTTCCCAGGGAACATATACCCAATATATGTCAAAGGAAAATTTAATGGAGTGGAATTATGTCACTTCTTATAAGGTAGTGGTTCCATGATCATCCTCATCCCAACCCACACACTCCACAAACTATGGATCATGGAAGCATATTTGACCCCTTCCAACCTAAAAAACAAGGATATGAAAAGAGTAAGAAAAAAATACTTGGAAAGACCCATATAAATAAATTGTTTAGTGGCATGGTAGTGATTACAGATTTCATGGTTGTTTCATTGGATACCACCTATAATTTCCTATTAGAATTCCCTAAGCTTCACCCACATTTATAAATTCCCTCTTTATATCATCACAGCATCAAATACTTCCTCAGTGGTCACGTATGGGTTTTCTATGGTGAAACCAATCCCATAAAATTCAATCAATCTCCCTACCTTGAGGCTGGATATTACAAGATAGAGGGACTATATATTCAAACTTATTGGGTAAAATTCATTAACACCCCAAATGATCTAAAAACCACATTAGAAGATCCTTGGAAGATTTAAAATACATCTTCTTCTGTACAATCCTATAATTGAATCCAATGATCCAGGATGTTGCGAACTATTTCATCATCCCCATAAAAACTGAATGCTCATATATCACTATGTATTCCTACAATAGATTGGAAGTTGAGGCTAGAAAATCCTACTCCTATCATGAAATTAGAATTGGTCACCTTGGACATTAACCCAAAATAGCGTCGTATGATTTGAAGAGTAGGGTAGACTCAATAGAATTCTAGTCATCGTCATTGTTTTGATATTATAGATAGACCCTGAAATTAGAAACCACATAGGCTTAGCTTTCCAGATTTCATTACCAAAATCTCATCAGACCAGGAGTCAATCACTAAGGATTTACCCCTACTAGGGAAGAAATAAATATCACTCCATAATCCCTATTATTGAAGGGTTTATACCTTTCCAATGATCTCTAAGATTCAGATGATGAATAGGACCTAGAATATGCCCCTATGGTATTCAAGGAAGGAATATCCACCACCATTGACAACATAACTCATGATAATCTTGTCATAGAGGAAGACCTAAGGCTAATTTATATTAGTTCATTCATAGCCTCAGAAGCAGCGGAACGGTGTGTGGATTTGTTAAATAAACACCACGATGTATTCTCTTTAATATATAAAGAAGTGTAGAGACTAAATACCTAGGTAGTAATTAACTTCGCTGGACTCCTAGGAGGTCACTGTGGATATAAACAGGCTCCCAGGAAGATGAAACCTTCCCATTCATCCATGGTGGAGGTATAATTTGACAATATAATCTAGGATATCTTAATCATAGAAGTCCAATACCCAAATTGGATGTCCAACATTGCCTCAGTCAGGAATAATAATGGGTTGATATGTTGTTTTATCGATTTATGAGACCACGCAATCCACTCTCTTAAGGATGAATTCCTCATCTCGATGATATATTTTTTGATCATTGTCACTATTGGATTGCATTCTCTATCCTTCATGGATGGGTATTTTGGGTATAATTAAACCTATATTTCACTCAAATATGAGGAATCCACCTCCTTCCTATAACCTCATTGAACCTTTTTTTAGTTTGTGATTCCATTTGGTTTAAATAACATTGAATCTAATACCTAGTTCATCATGGAATATATCTTTAATTCACTACTCAAGACACTAGTGGAGTGTTATGTGGGTTATTTGGTGGTTAAATCCTTCCAACATTAAGACCATCTAAAATATTTTCTAGAATTTTTCGACTTTCTAAACTCCCATCACCTAAAATTCAACACATTTTAGTGAGAATATGGGATCACCTATAGAAGGTTACATGAATTTGGTTTAGATAAATAGGATTAGATATCAACCTAGAGTAGATCTGATCAATCATCCAGATGCATCCTCGATGCAACCTCCAAGAATTTCAAGGTCATCGTGTCCATCTGTCCTATATCAGGTGATTCATCGCTATGCTGGCTAGTATATACAAACAATAATCTATGAACCTGAAGAGTGGAACAATCTACCTGTGGGATGAAGTTCTCCATACCACATTTAAGAACATCATGTAGACCTTGTTTTATCCTCTTGACTGGATTCCACCCATCATCATGAAGCCATTATTTTTTTATTAGTACATTCCTCAGCCCTGGGTGGTGATGGCTTCCAAGAAATACCATCCCTCCTCAGTGGGGGAGGGACCTTTACCACACCATAAATGAAATCGACTCTACTCATTCTTCCCATTCTCAGACCCCGATTGTCTTCCATCCTTCCCTGACATCTCCCTTAGTCCGAAAGTTCAAGAGTTGTACGATGGGATTCTGAATCTATAGATTTCATCCCAGGAGTTTACTGACACATATACCCTTTTTGATCTGACTCTGATAGCATGATTCAAATTATAATTTCCATTTGAGGACTCTTTTGACCGATTCATATATGGATCTTGGTGTTTATAGGAGCGCACTATTGTGGGTCTCCTCATTTTCAAGCACCTCATGACAAAGTATTCTAGAGAAGATGACTTGGTTTTGGCATGGTCAAGCACTCCTGGATTCTACAATAGATCCTGTTTTTCCTCTTTAGGTGGTATTATGACTTTTAAATGAAGCATGATTCACTGAACATAATGATATGGGTAAGATTCCTAGAACTCACACTCCCTTTTTAGAATCCTTCCATTATCCGTATGTTATGAAATATAGTAGGAAGTTACCTTTTCTCAAATAGTGGGACTATAGGTGTATGCAACGCAGTTTGAATGAGAGTCTGTGTCAAAGTTGATGTCTTGAGGCCACCTGTTTAGTCTTTTTAAATTGGTGTTGGTGAGGAATTTCGGTACAAACAATTATTTTTTCGAGTGATGGTACGATTTTTGTTCTTTGTGCTTGAAAATGGGGCTTCAGTTGACAGTGCATAGGTATGGGAAGTCGAACAAGAAGATGGATGGTGGTTTGAAGAAAATTTCTAAGAATCTAGAATCTTTCTTTGGTGTAAATCAGGAATATCAGTATTCATTCGGATTGGTATTTGAATGTTGTAGTTTCCAAGATTTGGTTTACAATGGACTACATTATGATTGGGAGTTCGCATGGACTAGTCTTGGTCATGTTGTTATTCCATCAACTTGGTTGGTGAAGTTAAGGATACTCAGAATAAGGTAACGGCTATACCTCCAAACATAAGAGTGGCTGATGTCTATGACAAGTTGAAATGTGACTTGGAGGGGGTGTGTACTCTAGGGGTAGTGGTGAGTTAGGATAATGTAGTGGAAATGGGTTCTAGAGCTGAAGTATTTGTAGTATCTCAAACTATCATAGCTCCTGCAGATTGCAATGAGGAGGCAGGGGACACTCATGTTTGTGAAAAGGACATGAGGGTGTCTCAGGAAGGTGGATCAAATGGAGTAATCAATGATCGGTTGATGGCTACAAATAGGATGAGGTTGATCCCATGAAAGGAGATGCCAGTTATTATGATTGAAAATTTATTGGATGGATTTGTGAATGAATAACAGGTTCAAGAGTAGGAAGTAGTAATGGTTGTTCCCCTGGATGGGAAAGGGGTCCCTAAATATGAGGCTAGTGATGGGTCTTCTGGTCATTATTCAGTCGATACTATAGATGATTTCTATGATAGCAGGATTCCCTTTCCTAGGAGGATCAAGAGAGAGGGGCAATCAGAAAGGGATAAAGGACTACTCTTACTTACCATCACCAATGAAAACTAGATCCATTAAGAAGTCGAAAGATAAGATGATGTTCAGAGATTATAAGGATCTTGAAACATCTTCCCAGGATGAGGAGGTGGATCATGGGGTTTTTTCCTCCATGGTTTCTTCAATTGGTCTACAGCAAGGGGCTGGTGAAGCTCATGAACAATCAATGGATCTAATTTTCCACATGAAAGACGAAATGGTTGAAACATTTCTGGTGATTAAGTCTACTATTTATGATGATTAAAGGATGATGCTAAGGGAATTAAAATAGAATAATAATTATGAGAACAGTACTTTGATTGAAAAAGAAATATTTTATATTGATAAGGGGATTCAATGAAGGCAAGATCAATCAAGAGGAGTACATGCAGACATGGGACAAGATGGTGTATCAATTTGAATACTTCTTAATGGATAATCCGAATAATCAGGTTAGTAATCTCTCCTGAAAATTATATAGGTAAATTAGTTATGGTAGACATAAGTTGTTTTTTAATGGCTTTGATATATCCATTAATATTTTATCCTTGCGGTTTCTCACATTTTCTTAATAGTGTTTTGATAATAATTGTTTTTCATCAATTAGTCACGAACCCTTTGGTGCTTTATGTGACCACCTAAGAGTGGTCTGTCTATAATCTATTGTCTCATAAGAATAATGAGGTTAGGGAAAAGAGCCTCTATTATCTCAAGTAAATGATGATCAACATTGAGACCATGTATTATCCTATTAAGAATATATTTTTAATTATGGTATTTGAGGATCATGAATTATGGAATTACCTACATGACCAAGAAATACTTATATTGTCTCATGTCGATCTTCTAAAGTACATCCTCCATAGACCCTTTCATATGGGGATATTAGAACGATGGTATGTGATCCTATAGTTAGTTAATAACATTTTTTCCTCTATAAGGATATCAATGTTCCTGTATTGGTAGATTACCTAGCCAACCACTTGAATCTTGTAGAATCACCTTGGGATGTCATCTTCCTATATGAGTCCATACTCTCTATCGATCATACCAAACAATGTTGATAGATTCATTTTTAGGTTTACTCCCACAACCCAACTAGATAAAGGTTCAATAACCCCAAAAACAATAGGTCGGTCCTTGATATTTTCTTCCTCTCTCTCATACAATCTATATTTTTCCTACTCTTTTCTATTATTGGAAGGTTTTTCAAAAAATGAGGCTGATAATTAGGCTCTTATCCGAGGAATAGAGTTGTCCCTTGAGATTGATTTCCCCCAGCTACATATAATGGCAGACTCAAAATAATTCATTAAGTGGGTCATCAGGGACTATGTCATAAGATATTAAGAACACATCCATATGATCGAGAAGAACTACAAGATTATGGCTCGGTTCCCATCCCTTCCAAAGATGACTCATTTCCCACAACCTCAGAATGACTAAGCTAATTCCCTAGTTGAAATGGCCACTTCTCTCATAGAACCTGGATGAGAAAATATAGTCATTCATGTGGCCCATCACATAGTCAATTCCCCCAACAACACCTGGTTAACAGGGAAAATATGTGAATCAACTAGCCGTAAGAAAAATTTTAGAAAATCCCTCAAACATCCCAGAAGTCAAAGAACCCCCCCATTGGAAGACTCTATTTTTTTTATTATCTTCATCATAGGACTATCCCACTAGACCGATATGAGAGAGAGAGAGAATCCTTCAACATGGGGTGAAATATACCCTCATGGATGATCCCAAACATGAGTAGAACCATTATATGTTTGGTTTTGATGTAATCCTTCTTCTTTGTATCCAAGGGGATAATATTCTTTAGTTCCTTCAAGAATTCCATGGTAGGTCTTATGGGGACCGTCAAGCTGGATTGAATCTTTCTCACCATATCCAAAATTTAGGGTACTTCTGGCCAACCATGGTCCATGACTTCATTGAATTCACTAATAGGGTTCATGAATTATATATCTATTCCAACCCCATGCATCAATAACCAGATATTCTCAATACCACAATGTACTCTTGGACCTTTTCATTATAGATACACGACATTCTAGGACCCTACCTCCTAGAAACCACTCAACAGTACAAGTTCATTATGTCTATCACTGACTTCTTCTCAATGTAGGTAGAATCTACCCAACTCAAATAGGATAATACTGAGTCCATTGTTGAATTTAGGAAGTCCCACATTATCGACTAATTTGGATTTTCTCACACCATTCTCATAGAAAATGACACCAACATTCGAGTAGTCGAGTTAAAGAAATTATATTCCAAGTAAAACATCTGATCTAAACACGCTTCCAATTAACAGGTATAGGAAAATGGGAAGATTGAGGAATTTAACAAGACCCTCTATAATATCATATAGAATATGGTAGACTATAGTAATAAGAGTTGGCTTGATATTTTCTCCAACTCCCTATGGTTGTATCATATGAAAATTCAAAATTCCACCTAGGTGACCCCATACTTTCTGTTTTATGGAACAAAGGAAGTTTTACCTATAAAGTCTCAACTAACATCACTCAATATGACAATTTATAATCATCAGACACTAGAAAATAGAGATGAGGTATGTCTGGTTGACTTCGGGTGTCCATGAATAAAGAAGGATTCCAACAATAATTAACCTGGAAAGGCAGAAAAACCTAGTGGCAAGGAATTAAAAAAAATCTCCTTCATTCAATCCTTTGGGTGGAAAAGGTGTTGGATCTATGGTATCTGATGATACCTGAGAAGAACCCACCAAAATTGCAACAAAAATGGGAAGTCCCTTAAATTATTAATAAATTCTACTCTAATGGTTCATACTCATTCTCCACCATGGATGGGGATCTCTTCACACCTCCCAACGATGTTAGGTTATTTAAGTGGTACTTCACATGAATACCTTAGTCTGACATATTTGAATTTAAACAATAGATCCAATTTCCTAGTCATACGATGATAAATTATATGATAACATCATCAGCACCTGACATTAAACTATAGCCTTACCCTATGTTCTACATATGGGATTCCTCATATAAGAAATGTGATATTACCTAAACTAATGTCCTCAAAACATGATGATAAACTATTCACATACCTTGTGTGAAATATATAGGATTCCTCATACGATAATTGTTTAATGATTCATGTTAGAACTATGTGTGGATTGATCCCTAACCCCATGGAATACATAGTGGAACCTAGATCCCCTATATTTGGGCCCATATTGGAATTCAACCCCTCTAAATATGAGATAGATTATGTTTCAAGCATTGGGTTCATCATGAGATGATTATGAGATGACACAAAAAAAATCTTTATTAGCCTCCTCATTAGGTTCAATCCCCAATAATATTCATCAACAGACTGGTGGATCTAAAATCCCTTATATATATCCCTATAAATCTTAGTCAATCCATAAAGGGATATACACACAAATGACATTACCTTGAACTATAAGTAGACTGAGATGACCTCATGTCCTTACATGGGGAAGACAGAATGTGCAGCTCAATGCATTAGTCTCATTCCTTATATCCTCATTACATGACATTAAACTATATACAAACCTTGTTTCATATACCTATGATGACTCTTATGAGGAATATGAAATCACATTTAGTCCTAAATGTATGAATTTAATGCATAGAGATTAATATCCTAGTCACATAATGTGAAACTTTATAACACCATGGTCAATGATATACGACAATAAACTACAAAAACATCATCCTTTCCTTATGAAACTAAAATATGTGTCCAAAATCATCATTGTATGATGTTAAACTTCATAGTTCACATCCCCATTGCAGTATGTAAAACTACATAATTCATTTAGCCATCACTCGATAGATCTCCCCCTCTTGATTTTGGTTTCCTACCACACCACATATTATAACTACCTAAGGATTGATTTCTGTACTCACGGGTTATATAGGGATTATTGAACATCATGTCTCAAGTATGGCCTCCCTATTGATCTATTTTAGAGACAATTACCTCTTGGGATCATTTCCAACACCCTCTAACTAATACACCCCCTCATAGCATTCAAAAAAGTTGTGAGCTAGCTCCTAGAGTGTTTAACTTTCCCCTGAATAGCTCATCATTACATCATTTATACTTATAGTCATCCTCAATATAGATCCCCATCATCCTCCTATATCTAAAAAAGATCCATATGGTGGGATAGAATGGCCAAAATAGACTTTCCTCCAACTTGGGTTTATACCCTAAAGTCCCCCCTTAGCAACAAATGGTAGTTCTTATGTTTCATACATGATCAATGATTGATCCTATATTTTTTACCCTTCCTCGGTTGACATGGTTGTGAGACATGTGTTTTGAACATGGTCAGTATTCATCCTCATCCCTTCAATCACTCCCAATCTGAGTTCTACATCTAAAATTTTTTAATTTTCCTTTCTTTCTACCTTTCTCTATTCTGGATAAGTTTTACTACCCTTAGTGATATTCCTCCATGTTTTTATGGATGAAAACAAAGAAATTTGTTGTCGTTGGATCTTCAACTAGTCACACTTTTTCATCTCTTCATTATCTATTATTTGAAGTAATTGGAACTCCCTACCACTCCTTATTAATCACATCTAGTATGGATCCATTGGGATTATGATTCATGGTGAAAAGTTCACCTCCAAATGGATGAAATGAACAAATCATTCACTGAATGGAATTTCATCCCATATATGGTCCAATCATCATGAATTTAAACTTTTTTCAACATTTCCTGCATGTTTCACAAGTTATCATGCCTCTATATTCACCTTTTCATTTCATTTCACTACTCATTTGTTTCATGATGTAAATTAGGGAACATATTACCCTTTTTTTCAAAGAATTTTATCCTTAAACTATGTACCTATTCACCCATTATATCATTTTCTTATGGACTACATGGCTTGAAAAGTCACCACAACCTAACCATACATTATATTCACATGATGTAAAACTTCAATACAACATACTACTCAAGGTACATGAAATTTTGTGACACCTTAATCAAACCTATATTACCTTAAACTACAGCAACCCCATCCTTAGAATTTTATGTTAAACAGTGTGACCAATTTCTTCACCACATGATATTAAACTTCATAGTTTTTGTCCCAATTACATGATGTAAAACTTATTAATATCATTGGATTTCACCTAAGAATAACTCCTCCTCCTGATGTAAGTCCCCTACTATGCCACATTGAAGAACTACGTAAGTCTTGATTCCCATTTAATTGTATGGGATATGTAGAGATGCTCAGATCCTACATATTGGGCCTATCTCAGTAACTATCCAACATTAGAACCTCCATACCCAAATAAGGGTTAGAATCACACTCATTGATTCCCATTGGTGTTCTAAAAAACATGGTGATGTGAAATTGAGAGTATTAGCCTTCTACTCAAACATTTCACCAAATCATTTTCATACTTTGATCCTCCCTTGATTTGCATCCTCATCCTCCTCTAGACTAATATGGGATCCACTAATAGAAATGTTTTTTGGCCAATCTGGTTCACTATTGATCCTAGGGTCCATGCCCTGAAGTATTTCTTATGAAGAACACTAGTTCTTGTGCTTTTATCATGGTCAATGGTCAATGACATCTATGTTTTCCCAATACATGATGGATGTTGTAGTGATAATTATGTTTCTTAAATGGTCAATGGTATTCATCTCTCATTATTTACCACATTTCAGGATTCAAATCCCAATAATTCTGGAATTTCCACATTTCCACCTCTTTTGTTATGGAATTTTTACACCCCTGGTGTTACCCCCATGTGTTCATTCACATTGATTAGGCAAGTCCACATTTTCAAAACTCTTAGCTCATCCCCAATATTTTACCATGGGAATCACTCAAATATGACTACGAAGGCTTATTAAAATTTCTTATTTCTAACAACAATCATGACTCATTTGGCGTTTAGGAGACATGGTAGTAATTCCCCCACATGGCCAACGATACAACCTTTGTGGTCCACTTATCATGACCTTAAACTATGTATGACTATAATTAGGGATATTTTTCTTATACATGGCCTCCATAATCCCCTTTTCATGTTGGGTTTTCCATCTATTTTTCACTATTCATACCAACCCATAATGGTTTATTATGGTCAAATCTCTATGAACTTAAACTAGGAGTCTTGGTCCAAGTTCTATGACCCTAAAACTTAGAGCACTATGTTTCGAGATCTATGGACATAATTTGTCAATCATGGTTATGTATGTATAAAATACACATCCCTTAGTCAAATCTATATGACCATACGCTAATAAACCAAATAAACCATTGGATTCCTTTCTAGGACCCGATTGGCTGATGTTTTTGTTTTTTCCTACTGTCAGACGCACCTTCCATCAATTTAACACACTTCCATACATATCCCCAACTCATTAATGGTGTTTCCTCAAGAATTTGTTAATTGTTATAAATCACCATGATCCTCCATCATAACACTTTTTTGACTTTGTAATTTAGATCAATATCCACTCCACATATCTTAATGGTCCCACACTATAGTTACAATGCATAGAAAAAATAGGCTCACCTCACTCCTGGGTATACATCTCAACATATTCACTTCTGGTTATAACTCTAATAAAAATGAAAAGTACTCTATTTTTATCTTATCTATGACACTGATCATGAATCGCCTGATCTTAGCGGTTTAGTATTGACTATCTTGTTAATATGATCAATTTATAACTAGGATAAATCATAAAAAGTTGATGAAAAATAGTAATCATACTGTCTCAAAATGAGCAACCATGAGGTGGGTCATCTATAGGATGGATCCCCCCTTTTAATAAAAAAAATTGAAAGGAGAAGGAATAAAGGTGAGGGGATACACTAAGTATTGTCCCAATAAATTGATCTCTCTATCTTGGCTATCATGTAGTAGGAAGATTCCAAGGCCTATTGATGCATAACTAGCTCAGGTTTCTCCTCCTCAGCCATAGGGAGAACCTTGTTAACTTGAATATACACAAAAACCTAATCAAACCTAAACTCATCCACTCGGTGTTTTTATTCAGCCACATTGGCTTAATATACCACTATCTATGATCTTAGAAGGTTGATCATTTATATCATGGTATAAAATAAAGCCTTCTTCTACTAATCCTCCCCTTCTAGTCGAGAAGACTCTATTTCAGCTTCCTAGATTGCATTGGTACCTTTATATTTCTCTTTGTACCAGGTGCTGTCAAAATCATACCAATCATCATGAACTGATTTATCAATGAACTATCAATCTAGATCATGGAGAACATCAGATTTCACAAGTCCCCATATTTACTAGATTGTGGGAGAGGTAACCAACTTGGCATAGAAGATCATCTATGGGGATGTGGGTAATAAAGATCTAGATTCTCCTCCATGGATTACATTGAACAACACAATTATCCTAAACCACATTGGGGTTGGAATCCTTGAATTACTCAGGTGGAATATGCCCATTATTAGAGAATACCACTAGAAAATTGGTTGCAGGATAATCTATAGGGATTTGTTCGAACATGATGGGATACACATCCAAAAGAAATTCATCTTCATATGACATCATGCTCGCCTCTTATAGAACCTCTAGAGCAGGCTCAACCACTAAAACCTCCTCAGTCAGCATCGTTGGGCTTATATCTCCAACCATATTTTCATGAAATGCTTCTAGGGTGGGATTAATTTCTAGATATTCCTCAACTCCATCAATTGATGGAAAAACCTCAACTATCATTGTCGAACCTGCAACTTTGCACTCCACCTTTGGAGGCCCTTCTAAGTAAAGATCAACCACTATAGTCTCTTCAACCACCACTTTCGAGGGTGTAACATCATCTATCACTAACTCAGCTATTGGCTTTATCGGTTTAGGTATCACTACTAAAAACTAATTTCCTAACATGGTTTACCATACCATTATGAACATGAGGGTATGTAGAATCAACAAATGGAAGAAAGAAAGTAAAAAATGGAACAAAATGTTACAGGGTCCATAAAGATCAGCAAGATGGTTGGTGATATTCATCCCAATCTTGACCAATGAGGGCACCAATATAGTGGTTGATGTAGGTAACATGTATTCCCCTTAAAATATTGTGTCTTTATCATCCCCAATTTGGATAGCCTCATGGAATTTCCCCTCCTCAGTGTTTTTATATTCTTTCATGAGTGATAAATAGGTGAGAAAACAACTCTAAAGGAAAAAACAGTTAGCTAAAAACCATGAATTCTAAAATTTGACTAGATTAGTTGTAGGATATCCACTCAATAGGAAGTCTAGATATACTTAACTCCCCCACAATTTCTCCTTGACCAACCCCTCCTAGAAAGCTGTTCATGTAGCCAATTGAGTCTTAGGTAGGTCTGGGGGGCATGTATAGAAGTATCCTCACTCGATCCGTTGAAGGGTGAACCATTCCATGATATTGGACCATTTATTATATTTATTGAAGTTACTTCACTTCTTTGACATGGAGGGTATGGAAACCCACCTTGTCATGTCTGATCCCAGGGAGGTGAATCCCTTCATCCTGGAGGTTTTTTCATCTCATTTGGAGGGATCTGAGCTACCAGAACATTTATCAACTCCTCTAATTTTCAATGAATATGTCATAATGTGGAATATCTATGCCACACAACTGCTTCCCTGAAGATATGACATAGACCATCATAACTGACTTAAGGGATCCACCTTCCTCTCAAGGTTTCTTCTCCAGGATCCTTGTCCATTACACTACATCACCCATCAAAGTTTTATTTGATTCCCCATTGATTGGGATAGTTGTTCTACCCTGAAGTAAACCTTTTAGAGAAACACTCACCCTTTCCCCGTAGTTGTGGTACCCCTTCTTCAAAGTCAACTTGGTGGCTTGTTTCCTCAGAAAATCCCCTAGGTAAGAGCTCTCCTGTCTTAGTGTGTACTCATGGAGGACCTCATATGGATAATCGGTTGGTGGTAGCTCATTCCTCCACATGACATCTTCCCACATGAACATGTGACATATTTTCTAAATAACCAAACGGTGTATCCTCAACCTCACCTCGGTGTAGAATTTTGGGGTCATCCTCTAGGTGTAGTGAAATTTCCTCACAAACTAGTATGGGGTATACAATTTACAATCCACCTTGTAGTGTACCCTTTCCACCAAAACCCCCACCTCATAAGGCTATGATTTATAACCACTACTCCATAATCCCCATGTTTTAATCCATTATTATCCCAATTTAGAGATGTAATGTGTTGATAATGAAATATTCATTGAGAAAAACCTTCACAAGCACCCCAAAAGCATCTTGTGTATGAGGTTGACTCCCAGTGATGTTCATCATTGACTTCTAGAAGTTGGTGCTCTTAGGCCTGATGGGGTTTTGGTACTCATACCCCCCCCCCCCCCCGTGTGTGTGGAAACTAATCTATACAAGAATTGGAAGAGGGAAAACACATGAATATGGTTCTTCCTTTGGATGATATTTCATAATACCTTTTCCAACATTTCCAATACTGGTACGACCAATTTGATGAATGAGTCCACCTCTATTGTGACCACTATAATGAGTTTTCTTGACCGCACCCCCATATGTGCATCATGAATAGAGATAATCCATCTGTAGATCAATTCCATGATTAATCCCTCCAACCTAACCATAAAAGAAAAATCGTACACATTTTACCCCAACATGAACCACTGGTTTGCCTCCAAAATCCAACAATATGGGTGTTCCTTCTTTCAATATGACACTTTTAGGAATTGGTGAGGCCTCACTAGTATCCTATCCAAATTCTCCTTTATAATGAAGTTGTAATACTTATTTAAATGGATATCATTCATCCTTGGAATTTTCTCATCCTCTCATTTCCCCAGATGTAGTTACACCCTATGTATTGTCAAAATCTATTCACGGTCCACCCAAGAATTCTCGGTGTAGAGAAAAACATCATACATCTCCCCCTAAATAAGGAACCCCTTGATTTGGTGGAGGTCCCATAAGTTGATGCCAACCTCCCTATGATAAAAATGGATGGTGTTGGTCCCCAGTGACCACCATCTCAGTAACTCTATCATGGTATTAGTGTGGTTTTTTATATGAAACTATGAATTCCATGACACTTTTTATAACCCCTTCGTATTCAAATCTTAATCAAATTAGTCATAAGACTGACATACCAAGTATTCTAGTTCCCACTCATTAGTGAACTTACCACCATGGTGTAGATCCAACTCTTCTGTACATACTTGGATATTTTCCTATAGTCCCTCTTCAAATATTCTTCCATATTTTGGAGGGGATGTCTCCAAAACAAGCTCACCCTCATTAATGTATTTCAACGGGTTCCATAATGAATTATGGATAACTAATGCACGATCCTTTACATAGTGACCCACTACATAATTTTATCACTGGTATAGCCCAAGTGATCTATTGAACCAATAAGAGGGGGTGTCTCTATCAACATTAGATATGAATACATAATCCATCAATCCAAATAAATAAAAATGGATGCCTTTGGAAGAGAGTATATTCTTTTTTCATCTTCATCGGAAATTCATTGTGTGTTTCATTATCTAAGACGCTCCAGAATCTATCCCCACTCATAATTTTTCCATCCATCTACATCATTAAATCATCCATTGCTTAAAACCATTAGATTCTATCTTCAAGGCATGGAAATTTTTCAAATTCTAGTTCGTGAGGGTAGGTTTTTCAAAATATTTGGTCATATAAGTGAAAATGTATCATGATCAGTAATTATTTGAATCATAGAACACTTTTGAAGGACTTCAAATTCTTGAAAAAAATAAAAATGGAATATATAATGTGAAAATATCATAATTCCCACTTGGTCCACTCCCTTATTTATAGGCTTGGGGGTCAGGCCTAGTTACACAAAAAAATGTGTCCTAATCACCGGTTTTTAGTGATTTCACCTCAAAATATGACCCTATTATCCTAAGTTGGCACCCATTCTAAGGGGGTGAATTTTTTAACACTAAAAAACATTCATTGAGGGAGACGTGGAGGAATACATTGACTTATCAAGGATAATATAGGTGAAAATGGGCTCAAAATTCACCAAAGGAAACAAATTCATGAATATCTAGAGTTTTATGATAAATAAGTGATTCATGAATGTTTTTTAATCCCCATGAAATAACTCAGATGAATGATGGTAATCTTTACAAAATGTATGTCTATTTACAAAGGTCTCTATTTTTAAACAAAACATTTTTCCTAGGTGATAAATTTTGAAAAAAGGGCCTTCTAAACATAAAAATTTCTAAAAATACCTTCTTCCGCCCCTCACATAAGGGGAAATGACCTTTGGAATTATTACATAAGCTCTGAATTCATGGAAGATCAATATTTGTGATAAAAAAGGAAAAATAGATTCATGTAGGTAGACATTTTTTTTTAAATACCTCCCATGAGATCTTGAAACTCAAAGTCCATGTTTGAGATAACTTTAATAGATGTTCATGACCTTTTCAACTGAATAAAACCCCATTGAACTTATTTGGTATTCAGAAAATATTTATCCATTATGAAACCAATTCCTTTTGAACCAATAATTTACCCCAAGGTAGGTCCACCATGTTTCATAAAGCTCCCACTTTTAGAAACCCACTACCATTCATGAAACCCATAACTTTATGAAACCCACATCAAAGTTCCCAACATGCTACATCATTTTATCTAACATACCTTCACAAATATTGAGTTCCAAATGACCTTGTACCCACTTGAAATTGGTTCAATCATTCCATAATATTTTATTCAACTCATATCATAAACCCCTATATCCATCCTCTTTTCATTAATCATTCCCTATAATGTTTAATGGCCTATTTCTCATTTTCATAGGCCCCATAATGCCTCTTTTTTATAGGAATAGAAACCCTAACATTGGGATCCCCATTTTCTCTTCACCGTGGAAGTTTTTACACTATTCAACACCATAAGGCACTTGTGCATTATACACATAATCTCCCAAGGTGGCATCGCCAATGGAAACAAACTACCTTTCCCTTTCATGAGTCATAGTGTTGGATCCTTCTCTTCTACCAAGAAATGCTCTCACTTGGTGTCAGAACCCTTGAATTCTGATTTGCATGACATAAAACTTCATTGCCCTTTTTCCTATTCATAAGAAGTTAAACTACATGAAAATTTCCACTACAAATGACTTTAAAATGTAGACCTACCATATACAGTGAACAGTGGATTCCCCGTGTATGGTGAGAATGGTTTGACACCCCCATCTCCACCAAGGGATAAAACCCAAACATTAAGGTAAAAATATAGATTCCATGGTAGCCCATATCCATATTCCCCACACCTTCGTGGGATGAAACCTAAAAACTAGGGAAACTATAGGAATAATCCCCACACCTTAATTGGACAATACACTAACACTAGGGTATCCCATATAAGTATTCCCCCCACCTTCATGGGATACAACCCCCCAAAACTAGGTCAAAATGAGGTGCAAGCTTCAAAATATCCCTCGTCATCTCTCTTTACATGACACAAGTATCCTTGCTACATAAAGTTAAACAACATAGACCAATCTTATTGTATTCCTTAACCATGATATCTAACTACGTGGGTTTTGATCCATTTCTTCTAACAGGGTATGTGGGATGCCTCTCTAAAGTGTAATCTAGGAATACTTGATATACCTTCCTACGGTTTAATACCTACCCCTCAATACCGCCATAAAATATATGCATCTTTCCCTTAGAAGGATAAAAAAATTAAGTATGATTGTATCCCTCTAAGAAACACTCACCCCCCACCAACTTGTCCCGAAGATATATAAATATTATGACCTACATGTCGCCATAAGATGTTAAACCTATGAAATTCCTATCCATAGAAGATGTTAAACATATGAATTGCCTTTCCCCACATGACATTAAACCAATTTATAACTATTCCCCACAAGATGTTAAACATGTGACCTATTGTTCCCCACAATATGTTATACCTATGGACCAAATATCCCAACAAGATTTTGAAACTATGACCAATAACACCAAACATATAAGAACCCCTGACCCCATAGAGCATACATCTGGTACCTGAGATATTGAGAATTGGATTCCCATGTTAATGACATAAGTTTCCTTGTACTAGATATGGTATGTCATTTTTTCTCCAACAAAGATAATTAATATTAAAAATTCTCTCAACTTCGAATGGGGAAGAATTTTTTATATGACCAATATTCCCAATCCTCCTCATCTCCTAATCGATGGTAACTTCCCTGTTTCAACAACAGTAAATGTAATTAATCGATGTCCACCTCTATATGGCATCAGAAAAGAGATTTAATAACATGTATTAAATCTTTGAGGGAGACTTGGACTAGGAAACAAAATCCAAGGAGGAATCAATGAATGGAAGATCCATTATCCAATCATCATGTTCCAATCATGGAACGGATTTCATTAGTAAGGTGAATAAAGTTTTCCCACATTTGGGAAGAGAGTATGTAAGGAAACACATCTTGAAGGATGCCACAACTAGTCATATGATGTGGATCACTTCAAGAGAGGAAAATAAATAATTTAATCACTTAAATACACATCCTCAATTTGGAATAAATCAGGAAAAATGTTTCCATATAAGTAAAATTAAAACCCTTTGAGATTTAAATATTCATTACTATGGTTATGATTAAAATGGTTAACTAATGGATTAAAAAAATATAATATTTAAAATAACTCCAAAACCTATCAAAATTTTATTGGATATGGATATTTAAATATTAGAATCTTTATATTTGAGTATTTATCCATTTTGAATAATTTTTAGTGATAACTATTTAATTATATTTTAATATTTTTAAAAATACCAAGTGTTTCCTTTCCCTCCACAATAAAAGGACACTCATTTATCTCAATTATTCACACCACTGTGATCCTTATAGCTCAAAAAAACTACCCATTTCTCTATTAAATGTTCCTATCCACTAATTATAGGCTTTTTACATCTTGAAAGACCATTCTATTGGTAATTAAGTCGAATATAAAGGAAGTATACCAAATAAAAGGTAATCGTCTTTACCAACACTTTCAAGTTTATTTATTCTTCTAATTCCTCAAAAAAATACTCATACATAAAAAATAAATACAGTATAATTAATATACTAATATGTTATGAAAATTTTGAGACAACTATTTTCTATCTCTATTACATCTTATTAAAAGTGAAAACATCACGCGTGTATGCATACGACTTACCGTCTCCACGTAGTGATGTAATTCATCTTTCATCACAACTTTACATGGTTGGTTATAAAGATAAAAAATAAATAATATAATTGATATTTATGAAATAATTATTATTTTTAAATTATAATATCATATCTACCTTCTCACCTTCCAATCTGTAGAAAAATGATAACGTCGCTCATGTATACGTATGGAATACTCCCTCTTTGAAGAGACATGATCTATTTTTCATTTTTATTTAAATTGATAGTAATAAGGATAAATTTAATATATATATATATATATATCATATATATCATATAATAATTATTCTATAAATATGAATTATTATTTGGATTTCTTTTATTCTATCCATATAAAAGTGAAAACAATGTTCATGTGTATGTACAGCTTATCATCTCCATGAACTGTGTAATTAATATTTTTATCTCCACCTTTCAAGAATGGTTCTAAATATATATATATATATATATAAGGAATAAATATACTATTTATAACATAAATATAATATAAATATGATATAATCATAATAAAAATGAAATTATTGAAACTACTAAACTAAAACATTCATGAAAAATGATAAAATTAACACACAAAAGGTGATTTTATTAAAGAATAATTAATAAAATGGTGTAAAACATATCAAAAGTAGATAATATAGGATATTTTAAATATTAATATTGTTATTTTATAAATTAATAACATGTTTAAAACCATTATACATGATGTTAAACAACATCTAACAAAGTGGAAGTGTGGGGTAAGGGATTTCATCTCAATTTCTCTTCATTGGGGAATATTTCAATGTTATGCACCAATTTTATTTTACATGGTATACATATTACCCCTTTTTACATTTTATATACTATATCATTCATAAGATACATTATTTTCAAATTCCATTCATATTATTTCATCCAATTTGATTTGACTTGAATGTTACCAAGTGGTAATGTGTTTCTTAAATAAATATCCATTAATTTTGTTATGATTCTAATTAATTGACCATTATATTATATGATTATGTGTGAAATGTACTATTATTTTATTATATTGTAGATTAAGAAATTTTTTAGATTTATATTTGTCATACATAATCACTTCATTGATTAATTTTCACTTCAAATCGTCTAATATTTGTAAGGGGTTGTTTCACCATCTCATCTTTATTAAGGATTTTTTATGTTTTATGTTTCCATTGGTAGAGTTATATAATATTTAAGAATCTATTTTTTTGTATTATTTTTTATTTTTGAATTAATTTATATTTTTCCATTGGGGGATGGATTATTTTGAATTTCGGGAATCAGAGTGAGGTTTCTAGTGTTTAAACATCCATAAATAGTGTTCTATGGTGTAGTTTATGTTTTGATGGAAATATTGGTGGTTTGGGAAGAAACTAGAGTAAGAGAGAATGTTAAAGCTATTGAGAATATATATTTTTATTTTTACACATCATTTAAAACATTTACATGGCATGTAATGTTGTAATGGGGTGAAATTTGATGGATTCACGGTGTGCCGGATTAAGAGCTTTCACCAAGGAATACACGATGTGTATCTGTTAGACATCATGAACCTACTACAAGACATGTAAACATTATTCACCATGTAATATGTGGGAATAATTTGTAAAAAAAATTCAAACATGGACTTGACCGATCATTTCTTCACACTTAGGAGGGAACCCGCTCAGTAGTACCTCCTCACTTTTCCAAGGGTTTCATGGATTTCCCACATCCAGTGTCAATTTTTCTTTTGATCAGTTTCATTGGTTGCACAGAAATATGATCTTCACTCCTCCTTCAACATTTATCAGTTTCTATTTCCATATTCATTGTTATATTCATGTAAGATAATTCAATCTATTTTCAGGGCGTTTGTTAATTCTTCCATTTCTTCTTGAATTAGCTCAAATTGAAGATTGATATTGGAAAATTGGACCATCCTAAGAATGATTTAGGTTTTACATACATTTTTTCCTAAATTATATTTGATTTATAATATATTTCATTGTGTTTCATGTTGCATTCTCTATGATTTTCCCATTAATTATGAAATTCAATACATATAGTCAAATACTATATTTTTTGTTATTATTTTCTAATTCGAATGATTAGATGATATAGAACTCAAGTCAAGCCAACCCTAAGTGAGTTATTATTGTTTCCTGACCTTTAATATACACCTATTAACTAAATTGAATTGAAATGGATAATTTTCTTGTTAATTGATAATATGATGGATTGTATTCTGTGATACCTTTTTATAATAAAACCACATGGAGGTGTGTGTCTTCATAATTAAAAAGTACAATTTTTTGGAAGAAACCTGAAATGAAAAAGGTTCATAGCCCACCTTAATCACATGTGACTGGTGATATTGAATTATTTTGTATGTTTCCCTCCCTATCCTTTATACCCATTTGATGGTAATGCATGCTCTTTATCATGACCTCTTAATTAGTTATACATGGATATGTTTCATGGAATGCTTATAGATATGGAATTCTGTATTTTAAAATTTTAAAATTCTAAATGATTTATTGAATTATGTAATGACTCGAGTGATACTCGGATTCTCATGTATGAAATCCTTGGATTGGCTTATATGCTGATTGATATTATAATACCCTTGAGCGATACCTTTTCATTTAGAGGAGTACATTGGATGGGCTCAGTGAGTAATGACGTTATTCCATGAAAAAAGTGATACTCGTCACCTATGTGGTATACTAGGTACATGATCATATGTTTAATGATTTATATTATTCGTTGAGTGATACTTGGGTTTCCACTTTATGTAATTCCATTGAAAAGCTCATAAGCGAAATGAATTTTCTCATGCCCGGATTGATACATGGGTTTCCTTATTAAAGAATGAAATGGACAGGCTTGGTGGGTAATTAGGATTCACGATCAATACTTGGGTTTCATTTTTATAGAGTTATAAGGATAGGATCATTAGATAAATGAAATTACTTTACTCTTTAGGAGACACTAGGGTTCTTTATTATATGATTCCTTGGATGGGATCATATAATGATCGAGATATATCATGCATGATAGTATTTATTATTAATGGTAGTATCTTCTTGTGAAATTTATTACAATAATAATACTTGGGAATATACCTTAGGCGAAATGAATTTTCTCATGCCCGGATTGATACATGGGTTTCCTTATTAAAGAATGCAATGGACAGGCTTGGTGGGAAATTAGTATTCACGATCAATATTTGGGTTTCATTTTTATAGAGTTATAAGGATAGGATCATTAGATAAATTAAATTACTTTACTCTTTAGGTGATACTTGGGTTCTTTATTATGTGATTCCTTGGATGGGATCATAGAATGATTGAGATATATCATGCATGATAGTATTTATTATTAATGGTAGTATCTTCTTGTGAAATTTATTATAATAATAATACTTGGTAATATACCTTGGTTCCTTGAAAAACTAGTGTTCTTATGTTCAATTACATGTTACTATCATAAATTGATTCGTGGTTTTAGAGACTCCCTTTCATGGATGCCTGAGTTATTCCTCGAAACCAATATAGTTTTACTTATACATATATGGATGTGTGTGTAATTATATACATGGTACATATATAAAGGAAAACACATATATATATATATATATATATATATATAAAGTACTGTATTCAAATGCTGACATGTGTTTGAAGATATTTTGACTTAGGCCGAAGTAGGTATGGTTGACCAGGTGTCCCTTACGAACCTTATCTAACATGTTTACTTTTATTTCATTTTTTTCATTACCACTTATACCTTCACACACAAAAATTATACTCATGTACTGGGTATATTTAGAAACCATTGGTGGTGGCCTACTATATATATATCACACCCTATTTAAGATTACATTACACTAGGGTACCCAAACAGACCTCAAGTTTGCAAGTTTAGGTTCAAGGATCATTCTTGTGTGTTGTTATCCTTCTATTTTAGGATAGAGTATGGAAGTAGAGGACTAAGATAAGGATCCTGATGCTATTAGAGATATTGGATGGGTATTTAATTTATTATTTACATATTCTTTGTTTTTATCTCTTGTTAAATGTTTACTACTTTAGTTTATGCATCCTCACATAGACATGCATGAATCATTGTATATTTGTATTGGTCCATTATATCAATTATTATTATCTTCCTCTTCTATGATCTCTATTTATACTAATTCCATTATTGTTTGATGTATTTATTATTATACCTCTATGATAATATGATCATGAGGGTAAAGTCTCCCCATTGTACCATCATTAGACCCTCACTACTAGACAGCAGCCGCTGGCATACGGGGAGGCATGCATGAGGCCATGTGGTTGACTGACTCGTGGAACTCTTTTATTGTCTCCTGGGTCCAGAAATTAGAAACTGGTATCAGAGTATTATTTTACTTACTATTTTGTAATGGAAGATAGGATACTATGAATGTGATAGTGCTTGGTAAATATATCTGTCAAGAAGTGATCAACCCACACACGGGAAAAAGACCAAGTGCAAAGGTATGACGTTATTATTCTTGGGGTTTATGTTATAGTTTATAATTATTTCACTATGTGTAAATGGTGTACTTTTGGATGTAACCGATTATTGAGATTTAAGTTATTTAACCCTTGTCCTAGTATGCTAAGGAAGTTGCATTACATACATCGTTATAGGCACATAGGGATTCACCTTCCATGTATATTCCATACAATGTAGTTTCATTATCCTTATGATATGTTCCTTGAGTGTTATTCAATGATTCTATGATTTATTTAGTAGGATTTTCATATGTACCATACTTCTGTGGTTTCTTGCTTATGTGGTTGCATACAATTATTTATTTCTATATTTCTCTATATTTACTACATGTTATAGTATTCCTAGTTATAATCATAAAAAAATGGTTGTTAAAGTGTCAGCATCAACATAAATGGTTTTTTCCAACATATATTGATGGTTAGACCCTAACTAACCAATAATGACATGATTAAGCCACGTACCATTGGTTTCATGTGATGAAACATATTGGTTGTGATTAAAAGGGATCTAATTTTTAATTTATAAAGTGTATGGGAACTTTATAAAATGGAAAATGGTGACCCATATAATCGCACCATCTTTTTTTATCTTAGTATACCTAGAAACTGTTTTATAAAAATAAAATCTATTAAACATTAAATCTTACATAAATAGGTTTTTTAATCATCTTATTCTTAGCTTGACCCAAGTAGGTCTTCCTTGGATTGTTATGTTTATGTGATAGAACCCACAAAAGTTATTTTAAATCTTAATGTTTAACATGTTTCAGGTATCATTTTGATGAACCCAAAATGACATGGCGGACCCTTTTAGGTCTCCTTTTTTGATTCATGATTGGGACCCATATAGGTTACCCTACATTTTATATTCCTAAGTGCATAACCCCATGGGGTATGTTAATTTTATACAATAATGTTCATTTAAAGTGTCTCCAGATGCTTATATGGGTTCTTATATAGATGTATTGTGGCATATTACTTGACTAATCCCATCATTAATTTATAACAGGCATGTTATCTTATTTATAGTTTTAATTATATAAGGCATGAGTTAATTAAAATAACAATTTCAACCTAAAGTGTGTTTTCCTTTATATATTGGAATTGAAATTTTAATTTACTAATACAATTTTAAAATCTTAAAAATAAATAAATGATGTTTAAAATGGATTTTATAAGATGAATTCTCAAATTATGATAAGATTTCAGTTAAATTAACGACTTTTTAAATGGATTTTAATAAAAATTGCATGTGTTCCTTGTGGCATCAGCTAAATAAATTTCCTAAGCATAGTATTCCTTATAACTGGTACATGATGTCTAAATTAAGGCTTTAAATATCAAATGTAAATAAATTAATCTAATCAAATAAAATATTTATTTTTCTTTTTATCTTATACCCTCATGTAAGGGTAGTTTAAATGTTTCTATGAGCATTCCTTTGAATTGGAATGTGAGAATTTTCTATAGGTTTATGTAAATTTTGTTAGGTTTCGTTAGTCTAAGTGATAGTAAGTATAGGCTGGTGACTTTTTCAACATGGCCTAGATATAATACCAACACATTATTATTTTTTAAGGGTGTAAACCAAGGTTGGTAGTGTCCTAGGAACCTTAAAAACCTAACTAAATACTTGTGATTAGTTTTAGATTAAAGGTTCCATTTGGGTTCCCTTTTTCCCTAGTAGGACTTTTAACTTCCAAAAATACACCCAAGGTTTATGGGTGTTCTTTTAGTAGTTTGACCCTTTTCATGGTCATGAGAATGTTATAATTATTGGTTTCCATTGTTTAGACATGCCTAGGGAATGGTTGACTGCTTATTATTTCATGTGAACTTTGTTCTTCTTTAGTGATGGACGACATTGGAGGATATCAATTGGATTTATAGTCATATGGGATAATATTAATTTAGGATATATCATTCATATGAGAAACTGGATACTGGGATTCATAGGTCCAATAAGTCTATGGATAGTAATAGGGGATTAGTCATTCTGTCGATGATACATTGGGGTAGAATGTGTTGATACACGTGATACCTATCAAGTTGGTAAAATGGTACAATAAATCTTATAATATCAGTGACAATGAATTAAATCATGAGTTTTATGCCTTAATTATAGGTCTTATCTAAGTTTGAGTTACCTGGTATTAAATATTACTCATCCTAATTCTCAAGATGATGTTATAAAAGGGATGAGTGTCATAACACCACCCGTCAGGTTGGTTTGGATTTTATGTCTAATGGTAAGGTGTGTGTGGATGTAAATTGGGAGGAGTGTGATGTGTAAAACAATAGAAAATCTATTTTATATTACTTTTAAGTAGCTAGTATATCTCTCATTTTAGTTTAATTGTTTCCAATAGTGTTTCGTCTATATCCAGGACTCACGATTAGTGGTCGATGGAGCATTTTCATTGTAATGAGATTTTCTTTCCGATAAATGATGACTAGGATTCTCCCAAGGTTGGGAGTATCATGTCAAATAGGATTAATTTATCCTTCCAAGTAGAGTGAGAATTATAGTGAAGGAAAAGTTTTGAAATGTTCAGTGTTTCTTTGAATTCCCATGTGGATGGTGAGTTTTGGAATATGTTGATGCTTGTGAGGAAGAAAAACAACGATATGGTTGGTTGTGTACACAACCCTTTAAAAATAATTAGTTAGGGAGGGACATCATTGGTTATTCTTGAGTGATCATGTGATTCTTTGGGTTGTAAATGGAATCATGGTCAGGTACTGTTGATGCATCAGTTGGTGTTTTCAATCACTTTTAAAAGAAGTTAACTAGTAGTGGATCAACCGTTCTTCTTTTAAGTAGTTGGGTATGGTTGGTTGAAAACCATACCAAGAATTTCGTCATGGATATGATGGGATTATATCAATTATTTTTGGTAACTCTTGATATCCTCTTATTGTACCCTTTTCTAAGTGATGATCATGTCCGCATTCTTTAAATAAACTAGGATTCACTACAAGAGAATCCATTATATTCCAAGCTAAAGAAGGAATTAAAATTTTCTTTCTTTTTAGATAAGTAGAATCCATGGGAGTTCTAATAAAAAAGTATGTTTATTATCATAGACATGTTTAGTCCTAAGTGATACTTGGGTTTTCATGTTGGAATGCCTTGGACAAACTCATGGACACTAGTTAGCTCATTGAATTAAATGTTGTTGGGATGAGTGAATGTTTTGATGTGTTGGTGTTATGGTTATATATGGGAATATCACTTGTAAATGTTGGAGTATGGACTACCTTGGATGATATCCTTGGTATATAGTTTATTATTTTGAGGTTACCCTAGACTTCATTCGGTTTTAGATTGGGTTTTTTAAGGGTGATGATCCTAGTGCACTGGATCAGGTATAAACTTATGTATGTGTTGTGATAAGAAAACATAAATGATCATGCAGTTATGATACATCACTAAAACTTGGTTATAGGCTTTGGCAGTTGTGATCGAGGTAACCACGTGGTGCCTATGGATAAAGCATCATGTTTTGGGTTGTGATATGCCAACAATCTAATTCAAGGATTTTTAATTGAGTAGAAGTGGATCAACTTATTTTCATATGGTTTTTTTAAATGCGCCTTGTGAGGAATCACTTCATAGAATGTTATCGGGATGATGTGAGTGCAGTTTTAGTCAACGGTGGTTTTTGATTAAAAATATATTCGACCGGGGTATTTTATGTCGATCGAGATTTAATCATTTGATTGATTTGTAAATCATGAAAGAAGAATTTTTAGAATAATAAAAGCCTTGTTCATTGGAAAACTCTGATGGTGGAGATAATATGTCTTAGAATTAGACTTTAAATGATGGAACCTGTGGTGGGGAGCTCCATAGACTGGTTGATTAAAGTGATAATGATGTGATCATGTCTCTAGTTTAATGGTCATGAGTAAGCTCCATCTCTATGTTTCAATTCAAAACATGAGCTTTGTATCATGTTTTAATGGCTCATGTACCGTACTCTTAAAGGGATTCTTGGTGGTAAATTTGAATTTGGAAATGCAACACCCCTGTTTAATCGAAGCATCATGACCCAAGTAAGTCAGTTGAAGTTTTCATACTTCCCCAAGGCTTCTTAGGGGTGAGAAGTTTTTTGATGGAGAGATTGTAGCATCCCACATTTTTGAATGGGTGCAATTTCTGAAGGAATTTAAATTTTTCAAATGGTGGATGGGTTGTTTTGAATTTCAAGAATTGAAGTGAGTTTCAATGTGTTGAAACATCCATAAATAGTTTTTTCGGATGTAGTTTATATTTAGGTGGAAGTATTGGGAGTTTCGGAAAACACTAGAAGAAGAACAGATGTCCAAGATGCTAAAAATAGTTGTTGTGAGTATTATATGTTGTGTGAAACATTTACATGGAATATAATGTTTTCATGTGGTGTAGGATAGTGGATTCACGAAATGAATTATTGAGGGAATACCTCGAGGAATACACAATGTGTATCTACTACATTTTTTGAACCTTTTACATGATCTGTAACAATTACATGATGTGTAATATGAAAGGAGCCTATTTTAAAAAGGGTAAAGTGGGATTGGCCCCTCATTTATTAATGAATAGAAGGTAACTCACGTGGAAATGAATCATCCCCTCTCTAAGGGTTTCATGGATCTCTCATTTCTGGTGTCTCTTTAGATTGTTTCCAGTCTCATTGGTTTTATAGAAGTATGATATAGACACCTCCTTCCTCATTTCTAGGTTTTTCTTTTTATCTTATTTCTTATCTTTGTGTGAGTTTTTTTCATATATTGAAGTTGTTTTTTTATTCATTCATTTTCTCTCAAATTGGATTGAATCAAATATTGATATCATAAATGTGAACCTTAATAAGAATGATGTAGGTTGTCTACTGATTTCTTCTTAAACTCTAGTTGATTTATAATATAGAATGTTTTTATGCATGCCAGGTTCTCTATACATTTCCCTTTAATCATGTAATTAAAAATAGATAATAAAATACTATATTTTTTTGTTTTTATATACCAATTCGAATAATTTTAGGTCATAAAAATCAAGTAAAACCAACCCTCGGTGAGTTCCTAAAGTTCATTGACCTTTTATTGTATCTTATTACGTTAATTAAATTAAAATAGCTCATTTATTAGTTAATTGATTATGAGATGGATTGTACTCATTTCCACATTTTTATATTAAAACTATAACAGAGTTTAACTTTGTCATAATTAATAATAGGAAATAATTTTAAATTAAATTGAAATGATAAAGGGGCATGGCCAACTTTAAGAACACATTACTGATGATGTGGCATATCTATGTACCTGGCCCTCCTTATCCTATAAACCTATTTTATGGTAAGGAATACACATGAACATGAAATATTAATTAGTTATATGTGGATATATGGTATGGAATTCTTATATATACGGACTTCAATGTTGTTTAAAGTAAAATGTTAAAATTATAGAGTGAATTATGTAAAGCCTCATGAGATACTCCTATTCTGATGAAGTAATTACTTGGATGGTCTCATCGGCTAATTGATATTATAATACCCTTGAGCGATACTTGGTCCCTTATAAAAGTACCTTGGACAGGTTCATTGATCAGTGTTGTTAAGGCAGGCCATTAGCGATATCATCCCCTATATTGTATACCATGTATGGGATAACAAGTTTTCTAGTTTCTATTATGGTTTGAGTGATACTTGGGTTTCCTCTTTATAGAACTCCATGGATGGCCTCATAAACTCTATGACTTTCTTCATTCCATGAGCAATACTTGGGTTTCCTTTTTAAGGAATACCATGGACAAGCTCAATGTACAATTCTAATGCATCAAAGATACTTTGGATTACTTTTTACAAAACACCAAGAAAGTTCTCGTTAAATAAATGGAATTTCATTATTCCTTGGGCGATACTTGGGTCCCTCATTATGGGATTCCTTAGATGAGCTCATAGGATGATCGATATATTTCTTGCATGATATTTTCTCATATGACTAGTAGTATCTTCTTGTGATATTTTTTATACATGGACACCTTGTAAATACACCTCAGGTCCTTGACCAACTAGTTGTCTTATGTTTAGTTACATTTTACTACCTGGAATTGATCCATGGTTTTAGATTCCCTTTCATTGATGCATGAGTTACACTTCAGAACACAGATAGTTATACTTATAATATATATATATCTGTATATGTCATTTCATAAAATGTACATATATAAATTATCAATTATACATAAATATAGATATATATATTTACATAGACCTATATTCACATGGAGACTCCTATTCATAGATATACCGTCAAAGGATGACATAGGTACGGTCGGCCAAGTGTATGTTTGGAACATGATCCGACTTGTTTACTTTTATTTATTTACTACTTCACATGTTATATTAGAACACTGTTGTATTTTATAATAATGGAATTGATAGACTTACCCACCATTGGTGGCAACCTACATAGTATATCTAACACCCTGTTCGGGCCCCCATTACACTAAGGTGCCTAAAAATACCTCATTTTCCCAATTTCAGGTTCATGGATCATGATTTCTTGTTATTATCCTTCTATGTTAGGATGGAGTACGGGAGTAGAGGACCAATCTAGTGCTCCGAATACTATTAGAGATAGTTGATGGGTCATATATTTATTATTTATCTATTCTGTATTTGTATCGTCTCCTATATGTTTACTACTTTAGTTTATGATTCCTCACCAGCACATGCAAGAATCATTGTATAGTTGGCTTGGGCCATTGTATCAGTTATTATTATCTTCTTCTACTCTTTCAACTATCTATACTATGTTCTCTATTTTTTGATGTATTAATTTTTATTCATGTGTTATAATCTGATCATTAGGGTATAGTCTCCCCACCACACTATTATTATATCCTCATAGCTAGTCATTAGCCTCTAGAATATGTGGTGGCATGCTTAAGGCAATGTGACTCACCGACTCAAGGCACCATTTCAGTGGATCTTGGGTAATTTCATTAAAGATCCATATTAAACCACATAAATTTTCTCATCCTTTAGTTTTTTTAAAAAAATTATAATTCTTCATTTAATTTTCATCTTTTAAGTACTCATGATATAAAAATAATGTTTTTCTATCCAATTTTGTTTTCTATTCTGTATGGAATCATTTTCGTTCATGTACATATTTTGATTAAAAAATTAAGAATGTTTTCACTATTCTAATATGATTTTAAATTATTTTTTTACCCATGTTTAACTATCAATAAAACTGTTTAAAAGAAATATTCTTGTCATTTTTTGAAAGAGTTACTTTTTGAATTTTTTCCAAATTCGTAAAAGGAGTATTTTTGGTAACATACTTTGCATGAATGGAATTTCCCACCATAATGGCCACCCAATGCTTTGAATATTTTATTACAAGATTCCCCAATTAATTTAAAAGAATAGTTTGTCTTAATATTCTTGAAATTTTTAATTTTTAAAAGTGAATTTATAAGTGATAATGATATTTTCCTTAAGAATGTTTTACTGATATTTTTATGGTATTTATATTCATAAATGACAACAAACCATTATTTTATTTATGTCCCAATAGGGATATATTGTAATGATAAAATCATTATTATTTATATGGATGGTTTTTGATTAGTTTGATTATAGAAAGTATTGACATTCTATATTCTAGTTCATCCGTTTTAACATTTTTTTATTAGTAAGGCATTTTGATTATGTTTTGTTTTTTATTCATGTGATGAATGAATTGGTATTATTAAGTGATGATAGGGGACCATTATATACCCTCAATACATTAGTAGGACTCATGGGACCAACTAGTTTTGGAATTTGGACAAGACCTCTCCCATTTATTTATGATGTCATCGAATGAGGCCTAAACGGTAAGATTATGATGTCTGGAATTATGAATTACATAATTTTAGAGATTGGTTATTGATTTCCATGTAATTATTTTATTTTTTATTTAATTAAAGTATAATTTTCAATCTTGTATGATTATTTATATGGAATTACTTGATCATAACTTATCCTTAACATGTTATTTTTTATGATCATGTTATTAATTAAATAGAATTTTTTACTCATTTACTTTTCCATATTAATTATTCCTTATTTATTAAAGATATATTACATTGTATGGAACCTTAAAGGATCATTTGATACCACCCATTTTTATCTTTCCCTAGGATATGAATAAGGGCTCTTTGAATGAGTTCATGGATCCAGAATAAATACTCTTATTGGGCTGTTTATTACTTCTACAAATTTAAAATGGGAAGAATGTCGGTATCTATTTTACTAATACTTCTAAACTATTTGGTCCATTGGGATGTGATTACTGTATCTAGTGCCAATGTAATAAAGTAACCCTTATATTTGGGATACTGGAGTCAAGGTCTTTACTGTTGGTGTTAGAGGATCTTTAGTGAAAATTTTTTGAACTAGATTTTGGAAAACATAGATTAGGGAATATAACCCTATGAAAAACTATAGAGATATATATAATTTTAGTATAATATCATAAATTTATTGGTATGATTGAGATTATATGGTTTTACTATATATACATCCATATATGGATACTACAAGTGTATGTGGTTTTCTGATAGATGCATCTTTGGGTAAAAACCCTAAAAATATTTGGTCGAATATATCGCATCCATATTTCTAGTGAACGGTGAATGTTCCCTTACTGAAAAATAGGTTTGACACTCCTAGTGGGTACTATAGGGTTAATTAAAATTTTATTTATGAACTATTGTGATGAATGGTAGAATAAAACCTATATAAACCTATGATATTCTGTAGTGATATGGGATAAACCAAAAGTGTCTTATCTTGATAAGTCTACGTATGATCAAAAGATTAAAGGCATAGATACCCCTTTTTAGGTTTTATGTGTTAAGAGTTTAACATGCGTAATTGTATTTTTGGATACATTTACGGGAATACAACCTTTTGATTTACGAATTGTTTAGTGAAAAGTTTATTTGATGAATAATGATTTTATATTGTATGGATATAAGATTGAAGTTATTCATAATCGATAAGATTAATATGATCATTAATGTTGAGGTAATTATGATTCATTGGGATAAAAGAGTTAGTGTATTTTTTAGAATTTAATTTATAGATAACCATGGGATAGAAAAGTTATTTGGTGAGTAAATGATAAATTTTGAGTACATCATATTGGGAATATTATATGATTAAGGTAAACCTAATTAGAGTAATAAATATTGAGTGAATTCTTGGAATAAAATATGATTTTATTATAGAGTTTTGGTGATTTTGGATATTTATGGAGATGATTATCATATTTTGTAGAATATATGATTTGGTTATATATATATATATATATATATGACCTAATGAGAGATTTATTTTATTTGGATATAATAGTTAGGGTGATCATAGAAAAAGTTAACCCATGAATTCAAATTTTTGGATTTTGAATTTGGTCATAAATATTTAGAGGAGTCATAAGTTTAATTATGAGTGCAATGGATTGTGTTGGACATTGGGTGTTATTATTTAGGATTTAGATATTCATATTAGATAACTTATGATAAAAACAATTGTTTTCGTAAATATTTAGAGAAACAAGGAATTAATTTTCATTATTTTATGGATCTTATGACACATTAAAATTTTATTGTAGTTCTTTAGACATGAAAAAATCATCTTGAATATTAATTTCTTGGAATAAGATATGAAGGGTAAATTCATCAAAACACAACCAAATGATTAAATTTCACTTATTAAATAGAAATAAATCATGTAAGTACATTTTATAATGTTATCTATCTTGATAGTAAATAAATCCCTCCATTTTCATAAAACTATCTTTAAATAAAAAATTTACCCTTTTACATTCATTTATGATGATTTTATGGCCTTTTCACACCTCATTAATTTATTATTATTTTTAATTAACCTTATTTTGATAATGTTTTATATCGCTCTATATTAGTCGTTGGACGTTAGTCTTCTCCTCTATGTCTATAATTTAACTTCCCAAAAATGTTTTTCTTATTTTTGTACCTAATTATGTGTTATTTCTAGTAAACATTACCCATCCCCATTCCCTTTTTTGAAAAATTTTTGTAATCCCTCAGTTCAAAGTGGGTTTCAAAAAAGGTATTTTAAAATATTGAACCTTTGATGATTAAAAAAAATTATGATGGTGAAATTTATTTAAAGGTTATAATAGAACTCCCCAATATTTTAAAATATATTTATCTTTAAATAAATTTTAATTATTTGATAGATTTAGTTACATGAATGAATGAATTTAAACAAACCATAATATATAATTAAAATATTATTATTTAAAAATGTCCCTTATAACCTAACTGTTAAAATTGGAGGTATGAATAGGATTAAACACATTTTATAAATTATAGATATGGTTTCTAGATAAATAAAAATATTGAAATATAATGACCAATTTTTACTAAAGTCCTTGTATACTTCAAAAATACCTTTTCCTTCAAAAATGATTTTTATTTATTTTTTCTTATAAATAACATAATTCATTTATTCCACTTTTAAAAAAATGTATCTCCTATAATTTAAATTATTTATTATCATCATAATTTCATAATTATCATTGATTTAATGTCTTATAATTTTTTGAAAAGATTTTTTTCTCATTGAATAGTGAAAAATATTAATTTTATTGAAAATTATCTTTTTGTTTAAAGAATTTGAAAATTTTCATTATTTTAAATGATATAAAAATAAAATAAAATTATTTATATTATTAAAAAAACAATTAATTTAAATGGAATTAATTTAATGTTTAAATTTTTTTATAGAGACATTTTTATACATTATAAGGTATTATTTCTGAAAATTTGTTTTTTATTGCATTTTGTGATTTTATCTTAAAATAATTTCTTACAATTTTGGAAATTTAATATTGAAAATGGATTAAAAATTTAGAATTATTAGTTTCAAATTGGGTAGATATGGCACTTTTATTTTTATTCATTATGAATAGTAATCTTGGTAATTATTTTAACCACTATAATGTTAAATTGGGTAATTAAGGTTAAAAATAATATGATAAAGTCTCAAAATAAACACAAATCTTTTGAATATTTCATTTTATGAGTATATATAATCCATAATCATCCAAATTTATAAAATAAAGAAATTTATTATCACTTTCCTTTGATTTTAACATTTCAATTATTTTATATAAATATAAATTCAAAATTATCACTCTCTTGCCTTTAATATTTATAATATTTTGTAGGAGGGATAAAAACAAAATATAATTAGTTTTAAATTGTAATTTTATGTATAAATTATTTTTTATCATGGTAATTTATTTTTAATTTTTATAAATGGATTTATTACACTAAATTTTTATGCAACACAAACATAGTATTTATTCAATTAATTGAAAAATAAAATAAATTATTTTAAAAATATTTAAATTGATGAAATATGGATAAATAATTGTGTTTGAAAAAATTTATAGATTAAATATATCCTATTATGAATGTTTTAATGTATTATAGTTTAATTAAATAATTTTGTTGGTGTCTTTAATGAAAGATTAAATGAATAGTGTCAAAAATGACATTAATGGTACTTTAGAAAAATAATAGATTATTTAATTATTTAAAAATTATAAAATTATTTATATGGGTAAATAGATATGAAATGGTCTAAAATTTCATCCATTTTTTATTTATGAGGAAATTTTCACCTTATAAGTAAAGTTATAACCATTTAAAATTGAAAAAGTCGTTATTGCGGCTAAGTTTAAAATTTTTAACCAATAGATTAAACTAAAATACAGGTTTTAAAATGAAACAAAACCCTATATAAATTTAATTGGATGAGTATATTTAGTCCTTATAATATTTCTATTTGGTTTTTTTCATTTTTAATCATTTTTCTTGAGAATTACATTATTATATTATTATCTATTTACAATTTATTTTATGTCGTTTCCCCCCCCCCCTTATAAATAGACACCACTTTCTCTTAATTATTCACACCAATTTGAGACATATATCTCGACCAAACCCAAACCATTTCACTTATAAACTTATATTTCCACTAATCATTTGTTCTAATATTCTTAAAAGGAGTTCTACTAAAGAAGAGATAATCATCTTTACCAAATATTCTAAGTTTATATCTTCTTATACTTATTATAAATTCTTTTAACCATACTAAATAATAAATATAGTTACATAAATATAATGAGATGTTATTATGTTTATGGGAAAACCATTTTCCATCTCTTTTCCATCCTATGAAATGAAAAAAAACATTTCTTGTGTGTATGTACAAATTATCATCTCCACGTTGTGGTGTACATGTGGACTGCCACCTCCACGAAGATGTGTGATTACTGTTTTGTTTTTTCATTACATGGATGGTAATAATGATATATTTAATATATATGATATATATTATATAATAATTCTTCTATAATGGTGAATTATTAATTACCTTTATTTAATTTCATTTTTCAAAAATTGATGACAGTGTTCACACGTACATACGGCATACCGTCTCCAGGAATGGTGTAATTCATTTTTTTGTCTCCACATTTGATGAATAGTTATAAAAAGGTATATAATGAATAAATATAATATTTATAACAAAAATATCATTTTATATATTATTTAATAATGATAAATATAAAATAAATTAAACTACATAAATGAAACATAGATGAATACTAGACAATTAACACCCTACAATCGTGATTTTATTAAAGAACTAATAATAAAGGGGTGTAGAAATTTATAAGTTGAAAATATATGATATTATAAATATTAATATGGTTATTATAACATGCATAGTTTTTAATAATTTAATTTATTCAAATTGACTAATTTTTTATAGCTTGTTTTACAAGCATCATCGAGTTTTACCAAATCGCGATTTATTATTAATATTGTAATTTAAACGCAATTATTATAACCTAGTTGTTAAAAATATTCATATGAATAGTTATAAATTATTTTAAAATATTAATTATATTTTCTATATAAATAAACCATACTGTTAAAAAATTACTCAAATTTTGTTAGTATTTATTTGTTTCAAAAAAATAATATTTTGTAAAATACTGTTTTTATTACTTTTTTGTGAATAACAATAAAATTAATTTATGAAAGTTTTAGAAAATTAATTTTTTAAAATAAAATTAATTTTTTAAATAAAAATTTCAAAACTATCTTAGGTTTTATTTTTGAAAATGTTTCCGAAAAAATTAACATTTTATGAATTGTAAATAATAGTTAATTTTAATTGGAAACTGCATTTTTGTTCAAATTATTTATAAAGTTAAATATTAATTTAAATATGTCTTTATGTATAATTAGTTAAATAATATCCATATTAATCCAATTTATGTCATTTTAGTTAATTTCATATTGAAATTTGATGTATAAACTTTGTAAACTTTTGACCATTTTCTATTTGAAAACCCTCTTTCTCGTCATGTCTGCGATATTAATTTTAAATCAAAATGTTCCACTTCTGTTATATTTATTTAAAAATGGATTAAATATTTTTAATACATATAATTTATATTATCTAAAATGTTGAACATAATTTTTTATCAAAATTAATAGTCAAAATATTAGAAAATAAATTATCACGGTTAAGGTAAAAATGGGATTACCATGGGTTAAACTAAAATGATAAGGGTTAAAATTACCTGAAACCTTGTATAAAATATATTTTCTCGAAATATATATACCATATAATGTATAATTATCAATAATACTCTATTTTGGACCGCTTTTCCATAAATAAAATGTGGGTGCGCCTTTTTCTTTTCAAACATTACAAGTGTGTCACTGGCCTCACTTATAAAAGGAAACCCCCTCTCCTCTATTATTCCCACCATAAAACTCACTTTTTCCCCACAATAACTACCCATATAACATTAAATATCCCTTAATATCATCATAGAAACTTATTTTTGGCATAAAACTATCCTAGGAAGGCTTTTGGTGCAAACTTGAGGAGGTTACCTAAAAAGAGATGTAATGTTCTTAAAAAAGTGTTTTTATATTATTTGTTCCTCCATATCCTTAAATTATTACTAAAACATGATTATGTATTAAAATAAGTATATTAAACATAATTATATATTTTAATATTAAATTAATTATGAACAACTATCTCCACTTCCATGAAACGGGTTACAAAATCCTTGTGTGTGTGTACATCGGACTATCGCCTCATGAAAAACCATTTTTCTTTTCATTTTCAAATAGCCAGTTTTTTGTGCAACCGGCTCCCAATCCAAACAAATCCAAAGTTAAAATTCAAAATTCAAATACAAACATCATCATACCAAGCGCTGCATGTCGTACACACACTACCATAACCTCGAGCCACGAACAACCAACACACGTCAGCCTTTACGCGTCGGCCTTGAAAATCAGTCATTGTGTCGCCTCAGGCCACGACACCAAGCGCGACTTCCAATAACCCACATCAACTCATATCATCGGTGAACAATACCGGGGACTGTCATCACCATCACCAAACCACATAAAAACAAAATGTCGGTGATCAACATCGGTATCCATCATATATACCTTTTTTACTTTTCATTCCACAGGAGATATGATAACTTCGCTCATGTGTACGGTAGACTACGGCCTCACGAAACAATGTTATTCATTTTTAAAAAAATATTTACATGGTTGACAATAAGGATAAATATATGTGATATTCATGAAATAATTATTATATTATATACATATTATCATTCTGAAAATATATTATATCATTTTCTTTTGTATCTTTTCACTCACTGAAAGATGATAACGTTGTCCTTATGTGTGTGGACTACCACCTTCACATAGAGATATGACTCTATATTTTCATCACCACATGGAATGGATGATATTTATAATTATATTTAAAGAAATATTATTTTATTTATGATATTATTATAATTATAGAAAGATAAAATATTACTTACCTCTTTTCCATAATGATCGTTTGAAAATGGAAATGTTACTCATTCATATGTACGGCTTACAATCTCCATGAACATAACATACTTCCCTTCTATAAACAATCTTTAATTATTGAATTTAAAAGTATAATTGATAAATAAATATTATCATTATATCATTATTATTATTATTCTGATGATGTAACCATGATCAAATTAAATGGACCAATAATAAAAAATCAAAACATATAAAAATACAATGAGATTATTACCCAAAATGTGAATTTAACATGGAATAGTTAATAATTAGGTAAAAAAAGACATAATTAAATAATTTATGGTTTGATGTATGTATTTATGGTTCTGTAATATATTAAAAATAAACTTATATTTATTATACTGGTGTTTCGAACATGTATGAAGGAATCTGAGACTTAAGGAAATAGATTTTCAGTCTCTCTTTTATTTCTGGGAGACATATGCAAATTCACCTCTTTTTTAGTGGTGTTTATACTTAAAAATTGAAATGTTTTATCAATAATATCCTTATTGTAATGATACTATATGTTTTATTTAATATTATTATTTCATGTAGATTTTGAATCAATAAAACAAATCAATAATAGTTTTATGTTACAATCATATCGTTAATCGAGATTGTTTATGATTAGGATTCCAATGATGAAATATTACGATCTATATCACAAGAAACTCGTTAATATTATTCTCCTATATTTATGTCATGAGAAAACATGTTTTAACTTAATTTTACTCTATTTATGTACTCAATATAAAAAATCATTTAAAAACATCCTTATTTCTCTCTTCAGTCGAAAAACTTTTATTCTTCCAAAATCATGTTTTCTAGAAAATTTTTATAAAAATGTATTTAAAATTTTTAGAAATGATTTATTAAAAGGATTTTTTCTCACAGTTGTATTTATAAAAAAACATAAAGTAATCTACATTTCAACTTCAAAACAATAATCATTTTGTTTTTATTGAAAATGAGAAAGGAATGTTCATTTGAACATTCACAAGATGAATAGTAATTCATATTGTCGTAACCCCTAAAATATTTCAATAGTACCTTACAATTTTTAAAGGTTGTATTAAAAATAAAAGGTTATTAAAAAAAAATTAAATTGGGAAGGGTATTTTCCCCAAGAAATATTACAATGTATCTTTCAAAATCATTTTCAATATAAGATGACATCCCTTGATAATAATTATACTTTACTGGGGATATGAGATAAGGAAACAATTATTATCCTATATATAAAAGTTTATTCTTTTAAGACAATATTTTTATGAAACTCATTACATATTCATGGGATATTATATGATTAAATGATAAATTTATTTTGAAACCAATTACTTTTCCATGGGTTAAGCAGTGATAAAATGATTATAAAACATTTTTATTCTCCATAGGTTGGGATGAAATGTTTATGATACCCATTTTTCATGGGTTTTGATATGATAAATATATTATGATATTTTGGAACACATATATATAATTTTAATTATATGAAAGGTGGTACCTTTATCTCCCTCTAGTATATTGGGTAATGATAAATGTTTTGTGAGCTTAAAAGGTACAGACATGGTTTACCAAATCCTGAAAATGAGGGTACTTGGGTGGTTTTCCCATGATGGAAAAGGAGGGTACACATGTGGTTATCCCAATCCAAAAAAATAAGGAACATGGTGGGTTAATCCAAGCCCAAATCAAGTACATAGTTCATTATCTCAAGCCTAACATGTTATGAATTTCTTAGTTAGTAGCATTGAGTTATAGTTTTCAATAATTATGTGATTGGAACTATTCTATATCATATTACAATTTTATGATCCCATTGATAATTTTCTCTGATTTTATTTTGAAACATATATTTTAAAATAAAAATATTTTTTCCATAACTTGGGATTATAATATTTGATATATAGGGTATGGTTTTCAAATTTTATTTGCAGGTTCTCATAACCTTGTTTTCATTTTAGGCTTATATATCTCTCGTGTTTACCCTAACTGAGCATCTGAACTCACCCTTTATTATTTTTCCATTCCTGTGGTTATAAAGAAATTTATTAAATACAATATGACTAATAAAGTTGATAGTTATGAAGAACATAGTGGTAGATGATATAGTTTACATGTTAACTTGTTTTTGTGTTTTCATGTTTCCAAATTCACTATACCATAATGGTCCTCTCGTGCATGGTTGTGTAAGGTAAGGAATATTCATAAAAAAAATGTAATATCTATGTATGAAATCCTATGTCCATGTGGTTGGTGTTAGAGGAAATTATCAGTTATCCTTTATAATGTAGGATGAGAAAACATTATTGAGACCTCTATGGGTATTTTTAAGAATATTTATAGGGATTAATCTAAGGATATATATAAGTATGAGTCAAAGTATAGTAAAATGTCTGGAAATTTTAGTAAAAACAAAGTGATTGGTTTAAAAGAAATTAAATACCTATCTGGATACTAAAAGGGGATACGGCTCTGGAAAAAATGTACCTATGGCTAATAACATCAAAAGGGTTAATTGAGCTTGACTCGATCATTGCTAGCAGTACAATAATGGGACTTGTTGCACACATTATTTTAAACTCATGGGTGTATGCTATAGAAATCCATAGACTATTTAAGAACCTTAATAAAGGGTTTAAATAGATGATACCTGTAGATGACCTAGGTTAAACCATTATAGTCATAGATTGAAACTAAAGTATCACAATTTAGGCATTCTATAAGTGTTTTTTCATGATTATGTGGTTCCCCAATATGATTATTATTTATTACACAATAATTTTTCGTTTTAGTCAATGGATAGAACCTTAAGGAACTGTTTTAATGCTGAGTGTGATGAATAATCCAATGATTTTACTCCAAAGAATAAAATTGTTTTGGGAACTGGAATAAAAAATCTCATTTCTTTTATCACATAACTTTCTCAAGCTATAAAACATGTGGGACTTCGAAACAGAGAAAAAAGGGAACAACATTCTCTTGATTCATTGATGAGTATACATACACCTTCTTATAGTGGGTCTTCTAATAAACTAGTTATTGAAAAATTGATTATAAAGAATAAAAAAACCATTCTCTAGTTTTCGAAACTAGAAATACTCAATTTTTTTATCTACCAGTTGGGAGGTGAAGTAGATCAATAGTGGACTCATTTAAAGAAAACAAATAAATAGAATGAAACATACTTCATGGATTGAGATTATTTCAAAAACTTATTTTTCAATAAGTACATCCCTATTATTCTCTATATGAATATAGAGAAGTTAATTGAGCTAAAGAAATGGGATGATGAATGTTTTGGTAACATTGAATAAAATTTTAGAAGACCTTTGAGGTATGATTTTGGTATTATCATATAACCTTAAAGTAAGGTTTATCATTTCTTTAATATAATAAAACCAAGTCTCAAATGGGTGTTATTAATAATATGCATTAGTATATATGAATAGATTTTTTAATATGATATCAAGGTTAAAATTGAGGTTATAGTTACGTATAAATATCATGGTTTTTTTTAGAATACATAAATTGAATTAAAATGAAAATCTGAGAACAATGAAGAGTAGAAGATGGTATTTCATTTATGCTAAATGTCTGGGATGAATCAGGTAGGAAATTATATTAAACAGACTTCAGCAAATTTTATGTGTGGAAAGGAAGGTCATAATGTAGAAGAATGGTGAAGTGATAGGAAGATGTTTTCTAATTATACGAATAATTAGAAATCTATATAGAAGTCACCTCCCGCACTTTAATTATTCAGTTGAATGGATTTTGAAAATTACACTAACAAGTTCCCAAATCTATTGTTTGGTAATAGTTATCAATGACAGCAACCACTAAATATGATAGAAAAATTAAAATCATATGAGATCATTATTTCTAATGAGGGTTGAAATAATGACATGGTGAAATATACTCAAATCATCCACTCTATAATTATTAATTTCTTATTTGACTCTAGATCTACCCATTTCTTCATATATGAAAAACTTTCTATGGCTATCAAGATTCCACCCAAATGACTAGATGTAGAATTATAAGTGAAAACCCATAATGGTATGATTACTGCATCCTAGGTCTATGATTATTCTCTAGTAGATGTTTTTGAGAATGTGCTTCTTGAAAACGTTTTCATTCTTCCCTTATTTTAATGTGTCGCCATCCTAGGCATGGATTGGATTTATTTATATAAAGACCACATAAATTATCGAGGAAGGTATGTCTCTTTTTATATTCCAAACCAAACTATGATTATTTCTTAGTGAGATGATAAATATAAAATTCTGATGTAAATCACCTCCATTGTACGTGTTTTTTATTCCTATTCAAGAGGGTTGTTTATCAAATATGACTTAGAAGAAACTCAAAATCAATGATATTCATATTGTGTAGGAATTTGATGATGTATTTATATAAGAGTTTAATGTCCTTCCACCAAAACATGAAGTCTATTTACCAATATAACTCATACATGGTGCCACAACAATTTCAAAGACTCCCTATATAATTACCTCGATTTAGTTGTAGGAATTTAAGAATAAACTTCTGGAAAACATTAATAAGGGATTCATTTATAAATGTGTGTCACCTTAGGGAGCACTGGTTATTTTTTAAAAAGTAAATCTGGATCAATGTGAATCTAAAATTATTATGAAGATCTAAAGAAGGTCACAATAAACAACATGTATCCTCTTCCTCATATTGAAAACTTATTTCATCAACTTCATAGAGCTTAATAATTTTACAAGATTGACTTTAATTCTAGATATCATCAATTGAGGGTCAAGAAGGAGGATATACCCAACACATAATTCCATATAAGGTATGGACACTATGAATATACAGTGATTCCATTCAGTCTTACTAATTCACCCGTTATCTTCATGGTCTTAATTAATAGTTTCCATAGAGAATACCATAATCAATTTTTTATAGACGTTTGAAAGATATTATTATCTATCCAAGACTATGAACATCATAAAAAATAATTATAGAACTATACGAAAGACCCTAAAGAAGGATATATATATAAAAAATTTACAAAGTTTGAATTTTGGCTCGAAAAGGATTCATTTTTAGGTCAAATAACCACAAGAGAGGGTATATTAGTATATCCATCAAAGACAGAGGCTGTTGAATATTGGGACATACCATAGTGATAGAGATTCATAATTTTCATGGTTTAGATACATAATATCAATGGATTTTAGAACATATCCCATGACTATCTAATCCACTCATCATGTCAACTTAGAAGGGATAAAAGTTCCTCTAGGAAGTCAAATGAGAGGAAATTTTTAAGGAAATAAAGAGAATATTAGTTAGTGCACATGTGCTTACATTACCCGGTAGTTGAGAAGGGTTTTTAATCTATAGTGATGTTTCCAAGAATAGTTTTTGGTGTGTTATTATGAAGAATGAAATGTTTATAGCTTATGCCTCAAAACAATTGAAGATCCATGAGAAAAATTATCAAACACATGATTTTGAGTTTGATATAGTAGTCTTAGCATTAAAAATATAGCGGCATTATCTTTATGGATAAAATTATTAAATATGTATTGGTCATAAAAGTTTAAAATATATATTCACACATAATTATCTACATATAAACCATAGAATATAGTTTGATATGATTATGGATTATGACTTCTCAATACATTACCACCCTGGAAAAGAAAATAAGGTGGTTTATTCCTTAAGTCAATAGAATCATGTTGTCTTACCCATGATGAGGATCACAAAAGATCAAAAATTTCTAGATTGTCAAAGGATGAATATATAAATCCATGTTTAAGGGTAGAAAAAATTTATTTCTCAATTGACTGTTCAGCCATCGATCCATGTGGAGATTAAAGAGGAATGGAAAGATGATGTTGAGATGAAAATGAAAGTCAGAAACATTCATCTATTTAACCTTGATCCTAATAGACTGATAAGGTTCATGAAATATTTATTCATTTTATACATACTATATTTGAATAAGTTTTTGTTGAGTCAATAAGGTTTTCCTTATGAATTTTTCATTCCTCCATACTTGGGGGAGATTGTTAAGTCATTAAGGCTTTCCTGATGACTTTACCATTCCTTCTTATTTTGAAAATCACAAACACCTTATCTCAAGGAAAATCTCTTTTTACTCTATGTTTTACTTATATAAGGAAAAATTTCCTTCCCCAAGTATTTTTATCCTTACCTTATTTTCATTGTTCATATCATAATTTTTTCTAAGTGTAATATTCAGTTTCAAACCAAAACCTTGGAATCCTATAATTACCTAGATATAAAGCATTCTGTTTAGGATCCAAATTCATAGAATTCTAGTTATGAACTCTTCTGAGTTCTGACTCTGAATTCTAATTACGAATTCTAGATAAGAACTATTATGAGTTCTGAATCCAAATTCTGAATACGAATTCTAGATACGAACTTCTTGAGTTTTGACTTCGAATTATGAATATGAATTCTGGTTATGAACTTCTCTGAGTTCTGACTCTGAATTCTGAATAAGAATTCTGGTTAAGAACTTCTCTGAGTTATGACTCCGAATTCTGAATATGAATTCTGGTTACGAACTACTCTGAGTTCTGACTCCAAATTCTAAATACGAATTCTGGTTACGAACTTCTTTGTGTTTTGAATCTGAATTCGGAATATGAATTCTGGTTACGATCATTTCCGAGTTCTGACTCTGAGTTCTCTGAATACAGACTTTGAACTCTTATGAGTTATAACTCCGAACTCTAATGAACTCTGACTCTGAACTTTGTGAGTTCAGGTTCCAAATTCTTGTGAATCCAGATTCTGAATTTCCTTGAAATTCAGACTCTGGAATACTATAGAGTTCAGGTGTTTAATTCCAAGAAAACAGAATCCGAATATCCTTGTATTATAGACTCCAAATTCATTTTTGGTTAGACTTCGAACATCCACTTTCTTACATTCTGAATACTAAATTTTAGTTATGTAACAATATTCTTTCTTACACCTTTTTTACCATAAAATGATGTTGTGTATTCAGTTACTAACTAACCGTTGTTTGAGTGACACATGTACAGGTCGCTCCGAAATTCAAGGGAAAATATGACCATTAGAGGAGGGATCCGACCATTGAAGTTGTGACTATAAATAGGAGCTCATTTGAAAGAGATCAAAACAGTTCGATGACTCTAGATATTACATACTACTGAAGTGATTTCTAGAGAGAGACTCTCATTTCTTAGTGTGTATTGAACTTTGGTTTCATATTTTCCTTATGCGACTCCAAATGTTGTTTATTACATATTGAGGGCTTCCGGGGATAGGAAGACAGAGGTGCCGACTACCTTGAAGTTGGGGGCTTCCTTGATAAGGAAGATAGAGGTGCCGACTACCTGAAAGTTGAGGGCTTGCGGGGATATTAAGACAAACTCCGATCTTTATATCGAGGGATTACCTTGGTGTGGGTAAGATACACTTTCTTGAAAGTATAAATCAAGGGAACTTTATCAAAGGGTGTTGGATACCCTTCTCTTTGTGTTAAAAGATTTATTACTTGCTACCTTTTTTGTTACAAGTTTTCCACTGCATTTGTATTATTGAGGAAAGTATAACTATCTTATACTTTCTTATACTTGAACTATGATCTAGTTCGATTCTATATGCTTTAAGGTAGAATCTTCCTCCTTGTAAACTTTCATTAAGTTTAATTTTCTAGAACCATCTTTCCGGATCCACTTTCTCATAATCATATTTCTGGATTCCAGCAAGTGTTTAGAACCTAGAGGTTTTTTGATTTATCTTGTTTAACCTTGTTAAACATAACCTTCTTTAAAAGTTCCAAAGGAATTTTTGAAAGAATACAATTCAACCCTGCCCCCCTCTTATATTTTGAGCATCTCATTTTCACATATTCGATCCAACAATTGGTATCAGAGCAGGTGACCTCTGAATTAATCTCACAATTAGATTCAGAAGAGAATTCTTCTTCTTCTTATTTTCCGGAATCAGTTTTTCGGACTCTTATAGTTCGGATTCATTTTTGTTTAGAGATACTCTTGTTCTGTTTTCCCTTTCTTAGGAAATTTTACTTGTTTACAAACTTTTTCTATTAAAAAGTTTGTGTTTAAATAATTTTTTCTTAAAAATAGCAGGAATCAATGTTGGTTCCATAGAAAATCTCAATCCAACTAGACCACCAATCTTTGATGGAAATGATTATGAATATTGGAGAGATTTCATGAAGTCATTTAATATCAATACTGGTGTTGATAATTTTTTTATGCTTACTGGAGGATACAAAATCCCTGAAAAAGAAGTTTGTACCTTTACCAATTAAGAAAAGCATGAATTTCAAGTAAATTATAAGGTACGAAATACTTTACTTTGTTCTATGACTAGAAATATCTACAGCCAGATATCTTCTTGTGAAGCAGCAAATTGTATTTGGAAGAAACTTAAAGTTACACATTTTGGTACTTCTAAATTTATAGAGACAAGAAGAGATATGTTGAGAGCTGAATACCATGGATTTAACTTTCCTTATAAAGAACCCATATGTAAGGTGCAACAAAGATTCATGAATATTATGAATAGTTTACAATCCATGGGTGATAAAGGATTAGATGATGAGGATCTTGTTGATAAGATCATAGACATCCTGCCCAATGAGTTGGAATCCCGGAGGACAGCTATAGATGATAACAAAAAGGTTACTCAGATTTCCTTAGATGAGTTGTTTAAAACTCTTCTTCAGCATAAGACTAGAACGAAGAGAGATTCTGATAACATAAAGAAGAATAGTGGGAATGGAATTGTTAATTTTACTACAACTTCTAATCTTATAAAAGAAAAGACTCCTGAGAGAGTTATCATATCCAAATCTAAGAAAGTTGTTATCCGATCCGAATCTAGTGGAAGTGAATCCCTAGAAAATGAATTAGCCAATCATTATTGAAGGATGAACAAGATAGCTGGACAGAGGAACTTTCAATCTAGATATAATAGGAAATAAAGGAAAGATAAGAATGATTCATAAGTTACATCTTATGAATGCAAGAGAGCTATAGATATAAGACATGATTGACCTATGCTTAAGAGAAAAGAAAGAAAGGAAAATCATTCTGAGAGAAATAGAAAGAAGTATTACAAGGCTAAAGCTAAGAAAGTCTTGAAATCTAATGAAACCTAGAGTTCCATTAGTGGAGACTCTTCAGATGAATCTTTAGAGTATGAATCTTCTGGATAGAAGAATCTTGGTCTAATATCCAGACTACCTATTTACAATCATTGTTTAATGGATAAGGTAAACAATTCTGAATCAATGACCAATGTTTCTCTAAATAAAAATTCTAGTAATGATAAATATTATAATTCTTTGGATGAAGAATCTTCTTCTGATGAAGATAATTCTTTACCTACCTATGAATAAGTTTCTAGGTTTGCCAAACTTCTTGAGATTGAGAATTCAAAACTCATGAATAATATTGATAAGGAAAATTATAGGAATACTATTATTACTAAGGAAATATTAGATCTTTCTAAAGATCTTGATAAGAAAAATGCTGATTTTGAAAGTATTTTAAAAAATCCTAAGGAAGTAAATTCTAAGAAGAATAAACTTTCTAAAGATCTATAAAATGTAATTTCTAAGAAAAATGTTTTCGAGCCTAACTCAGGTCAAAATAAAATATTTTTTATGATAAAAACTTGGTTATCAAACTCAAATGTGAAATATTTTCCTTGATGAAGTGTCTGTCAAACATTACATTAGGTAAGGAAAATTTTGATAAAATGTATTCTCAAATCCGACCTCTAAGGAATAGTTATGGTTGTGGTTATACTGGTTCTAAACCAATTTTTAGTGACAATTATTTTGTTTCTCAAAGTGATCCATTCTGCACTAAGTGTCAGTGTAGTGGAAATTGGGAAAAGAATTGTTCTCTAAACAAAACCTAGTCTTCAGGATTTCATAAAGCATATTTTTCTAAGAAGATGTGGGTTCCTAAAATTTTTCTTTCTGAAATTTCTGGATCTAAGAATGTTTGAATTCTGAAAGTATACCTTTTTTTCAGGAAAGTAGGGAAAGTACCAACAGCAATATGTGGTATGTGGATTGAGGATGTTCCCGACATATGACTGGTAACAAAACAAAATTTGAAAATATTATCAAGACAAAAGGTGGAAAAGTAGCTTTCAGATATAATTCTCAGGGAGAAGTTATTGGTATAGGTAACATCGGTCTTCTTGGAAAACTTTGATTTCAAATGTTTTATTTGTTAAAGGTCTTAAGAAAAGCCCCATTAGTATAATCCAATTATGTGATGAAGGTTACCTTGTGAATTTTAGGAATGACAAGTGCTTAGTACACATTTCCAAGGAATAATTTATTCTTTCTGACCATAGTCAAGAGAATGTATACACACAAAACTTAAAAGACCTTAGGAGTCAAGATCTACCTTGTCTTAGTGCAATGGAAGATCATTCATGGTTATGGAATAGAATGTTAGGTCAAAGTAACCTTAGGAACTTATGAAAACTTTCTAAGAAAATATTAGTTAAGGATCTACGGGAGCTTAGATTTGATTCTTCAAAAGTTTGTGACCCTTATCAATATGGAAAGAATCATAAATTGAGTTTTAAATCAGTCGTTGAAGTCTCATATACTGGTGCATTACAGCTAGTTCATATAGATCTTTTTGGTCCAACATAATCTAGAAGCATTGGAGGCAAGTACTATGTATTTGTTCTAGTTGATGATTACACCATATTTACATGCGTCTATTTTCTAGAAAAGAAGTCTGATGCTTTTTCTTATTTCAAAAGTTTTAGAGCCCAAGTTAAAAATGAGAAAAACCATCCATTGAAAACTATTCATAGTTATCATGGAGGAGAATTTCAAAATTATGATTTTGAAACTTTTTTTAGTAGAAAATGCATTAATCATAACTTCTCATCACCCAAAACACCTCAAAAAAATGGTGTTGTCTAAAGAATAAATAGAATTCTTCAAGAGATAACTAGAACCATGTTGAGTGAGTATTCTGTAGCCAAACATTTTTGGGTTGAAGTTGAAAGTAATGCTTTTTATACTATAAATCGAGTATTGATTATACCTTTTCTCAATAAAACTCCTTATGAGTTATGGAATGGTAGAAATCCTAGACTTTCCTAATTTAAGGTTTTTGGTTTCAAGATATTCATTTTCATTACTAAAGATAATCTATAAAAATTCGCACCAAAATATGATGAAGGAATTTTCTTAGGCTAATCTACAACTTCTAAGGCATATGGAGTTTTCAATAAAAACACTTGTACTGTTGAAGAGACAGTACATGTTAAATTTAATGAAACTGATACTTTTTTTAAACAACCCCAACCTACATCTACAGATGAGTTTTCAAAAACTAATTATCAACCTATGTTAGAAGATCCTTCTCATAAGCAAAATGTCAAAGAAGATACTTCTGAAACATTTACCTCAGAAGATTTCCTACCCTATGTTGATGAACAGGTTTTAAAAAACCCAAATCAGTTGTTTCATAAGAATCATCTGAATGATAGCATCATTGGTGATTTGAATCAACTTGTAAGGACTAGGAGTTCCTTAACAAATGAAGTATAACATCTAGCTTTTCTTTCCCAATTAGATCCAAAAAGCACTGATGAAGCTTTAGGTGATGATGATTGGATTAAATCCATGCAAGATGAACTAAATGAATTTGAAAGGAATAAAGTCTGGACCTTGGTTGAAAGACCTAAGGAAACTTCTATTATTGGTGTAAAATGGGTCTTCAGAAATAAGTGTGATGAAAATGGAGTCATTGTAAGAAATAAATCTAGATTAGTTTCTAAAGTCTATAATAAACAAGAAGGAATAGACTATGAAGAAACATATGCTTCAGTAGCTAGACTTGAATCTATTCATATTTTACTTTCCTTTGCAGCATTCCTCAATTTCAAACATCTTCAAATGAATGTGAAATGTGCTTTCCTTAATGGTTATGTTCAAGAGGAAGTTTTTGTTGAACAACATCCTGGTTTTGAAGATAAAAAACATTCTGATCATGTTTTTAGACATACCAAAGCTGTGTGTAGCCTTAAACAAGCTCCTCAAGCATGGTATGATAGATTTACAGGATTTTTGCATAAAATAATTATGTTAAGGGAAATGAAGATCCAACCCTTCTTATAAAGAATGATAAGAAAAATGTTTTTATTTTTCAAATTTATGTTGATGACATTATATTTGGTTCAACTCGGCAATATTTAACCAATTCCTTTGCAGATCTAATGAAATATGAGTTTGAAATGAATATGATGGGTGAGTTAAAAAAATTTATTGGTTTTCAAATTTCTCAAAATCTAATAGGAATCTATATATCCCAACATAATTATATTAAAGATATTCATAAAAATTATGAATATGAAAACACTAAGAGTATAAGTACTCTCATTGGTACCTCAAACACACTTGATCTTGATGAAGCTAGGAAACCAATAGATCAAACATCTTTTAGAGCTATGATATGAAGTTTACTTTACGTGACAACTAGTCTCCCAGACATAATGTTTTCAGTATTCTAATGTGCAAGATATCAATCCAATCTTAAGGAATCTCATTTAAAGGCAATAAAATGAATTTTTCACAATTTAAAGGGAACCATGGATTTAGGACTCTTTTACACTTCTAGAAATGATTTTGTTTTAAAATGTTTTTTGGATGCTGACTTTAGTGGATGTAGAATGGATAGAAAGAGTACGTCTGGAACTTTTCATTTCATAAAAGATTCATTAGTTTCTTGGTCATGTAAGAAGCAACACTCAGTAGCACTTTCCACTACTAAAGATGAATATGTAGCAGCTGGAATTTGTTGTGCTCAATTGTTGTAGATGCAACACACACTCACAGACTATGGTATGAGTTTTACCAAAACACAACTTTTGTGTGATAATACAAGTTCCATTTCCCTTATTAAAAACCCTATACATAGCTCTCGTGCAAATCACATCGATATTAGGCATCACTTTCTTAGTGATCACACACAAAAAGGAGATATCATTCTTCAATTTATCAGAACACAATATCAACTTGCTGATATTTTCACAAAATATTTACCCTCTGATAGATTTGAATACATTAAACAGAAGTTATTAATGATAACCTTAAGGTAAACCTCCTTATTAACTTCATGTTGAACCAATATCCTTACATTAATAAACTCATTTTCATAGGGGGAGTATATAGTTTCACAAGTTTTTTCATATTTTTCATAGTGAAGTTTTTCATATTTTTCATAATGAAGTTTTTTCATATTTTTTATAATAAAGTAATTCATATTTTTCGTAATGATGCTTTTCATATTTTTCGTAATGATGTTTTTCATATTTTTCGTAATGAATTTTTTCATATTTATCATAATGAAGTTTTTCATATTTTTCGTAATGAAGTTTTTCATATTTTTCGTAATGATGTTTTTCATATTTTTTGTAACGATTTTTTTTATATTTTTTGTAATGAAGTTTTTCATATTTTTTGTAATGAAGTTTTTTATATTTTTCATAATGAAGTTATTTCATATTTTTCGTAATGAAGTTTTTCATATTTTTCATAATGAAGTTTTTCATACTTTAAATTTTTCATAATGAAGTTTTTCATACTTGAGATTTTTTTAATGAAGATTTCCGTAATAAATATTTTCATAATGAAAATCTGCATTTTTTTTCATACTCAAGTTTTTTGGAATCTAAAGTTCTTCAATAAGAATCTTCACAATACGAATAATCTTCCTTGAAATCCAAAAGGTATGACTCTTTCTTGAGTTTTTGTAATCACCTTTTACTTGCTGATAATTTCTTTTGTATTTTTTTAAAAATTCTCGGATTCTAGTTTCCTTAAATCCGAATGTTTTCCTTTAAAAACCTCAAAAGATTGGATTCAACCAAATTATCCTTGCGGCTATCTTTTCAACTGTCAGATCTGATCTGAAGAATTATTAGCCATTGGATTCAGACGGTAAGATGAACTGTCACATCAATGCCTATAAAAGTGGACCCCCGGTGGTTGTCCCACATTGGTTTTCAAAGATTTTGCGTGTTTAATATCTTCCCCACTTCAAAATCCCATTCCGGATTTTCAATGTTTCTCAATTTCGAATGTCTGGTGAAGTTTCTTCTCAAGACATGTCTTCTGTCAAGACGATTGCAGAGTGGCAGATATATAGGGAGATATTGGTACATACAAACTTCTTCAATAATTATGACTCCATTATTTCAAATAATATCAAGCATAATGGACGGGAGAGTGTATTCATATCAAATCTAAGAGCTCAGAATGTAGTGTATCCGGATTTGTTGATAGAGTTTTATGAGTCAGCTTGTTTCTTTAAGGAAGATGGGAGAGAAAACTTCTCCTTCAAGAGTTATGGAAAGACTTATGAACTTTCTTACACCAAGTCTGCTAGCTTGGTAGGGTTATCTTATGAAGGAGAGGAAGAATTTTGTTCCCACAAGCTTCTAGATGTTCAAGGGAGTTTTGTCAAAGTGAAGGCTATGCAATGTCTTGGACATACATATGTTAAGACCGCAAAGATTTCTCACCTGTCTACCAACAATTGGATCCTATAGTTATGGGTTCAGGGTTTAATCGTACCGAAAAAGGGTGATAAGGACACTCTTAAGAAAAGTGATATGTATATCTTGGATTTTTTTGTAAATATAAGGAAAATCAATATGATGAAGAATATTCTCATTAAGATAGGAAATATCAAGAATGGGAATCTAAGAGCATAGATAATCATGTATCCGGCCCTACTATCGAATTTGATTGTTTGTTGCATGGAGTCCTTCAAGATTCCTTGTAGTTCCAAGATGAGTACTTTCAAAGTTATGCTAATTAGTGATGATACTCTCAAGAGGATGAAAGTTGGTTTCTCTAAGGAAACAGGATAATTCTTTGACTTTCCAGAGGAAGAAATTGAAGCTATGCTGAAAAATGAAGAAGAGGTTGAACCATCGAAGAAGGCAGGGAAGAAATGAAAATTGAAGGAAGTAGAAGCTGAAGGTGAAACCCTTATTGCTAAGGAAGCTCAAATCACACCTCCAAAGCCCAAGAAGTTGAATTCTTATCCAGATGAAGTAGTTTCCAAATGGAGGGAGGATAAGAAGAACCAGAAATAAGGGGAGCCACAATTTGGCCTAGACCATGCAGAGGCCAAAGCATTAAAAGAGAAAGTTGTTGATGAGATTGAGAAGCAATCCAAGGAAAAAAAGCTTAAGAAGAAGATGTATGAGGTAGAGATTGTCCAATATATTTTGAAAGCTACTGAAGTGGCATCTGAGAACATTCTCGTACCGAAATCTTTCTTAGTTGAACCATTACTTGAGACTCTGGGGGAAAAAGTTTATGACTTCGGAAAAATCACAATAGAAGTTTCTGAACAGATAGAAGCTGTGGAAGAAGTGAAAGAAAAGGAAGAAAGTATTAGTCGCACTGATGATCTGGTTAAGAAAGTTGAAGATTATCTTGAGAAGGAAAGTGCTTCCAAAAAATTGTCAATCCGGACTTCTCAAGCTAGATCTTCAAAAATTTATACCCCTGGAGATGATGAGAAGGCTGAAGTGGAAGTAAAAAATTATATGAGGAAGAGAGTTATAATCATCACTTAATTCACCCTAAGGATATTGAGGAAGGAGCTGAGAATGAAAAAATTGATAAAGATAGGATTGTTCAGTTTTCTGAGAGTGAGCATGAGTCTCCAGATGAAGAAGATATTCTGAAACCCGACAAAGGAAAACAAGTGGTTGTTGACACACCAACCAAAATTTCTCTAAGGAAGAAATAAGCTGGTGGATCCTCTAAGAGGAATCTTGTCAAGCTATAGGAAGAACCACAACCTAGAAGAGTGTCAGAGTCGGAGTCATTAGATCTAGGACATGATTTTTTCATTCAGTCCCTGAAGAAACTAGTGGACACCATTCTGATCTTTCCAACAATTGACTCCAGATGCCAGATGCTCCAACATAGCATGAATCAGAAATCAGATTCTGTATCCATGGTGATGGATAGGTTCATAATTATTGAGGTTTATTACAAGAAATATCTAATCAACTATGAAGACCACAGAAAATCTTGCAAGAAAATGGTGAGTTGGTCAAAGAATGTAGTTGAAGATTTGAGAGAGATTGTTGACTTTCAAAATGATGTTAAGGAATATTTTGATACTCAAGATAGAAAAATCAAGGATCTCACAACTAGATTTAAGGAAAAGTTAAGCCTTGAACAGATTACTCGGATTCAGGAGGTTAGGGATCTGAATGGGAAGTTTAATTATGATGTCCAACGTTGGAAAACAGAAAGGGATCTCCAGATCAAGATTCAAGAAAAGCTAGTGAAGCAAGATGACTTGCTGAAAGCTCAGGCAGAAGCTTTGAGGGCTTAAGATGATAGGATCAAATCCTTATATAAGCAAGCAGAGTAGGATCACAAAGAGCAAAATAATCTAAAAACCATCATGAAGAAGCTGATACCCAAGGAAAAAGAAGCAAAATAGATCCAAATCTGATCTTTTGTTGTATCTGTTTTTCCATGTACAAATTCTTTAAATCTTAATGAAATTGTGGTTGCTTGTTTTTTTATGTTTGCAATAATATATTAGGTATCGTATTTTTTTCCATTTCCTAAAACTCTTTTTGAAAATCACAAAGGGGTAGAAGGAAAACGATTTATATGTAAAGAAGAAATATCCCTAAGTAAGGGGAAGTTTATCTATGGGGGAGTTTTCCATTACGAAGATATCCATACTCAAGATAATGAAAATTTTCATTATGGAAATATAGAATATGATCCTTGGTGTCCCAAAGACTAAGGAGGAGTTAGTCGTATACACCATTGACCATGATTAAAGGGAGATAAGTTTTATTTGCAAAGTCTTGAAAACAAATATTAAGTCCTTTTATTATATTTCGTAAGGATTTTTGTGTTTTTAAAAAAGGGGGAGATTGTTGAGTTAATAAGGTATTCTTTATGAATTTTACATTCCCTCATACATGGGAGATATTTTTAAGTTATTATGGCTTTCTTTATGACTTTTCCATTCCTTCTTGTTTTGAAAATCACAAACACCTTATCTCAAAGAAAATCTCTTTTTACTCTTTGTTTTACTTCTATAAAAACAAATTTCCTTCCCTAAGGAAATTTATCTTTACATTATTTTCATTTTTTATATCATAATTATTTCTAAGTGAAAAATTCGTTTTGAAACCAAAACCTCGGAATCCTATAATTACCTATATATGAGGCATTCCATTTAGGATCGGAATTCTCAGAATTCTGGTTACGAACTCTTTTGAGTTCGAACTCTGAATTCTAATTACGAATTCTGGATACGAACTCTTCTGATTTCTAACATAGAATTCTTATTACGAATTCTGGATACTAACTTTCTAAGTTCTGACTCCGAATTCTGAATATGAATTCTGGTTATGAACTTCTCTGAGTTCTGACTCTGAATTCTGAATACGAATTCTGGTTATGAACTTCTCTGAGTTCTGACTTCGAATTCTAAATACGAATTCTGGTTACAAACTTCTCTGAGTTCTGACTCCTAATTCTGAATACGAATTCTGGTTACAAACTTCTCTAAGTTTTGACTACGAATTCTAAATACAAATTCTGGTTACAAACTTGTCTGAGTTATGACTTCGAGATATCTAAACAAAGACTCCGAACTCTTATGAGTTCTGACTCTGAACTCTCATGAACTCTAACTCAAAACATTGTGAGTTCAGGTTCTGAATTCTTGTGAATCCAGATTCCAATTTCCCTTGAAATTCAGAATCTAGAATTCTATAGAGTTGAGGTTCCGAATTCCTAGAAAAAAGAATCCAAATATCCTTGTATTATAAACTTAGAATTCATTTTTGGTTAGACTCTGAACTTTCACTTTCTTACCTTCTAAATATTGGATTTTATTTATGTAACCATATTTTTTCTTACACCTATTTTACAATAAAACGATGCCGTGTATTTAGTTACTAACTAACCGTTGTTTGAGTGTCATGTGTACAGGTCTCTCTGAAATTCAAGGTAAAATATGATCGTTGGAGGAGGGAGCCGACTGTTGATGTCATGCCTATAAATATAATCTCATTTGAAAGATCTCTACACTGTTCGATGACTCTAGAGATAACATGCTGCTGAATTGATTTCGAGAAAGAGTGACTCTCATTGCTTAGTGTGTACTGAACTTCTAGTTTAGTTTTTCTTTGTGCGACTCTAAATGTTTCTGATTACATTCGAGGGCTTCTGGGGATAAGATGACAGAGGTGTCAACTACCTTGAAGTTGAGGGCTTCCTTGCTAAGGAAGACAGAGGTTCCTACTACCATAAATTTGAGGGCTTGTGGGGATAGCAAGACAGACTCCGATCTTCATATCAAGGGATTAACCTAGTGTGGGGAAGACATAATTTCTTGAAATTATAAATCAAGGGACCTTTTTCCAAGGTTTTTGGATACCCTTCTCTTTGGGTTAAAATATTTATTACATACTATTTTTTTATTTCAAGTTTTCTGTTGCATTTGTATTATTGAGGAAAGTATAACTATCTTAAACATCCTTATACTTGTACTATGATTTAGTTATATCCTATATGCTTTAAGGCAGAATCTTCATCTTTGTAAGCTTTCATTACGTTTCATTTTCCAAAACCATCTTTCCGGATCCACTTTCTCAGAATCATATTTCTGGATTCAAGAAAGTGTTTAGAACCTAGAGGTTTTGTAAATTATCTTGTTTAACCTTGTTAAACATAACCATCTTTAAAAGTTCCAAAGGAATTATAAAATTCACCCCTCCTCTTGTATTTTGAGCATCTCATTTTCACATATTTGATCCAACATTTTTTGTTGTTATAGTAATCTCATAGTTATTCATTCTCTATTTATCCTCAAAGTACAAATTTTTATCGGTATTTGAAAGAATATTTATTTTAGGATGGCCTAAAGAGAGATATCATAGAGTTTATATCTTGACACCTGGCATATTATAAAGTTAATTTTGTGTAGAAAAATTATAAGTGGATGTTACATTAATTATCCATACTAGAATGGAAATTGGAAAACATAATCATGGATTTTATCATTGGACTCCCCAAAACATATAAATGGCATAAAGTTATATGGGTTATAGTCGATCTCCTTACAAAGTTAGCACACATAGTCAAAATAAAATAATAATTATCACTAGATCATCATTCTAAGAAATAAATTAAGGAAGTGGTAAGTATGTATGGATTACCACATGACATTAGGTCTAATTGGGATCTGAGTTCAACCTCATAGTTCTGGAACAGTATTCAGCATGATCTTGATATGGAGTTGAGTTTAAGCACTGCGTATCATTCTTAGAAATATGGTCAGTCTGAGAGAACACTTCATACCCTAGATGTTATGTTTAGATCTTTTTCTATGGATTTCAAATGTTGTTGGGATCAACTCCTTCCTCTAGTTGAGGTTTCTTACATCAATAGTTTTCACTCAAGCAATCAAAGTGATCCTTATTAATCCCTCTATGGAAAGAAATATAGATATCTAAAATAATGGAATAATTTTGAAGAAATAAAGATAATGGGACCTAATATATCTGAAAAAAGTTAGATAAGGTTAGATTCATTCAAGAACACATCAAGGCAGCTTAGAATTGACATAAAATTTATGCTAAAATTCACTAATGTGATCTAGAATTTAAAGTTAATGATAAGTTACTTATAAGAATTTCTCTATGGAATAAGGTTATTAGGTTTGGTAAGAAAGGGAAACTAATCCCTATTTATATCATTCCCTTTCAAATTCTTGATCCTGTCGAGATGGTAGCCTATCGGATGGAACTTCCAGTAAACCTATCACAAGTTAATGATTTGTTCCTTGCATCTCTCTTGAGAAAATATATACCTGATCTTTCACATGTGAAGAACATAGATTTTATGCTACTGGAGCATGATTTTTATTATGAGGAATAACTAGTGGAAATTATTTATCATACAAAGAAATTTCTACAAAACAAGATCACTGACTCGATCAATGTTTTGGGGTGAAACCATAGGTTTAAATAATCTATCTGGGAACCTAAGGAAATGATGATGTAGAAGTGTAATCCTTTTTTGTAGGGAGAGATTAATTTTACGGGGGTATAATTTAACACCCTGAGTTTTTATGAATTTAATTTCTTTGAATAAATTGAATTTCTTTTATAGCTTGTGTTACACGTAACACTGATTTTTAATAAACCGTGATGTATTATTAATATTATTGTTTAAATGTGATCGTTATAAACTAGATATTAATCTTATAGATATGAATATTAATAATTAATTTTTAATTATTAATTATAATAGTTTTATATAATAAAAACATATATATGAAAACTTTTTTAATCTTTATCAAATTCCTTATATGTTTTGAAAAATCTTTATTATCAAAAAACATATTTTTATTCCTTTTTTGTGAATAATAATAAAATTTATTTTTTAAATTTTTTGAAAATTAATTTTATATATTAAAATTATTTTTTAAAATAAACATGTCTAAATTATTTTACAAAATTTTTTTAGAAGTTTCTGAAAAGAATAAATTTATATCAATAGTGAAAAAACTGAATTTTAATTGAAAACTTCAATATTTTAAAATTATTTATAAACATAAATTATATTTTAAAATTATTTTCAAGTAAAATTAGTTTAATTATCTATACATATATTAATTTATTTTATTTTATTAGAATAAATTTCATATTAAAATTTGATTTAAGAACTTTACAAACTTTTGAAAATTTTCTCTTTGAAAACCCACTTTCTTGTCGAATCTGTTGAATTAATTTTAAATAAAATATTGAAATTTATGTGAATTTAATTTCAAAAAATAGATTAAATATTTTTTAATTAGAATAAATTATAATATATATTAATTTATAATTCAATTTTGATCCAAATTAATAGTGAAAATAGTGAAACAAAATTATTTATCGTAGTTCATGAAAGAATGAGTTTATGAGGAGTTAAATTAAAAATATAACGGTTAAAAGAAGATAAAAACATTTATAAAATATACCATATAATTTATAATTATCTATAATACTCTATTTTTGACTATTTTCATGTTTAAAATGTGGGTATACCTTTTTCTTTTAAAAGATTACTCGTGTACCACGCACCCCAATTATAATACGCCACCCTATATTCTATCCTCTTCGCACCTTAAAACAATCTTGGTTTAGAAAATAAACACCCAAATAAATTTACAAAATCCATCATATAATATTATAATCTTATTTTGTGCATAAATTCAACATTTTAAGGCTTTTGGTGAAAACCTATGGTGGTTACCCGAAGAAGAGGTAATGTTCTTCAATGAGAATTTTTATATTATTTTATCCTACACCTGATAACATTATTATTAAACCATTATGATATAATAAAATCAGTATATAATATATAATTAATGTTTTTATGTTAATTTCATCACCAAAAATTATATCCACTTCCATAAAATGGGTTATGAAATCATTGTTTGTGTTTACAGTGGACTACCGGCTCGTTAACCGATGTTATTCATTTTTTCCTTTATAACTACTCATGTTTGGGTATGATGAATGATATAAAGTATATATATTATATTTATAAAATAAATATACCTCTTTAGTCATTATATTTTATATACAATTTAACTTTCCATTTCATGTGGGATATAATAACGTCACTTGTGTGAACAGAGGCCTACCGATTCGTGAAGCAATGTGATTCTTTTTTCACTAATGATTTACATGAAAGATAATAAGCATAAATATATGTGATATGTGTGAAACAATTATGATATTAATGATATATTTATCATTCTAAAAATATATTACATCATTTTTTTCTTACCCTTTCACTCACTGAAGAATGACAATGTCATTCACGTACATGTGAACAACTACATTCTCGAAGCGATGTGAATCTCTCTTTTCATCACCAAACAACATGGATTATATGTATAAGTATATTTATATAAATAATATTTTATTTATTATATTATGATAATTTTTTAAGTTAAAATATTACTTACCAAATTTTCATAATTATCATGGAAAAATGGAAACATTACTCATCTGTACGTATGGCCAACCGTCTCCATGAACATAACATACTTCAATTACAAATATCAAAAATAATGATGGGTATTAAAATTATAATTGATTTATAAATATAATAATTAATTAATTATTATTTTTATCTATATGATGGAACCATGATCAAATTAATAGTATCAAAAAAATCAAAATATATACGAAAAACAAATTGGTTACTACCCAAAACATGACTTTAACATGGACTTGTTGATAAATGGGTAATAAAACAACATGGGTAAATAATATATGGTATTGTATATATAATATGGTTTTTTAATAGATTTATATTAAATAAATACTTATTATACAAGAGGTTCATACAATTATGAAGGAAGTCGAGACTTAAGGTAATGGATTTCAGGTCTCTTATTTATTTTTGGGAGAATTATGCAAATTCACCATTAGTTTCATTAATGTGGCGTATATAATTCCCCATTGAAATGTTTTATCGTGAATAAACATATTTTAATGATATTATATGTTCCATTTTATGATTTTATTTTGTGGGGATTATGATTCAAGTTACCAAATTAGTAAGATTTTTATGTTACAATCGAATAGTTTAACAATATTATTTATGATTATTCTTCTAATGATGGAATCATATGATATATCTCTAAATAAATTCAAGAATTTTCTTATCATATATTTATGTCATGAGAATACATATTTTTCCTTAATCATACTCTATTTACCCACTCACTATTTTAAAATAATGTTTTTTGAAAGAACATCTTAATTTCTCTCTTCGGTCGGAAAAACTATTTTTCATCCAAAATCATGCTTTCTAGAACTACTTTGAAATTTTTTTCAAGAAATATCCGAAGGTTTTATTAAATAATTTTATACTCATTTTTTAACAAAAAAACAATTAGCCTTTATATGTTTTTTCAAACAATTCCCATTTAGATTTTATTTAAAATGTGAAAGTAATATCTATTTTAACGTTCACATAATGAACAGTATTTCTATTCACATGACCACTCAATGATTTCAAGATTCAGTTTCATGTTTTAATGGTTATTTTCAATATAAAATATTTTTACAAAAAAAAATGTGATTTTAAAATGTAAATTCTATTTTCCTCAAAAAATATTCCAAGTTATTTTTCAAAATCATTTTCTATGTAAGATGACATCCTCTGATGTTGCTTATACTTTACTGGGGATATAATCCAAGGAAAAAATTCTTATCCTTTATCTTAATGATTTATGATTTTATGGAAAAAATTATGTAACCAATTCCTTTTCCATGGGATATGATATGATTAAGATATGAATGGATTATAAACCCCTTTAATTTTACAAGGGTTAAATTATGATGAAATGATTATAAAACATGTTTCTTCTCCCCAAGATATGAATAAATTTTTATTATTCCCATTTATTTTCAGGGTTTATGATATGATAAATTTTTTCTTATCTTGTGGCACACATATGTGTGATTTGCATTTTTTTATTGGTGGGACCTATATCTCCCACCAATGTATTGGGTAATGATAAATGTTCTACGGGATCATAGGGTATTTGAGTGGTTATCCCAAGCCCAAAAAGGATGTTACATGAGTGGTTAGACAAAAATGGAAAAGGAGGGTACATGGATTGTTAGACCAAACCCAAAAAATAGGGTACATGGGTGGTTATAACAATCCCAAAGTAAGTACATTGGTGGTTATCCCAATACTAACATGTTACGAATGTATTAGTCAATATCATTGACATAATATTTACTATGATTAAGCATTTTACACAATTATACATATTATTACAATGTTATTCTATCATGGATTATGTTATTTTATTTCCTTAATATTCAAGTCTTATGAATTTACAATCATTATTCCATGAATCAATATTATGATATTTTAAATGAATGATATTGTTTTCAAATGTTATGTTAATGTTATTCTACACTTATGTTCCTGTTACACTTATGGATATTCCTTATTTACAATTACTGGGTATCTGAGCTCACCATTTCTTATATTTCCTTTCCTAAGGTTATGAATAAATTTATAATATATTTTATGACTAAAAAAATTTCTAGTTATAATGAAAAAAGTGGTATGTGATGTAGTTTACTTATGAACTTTTTGTTTGTGTTCCCAAGTTTCCAAAGGCATTATACCCTTACGTTCCATAGGAAAGTGTTTGTGTAATGTGTTGAATATTAATAAAAATGATTAATATATATGTATGTTAAGCCTAGTTCACTACAATTTTGGTATAAATTAATAACAAGTTTTACTTGATTATACAGGAGGTTAAATCACATCAAATAATGTGGAAGCGTGACGTATGGAATTTCATATCAATTTCTCTACATTGAAACGAATTTTAATGTTATGTATCTAATTTAATTTATATAGAATATATGTGGTAAATTTTACATTTAATATCATGGATTATTCATATGTATTGTTTTATTATGTTTCAATTCAAATTATTTCATCCAATGTGATTTTACTAGAAACTTACCTAGTGGTAAGGGGTTTCTTAACTCAATTTCCATTCATTGGGTTATACTCCTACTTTATTGACTACGATATTCTATAATTATTTGTGAAATAAACTATAATTTTATTGTGAGTTATTTCTACATATTTTCTATGTATTTGAGTTTTTCACACTTAATCGCTTCTTTTATTAATTATCACTTCAATGATATTAAATTTGAAGTGTTTATTTCACAATATCATCCTTATTTTGGATTATTTAGGTTTTAAGTTTATATTGAGGTAATTATGTGATCATTACATCTTAAACTCCATCTATTTTCTAATAATTTAGTTATTTATGAAAATTTTATATTTTCCATTCATTTTATTCTTTAAAATAATCAAGAAACTGAAATACTTTTTTAAAGAAAACCAAATTTATTTTCAATTTTATTAGGACAATTTTTTATTTGTGTTCTTGTTTTCATTTACAAAATTCACAAATGTTTTATCTATTATTTTATGATTTTTAAAGTTGTTTTTACCCTTGTTTGAAATCCTCTTAAAATGTTTTAAATAAAAAATCTTGTTAATTTATAAATATTTTTTTAACTTTTTACCAATAATATGAAAGGTTACATTATTCTAACATACACTATGTGAATGGAATTTCTCACATTCATAACCACTCAATACTTTAAATATTAATTTAAAAGTTTCTATTATTCCTTTCATGGTAAATTATTTTCCTAAAATTTGGAAATTTTAATTTTATAAAGTGAATTTCAACGTGAAAAGGGAATTTTCCCCCAAACTTTTCTTAATAATATTTATATGGTCTCTCTATTTGTCAACTAAAACAACACCTTATTTTATTTTTGATTCAATAGTGATATTTCGTAACGATAATATCCTTATTATTTCTCTGTATAGTTTATTATTAGTTTTATAGTGTAAATCATTGACATTTAGTATTCTAGTTCTTTCTATATAGATTTTTTTTATTATTAAGGCATATTGATTAAGTTTCATTGTTTATTCATGTAACTAAATAATTATAATTAGTAAGTGGTGTGTGGGGCATGTTGTATCCCATTGATGCATCATTATGTCTCATGAGAAAAAACTTGTTAGGGTATTTGGATGAGTCCTTACACATGTATGTAATATATCTTGGAACAAGGACTTAATGGTAAGCTTCTGGTGTTCGAAATTATACATTCCATAATTAAGAAATAATTTATTAGTTTACATGTGATTATTTGAAAGTTTCTTATATCCATGGATAGGTTTTAATAAAAAAAATTATTTATATGTAATTATTTTGTCATCATTTATTTCGGTCATATTATTCATCATGATCACTTTATTAATTAAATTTAACATGCTTTAATTTATTTTCCTTTCCATATTAATTATAACTTATTTAATCAAGATATCTTCCCCTATAAAAAACATTTACTACAATTTTGACCCAACACATATTTTTTTTACTTTCCCTATGATATGAATATTGATTCTTCTAATGAGTTTATCGATATAGAATAATTACTCTCACAATGTTTTATATTTCATTTTCCAACAGAAAATGGTAAGAATGTATGTATATTTTTTACAAGACTACTGACATATTCAATCCTTTAGGATGAAATTGTGTGGATCTAGAATCAGTGTAATAAAGTAACCCTTGTCTCTAGGCTAATCAGTTAGGGTATTTATAGTTAGTATCAATAGAATTTTGGTGTAAATCATGGGAACTAGATTTAGGGAAACATATATAATGGAACATAAACCTCTGAAAAACTAAAAGGATATTTCTAATTTTAGGATAATATTATAATTTTTTTGGAATGGTAGAGATCATCAGGTTTTCCCTGAAATAAATCATTGTCTGGATACTACAATTGGATGTGGTTTTGTCACAAATTCATCTTGGGTTAATATCCCCAAAATAGTTGGTTGAATATATCTCTTCCATCATTCTAGTGTATGGTGATTGTTCCCTTTCAGTTCACCTATTTTGACAATCCCATGTAATATTCTATAGTTAATTCACATTTTATTTATGAACCATTGTGATGAATGACAGGATTGAACCCATAATGATCTATGATATTCCATAGTTATTTTGGATAAACCTAAAGTTTCTTTGTCTGATGATTTAAGGTTTATTATATGATTAATGGCATATATACCCCTTTTATGATTTATGTGATGGGAGATTAAAATGATTAAAAATATTTTAGGAGATATTTTTGGAAATAAAACCCTTTTGTTTAGAATATTTTCTAGTGAAAATGTTATTTTAGGAAAATATTTATATATTTTATGGACATAACATTAAATTTATTAATAAACTATATGGTAAATATGATGAATCATGTTGAGGTAATTATGGTTGATTGGGATAATATAGTTACAAAATTTTTAAGAATATAATGTATAGATAACCATGTAATTTAAAATTTATTTGTTGAATAATTGATTAAGGTTAATTTAAATATTTTGGGAATACTATATGATTAATTAAAAAATATTTTTAGCAATGAAAATTGAGTTAATTTATAAAACAATATATGATTTTATTGTGTCTTTATGGTGATTTAGAATTTTTACTGAGACCATTATCATATTTTAGGGAATATATGATTAAGTTATATACATTTTTGGTATATGAAATTCTGATTGATTGATATTATTTTGAGATAATAGTTTGGTAGATATTCGAAAAAATGAGATAGAATATTTAAAAAATTTGGGTTTTGAATTTGGATATAAATTTTTGGAGGATTCTTAAGTTTAACTATATCTAGAATGGATTAAAATGAACATTGTGTGTTATTTTTGAGGTTTTAGATATTCATATTGGATAAATTTGGATAACAATTATGATTTTTATAAATATATATTGAAATAATGAAAGACTTATCATTAGTTAATGGATCTAATGATCCATTAAAAGTTTATTTTGATGCTTTAAACCGGAAAAATTCATCTTGAATATTCATTTCCTGGAATAATAGATGAAGTAGAAATTCATCAAATCACAACCAAAATATGAAATTATTCTTATGAAATTTAAATAAACCAATTAATTACATTTTCTATTATTCTATATCTTGAACATAAATGAATACCTCAACTTTGGGAAAAATATATTGAAATAAAAATGTAATCCTTTTACCTTCAATTATGATGAATGGGTGGCATTTTCACCCCTTAGATATTTATGTATTTTTGTTAACTTTCTCATGATTATATTCTATATCACTCTATATTAGTCCTTAAACTTTATTTTTTTCCTCTATCTCAATAATTTAACTTATTAATAATTTTTTATTACTTATGAACCTGATAATGTACTATTTCAACTAACCTTTATCTTTACTACTTCTATTTTCTAAAAATATGTTTTGTTATCCCTCTCCACGATGTGGGTTTCAACAATGGTATTTTCAAATATTGAACCTTTGATGAGCAATATAAAATTAATAGGGTGAAATTTATTTAATTTTTTTAGAATGTAAAACCTTGAAATTTTGGAATATATTTATTTTTAAATAAATTTAACTTCCTTGATATATTTTGTTATATGTAAAACTGAGTTTAAACAAACCGTGATATACTATTAAAATATTATTATTAAAACACTACCATTATAACTAGGCCAACAAAACTAGAGGTATAAATAGTAATAAACAAATTTTTAAAATTATATATAATATTTTTACATAAATAAAAAATATTAATAAATAAATGCTCAGTTTTTATAAAAATTATTATATAATTTGAAAATGCAATTTTCATCAAATTGCATTTTATTACATTTCATGAATAAATAAAATAACTAATTTCAAACACTTTTAAAAAATATATTTGATAAAAGGAATGTTTTTTCAAATGATCATGTCATAATGATCTTATATTTAATTTTTTATATTCTTTTGAAATGATTATTTTTTTAATAAATAGCGAAAAATATTTATTTTATGGAAAATTTTCTTTTCGTTTAAGGTATTTAAAAAGATAGGTCCTTTCTTAAATGGAATTAAAAGTAAAATTAGTTAATTATATTATAAATAATCTTTTTATGTTCATTTTAATATTTTTTATGGTTAAATTTGGTATAAAAATTTGTTTGTACAAGAATACATTTTTTGGAAAAAAAGTTTTTCATTAAATTTTGGGATTTTATCGCAAATTAATGTCAAACTCTTCCAGATATTTATTTTTTAAAAATTAATTATTGATTATTAATCAGTATGTTCAAGTTTTTTAGATATTTTCATTTTATTTCTGGTCATTATTAGTAGTAACTATAGCAAATTATTGTTACCATTATAAGGGTAAATCAGATAATTAAGGTTAAATATTATATTATAAGGTCTCAAAATCAGCCAAAAACTTGGATGAATTTTTTTTATGGGTATTTTTAATCCATAAGCATCTAAATTTTGAAAATGGGGTAATTCATTTCCACTTTACCTTTATTATTACATTTATATTATTTTCTTTAAAAATAAAGTAAAAAATGTCACTCTCTTACTTTTAATATTTGTAATATTTTTTGACAGGGATAAACAACATATTCTCAATTTTAAATTTCAATTTTAATCATAATTTTTTTTATCATGATAATTTAGTTTTACTTTTTAGTAATATAATTTTTACCTTAAATTATTAAGCAACACAGACAAAATATTTATTCAACTAGCTGATAAATAAAATAAATGATTTTAAAAATATTAAAAGTGATATAATTTTGATAAGTTATTATTTTACATGAATTTAATATATTAATATATCATATTTGGTATTTTTTGAAGGATTATTTCTGAATTTCATATTTTTCTTACTATTGTTAATTTCAAATAAAATAATTAGTGCCAAAAATGACATTAATGATATTATATGAAAATAATATTTTATTAAATTATTTAAAAAATGTAAAATCTTAAAAAGGGACCCGGGGATAATATATGGTATAAACTTTAATCAATTTTATATATAGATTACAATTTTCACCTTATAAGTATTATTTTAATCCTTTAATATTGAAAAAGTTTTTAATGAGGTTAATATTAAAATTTGTTAACCAAGAGATTAAACCAAGAGATAAGGATTAAAATGAAACCAAAACCTGTCGAAATTTTATTATATTAGTATATTTATAAATTTTACTTTTTTTATTCAAATATATATCTATTCAGAAGAATTTTTTAAGAAAATGAGTTAATTATAGTTTATTCTTTTTAGATATTCCAAATGTGTCATTTCCCTCCCTAATCAAAGGAAACCCCTTTCGCTCAATTATTCACACCAGTTTGAGCCTTATGGCTCAACTAACCCATATATATTTCTATTAACACAATATATATTGGATAATTTGATGTTTTATTATTCTTAAAATACTATTCCATGGTTCTGTAAGTAGGGATCTAAAGAAAGTTTACTGAAGAAGAGGTAATCTTCTTTACCGACTCTTTAATGTTTATTTCTTATTCTACATCCACTAAATTTTTTTACCCAAAATTAATAATAAATATAGTATTATAAATATACCCATATGTTGTTATGATTGTGGTAGAAATATTTTCCATATCTTTTCTATCCAATTAAAAGAGAAAATATCACTTGTGCAGACATACATCTTTACATCTCCACATAGTAGTCTAATTCATCTTTCAACCCCACTTTACATGGATAGTTATAAATATGGAAAAATTAATTTATATTATATTTATGAAATAATTTTGATTCTATAATTATAATTTCATATCTATATTCTTACCTTCCAATCCGTATGAAAACGATAATGTCACCCATGCGTACGTGTGGACTACCACATCCACAAAGCGATGTGATCCATTTTTCAATTTAATTCTAAGTGGATGGTAATAAGGATATATTTAATATATATGATATATATTATATAATAAATATTCATAAAATTTGAATTATTATTTAACATTAATTCATTTCACCCTTCAAAAAGTGAAGACAATGTCTGTGCATATGTATGTCCTACCATCTCCATAAACATTGTAATTACTTTATCTATCTCCACCTTTAAAGAATGATTATAAGAATGTAAATAATGAATTAATATTATATTTATAACATTAATATCATTATATATTTTATCAATATATGAGAAATATGAAATTAATGAAACTGTTGGGTCGAAACTTATATGAAAATGAGATAGTTAACACTCATAAACATATATTTAAATAAACAATTATTAATAAATGGATGTTGAAATATTATAAGATGATAATATATGACATTATAAATATTAATTTGGTTCTATTATAAATTAATAACAAGTTTATAACCATATTAAATGATTTTAAATTACATGTAATAATTTGAAAGTGTGGGTTAACAGATTTCATTTAAATTTATCTTTATTGAGATATATTTTAATATTATGCCATAATTTATTTTATATGGTGTATATGTTGCCCATTTTTTCATTTAATATAATTAATGTTTTATATATTATGGTATTTTATGTATAAATTAAAATTATTTCATCTAATGATATTTGTAATGAATGTTACCAAGTTCTAAGGGGTTTTTAACTCAATTTTCATTTATCGGAATAAACTTCTACCACGTTGACTATGATATGCCATGATTATGTGTCAAATTACCTATGATTTTATTATTTTTATTTCCACTTATTTTTGGTGTATTTAAAATTTTTACACATAATCACTTCAATTGTTAATTTTCACTTCAATGATACGATCATTGTAAGGGGTTATTTCATAATCTCAACCATATTCAAGATTGTTTGGGTTTTAAGTTTCTAGTGATGGAATTATATAATATTTATATATAAAACCCAATATATTTTATTCCACTCTAGTTATTTCTGAAAATTATAATTTTTCCTTTCAATTTCCACTTTTAAGTGCTCAAAGGCCAAAATAATGATTTCACATAAAACTGAATTTTTTTTCTTTTCAGTCAGGAATATTTCTATTTTTTTCTATATTATAAATAAATTATTTTAAAAAAAATTCTCTATTCTACAATTATTTATTAATTTAATTTTTTCCCATGTTTGAATTTATATAAAAATATTTCAAATAAATCTTCTTGTTAGTTTCCAAATGATGTACTTTTTGACTTTTTACCAAAAATATAAAAGGAATTTTTGTTTTAACATAATTTGCATGAATGGAGTTTACTGCCATCCTAAGCACAAAATTAATGGAATATTCCTTTATAACATTGAATTATTATTTTCAAAGAAAAAAAATTTCCTAAAATTTTGTAAATTTTTAATTTTTAAATTTGAATTTCAAAGTGAAAATTTAATTCTATTCAACAATGTTTTTAGAGATCTTTTTATAGAATTAAAACTCATCAATGAAAATAACCCTTTATTTTATGTATAATACTCTAGGGATTTGTGGTTATGATACCACTAATATTCTTTATTTGGATATTTTATGATATGTTTTTCTAGAAAAATTATTTATATTATGTATGTTAGTTATTTTCATATATACGGTTTTTTTATTATTAAGACATGTTGATTAAGTTTTATTGTTTATTATTATGCTGAATTAATTGGACATAGTATGTGATTTTTGGGGCCCACTATATACCCTCGATTCATTGTTAGGTCTCATAATACAAATTATCATGGGTATTTTTCGGATGGATTACCCATTATTGTAATATGTCTTGAAAAGAGGTCGTAACGGTTAGTTTATAATACCATGAATTATGAATTCCTTTATTATGAAATCAGTTATTGATTTACATGTGATTGTTTGAAGCGTTATTATATCCATGGATATGTTTCAAGTTCATGTGATTATTTATATGGAATTATTTTATCATCATTTATTTCTTCAATATTATTCTTAATTCTCAAGTTATTGATTAAATAACATGTTTTTTCAATTATTTACCTTGCCATATTAATTATTCCTTATTTATTCAAGATATATTCAACTATAATTAACCCTTATTTATCAATTGAGGTCCCACTTATTTTTTTTACTTTCCCCTAGACATAAAGAAGGAATATTTTAATGAGTTTGATGATAAAGAATAATTACTCTCACTATGTTTTATATTTAATTTTACAATGTAAAAAGGAAATAAATAATATATACAGTTTGACAAGATAACTAAACATTTTTCTTCTTTAGGATATGATTTATTATATACATTTCCAATATAATAATGTAACCATTATCTTGTGGCTACTAGAGTCAGGGCCATTACAGATGGTCCTCTATTAATGACGTTAGGTACTCCCTATTTTATGACCTCGTATTATGAGGATTGGGTACTCCATTAGGGGTTAAAAACTCCCTTGGATAATAAAAACATTAGTTCATCACAAGTCCACCACTATTTTTAGCGATGTGATATGGGTATGTGTTTACTAGGTAGTTTAGTTTAATATTGGTCAAAGTATAAAATCCTCTATTTAGTTGTTATATCAATAAGTGGGACTTGGTGTCCTAGGTTCTATAACATGAAATAATATCTAGATTTTTTCCCTTTTTCATTGATTTACTTGTCCCTTACCTTTAATTTTTTTATCAAACTAAAAGTTATATTTATTAATTTTTGGTTTTTGAGTCATGCTAATGGGTATGGTTCTACTCACATATGTATGGTAATTTCACCCACATGTGTCATTACATTTTAAAATGAAAAATAGTATGGTTGTGTTTATGATGGGAGTAGAATTATTGGGGTGATAGGTTAGTGGTATATAGAGTTGACAGTCACATATGATGGTCATGTCTAGAGATAGACATTATGGAGATCCCTTTCCTCAGTTTCTTTAGGTTGGGTTTTTCTCAAGTTTTTTAGCATGTATTTTTTCCATTTACTTTATTATTATTCAGTTGATAGTCTTTTGGTTATTAAAGTGTGTCATCATTATTTCTATATATTATAGTAGTTTATTCATGTTTTATTTTATTATTTTTATCTTTCATGGATATTATAGTTTATGTATAGGTATATTAGGCTATGGTATCTCATCCTATGTGATATCCACACTCGATGCTAGTGACAAGCCCATAGCCTATTAGATGTGGTATTATGGAGAAAAAGTAGAATTAAGTCAGAACCAGGTGCGTCTATGGTGGGTCTAGTCACGTCAACTGAAATAAGAGTCTAAAAGTAATAATTTTGAAGATGAACAAGCTATAGAGATAAAATATATGAGATTTAAAATGGTCAAAATTTAGTATCAATTAAATTATCACTAAAGATAAAAAATTCAATATCTCAAGATACATAGGAAATGATATTATCATTATCTGCTAGTTTTTTTGTGAATGAAATTCAATAATTTGAAATCACCTATATCCTATATTTTTTTAATAGTGGATATATCTCATTGGGGAGATCTTAGTTACATATCACATAGTTATTATAGGTTATATTTGTGGGATATAAAATATTTTTAATGTGTTAAGATATAATGAGATAAAAAAAAGTTATTCATGCGGGTATTTTCCAATAAAAATAAGGCTTTTGAAATTACAGAATTCTTTAATTTTAGAAAATAATCTACCATAGTGATTGATTGATGTATATAAGACTTAAATCCTTGGTCTTTTTAGGATTTTATTAACCACTCTCATGTCTAACATGGATCAATATCTCGTTTATTGTGAAACAATTAGAGGGTGAACATGTTGTGCTGAGTTTTTTAATGATAGATGACTGAGTAATTAATTTATTTTGTTTTTAATGGTGACTAATATTTGGTTTATGTATTTATCTATTATTCTATATTTCTTTATATTTCAATGCATGAACATTTTTTATTGATTTAAGGATTTATATTTAATGCATGGAATGGTGCTTATATTCTTTCTTGGTCTTGTAATGATATTAAGTGCTTTATTTAAATATAGTTTTGGATCACAAAATTATTAAATAAACTAAATTAATTGATAATAATATAATGGTAGTATAGTAATTAGTGAGTAAATTTCATGGTCAAGAGTTTACATATAGCTAACTCCAATGACAATTTCATCACCCATTATGAAAAATGGAATATAAATTTTCTAATGAATCCATATTTATAAAAACTCATCATTATCTCATCATTTTTATCCCATCCAAATATGTTTTTATTTTATTTTCAAACATTTTAAATAGTAGTCCCAACTTTTGGGTTATTGTTTCATGTTAGGAATCCTTTTTAATTATGTATTCTATAACATATTGGATTTTTTGAAAGGTACAGACCATCGTTTTTTTGTTTTAATTCCATTCTTGTCCCAAATAATTATTCCTAAGGTAGTCAAAGAGTTTCTGAGAGTTTATGGCGATCATTTGGTGCCCAGATCCCCAAACTTTGAAAAGATATACTAGGACACGTAGTTATTTGAAACCTTGCATCTCAACCTGTATAGTCTTCTTAAACCATGCAGCTTGAGGCAATGGGGTGTTGGGGGCCACACGGTTTGTCTACAACCATGTGACCCCATCTACATGACCCAACACTATTTCATTCCTCTTGGAAAGAGGATATTCGCATGGTTGGTACATGGTTTTCCCTACTGTGTGGCCAAACCCTGTTCCCATTTCTGTGTGTGTGAATTTCCCATTTTTCACTGAAAATGTTCAAATATCCTAATTCCTTCTCCTGCCCTCATTCTTCTCCAGTAGAAGATTCCTAATAGGTCTCCTCCTCTTCATTAGTTTTTTTCTATCACCCTCCTATAGTGTCCAAATATATCCTCATAAAAAGAAATTGAATTCTATATATAAGCTCCACATTCCACTCCCTTCTATTTTTCATTGATCTCTTCATCTATTTAACTATTTATGTGTGACCATTTTCCATATTTTCAAGGAGTTGGATGATTCCTTTGATTTATCTCATTCTATCTTGATTCAAATGTTAATAATGGATGATTGGAGCGCTACTACATCAAGTTAGGTAGTCTAGGTCTCCCCTTTTTATTTCATCACATTTTTAATAATGTGTCGTTGTACCACATGTCAGACCCTTCTGTTGGATCCCTTAAAATGATAAATAAATTAATCTAAGTGATATTTCATGCTTATTATGAACCTACCATATATAAAAACACATATGAAGTCATTAATCGTTACTTGGGAGACACCCCTTCAGTGTTCCCACCTTGAACGACCTATTTTCCCATGCCTTGAGATGTTAACCATTGTGTGTGTGTGTGCATTTTTCACCTTGGATACATGAAATAAATTCATAAATTGAATTAGTATAAATTGGTAGTACTTGAGTTTCCCCTCTTAGCCTGATTATTATTCCCATACACCATTTCTCATTATTATTTTCTTACTCATGTTATTTAAAATGCCCATGATTTTGGACTTATGCGCATGCCTTAGAACATTTTCATTATTCTTAAGATTATGAAATTTTTCTTCTATCATTATGCCTCCTTACTTATGCTTCATTATTATTCCATGTCATATGAATTATATCTTATGCTCATTTCATAGTACCCTATGCCTATTCTCATTTTTCTTGGATGTTTGTTTTATTTAATGTGAATTTCAAGCTTTCATAATTCGTGGTATATAATATGACTTGTTGAAATGATATCATGGTTTTTTATACATGACCTAATTGTGATTTGGGAGAGAACACAGGTCCCAACATAAGGACATCAAGGATGTACTCTTCGTGCTTTGCTTGTATCTACTTGACGCGCTCGGAGAAACCCTTGGCTTTCCTTGTTCGGGCTCTCTAAGCATATTTACTTATTCTTGTGAGTGACCCTTGTTCCATAGAGGAGATACCATGGATGGACTCATTATTAATATTATTATTCCATTCCTCAGATGATACTTTGTCCTCTATATGAGATACTTGGTAGGAACATAGAGTTTACCATGCCATGAGTGACATGAGGGACTCCATTATGGTTCATCTTGGATGGACTTTGTGGTTTTGGTTATATCAGAGGATCCTATAGCGACCCTTGGGATTCCATTATAGATCACCTTGGATGGGCTCAGGATGCCACTATTGGATTTGAAATATTGCTTCATTAGATTTTGTAACATTACTTATTATTAACTAATAAGCATTATTGATTGATATTCTAGGGACATAACTACTAAGAAAGATCATAATATTTGGGTCGTTCCATACATGTTATGTAATTTATGATGGCCCAATTATTCACTATATCACTTGTACAAGTTTTCATAGATAATACATATTCCTTAGGCCGAAGCAGGTAGAATCAGTTGAGCATCCATTCACAAACCCGAAATGAATTGTTATTAATTCATCTATTTATTTCATTGCATTTTCTAGTTATTATGGTCCACTTCTCATTTATATTGTATGAACTGGATTCAACTAGACACCGTTTGTGGTTGCATACTTAGATTGTATCTCACACCCTGCTTAGGCCTCATTTATTTCCCAAGAATACTTCATGATTTTGGTATATATAAAGGTATGTGGAAAGCTTCCAATGTTTTATTTACAGAATTAGGATGGGGTGCGGGGGTAGAGGACCGAGCCTATTCTTGAGATACTAGATGTAGAATTTTTTGTCCTTTTTCATTTTTTTTATTAGCATGTGGTATATTCATGTACCCTCTATTCCTCATACACTCTAATTTTTATATAGAATCATGGTCATAATAATTGATATCTACTATTTATTCAACTCCTCCAGTTATTTATTTTTCTTTCATGTGTTATTATTGTAGTTATTATTATTTCGTTGTTGTGGTTTCTTATAAAACTTCATCTATAGAGGGATATTGGTCTAGTCATATTACTGTATGCATCAGGTGTTTCCATTTTTTATATACTAGTGTTCTCCACACTAGTCTATGAGGGAATATTCTCCCCAAGGAAACACCCTAGACCCTCTCTATTAGTCAGTTTCCTCTATCATGCATGGAGGTCTTCTTGAGGTCTTGTGGCCACAGTCTTAGGGCACTGCTAAATGGCCTCCTTGGTGGGATGCTACAAAGTGGTATCCATGATATTTTTCCTCATTGTCTTATTTCTTGGGTTATATTGGAGACTAAAATATTGGTATTTGGTAATGAGATTGTTCCTAGGAGTAGCTAACTCACATACAGGGGAAACCCAAATTACTTGGGATGGGTTAATATCGTTATTTATTGTGTTGTTATGGTTTCATTGGATTTCATCATTGGGTGGCACACTTTCTTTATGTTGTTATTTTTATTGATGAAATTATCTATATAAATTGTTATTTAGCCTTGGCCTAATCATATGAATGTGTATCAAAGCATTCATCTTACTAGGAACCATTAGAAATAAATTTCATGTGTTATGTCATGCCATATCTATTTTGCATCATGTATGGACTTTATTGATTATGTTTGTTACAGTGATTGAATTTATATTTGTGTATATGTGCAAGAATTCTTTATAATATTTTTAAAACATAACTGAAACTTAAAGTGCCTTCCTTTACCTAACATTTTTTCCTGAATAGGTTAATGTAAACACCTTAACTACTTAGTTATGGAAAATTGATCCCTAGAACGTTGGTCCCATGGGATGGAACGTGTTATTGTTAGGATTAATTAGACACCACATTTCAATTTATAAGGTCCATATGCCCTTATATATTAGAAATGGAAATCTATATAATTTAATAATTTATTTGGATTTTATATACATAAATTAAGTAAAAAATATAACCTTTAAAATAAAAAGGTCACATTATATGAGAAATAAGAGACCTTCATCCTAACCCAATCTAGTAGTGGGATGTAGGTAGTGTCTCTTGTGATACTTATATGACATTTTATGATCACCTAGACTTGTCATTAGGACTAGGTAGAGGGGTTTGTTTATTTTGTTGAAAGGCTGTGTACCTGTCCTTTTTTAACTACTTTCCTTTCCTATTTTAAATCTTGTTTGATGAGTGAACATGGAAATTTTAGTGATATTCCCCAATTACTTCCTATTTTATGTACATCGAGAATGTGCTGGTGAGCATACTATAGAGGTGGTGGGCCATAAGCCACCAGTATCACCTCTTGTAGTTCCACTTAGGGAACCTCCTGCATATCGTCCACTAGGTATTGATGTTTAGTTCTGTGGCATGTTTTTTAGGTTCATGCAGTATGTTTAGGGTGCTCCCTGACCTACCCCTACTATGGAAGATCTGGCCTAGGATTTTTAGTAGTATCATCCTCCCACCTTATTGGGTGATGGAAGACATTGGGATGATGATTCATGGTTAGAATCTGTGGTGTAGATCTTTGAAAATCTTGATATGCCTCTAGAGGGGAGGGTCAAGCTCGCTACGTACATATTAAGAGATTCCTTCAAGTGTCGGTAGGACATCGTATCTCAAGTAGATATTCATCAAGTAATGGTCTAGGAATATATCCAAAAATCCTTCTACCATAACATGATTATAGATACATTGAGAGAAAACTGCACTAGGGAGTTCATGAATCTTCATCAAGGCACTATCACCATGCTAGAGTATTAAACCTACTTCACCATGCTCCAGTATTTTTCTCTTTATCTTATCATTGATGAGTTGATTGCCATGAATTGTTTTGAGGATGGGATTTTGTATAGTATTTTCTCATATGTGAACATATTATGGTTGAATATCGTTATAGAGATATTGAAAAAAGACCATATCAAGAAATGGAACCTCTGAGAAGCAGGTTGTGTGAGCAAGGTAGATTCAGTTATGAGGTAGGTCAATGGTTCATCTTGTATTAGGAAGTGTCCTTTTGAGGGTGTATGTGAGGGTGGTTCTAGCTAGGTGACATACACCGGAATTCATGTGGTGTGTCCCCAGTGCATCAAGCCAGGACATAAGAAGCCCCAAGGCCTCAGGAACTTGATCGAGTGCCGATATTACAGAAGTATGGGTCACCATCAATTATTCTTAGGATATTTTCCTCTAGTATATAGAGAGAGGGTATCGATACCAAAACATCTATCAGATAAAGGATTTATGAATCCTTGTCAGGAATTGTGTTGGACTTCTATTGGATGATCTGGATGAGGTAGTAGTGGTCATGGACAAGGTACTCTAGCTTTAGTGCTTCAGCATCAGCAGAGTGGACAATCCTAAGCTAGTCAAGAATAATTACAGGGCCACAGTACATTCCATATTTATGTAGTGTATCCTATTATTAAAGAGAAGAGTTTGGGGCCTTAAATGTTTATGGGTATTATTATAGTATCATCTACATTAGTTCATTCCCTTTTTGATACATGTGTCTCACACTCTTTTATATGTGTTGTGGTTGTGGATAGTCTAGGCCTTACAATTGATTACTCCTATGGTGTTATATCTCTTGATATGTTTTTGGGTCATATAAAAAGGTATAAACCATTTCTTGTATCTCCTCCTTGATATTTGTAGGAACTGTGTTTGTGGAGTTTCTTTATCCTCGAGATGATTAACTTTGACTTCATTCTCAGTATGGACTAGCTTGTTCCTTATCATCCCAAAGTGTATTTATATCACTGTTTAGTGTCATTCACATCACCCGAGGGAAACACATGTATCCATGATGATCAATGGAATATCCAGATAAGTCGAGCTAGGCCCAAGCATACTAGGCTAGGTAGAGTGATATCCCGTATGGCGAGCTTCTTTATGAACAATAAGGTAACGCAGTTCATAGAATTCCCTCCTATGGTGGATCATTTTAGGAAACTCCTACCTGAAGATTCATCTCAATTACCTATAGTGATAGAGGATTATTTCTCTATAGAGTTAGTTCCAAGTATGCTACTAGTACCCATTCTTCGATATAGGATGGAACAAATAGATCTCTAGGAACTTAAGAAGTATCTTAAAGATCTATAGGCAAATGGTTTTATCTAAACCATCACACCACCTTAGGGTTCACCTCTCCTTTTTGGAAAGAAGACATACGGTACCCTCTTGTTATCCATGTATTACCATATATTGAATCAACTTATGTTGAAGAATTAGTATCCCATGCATCGTATAGACAAAATCTTTGACCGTCTCCATGGAGAAATGGTTTTCTCCAAGATAGATTTGAGGTGAGGCTAACATCAAGTTCATGTGAGGAAATTAGACATACCACGTATGGAATCCTAGAGTAGGTACATCTTGAATGGGTATTAGTTTATTCTTTTCATCTTAATGAATGCGCTATAAATATTTATGTCTATAACGATTTGGATTTTCCACCTCTATCTGGATTCCTTTCTGGCAGTCATCGTAGATGAAATCATTGTTTATTATTTCACCAGACACGACCATTCCAACCATCTCGAGATCTTATTGAATACACTGAGAGGGAAGAAAATAAATGTGAATCTTAGTAAATGAGAATTATGAACTAGAAAGATTCAATTATTTTGTCATATAATTTTATAGGAAGGTATATATATTAAAAATGATAAGGTGAGCATTGTGGTATCCTAGTAACATTACTTAAATGTGTTTTAAATGCACAACTTCTTGGGGATTGATGGATATTATAAAAGATTAATATCAAAATTCTCATGTCAAAAAGCACCACTATAGGGATTGACTAATAAAGGGTGAAATTATATTGGACTGAAGCTTGTGAGACAACTTTCTAGTAGTTAAAGGGAAGACTGAATTCAACACCAGTCATGATTCTTTTTGATCTAGGTACAGGTTATACTATTTGTTGTAATTCTTTATGGATTGTTATACGGGTAGTTTTTATGCAGGGTGATTGGTTCATTTCATATGGATCTCTCCAACTGAGGCCACATGAGCGGAATTACCCTATGCATGACCTCAAGGAAGAATGTTTGGCTCACGGTCTATGTTTTTTTGAGGTTATACTTATTGGCTGAGTGATTTATTGTTTACACATATCATAAAAGTCTCAAATATATCTCCACATAGAGATACTTGAGTCTCATGCATCACAGGTGGGTTGAATACTTGCAGTCATTTTACTTTGAGCTTTCCCATTCACCTGGTAATAGTAATATCATAGCCGATGCCCAAAGATAGAAGAATCAAACACAAGACATAAAGGAGGCTAGTAGTGAGTGGAAGCTGATGGATTTGTTTTTTAAGATGTAATGGACATTGAGAAATAGAACATGAAACTAGTTTTACCATCTTTTTCTATGACATCCTCTCCCACGGATCGGTCTAAATGAGGTAGCTATCTAATTCATAGGGTATCATATTTGTCATAACCCGTCCGAGTGGGGCCCGCGCCGCGACTCCCCAAGCCCGCCTCCAATAGACCAGGGGCTGGTGACTAGTACTGAGTATGCATATTACTAACATGGGAGGCATTGCCTATGTACCTGTACACACACACACACATATCCAAGACCACAAATTATGAAATGTAAAAAAACACTAAGGAACAAAATACATGCATAAGACTAAACCCAACCAACAAAGTACGACGGAAGGTAAAGTGATGAGAGTAAACTAGGACACAATACAAGCCCACTGAAAACAAGAGTCTGAAAAATGTAAAGTCCAACCTGTAAACACAAAGTGATACTGGGACTGCTACTCGTGGTCGTAAGAACACCTCATCCTGTAGGGAAATCATAAATCTCAATCTTATCCTTGTCCACCTTGGACTCTATCAAAAGGTTCTCATCTGTACAAGACACAAGACGTGTAGGCAAAGCCCGTGCAGGGGTGATTATTAAAATACTCAGTAGAGGACCCCGAAATCCAAAAATCAATACCCGATGTAAAGTCACAGTCATCTCTACACAGTTTATGTCATTAGAAAATATAGCAAGAGAAACAAAATCTACATATACTCAAAACCCAGACTCGTGGCCTAGAGACAAGTCACACAACCGCATACCCCCACTAGGAATTCAGTTTGAAGATTCCATGAAGCACTCGTTCTGGGATAACTCACTCCATGAGTCTGATAGCTCCTGTGACATCCGTCCGAGAAGCCCTATTCATAGGGAAAGGTCACTGGAGATAAATACACTCATTTCGGGAGACACACTCCTGAGTGGGGAAAGATCATGATAGATAGATACACTCATTATAGGATACACACTCTTGAGTGGGGAAATATCACGATACATATATGAGGATCACTACCAGGGCCATGGCGGATACTGTGACTCATCCAAATTCACCTTCTAGGTAGACCATCGACACCCGGTGGAGTTGGTAACATCGATTCCTGATTCTACCTAGGTTTAGGAATGGATAGAGGATCTCGATTCGGGCCTCTTGGATGGATGCCTGACTCTATCACAGAAAGTCAGGCTGAAGCGATCATACTCATATAGAAGGAAACGATGCCTGAACTTCAAGGGAACAAGAAGATGGGGCACTAACCCAGGCGAAACATGTCCAGGATACGGTGGACAAGAAGACTAATCCATTTTCCAAAAATTACACGGCGTGTAGAAAAAGTTCACGTGCAATGTCTTCTAACCCTGGGTACTGCCCATGTACAATGGCCCGTATCATAAGGCTGGTCGTGTAGAAAAATTCAGTACATGGAATGTGGTACAGAGTACACGCTGTGTCCATTTAATCTGGGGTAAGCTTCGTGTACATGGTCATGTGCTCGTGCATGGATTCAACCCCTGTACGTCAACCCACGTAATCGACACATGGGGTGACCCTCGTTCCTGGCCTCGCCTGGCCATGTGGTGGAGTACACGGTTGTGTACTCCATCCCATGTCTGTGTATACCCTTGATACATGCTGAGTCATGTTTATTCACTTATGCCATGTTTCATAGAAAGTACACACCGTGTCTCAAGCCGTGTAGTCCAACCTGTGTCTATGTACTTTCCAAAATACACACCGAGCTTCGGGGAAAGTCCAACACGCCATGTGACCAGGGTCACACACTGTGTGATTTCTATCTGACCCCTGAAACCCTAGCCACCGCCACCGGTACTACACAGTGTGTTCTTCTTATGTACACGATGTGTATTCCATAATTCTCTTGAAACGATGCTTCTCATCAGTGTGCCTCCCATGATGTTGCGATATTCATTCTAACAGTCTGATCGCCACAAAACTCCAGATTCTAGGTCACCCCGACGTCTTGAAGTCATCTTCGTTGTTTTTGGTTCTCCGATCGACCCTGAAAACACATTTTTATCTTTGCGCGTGAAGAATTCTTGAAGAATGGTCTCTTATGATCTGAGCCAATTCTCCATCTGTCATGGCCTTTGCACATCCATAGGGTTGTTGCGATGTCGGATCTTCATTTTTAGATTGTTTCATTGCAAGATGGGTGAAAAACGATCTGTTGTTTGTCGCCCCGCGAAGAATGTGAAGAACGCGCGAGAAAGAAGGGGGGAAAGAAAATCCAATAACACAATTCTAGGAACGAACCTTTACAATCATTCAAATGACATTGATCCACTCTCGTTAGTAGGATCAATGGAGCAGAATAAAAAAATAATTCAATAAGGAATAATTCCCCAGAGTCATCCCAATAAAACCCTCCTACAAGAACGTATGAATCTATGGATCAATATGTTTGTGGTAGATCTGCGTTCATCGTTTAAATTCAAAAATGGGGAAAAATCAAAGTAACAACCTCTACCTCGATCCGATTAAAGAATTATTATTGTGCGGCATTCGTCAGTTGAATTCGTCGAATCCGATAGGGGTAGATTGCTCGCGTCGTCATCATCCGCCAATGGGTCCTCCTCCTCCGAAGCTCCAAGTGGCTCTCTCCCTTACTCTCTCAATTCACAGGGTTATGAGGCTAACCCTACAAACATTCCATAAGAATGAATTTATAGGAGAGTATTAGGTCACTACGCAAAAGGGAAACATTTTAAAATAACAAAATAAATTATTAATTTATTTTATTTCTTCTAAAGTGATTCCTTTTAAAACGCCCAAAAACTAACTTTTGTAGCCGACCCATGCCTGTCGATGTTGGGCCATGTCTAAGGTAAATTCAGTACTCTGAATTCAACGGTTCCCTCATATTTCTAATTCGGGAACCCTTTTAAAAGATATTCCACTTTTTCAGGAAAACTTCTCAAGCACAGTATTTAAAATTTTAATTTATTTCAAACATTTATTCTGGGCACACCGGGCCTCGGAATCGCATGCCATCAAAAGGCCTGGTCTCATAAATAATTAAATATAATATCCAAAAATAATACATGGAAAATTCCAGACATTTCATTCTCCCCACCTTGGGACTTTACATCCCCGAAAATCCAAAACAAAGGCTACTCCAAAAGATGTGGGTACTGGGCACGGATATGAGCCTCCCACTCCCACGTGCTCTCCTGAAGGTTCTCATGCTTCCACCAAACGCACACTAAGGGAATCAATTACCCACGAAGTATCTTCTCCTTCTGATCCTCGATCTCCAATGGGTACTCAACAAAGGTTGCTCCATCTTCGATGTCCAGCTCACCCCAGTCGATAACGTGCGATGGGTCATGAACATATCTCCTAAACTGCGACACGTGGAAGAAATCATGTACTTGATGCAATTATGGAGGTAGATCCAGCAGGTACGCCACCTCGCCAACTCTGCACAGTATCTGGAAAGGTTTAATGGACCTCAGAGATAACTTGCCACCCCGGCCAAATCTCTGTAACCCTCGTCGAGGTGACCCGAAGAAAGACGTGGTCTCCCACTTCAAACTCCATAGGTATCTGTTTTATGTAATCATAAGACTTATGTTATCTATGTGAAGTATTTATCTACTCTCGGATGATCTGCACCTTCTCAGTGGCAACCCGTACCAACTCTGGACCCATGAGTACTGACTATCTGGGGTCGGTCCAGTAAAGCAGTGACCGGTAGGGTCTCCCATACAAGGCATCGAACAGAGCCATACCAATGGTGTAGTGATAACTATTATTATATGCAAACTCCACCAGTGGTAGGTGGTCCTCCCAACTACGACTGAATTCCAAGATACGGGCCCACAACATATCCTCCAAAACCTGAATGGTCCTCTCTGTCTGACCATCTTTCTGGGGATGAAACGATGTGATCAAGCTTATATGAGTCCCAAAATCCTCCTACAATCCCTTTCACAACTGGGATGTGAAGCATACATCTCGATCTGAGACTATTGTTGAGGGGACACCATGAACCTAAACTATCATCTGCACGTAGAGGTGTCCCAATATCTCAATTTAAGTCTTCTCCCTAATAGCTAGGAAGTGGGCCAACTTGGTGAGTCAATAAATGATCACCCAGACAGAATCATGCCCCTTGGACGTTTGTGGTAAGCATGTCATGAAGTTCCTCGATATTCCATCCCACTTCCACTTTGGAACTTCCAGGGGTGATATCATCTTGCTGGGACCTGATGCTCATCCTTCACTTACTGGCATGTAAGGCATCGAGAAACAAAGTCTTCTACTGCCTTCTTCATGACTGACCACCAGATCCGTCATTGGAGATCCTGGTACATCTTTTCCACACTTGGATGTACCTCCAAGGGGGATGTATGAAACTCCCTCAGGACCTCTTCCCGTAACTCCATGGTACAGCAGTGCATCCTCTGAAAATAATTGCATGCTCCTCACCTTGAGAATATCCATAAGGAGCATGTCTTATGGATAACTGATCATGTAAAGACACACAGTCGACATCCCCAAGCTATGCCTCCCTAACTTGTTGTAAGAGTAGAGGGGTGACAACCATCGACTGTAGGTAAGTTGCATCTTCTCTGTCCATGAAGGACAACTGCAATGTGGATAACTTCTCTGCCACCTCGCTCAACATCTGTGAGCTCCACCATCTGGTAAGAGAATTCACCACCTTTTTCCCCTTCCTATGAGTATATATAATCTCAAAATCATGGTCCTGAAGGAACTCTAGAAAATGCCTTTGTCTCAGATTCAGATATTTCTGCAAAAATATGTACCTGAAGATCTTGTGGTCAGAGTAGATGATAAACCAATCTACAATAAGGTAGTGTCGCCACACCTTCAATGCAAAGACTACCGCATCCAACTCGAGATCATGGGTCACATAGTTCTACTCATGTGGACTAAGCTGGTGTAAACCATAGGTAATCATTGCCTGTCTTTGCCTCAGGACACATCCAAGACCAGTTCCTAATGTCTCTCATAAAACTACGTACTCAATACCCTCCTCCGGCAATCTCAAAATTGGGGCGATCGTCAAACTTTGTCTCAACTTCTTGAAATCATACTGGCACTTTTCCGTCCACACGAAGGGTTACCCTTTTATGGTTAGGGATTTCATAGGTACTGATATCCGGAAGAAATTAGGAATGAGTCTTTGGTAATATCTTGCCAACCCAAGGAATCATCACACCTCCGACATGCTCCGAGGTGGCTCCAATTCAAAAACTACCTCCACCTTGGATGGGTCCACAGCTAATCCATCTACTGAGATGACATGTCCCAGAAAGTGGACCTCCTAAATCCAGAACTGGCACTTCGAGAGCTTCCCATAAAGCTGGTGCTCCCTGAGTACGTCTAGAACCATCCGCAGGTGTGTTGAGTGCTCCTTCTCTAACGTCTAGTACATAAGGATGTCGTCGATGAAGACCACTATGAACCGGTATAAATATGGATGGAAGATCTGGTTCATAAGTCCCATGAACTCTATGGGGGTGTTAGTCATGATGAAAGGCATCACCAAGTACTCATAGTGACCGTTGCGGCATATGAATGTAGTCATCAGAATATCCTCATCCCGTACTCGTAACTGGTGATGACCTGATTGAAGGTAAAACATTGAGAACCACTATTCCCCTCTTATCTGATTGAAGAGGTCGTCGATTCTCGGTAGTGGATACCTATTCTTCACCATTATCTGATTTAGGTGCCGTTAATCCACGCACAACCTCAAACTCCCGTATTCCTTCTTGGAAAACAAGACTGGGCCACCCAGGGTTAAACGCTGGGTCTTACGAAACCCTTCCTCTAAAAATCCTCCAACTGCACCCTCACCTCACGAAGCTCTGCGAGAGCCATCGGATATGATGATGAGGAAATAGGTTCTGTCTCGGGGTGTAAGTCGATACAGAAGTCGATTTCCTGGCGGGGAGGTAATCTTGGAACATCTTTTGGAAAGACGTCCTCATACTCCACCGCTACTATTGGGAACTGGGAGCTCATAACATCTACTGCTCCAAGGTAAATTCTAGCCAACTCATGAGTGATTGGATGCATCCTCCTAAGAAAGATCTCATTCTGTGCTGCCTGGTTTTCCCTTTCTCCAACAAAGGAAAACCGCATCCCATCACTGCAGACACGCCTCACTCTTCGCCTAAAACAGTCAATCTGGGCATGGACCTAAGATAACCAATCCATACTGAGAATGATGTCGTAAGGCCTCGATGCTACCACCAAGAGGTTCTAACCAAAACTATCACTTCAAAGGGTAAGATCTCAGTGTATGAAAAGGTGCGTGTTCATCGAGTCTCTTCCCGTTGGTGTCTCCAAACGTTAGGATCAAGTCAGCGGCTCTACCAGAATCTCAAGGTTCCACACAAGACATGTGGCGAGGAAGGAATGACTGGAACCTGTGTCTATAAGTATGGCAGCTAAGGATGAGAAGATACAAATCGTACCTCGAATCATCCCTGGAGTCAATGGGTCACACGCCTCGACCGCATGCAGTTGTCCTCATCCATGTCCCCTGGCTCCCTGAGCCTGGTGTGGACCTCCTGGTGGTGGTGGTGGAAGTAATTTGAGTGTCTTCCACCACTTGTAGCTCTCCCTACTGTTCTGCCACATCTTCCTCCCGGAGGTTCTGTCTGCTCCACTCTTTTCATCTTCCTCAGTGGTCCATCCACTGATTCCCTGTCAGCAGCACGACAGGTCAGACAATCTCTAGCGAGAAGTCCCCTATAGTCACCCGTGTAGCATCGCTTCTCACTAGGATGACTGGATCCAACCTGAGAGCCATGCACTGTCGATCCTCTGTCCTGGGTCCTCCTATGACGTTTCCCACGTCCAGATCCCTGTTCCTGACGTCAGCTCTGTACTGCCAAGGTCTTTGCACCTGTCTTCCTACTACTGACTATCGTCGGCTATCTCTGCTCCGCCAAGAAGCTCTCGATCACCAAGGGCCTCTCGACCACTCTGGAAAAAGTCTAAATTCATAGAGGCATGACACTAGCTCTGTTGTCCCGTCATAGACCTCCCTCAAAGGACCAATCTCTAAAGTACTGATCCCTGACCATATCCATCGAGTACCGGGTGAGGTTGTTGAACCTCGATGAATAGTCAGCTACTATCAAACTGCCCTGTTGGATCTAAAGAAGCTCATAGAAATTCACTTCTCTCACCATAACTGGAGACAAATCCTCCTTAAAGAGTCGCTTGAACTGTGTCCACGAAAGAGTCTCCTCACTGTGAGTCTGTGTGGTCAGACTCTACCATCCTCCTGCCAAACTCTGAAGAAGGCTCGCTCCTAGGATCACCATCTTGTCCGCTGGTGTCCTCACTAGACGGAAAACTCTGGTCACTACCCCATGACAGTCCTCAGCCACCTAAGGGTCAGGCTCACCTCAGAACCTGACGGGTATCTATCTCTGGAACTCATGGAGTGCGCTCAGCCTGCGCCCCTCATCGGTCGGTACTGTAGGTATCACAGGCTGCTCCACTGGTGGTAGTATAGCTCGTGCACCACCTGGTGGAAATTCCTAGGGAACTGGTCCCTGTATTGAAGCATTATCACTAAGGGGTCATCCTCGTGATCGCGCTGTTGAATCCTAGAAGGTATGCGTCGCGAAGGCATCTTTTAAGGAAACAAGATGTACCATGGTCAATGGGTATATCTGGATAGATGACACAAAGGACATGGAAAACACAACCCATTTTTATATGACTCATGTACCATTATTTTACTTCCCTGCAACTAGTGTTTTCATGTACCGAGTCGAAAATCAGGTTATCAAAGTCCTGGTGTTTGGATACATCGGCTGTCGCACCAACACTGGAGTCTCTGTCCTTAAATATGAACTCGAAACACTTAACGGTGTTTCCCCAAACCAATCTCACAGAATCTTGGTCTTAAGGTAGAACAGACCCCTCTGATACCACTCTGTCATGACCTGTCCCAGTGGGGCCCGCGCCGCGACTCCCCAAACCTGCCTCCAATAGGCCAGGGGCTGGTGACTAGCACTGAGTAGGAATATTACTAACATGGTAGGCATTTCCTAAGTACATCCACACATGCACACATCTCCAAGACCACAAATGCTAAAATGTAAAAAAAACTCAGGAACAAAATTCATGCATACGACTAAACCTAACCAACAGAGTATGACAGAAGGTAATGTGCTGAAAGTAAATTGGGCCAGAATACAAGCCCACTGAAAACAAGAGTCTGAAAACTACAAATTCCATCCTATAAACATAAATAGGTACTAGGACTCCTGCTCGTGGTCGTATGAACGCCTTTTCCTGTAGGGAACTCAGAAATATTGTTCATGTCCTGGTCCTCCCTAGACTCTATCAAAAGGTTGCTCATCTGTACAAGACATGAGACGTGCGGGCAAAGCCCGTACAGGGGTGAGTATAACAATACTCAGTAGAGGACCCCAAAAACCACAAAGCAATACACGAAGTAAAGTTACAGTCATCTCTATACAGTATATGTCTTCAAAAAATATAGCAAGAGAAACAAAATATAGATATACTCAAAACCCAGACCCGTGGTCTAGAGACAAGTCACACAACCGCATACCCCCTCTAAGGATTCAGTTTGAAGATTCTACGAAGTAATCGTCTTTGGAGAACTCAATCTAAGAGTTTGATAGCTCCAGTGATGTGTGTCTGAGAAGCACTGTTCTTTGGTAAAGGTCAGGAGAGATATATACACTCATTTCAAGAGACACACTCAATAGTGGGGAAATATCACGATAGATAGATACACTCATTACGGGAGACACACTTTTGAGTGGGGAAATATCATGATACACATATGAGGATCACTCCCAGAGCCATGGAGGATACCACGACTCATCTAGATTCACCTTCTGGGTAGAGGATAGACGCCTAGTGGATTTGGTCACGTCGATGCCTGACTCTACCTAAGGTCAAGAATGGATAGAGGATATCGATCTGGGCCTCTTGGATGGATGCCTGACTCTATCACAGAAGGTCCTACTAAAGGGATCATACTTTTGTAGAAGGATACAATGCCTGAACTTTAGGGGAATGAGATGAAGGGGCACTAACCCAGACGAAACATGTCTAGGATATGGTGGAAAAGAATACCAATCCATTTACCAAAAAGTACACGACGTGTAGAAAAAGTTCACATGTTGTGTCTTCTGACCCCTGGTGCTGCCCGTGTACAACAGCCCATGTCGTAAGGCTGGTTATGTAGAAATGGTTAGTACACGGCATGTGGTATGGAGTACACAGCGTGTTCGAGTCATCTGGGGTCGGTTCCGTGTACGTGGCTGTGTTCCCGTACACGGATTCAACCCATGTACTCTAACCCGTGTAATCAATACACAGGGTGACCCATGTTACTGGTATCGCCTAGTTGTGTGGTGGTATACATAGTCTTTTACTCCATCTTGTGTCTGTGTATCCCTTGGATACACACCGAGTCCTAAGTAGTCGCTTCTGCCATGCTGCGTAGAGAGTATACATTATGCCTCAAGCTGTGTAGTCCTACCCTTGTCTATTTACTTTCCAAAATACACACCAAGATTTGGGGAAATTCCAACACACCCTGTGACCAGGGTCACACGTCATGTGATTCCCATCTAACCCACAAAACCCTATCCGCCGCCGTTGATACTACACGGCGTGTTCATCAGAAGTACGCGTCGTGTATTCCAAAATTCTCCAGAAACAACACTTCTAGTTGCCGCACATCTTGTGATGTTGTGATCTTCATTATAATGGTCTGATCACCACGAAACTCCAGATTCTAGGTCACCCTTACATCCTGAAGTCTTCTCTATTTTTTTCGGTTCTCTGATCAACCCTGAAAACACGTTTTGATCTTCCCACGTAAAGAACGCTCGAAGAAAAGTCTCTTCCGATCCAAGACGATTCTCCATCTGACATGGTCGTCGATCCTCTGTATGGTTGTTACGATGTCAGATCTCTAGTTTGGGATCATTGTGTTGCAAGACAGGTGCGCATAGATCCGTTTTTCATCACCCCGCGAAGAACGTGAATAACACGTAAGAAAGAAAGGGGGAAAATCCAATAAAACAATTCAAGGAACGAACCTCTTCCATCATCCATCATGGAATTGATCCTCTCCCATTAGTAGGATCATCGGAGCAGAATCAAACAATAATTCAACATGGATTAATTCCCCCGAATCATCCCAATAAAACCCTCCCGCAAGAACGTTCAAATCTGTAGATCAACATGTTTGTGGTTGATCTGCGTTTGTTGTTTAAATTCAAAAACGGGGAAAAAGAAATCAAATTAACAACCCCTACCTCGATTCGGTTGAAGAACGATTGTCACCTCACGTTCGTTGGTGGAATTCATCGAATCTGAGAGGTGTCGATTATTCACATCATCATCGTCTGTCAATGGGTCCTCATCCTCCAACGATCTAAGGGTCTCTCTCCCTTACTCTCTCAATTCATAGGATTATGAGGCTAACCCTTCAAACTTTCCATAAGCATGAATTTATAGGGGAGTATTAGGTCACTGCGCAAAAGGGAAGAATTTTAAAATAACAAAATAAATTATTAATTTATCTTATTTCTTCTAGTGTTCTTCCTATTAAAACACCCAAAAAATAATATTTGAGGACAACCCGCACTGGTCGATGTTAGGAACTAGCTAAGGTAAAGTTGCTTCTTTGAATGCAACGGTGCCCTCAGATTTCTAATTGGGGCAACCATTTAAAATATATTCCACATTTTTCAAGAATACCGCTCACGCGCGCTGTTTAAAATTTTAATTTATTTTAAACATTTATTCTGGGCACTCTGGGCCTCAGAATCGCATGTCGTCGAAATCTATGGTCTCATAATTAATTCCATATAATATCCAAAAATAATACATGGAAAATACGAGACATTACATTCTCCCCACCTTGGGGATTTACGTCCCCGAAAATCCAAAACAAATGCTACTCAAAAAGATTTAGGCACTGGGCACGGATCCAAACCTCCCACTCCCACGTGCTCTCCTGAAGATTCAGATGTTTACACTGGATGTGCACTAAGGGAATTGATCGCCTATAAAGGATTCTCTCCTGCCGATCCTCGATCTCCACTGGGTACTCAGCAAAGGTCACTCCATCTTTGATGTCCATCTAACGCTAGTCGATGATGTGTGATGGGTCATGCACGTATCTCCTAAGCAGCAACATGTGGAAGACATCATGAAGCCGAAGCAAATGTGGAGGTAGAGCTAGGCGGTACACCACCTCACCAACTCTTCATAGTATCTGGAAAGGTTCGACGAACCTCGGAGATAGATTTTCACCCCGGCCAAATCTCCGTAACCCTCATCAAGGTGATACCTGAAGAAAGACGTGGTCTCCCTCTTTGAAATCCATAGGTCTCTGTCGTCTATCATCATAAGATTTCTGCCAGCTTTATGCAATCTTCATCCACTCCCGGATGATCTACACCTTTTTTGTGGTAGCCCATACCAACTCTGGACCCATGAGTGCTGACTCTCTAGGTTCAGTCCAGTAAAGTGGTGACCGGCAGGGTCTCCCAAACAAGGCCTCGAATGGAGCCATACCAATGGTGGATTGGTAACTATTATTATACACAAACTCCACCAGTGGTAGGTGGTTCTCCCAACTATAACTAAAGTCTAAGATTTAGGCCCCTAACATATCCTCCATAACCTGAATTGTCCTCTCTGTCTGACTATCTATCTGGGGATGAAATGATGTGCTCAAGCGTAGCTGAGTCTTGAAAGCCTCCCGCAATACCTTCCACAACCAGGATGTGAATCGGGCGTCTCGATCCAAGACAATTGTCGAGGGGATTCCATGAAGCCGAACTATCTCGTGCACGTAGAGTCAACCCAATCTCTCTATGGAACTCTTCTCCCTAATAGCTAGGAAGTGGGCCGACTTGGTGAGTCATTCAATGATCACATAAATGGAATCATGCCCCTTGGACTTCTGTGGTAAGCATGTCACTAATTCCATCAATATTTCATCCCACTTCCACTCTGGAACATCCAGGGGTGATCGAATCCTGCTGGGACCTAATGCTTAGCCTTCACTTACTGGCATGTAAGGCATCAAGAAACAAACTCTACTACTACCTTCTTCATGCCTGACCACTAGATCTATTGTCAGAGATCCTGTTACATCTTTAACACTCCAAAATGTACTCCCAAGTGGGGTGTATAAAAATCCTTCAGGACATCTTCCATAAACACCACTGGTACGATAGTGCATCCTCTGAAAAGAAGTATGTGATATCCTCCTTGAGAATATCCATCAGAAGCAAGTCCTATGGATAAATGATAATGTAAATCCTTATAGTCGACATCCCCAAGTTGTGCCTCCCTAACTCATTGTAATAGTGGAGGTGCGACAACCATCTACTATAGGTAAGTCGCATCTTCTCTGTCCATGAAGGACAACTGCAATGTGGCTAAACTCTCTGTCACCTCACTCAATAACTATGAGCTCAACCTTCTTCTAAGAGAATCTTCTACCTTGTTCCCCTTCCCGAGAGTATAGATGATCTCGAAATCATAGTCTTGGAGGAACTCTAGCCAACTCCCATGTCTCACTTTTTAGATGATGTGGCATTGTGTCCTTCATTGAACCCTTTAGATGGATCCCTTGAAATTATTTGTAAATTAATCTAAGTGGTCCTTTATGCTTATCGTGACCATATCATATGGATAACCACATCCAAATATGCTCTCTATAACATGGGATCTAGCCCTTGGGTATGCCCACCTTGGATGGTATATTTTAACATACCTTGATATTTTAATCATCACGTGTGTGTGTGTGTGTTTCACTATTGATACAAGTCTAAAATTCATAAATTTATTTGAGATAAATTGGTAGGCCTTTATTTTCCCCTCTTTTATTTATTCTTATGCTCATACACCTTTTCTCATGCTTATTTTATTATGAAAGTTATTTAAATTCATTTTCTTTATGCCTTGTGAGCATGCCTTGGAACCTTTGGATTATGATTAATCTTATTACATATTTATTGTCTAATTATGCCTCATTTCTTATTTTGTATGATTATGTCATGTTATGTGCATTATATTGTATGATTGATTCATAGTTCATTATACTTATCGTTGTTTTCCTTTGATGTTGGTTTGAATTAAAGTAAATTGGATAGCTTGATTAATTCATGGTATATGTTATTCCTTGTTGAAAAGTGACATTGGTTGATATTCTTGAACTACTTGCGGGATAAGAGAGAACATGGGTCCTTACTTATGGATACCATGGATGGACTGGCCCAACTTGGTTTGGATTTACTAAACACATTGGGAGTGACCCTTGGCTTTCCTAGGATGGGCTCTCTGGGATTATTTACTTATATTCATGAGTGAAACTAGTTCCCTAGGGGTGAAACCATTAATAGACTCATTAGAAATATGGATATTCCATGCATCGGGTGATACTTTATCCCCTATGTGAGATATCGGGTACAGAATCAGAGTTTACCATGACATGAGTGATATAATGGATGTCATTATATGTCTCCTTGGATGGACTCTATGGTATTTTTTATATTCAAGGCTACTGTAGTGACCCTTGGGATTCCAGTATGGATCACCTTGGATGGTCTAGGGATGCCAATACTGGATTTGAGGGATTTCATGCTTGTATTGTGGGGTATTACTTCTTATTAAATGATAACCATGAATTATTGATATTCTTGGGAAATGAAAACCAAGAAAAATCATAATCTTGGGGTCATTCCACATGAGTTATGTAATTTATGATGGATAATATATTCACCATATCTCTTTTACAGGTTTCCTTTCATCAGAAATATATCTTAGCTTAAAGTAGGTAGAATCACCCAGGTATCCACTTGGGAACCCAATACGAAGTGTTATTTATTTATTTATTTACTGGATTTCATTTACTAGTTATTATGTCACACTTCTCATTTATATTTTGTGAACTAGATTGGTCTAGACACTGTTGGTGATGGCCTAGTGGGATTTCATTTCAAACACATATTAGGTCAACTTTGGGACTCAACCAAACTTCATGATTTAATGTATATACAAAGGGAAGCTACCAGCATATGATTCTTTATTTACATCATTATGAAGTAGTATGGGGTAGAGGAACAAGCCTATGAACAATATTCTCAATGTATGAGTTTTTACGTTTTTGGTTTTTTTTAGTATATGTTATATGATGATATCCCATATTCCTCATGCACTCTTATTTTTGTATACCATCACGGTCATCATCATTGATACCAATTATTTATTCATAACTTCTAGTTGCATATTATTTGTGCATGGTTTATTATTTTTTTTACTATTATTCTGTTGTTTTTGTGTATTATATAACTTCAACTATGGCAGATCACTATTCTGGTCATATTAGTGTCTTATTCTACTATTTCCAATTCTTATATAGGATTTTGATCTACTCTAATCTATGAGGGAATTTTCTCCCTAATGAAACACTATAGTCCCCCACAACAAGTCGGTATCCTCTAGAGTACAGGGAGGTGTGTTAGAGGTCTTCTAGACACCATCGTGAGGCAACTCTAAGTGGCCCTCAGGTTGGGACCCTACATGGTCAACCTTAGACTTGATCTATACTAGGATTTTTTAATGTTATTTTTAGGGAATATTAGTTTAGGTTTCTAAATATAATCCTATATTGTAATTAGCAGTTACTTTTAGGTGGTAAATATCTCTATGTCAAAAACTTGACTAACTTTATGGAACATGCACTAACACAAAATCAATACATAATCCCATATTCTTCAAAGTAAAATCAATATAAAAATAACTACAAGAAAATAAATTTTAGTCACCTGGTTAATAATAGTCATGTTTACTTTATTATTCTAAAAATAATCTATTTTAAAATTCTTTATCTTGACACATACAAAAATATTTTATTTATTTTTTAAAGGATTTTATTTCTTTAAGTGTTAACAATTCTTCTTTATATATAGTAATGAATATTAAGATGATTTTATCTTCCGGATGATGAACTTTAAATCAAACTAGGAAGTTATTTCCATTTTCCTTAGAATGGAATCAAATTCAATACAAAAAAAATTATTATTGGATTTTACTAATATAAATACTCCATTTTATAAGAGACTTACTAAATTATTTATACATTGATGGAAATTTAGTAATCATCCTACTTAATAATAATTTTTTAGTATGGTTATATTGAGGTAAAATTTTATTTCGTGCAATCTATGGTTTTTGAATTTTTTATAATACAATCTTAGTATTAACCGTACTTAAATTCAATTGTTCAAAAATTATGAATTTTTTATCACCTTCGGGATGATTGATGTATTTAAACACACAAAAAATATTTTATCTACCTTATTTATTTCATCTAATGGATTTATCATAAATAATATTTTATAGAGTATTGATCATATAACCATTAAAAAGGATTCGATCATCTTATCATTACTTCCTCTTGGATTATATTTGTTCCACCATTATAATGTCAATTTGGATTCCATCTTCATTCGGTGTAGTATCAACTTATACAAGTGGATAATTTTCTCTAGGGTGTAGTATATATTTAAGACAATAATGTGATACTTCATTTTATTATTAAATATGAGAAAATATTCCCATGGAACCTATTAACATTTATAATACATTTCTTCATCACCTTTAGCATCTTAGAATGCATCAATACAATTTTGTATTCAAACCCTTAATATAGTTCAAAAACTGTTTCATTATAAGAAAACCGATGGCAAAGGTTTAATGCATTAAGTCATTATAAATCCATTCTTCCTAGTGTTTTGATCTCCCCATACTCTATTTGAAATTAAATCTTGTGAAAAATATATGTATAGGATACACAAATATTATAGGGAACTTTAAAAATAAATTTTAATGTACACCTTAAGTAACCCATTCTATGTATGTGCATTTTTATGTATTTGTATATGTGTTCATGTATGTGGATGTATGTGTGTATATCGTTGTGTGTACGTATGTTTATGTTTATGTGTTTGTACTTTTATGTAGGTTTATGTGCACTTATATATATGTATGATTATGGATATGTTTGCTCATGCATATGTATGTATGTGTATGTATGTGTGATTAAGTGTATTTATGTGTGATTAAGTGTTTATATGTGTGTGTATTTATAGGTATCTATGTATTTATGTATGTATATATGTATGTATATTCATGTATGTGTATGTATATTTATGTGTGTGGTGGTGAATGTTTGTGTATGTATGTGTATTTGTATGTATTTTTAAGGGTATATAAATGTATATATGTGTATTTATGTGTATGTATGTTTTTGGTCATTTATCAAGGAATATACCCTGAGAGGGGGTGAATCAAGATATTTTAGTACGGTCCTTGATTTTTGATCGTATTCACTCAACTTGAGGAACTCTTCAATCTATCCCTTCCTTTCTCTCTATAAAGAATATATCAATAAATGACATGGAAGATTTTTCCTAGTTCATTCATATTACGCTAGTCTAAGGAGAATGAATTCCAATTTTATTGTGTACTAAACACAATAAAATCTCACTTATTAAATGTTTACAATTTTGGAGCGGTCTCACTAACCCTCCTAGTCCACTACCATGAGTGTTTGGAAAGATCCCTACTCTCTTACACTAGAGAACTCACTTTTCCTCTTTATGTACTCTTCATCTTAAAATAATGATGATAGAAATAATCACCATAGGTAGTGTTTCTTCTTAACATTGCAAATGATTTGAAATTATAGTGAGATATTGGAATTCCCAAATCACTCCCTTCTATAACATCTCTTTTCCATAAGAGATCAAGAATCGACCTCTTACTTTATAAAGAGATATTGAATTTATCTTCACTCTACCTATTTTTTCTATATATCTTCATCCCTAAATCAAATCCCTTTTTAAATCCTCTCTTTAAAGTTTATTCAATCTATGACATTGAATGTATGTGGTTTAAGGCCTTAAAAACTAACCGAAAACCACCTATCAATATATGGTTGTAACTGCCATAAATCCAAGAGAGTTGCAATGTGTAATATTTAGTTTTATTTACTCAACCTCCAACATGGATTGCAACATTACATGGTGATAAAACCTGGGATGTTTTTCCTTTAACATGTCGAGCACCATGCCTATAGACTTTTTTTATAGGTTGTTTTACAGAGGTAGTCATCTGATATACCATAACCACTACAATGGTTATTTTCCCTTTCTTTTGTTTCATATGAATAAATTATTTTAACCCCAGCCTCTAAAATATCCATAGTTGGTTTACCCATTTTATATAGTGGATAACTCAAGCCACCATACCCAATGTAACAATTTGGTTCTTTTCAACTGGCCATTTAGCACTACCCAAACCACCAACATGTCGAAGGAGGTTTTGATCATTTTGCACATGTAAATTTCCAGAAAAAACACCCATTATTGTTCCCATAGTCACAACCTCCACCCATAATCATCTTCAACACATACTAGATATATTCACAATGACATGGTATATGCCATGGTGGTGACCTTCTTCCCCAATTCAAACAAAAAAATCAAATTATCTTTTGTTCAAACAACTTTATCATTTGGGAAAATGTTTCCATTAGATTTATTAGCAAACATAATAAAATAATTACTAAGAGTAGTTTTTTGTAATAATCTCCCCCTTTTCATTTTTTAATAACTCTCAAACACAACAAATCTTAAATAATCCAAGAAATAACAACATCTTCAACATTTAAATTTCAAATGCATGCATCAATGATGCACTAATCACCAAATCTAAGCCCATGTGATCTATGATTAGTGTGAGAAACAATATTTAAACGAAAATATTATCATTTTCACATACATTGATTCTAATATCTTTAAACACTCTAAGAAAATAACTCCTTTTTCTATCCTTTATTCAACATGATTCAAGATCTTCCCCTTCAAAAAAACATTTGCAAATTTGGTATAGGATGTTGAAAAATCTGATAAAACTATTAAAAAACTAGTCTTTTACAGTGATGACCTTTATTAGTGCTAGAAAAAAGTGATGATAATGGTTCCCTTTATCAATACGAACACAGACACTCAGAAAAAATTATTGGTAAAAGGTACCCCTAATCAGTTCTTTTTTAGCACTGATAAAAGGTACCCTTTATTAGAGATATATTTTTAGCACTAATAAAGGGCCACTTTATCAACGCTTTATTTTTAACACTGATAATGGATAACCATTTTTGGTGCTTTATTTTTAGATATCTTAAAGGGATACTTTATTGGAACTTTTTTAGCACTGATAAAGGTCGTAAAAATTGAAATAATTAAAAAAAAAATATAAAAATGAGTTCATTAAAAAAATATTAAAAAATTTATTAATTAAATAATTATTGATAAAAATGAATAAACTCATTATAGTAGATATAAATTATAAATACTAATAATAATATATATTAAATATATAGATATCTGTAAAATGAAAATTAAACAAATAAAAATTTAAAATAATTAAATTGAGAAAAATATTAACAAATTTATTAATTAAATAATTATTGATAATGTTAGTAAATAGTATATATTAAATATATTTATATATATATATATATATATGATTTATATACTACAAAAGATTTATTGTTTACATTAAATAGTAATATATTTATTGAATAATGGTTTATAATAAAAAATTTATATCAATTAAAAATAAAGACCAATTACATTGAGTAATGGGCATAATTGAATGTCAATTGATTTTTCAATTAAACATATATCATATGTGTGTTATATTGATATCTCATATATCTGTGTGTGTGTGTGTGTGTCTGTATGTATGTAATTAATGAGTTTTTATATATACCGCACACACACAAATATTTACACAATTAATGAAATCTTATACAGAAACACATAATATTGTCATGTAATTTATTAAAATTTTAGTATTCATTTTAAATTTTCATTATAACATGAAAATTTTAATATATTATGTTTTGAATTGGTAAATTTTATTTATTTATTTTTTATATTATTAATGTTAGTAGTTATTTATTCATTTTAATATGTTTTATTTTTTATTTTTTTTATTTTTTATTTTTTTCTAATTTAATAAATTTAAATTGTTTATTTCCTGTATATTTATTTACTATGTTTTCATATTTTCAATATGTATTCATCATTATTTCAATATATATCCATAATTTTTTAAAAATTTATATTTAATTAATAAAACTTGATAATTTTTTAATACAATCAAATTCTACTCAATTTTAATATGCATGAAACTAAGATTAAATATTCATTAATAATGTTAAAAAAATATTGGTAAAAAGTATTTTTAAATTAATATATTTATAAGTGTATATTTTCTATATTTATATATTTATAAATATAAATAAATAATCATTATTTTTTAAAAAATTATTTATATTTTTATAATTAAATAATTATTTATAGTTTTATAATTATAAATTTATAATAAATTTTTTTAAATAATGAATATAATTACTATAATTATATTTATATATATTAAATAAATATATATATCTATTTATATAAATATATATTATGATATAAATATTATTTTTATAAAATTATTTGTATGATTATAAATAAATAATTATATATTTATATAATTATAAAATTATAATAAATGTATTTAAATAAAGAATAAATTTACTATATTATATATATAGAGGATAGCCCACCCATCAAGCCTTATTTATTTAATGCATGGCCCATTGGCCCAAAGGGAATGAAACTGATTACATGGCCAGAAATCCCAGTGCAGCGTTATGCCTGCATCTTGCCTACGTCACCAGGCATGTGTCATCAACTGTATCACCACTTGTGTCACCGCCTGCAATTACTAAATAGTACATGCTCCGAATAGGGCATGAACCCAGGATCTTCTAGATTCCATGTTGGAGCCTTTACCACTTGGGTACATGCTAGTTGGATAATATATATATATATATATATTCTTATTTATAATTATTATTATAAATCCTTTATCAGTGCTTATTAACTTAGTGCTGATAAAAGGGATCTTTTTTAGTACTTTTTGGAATCACTACTAAATGTGTCCCAGTATATTTTAAGAACTCTAACCATCATAAACTAGTTCGAGATATCTGAATCTCTCCATGGAAGACACCTTCTTCTAGTACTCCTCATTGTCGAATCCAAGCTTTAATCTCGGCTAGAGTCAAGGCTCCCACAAATCCAAGGATCTATGTCAAATCTCAAGCAATTCATTTGTTGAACGGAACTAAGTCTTAAATGAAATCTAGGTTTTTTAATATATCTACTTTCCATTGGTTATCTAGTGAACATTCCCATCCCAAATCTGTGTATCCTAATAACTCCAGTTTCACTACCCTATAATAAAATAGCCCAAAATTCTTTATTTTTTAGATATATTGATGTATTGTATTCCCTGATAGCATGTGGATCTCCTTGGGACAACATTGGTATTGTTCCACTTGAAATATGTCAAACTTAATTTTGGGTCTTGTTTTTGTATGGTATAATAGGCTCCCAATAACTATATTCCATGACATCAACCTCGTTGTATTCGTCAAATTTTGAAAAATTACCATATTTCCAGTCAGTGTTGTCATTGCTTTGGAATATTCCATTCAAAATCACTTTTGAACCAATTTTTGGTTTTTTTTGAGAAATTAATGTTTCGTGATTTCCTTCATTCACCTATAAACAATGGAAAATTTTTAACTCACTAATCATAGACATCTACATATCTTACCTTGTTTGATAAACAAAAAAATACATTGTGCTTTTTCCAATACAGAAATATTATTTCATCAAAATATATGAGTACAAACATTCTTTTATCATTCTTTTTCTTGATGTAGAGGTTGTGATCAACTCTACCACACAAAAATCATTGCTTTCTTAGGTATTGATCCTACCCTAAATATTTGTTCCACATGGATTTCGTTATCTCAGAAAAAAAATTATTTAACTGGCACACCTTTATCTCATTTTCATCCATAATAAACCCATCCATTTTTTTAGTTTATACCCCCATTAAAAACTCCATTGAGGAACAAAGATTTGACATCCACTTGGTATAATTTTGACTACATTTTCACTAAAATAGCCAAGAAAATTCAAATATTTTCCGAAAAAGCTATAAAATTAAATTTATGATAAATATAAATGACTTAGATCTATGAATTACCCTTCCAAACTATTTATTATTTATTTTTATCCACTTCTCCATAGTCAATAAGTTTATTATATAACTCCCACTTGGTTCTGATAAAATTTTTGTCTTCCTACCTTGGAACAATTTCCCATGTCACTTTGTTCTTATTCTTATAATTATCCTCATGCATATATTTCATCCAATTATTATCCTTATTAGCCTCACCATGTGATTTAGGATCTACTTGGGAAAAAATACAATTTTTATAGAGTCTTACTCCTCCAATTTTTCACTAAAATTGTCTGATCACCAGTGACATTTTATTCATTTATCTCATCCTTAGTTGTATTTATTGAAGTTGATAATCCATATTTATTTTACTCAACTTCAATGTATTATTTTTAGTCTATCTCAGTTTGATATGATCCCCCTATGATACTCAATTAAACATTAATTCCCACTGATGTTTCTTCGTTATTTTAATTATTAACAATCTCACCATTATAATTAGTAAGAAATATCTATCAATTTTATCTTATAGTTATAAAAACATCTCAACCCAAACTTTTTAAGTTAGTATTTAATTGTCTCATTATCTAATATTATCAATTTTTCACTACCAAAAATCAATTTCCTCTTTCAAACACAATTACCAAAAAAATTACCAAGCCCAAATCACAAAATGTTTCATTTATTTTTCTATATCATTGTAAAAATATATCCATATTTTAAATGATAACTCACTCATTAATACTTCTTAAAAATCACTTAATTTCTTTTATAGTGTATCTAATATACACTATGTATGTATTACTTTAATAAATATAAAAATAGATCATTCTTTAACATTTACATTTGTTTCCACCCTTATGAATCTTTAACTACCATCCATGTAATTCTCATAAATAGGAGGAATTACCCCTTTTAGAGAACACAATAGAGTACAACTTTCATCCTCCTTGGTTTCATCTCCAAAATAGTTATTATTAGAATTTTTTTCCTAGGAATAATCATCCATCTATTTTATGTTTCTTGTAATAATCTGAGCATTAGCCATCCTATGTATTATTTCTCCTTTTAGTATTTCATGAAACTTAAGTGCATTCCCACTTGAGATGGAGGATGAGTTCCAAACAAAAAAATGAAATGATAAATATTCAGAAGATGAGCTAATGAGGATGATACTGTATATAAATTTCACCTTAAGATGAATTCATAGGATAACACATACCATAGTGGATTAATTTATTTCTTTAATTAAATTATCCATTTTCTTCAAATCATACTGAAATTATTTGAAAAAAATAAAATACTGGTTTTCCTTATTATAATTATCTATAACTTTCACCTAGATAATAAATATAATATGTGTATTTGTATATTTATTGTACAAAATGAATATTTTATGAAGATAATAAGATAGATATGAATAAAAATGGATTCATGCAAATCGTTTGAAATAATAGTATGAAGATAGATTAAAAGTTTACCAGGCTTGCAATAGATCATCCATATTACCCTTATTAAATCCCTTTTTCATGTTTATGTTGTTGTTTTTCAATAAAAATTAGTCCATAAGAGTTGGAAGAAAATTTGATTTATTACCTAATAGATCAGGTCTATAAATGATGAACTAAACATGGGAAAAAATAAATGTGAACACCGATTGGGATGATAATGTTGTTTATGAATCATTTGATATGAATTCTAATGTAAATTGTGATAGAGTTCGCCTAGAAGAAATGCCGATGGAAATTGAAGATGACCTTCATGATTTTCTATAGTTGTTTGAGAAGTTAAATAGATGTTCTAAGAGACTATTGTATACTAGTTGTACTAAATACTCAACATTTCTATCTATATCAAAATTATAATTTGAAATCTGGTAGCATATGGAGTGAAACCAGATTTATAGAACTACTTGGTCTTCTAAATGTTATGATTCCAGAAGAAAAAAAACTACCATTTCGAACATATGATTCTAAAAAAATTATGTCCAATGATAATTATCTCTAAAAATAGATGTGCTCGTCTAAATGATTGCATATTGTTTCTCAGGGACCATAAATCACTCAAAAAATTCCCTAAGTGTGGTGTGGATCGATACAAGAAAATTGAATCAAGTCCTTTGAAATATGTTTTTAAATTTATTATCATTACATGGATTAAAAGACAATATGGATTTTAGGAAATCATGAGAAAAATAAAATGGAATTAAAATAATATAATTAAAGATGGGAACTGATGTCATCCAATAGATTCTCCTCATTGGAAGGAAACTGATTATGAGTGTCCCAAATCTAGAAATGAGTTGAAAAAATTTCATCTTGAATTATCTACAAATGAAATAAAGTATTTTTGTGTACAAAGTAGAACTCATAGTACATTTCCCATCATTTTGGTAAATTATAACTTGCTACCATAGTTATGTATGAAGTGAAAATACATTATGTTTTCTCTTCTTATATCTAGACCAAAGAAACTTGGTAATGATATTGATGTCTATTTGGATCCATTAATCGAAGATAAGAAATTGACATGGGATGCAGGTTTTATACTGTATGATACTCATATATGTGAAAAAATAACATTGAGTCTCATTTCGTACGAGACAATAAATGGATTCCTTGCTTATAGATATTTTTCAGGCAATAGCATTAAATGAATGTTGTGTTGTTCTATTTGGGAAAAATGCACACTTTCAGCTCGGTTGAAACATTCCAAAAATAATATGTTTCGGGACAAAAGAAATTTTTACCTAGATGAAATAAATACCAATATTGGATGGAAACATTCTATGGTAATATCAAACAAGGTTTAACATTATCTCCAAAAACGGGTGATCAATTTTTTGATAATGTAAAATATATTAAAAACAATTCAGTAAATCATTTTCAAAAAACCATATGAAATCATGTTGGAAGAAGATACAATTTTTTTTGAATTACAGTATTGGAATTGTTTGTATGTCATGTGTTTTCTTGATGTCACAAATATAGAAAATATATATATTATCCAGTGTTATTGGAACATTACTAAATGTTCCTGAAAAATGTAAGATGGAATCAAGGCTGTTTTGAACATGATTTACATGGGGATAAGGGAAGAGTTGGCACTGATTAAGGGTAACGTGCGTACTTTTCTTCCTCCAGTATCTTACACTCTATCTAGATAGGAAAAATTATAATTTTTTAATTTCCTTAATAGTATAACAGTTTCATAGGGGTATTCATCAAATATCAATAATGTTGTGTTAGTGACTAATTTGAAGTTACAAGGAATAAAATCACATGAATGTCATGTTTTGATGCAAGATTTGATGCATGTTTCTTTCTATTGCATTTTTCCTCCAAATGCATGGCATACATTAACCAGACTCTACTTCTTTTTTAAATCCAAATGCTATAAATTTATAAACCCGATGAGGTTTCCAATCATGAATAAAGAGTTCATATTCATATCATGTGAATTAGGTATGTTATTACCACCATAATTCTTTGATATAATTTCCCACCTAAAGGTTCACTTAGTTATAGAGTTTTAACTATATAGTTATGTCCATTACAGATGGATGTACCCCTTCGAATGGTATATAAAATTTCTAAGAGGGTATGTAAGGAATCTAATTCGTCCAAAATGTTTTATTGAAGAATGATATATTGTTAAAGAATCTATTTAATTCTATATCAATTACCTATCAGATGTTGATAGCATCAGTCTCCCACAGTCTCTTCATAGGGGATGCCTTATGAGCGAATGGAATTTCAGAAGATATATTTTTACAATTACCTTGAGTGATTGGAAACAAGTTCACCTTTACATTTTATATAATAGTGAATATTTTTATCCATATATTGAATTCCAAAAATAAATTTGTAGATATTTTAATCCATCAAGTGATGAAGAATGGATATCAAATACACATAATCAACAGTTTATAGGACGGTTCTGATATCAAATTTATAAGGAGTTATCAAAAAATCCAAATTTAATTTCCAAAAAACATCAATGGATATCTATGAGACTGAATGGAAATGTTATCTCTTACACTAGTATTTTAATTAATGGTTATACATTCTATTAAAAAGAAAAATATGATTACAGTATGATGAAAATTAGTGGTGTTACGCAAGTGGAATAAGATGCACATATTTGGTTCTAGGTATAGAAATCTAATTTATTCAAATATGTCATATTTAGGCATTATCTAACAGATATATGAGATAGATTATACAATATTTCAAGTGATAATTTTCCATTGAAAATGGGTTGACAATGAGAGTGTAGTGAAAGAAAATGAAATGGGATTACTGAAGGTAAATTTTAATATGGAATGGGAAAATGTGACCTATTCAGAATGGAATCAGAATGAGTAAAAGTATTTTATGTCTCATATTAAGAAAATAAGAATTAGTTGATTGTCCTACTAAAGAATAAAACAAATGTCGTGTCAGATGAAAATTCAATTGAGGATAACCCTTTCATTAGGAGATCATAATTAGTTCATGTTGGTCCCAATATAGACAATGTATATTACATTATAGGGGACCACAAAGAGGGGATTGGGATTCTTGATAGAGGAACCAAATCCCTAATACCATTAAAAAAAGAAAGAGAGTTAAATGAGAAGGTAAAACTGTTTTTTAATATATTATTATTTCCTCATATTATTATATATTATCGAATGAATTAACATAATATAAATTAAATGTTTAACTACTCATGAAGACAATGTCTTCGTCCCATGATCATGTTACCAATCTCTTGGAAAAAAATACTCTAACAAATGAAACCCTTTGGGAATATGTAAAGGTAATGCTATGATATACTTTCTCTATTTTACCAAAAAACTATATAATGAAATATTGATTTAATATTCATTATTACTTGAAGAGTTTGTTTATTTTATAATATTTATGACCATATTTCATTCTATCCTCCACCAAAACTTCCACAAATTTCTTCACCCTTAAAATATATTCACCCCTATTGTGTTTCACTTATCACTTTCCCTCAACATCCCTCTAATGTCTTTTTAGGTTTAGCAACGTTGATGCCTCTAATCAATCATAGATGCAATTTCAATGTTTTCACAGTAATTTAATTGTCCATAAAATTAATGTATTTTTTTATATTTATGTTTAATTTATTTTTTTAGTATTACTCACATAATAATATTTTTCTTATACATGTGTATTCTTTTGTTCATGTTTTGGTGGTATGTCCATCTTTCATACCTTTCTACACAAAAACATCCATAGGATTCTTCTCTCTCAAAACCATTTCACCATTGAAGTGTTTGAATTTATTTCTTTCCTTTAAGTTTTATATACTAATCAATGACTGAGGTAATATTGATTCTTTCACCTTGAAATCATTTTCCATAGAGTTAATGTATTGTTTTCTATTTATGTTTAATTTATATATTTTTAATACTACTCACATGAGAATTGTTTTCTTATACAGGTGGATTCTTTTGTCAGAGTTGGGGTGGTCTATCCATATTTCATGCCACTCTACACCAATGATTCTACAAACTTATTCTTCCTTAAAACCTTTTAACCCCTCCACTATTGGAATTTATGAAATTCCTTAAAGTTCTATACACTACTCAATCATATAGTTATTCTTTATGGTTGTATAGTAAATGATTTTATATATAATTAATGTATTGTTTCCTATTTATGTTAATTTTATTTATTTTTATTATTACTCACTAAAAAATTGTTTTCTGATATAGGTGGATTCTTTTATTCAATCCTGTAATTGAGATAATAAAAATAATGAAATGATTCAAGAATGAATACAACCACCATGAAAAGAATAATACCTAAAACGTATTTAATTAAATTCATTCATCATATTATCTACTATTTTTAATTTAATTTCCTTATCATTTTTTTAATAATTTTTATGTTTTTTCACATGTCTTTTGGGAAGTCATATTTTTCGACTATCTTAAACAAGCCACAAAAGAGATAAAATGCCCATTTCTTCCAATATTACCATGATTTATTTTACCTTTCAATATAGAACTACGAAAACTACATATTGAGTCAACGTTATAATATAAATAAACATTTATCATTATTGAAAGCTAGAATATTATAGGAAGTTAATGTGACCATTATGGTGACTTCTTGTGATATAATGGGAATATTAGCTTCCTCTGTTTTCCTATATTTCAGCAATGGGAAAGGATTTTAAACTAATATCATCTAGTCAATATGCAGTGTTGTCAATTTTACAAATAATGGAAATGAAAATCTTGGTAACATTGGTAGTTAGTAATTTTTTTAAACTTTAGGAAATGTAAGAATCAATGGAACCTAAATCTGACACATCGTGTAAATGGTACAACTCAATGTTCTTCTTTTTATTTAAAATTGATATTAATTTTAGTAAAAAAGAAAACCTACATACTCAAAACTGAGAAAAAATATTTTTATTGTTATAATACTGAAATACAATGATCCATAAGTCATTTTTGACATGTGGAAATTAGATGAACCTCAATATGATACATGATGTTCCCATTATGACTCAAAATGTCCACTATCATTTTAAAATTTATATTTTAGTTCAAAAAGTGTCACTCACTAAAAACTGAGTAAACGTACTCAAATTTTCTTAATAATTTTGGAAATAGATTTATAAAGCATTTGTGATATGTAGTAATTGATCGCATATCAAAACTATACATGATGTGATCAGTTTTATTAAAAGTAAATGTTTCCAGTTTACAATGAAATTTTAGTAGAAAAGATAAGTGATAAACTCAGAACCCCAAAAACGCATTTGGATTGTTTTGATACTTTGGGACCATAATCTATAATCTATTTGGGACGTGTAGAAATCATATTCACCTCATTGGTTCTTTATTATTGATAGATTCTACTTCCTTAAATTAAATTTTCCTTTCATCAATCATTTTCTTGTATTATTCTCTTTCATATATTTTAGTGATCTATTCATTCTAAAATGTGGAACATTTTTTTTCAAGTTAAATTTTTATTGTATTTATGACTCCTTGTTTGGAGAGATTCGTAAACATTTTTTCTCATTATTCCATAGATCTCTCCATTATTTTACTTTCATATTCAAGATGGGTGATCTAATACTACAAGCCTATAAAACAACCAAATATAAAACTGATTACTTCTTTATTATAGTTATATAGGGTATCCTTTAAAACGTCAATTGATTTACCATCAAAATTATAATAATAGTGATATTCCCTACCTATTCATGGATATTATTTATGAAATTTTTGATAATAAATAATTTTTACCACCTCTTCATGTATGGAGATACTTAATGCATAACTATTCTCTAACACTTCAGTGGTGGATTCAACCACTAAAACTCAATCTTCGATTCATGATCTGTCTTTTTCATGGTTACAACATGGTGAAAATAATTTTTCTTCCTCTTTACATAATAGGTTTATCTTTTCTTCACTAAAATCATCAATAGGATACTTAAAAATAGATATAATAGAAATACTTCCACTTTTATTACCTTCAAATAGTGGAGAATCTTCTTTCTTTGATGTGGTTTTTTAACTTATTCTCATCCCTTTTATTCTGAATTCTTATTTTATTAATAGGTGTTTCTTATAGGGTTTCTTTGATATTAAATTAATAGGATTCATCAAATATACACCTCATATATCCTTTGAAAGATAAAATAAAAAAGAACATTGAGATAGTAGATAATCTAATTTGTGGTGTAACCTGAATTTTATTCCAATTATAAGAATTATGAAGGGATGTGTCTAATAGTTAGAGGGGGTGGGTGCATCAGTATTCTAAAATTTTTATTCCAATTTCAACTTATATCCATTTTCTCATATTCACATATTTAGAGAATGTATTTCTCTCTTCCTTTATCTCTTTATCTATCTCCCCCTTAGTCAATATACATACTGATGTAAATAATAAAGAAACATAATAAGAATACTAGGCGTGTTAATGATTTTTATCTACCTAAGGATGACGACATCCATGATATTTCATGGTTATTATCCCACCCAAAAAACATATTTATCATTATAAAAAATCATGGGAATAGGTATTCCCTTAGACCCATTATCCTGGCACCAACCAAGTACAATGAAATCCCACATTTGGTTCCATAAATGGTTATAAAATCCAATTTTCATCCTTCTCCTTATAAAGTAGATTAATATTAAAAATAATGTGTCCCTTACATAAATTTTGAGTGATCATCTTCCATGGTTATAGTAGTCAAATGGGTTACCTAAAATATCCTTCATACCTCTAAATTATATAAATATTATAGGATGGGTATTGTATCTCTTTTTCCTGACAGAATTTAAAATGGAGTAAATACACTCTCTTTCTCTTCTACTCAATCTCTTCATATGAATATGATTATTAGTAGACAAGTTCATATTATCCTCTTATTTTTCTTTATTTTTCAGTGTGCAGAATTATTACTTGATTTAGCATTGAAACTTCTTCTTCTTTAGTTCATAAGAGGTTACACATGCATGTAATACTAGTTCTCTATAATCATTTATAGATAATTTTTGTAACAAAGTTCTTGTATTTGGTATCCTCTGTTTTTTTCTTTGAATTTCAAAAAATACAATTTAGGTGTATTCATATCTTCTTGTTAGATTCTTCAACCTATAGTACGTATGTGTATATATATATATATATAAGAAGACAGCCTCATCTTCTTTTCCTTTATTATTGTATTCAAATGTCCAAAAATCTCATACTTCAATTCTCATAAAATATCACACTTTCAATCTCATCATATTCATTCTTCCTTCTACTTATGTTCTCCTTTTAATCTATTTAATGATTTTGGATTTCTTTCATTATGATATTTAATACTATGGTAATTATTTACTTTTTAGTTTACTCCACATGAACTAAACTTTCATATTTTTTAATCCACATATAAATGTATTACATTCAATAACATGGAATTCCCTATGATATGGAGATCCCTATACTAGTTTTTAGGCATCCTCCAACATAAAATTCCTCTTAAAATGGTCACCAATAATGTAAAATGACATTTTTTATCTCTCCATATCCCATAGGTAGACATATTTCCTAAAAAACTATTATGGTTTTGTTTTTGTAGTCTTCCCATTAAAAAATGACATGATCTAGACCATTCGTAGTGAAATAGATAACACTTCATTTCACTACTAGAAATAGCAGTTTTAGCGACCGCCCAGCGACCGCTTTTGGCGGTCGCTGTTGCTTCGTCGGTAAAGCCCTTTAGCGACCGCCAATGGCGGTCGCTACTGTTTCACATCAAGGAAATAGGCGCATGCGGGTCTCCTCTCGTCTCGCGGCATATTGCAGGGACACAGACCTTCCCCACCGGCTATGGCGGACACACGGCGGCCGGTGGGCGGTGCGTGCGGCGGCGTGCGGCGTGCGGGAGCGTGTGGCGGGAGCGTGCGGCGGCGGTGGCGTGGGGCGGCGGTCACGAGGGAAGAATCGTCCGACATAATGAGGCGGTGTGTGGGAGCATGCGGCGGCGTGCGGCGTCGTGGGGCGGCGTGCGGCGGTGACTATTTGCAGCGGCAAAAGTATAGGAGGGAAAGAAGAAGAAGCACGCGCGGGAAAAAAATCGCGCTGGAATTTTAGTTTCGTATTAGCGACCACCATTGGCGGTCGCTAATACCTTCTTTAGCGACCGCTAATGGCGGTCGCCCGCTTCAGCAGATGCAAAAACCAGAATTTTTAGTAGTGTTTATGTTCTTCCATTTCATTGAAATTGTTAATTTTCTATGATGATAAAAATTTCCACTAAAAATTATTTATGGTGTGTTCTTGTCTTATAATACATTTGATTCACAAAACTTACCCATAATCATATTCATACATCATGAAAAATTGTATGGAAACTTCATCTTAGTGTAGAAAATCATCATATCATGATCTCTATGAAATCAGCATGTAATCTATAAACTTTTATGGGTACTCATTCATTTCTTATATCATGAGTAGCAATATTTAGATCATTTATACTTCAATGCATAAAATTTTAATTTTCACATTACCCAACTTTTTAGAAAATATCAAAATAAATTATGACTCATAAACAATTTTTGATGAATCAAAAAGAATCTAGAATCACTCATATGCCAGTCTATATGAATCATATGAAGAGTTTAGTGACTCATATTATGGTCACAAATGAATCACACATATTCTATCATTTTCTAATTTTATGTATTCCATTACTAAACATAGACATGTACATATGAATAAAATGAATCATACACATATTTTTATTCACCCATATGAAAAAGACACTTAGTTTTTTTGAGATCTCTTGACCACTACCAAACACCAAAAATTATTCTTAGAACTTATTCAACCCATATTCATACTTTCAAAGAATTCATAAATAATACTGATACATGATATTAAAAGCCAATATAGAAATATTTTAATGAAACTAATGATCATTAAAACTCATTCTCAACCACCGATGATTGTGGATTTACCCTGAAGACTCTCTTTATGTAGAATGAAATTTTACTTCAATCCTTAAAAATTGTCTTTTTCTTGAATGTGAATTCAACAATCATCACATTTAATTCCAACTTCATCCATGTACTATTTCATATTACCTTACACTTGTGATAGCCTCAAGGATGGATCTTTTCAAATTCTAACTCATCAAATAAACTCCAATAGATTATGAAAATTTTAAAACATCCTCATTATTTTCTATGTGAATATTGGAAGAACTACATACTTTCAACCATCAAGTTTCTCTTAAACTCCTCATGTATTAATCACCTTTTCTTAGAAACACTGGCCTTCTTCTTCATCCCCATGATTGGTAACTCTAATAAACTTCAATGTTTTCAACCCCCACTTCCCAAGAGACACTTCATCCACATATTAACAATATGAAACTTCCCATAATGTATTCGATACTTATTGAGAAAAACTAAAATTCAAACACAAAGTGGTTTCTACACTATCAATATGTATAATAAATAATTTCATTAAATAAATTAGAACCAATTTTCTATGTCTGATTATGTTGATAAATTATAACTTGCATTCATGGTTATGAATAAAGTACAAGTAAATTATGTTATCACTACATATATCAGGACCAAAACAAGTTTGTGATGATATTTATGATTATTTGGATCCATTGATCAAATATCCTAAATTTATGGGGCATTCAAGTGTTATGTTGTATGATGATCATAGAAATGAATAGTTCATGTTCATATTCAAGTTGGTTGGGTTGATAAATGACTTTCATGAATATGGAAATCTATCAGGATATAGTGTTAAAGTAATTTCGGTTGTTTTTAAGAAATCCTAAATTTTTATCTAGATTACATAAACATTTCTCTTAGACAACATAATTCAATGGGAACTTAGAAGAAGGTATAGTAGATTTATTATTAATAGGTTATGAATAGTTTTATAAAGTATAGGATTTTGAATTATTTTAGGTAAACCATTTTTGAAAAACCATAAAAAAGAGGTTGTAAAAGGATAACATTTATTTTTAAATTTTCAACTTGGAATTGGTGGTGTTATTAAATTTTTGGAGCTATAATGATAGATGATTAAAAATATTAGATTAAAATATAGAAAAATAATGATAATGTTAAAGAATAATTCTTCAAATATAGATACTTATGTGGATAGGTAATAATCCTTACATCCATGAAGTAGTAGAATAATTTTACTATCTCAGGAGAAGAATTCAATGGCACACAATCAGCATACAGAACCCCTATCTAAAAATGATATCATAAAGAAATAAAATTTTATAGTAACACACATTTATATACTTCCAAATCCATATAATCAGTCAATTTTTCTAAATTAATGGTGGAAGTAAGTTTTGGGAGCTACAGTGACCAGTTGGTGTTTCCGGTTTGCTTTATTATAGTACCATATCAAAGTCTATATTGTTATAATACCATTATCAGTGTCATCATCTAGCTCTTCTACAATTCTTCAATATTTATATAAAATTTATGTTTGGTTCCTTTATCCCCCACTCCTCTAGCCATGGGGAATAACCCCTTAGTACCCTTGGAAGCCTCACAATGGAGTCTTAACCATGAGACTTGTAGGATGGTGTGAGACAATTATTTCTAGATTTTTTCCCAAATTCAATTGATGGATTTAGATCCACTATTATAATAGTTTTAACGTTACAAATATTTGTGATATTTTAGTTTCCACTACTACTAACGCTGCATTTTTATAAAATAGAAACCCACAAAACAGTGGGGAAAAACAACAACACCTCAAGGAGGCCTATAGTAATGGAGTCCCAATTGATCACTCTTAATTATACGCACACCCTCAGGATTCAATGACTATAAATCTAGAAAACAAGACACAGCATTACCTTGGACCTCATCTGCAATAGAGGCAAAGAATTCAGCAACCATATTCCCCTCCCTCCACGTATGATACACCTGTATACCTTGATTCCATAACTTAGAACAACATCTTCTAATGATATAAGTAATCGCCCAAGGTGTGGAACAATTCCCCTGCATACAATCATAGACAATCATAGAATTGGTTTCCATAGAATCAATAAAAATGTCCCTCTATTCACACTGAGAAATCTCGTCCATCATCGCCAAGTCCTCATCTTGGAAAGAGTTTCCTTTCCCAAAAAATGATGCATAAGCCAGAATGAGGTCTCCCATGCTGTCTCTAACCACCCCTCCCGCTCTCATATCACCCATAACACATGAGCCATCAATATTCAATTTAAAACCTCGGATCGGCGGGATCCAGCGCACCCACCCTCCTCTGTCAACAGAACCTTGTACGCACCTCCCATTCATCTACAAGGTGTGAAAATATGGGGTATTTTTCCAACCGTTGATGCCACCAATCAGGTAAAGAAGGAGTATTTTGATTTAGTAACAATGGATTCTCACGTCACCACATGACCCTCAATCTTAGTATTATTTCTGGAATTCCATATGCACCAACAGCCGGTTTTAAGGATCACCGAGTGAGAAGATCTTTCTACCCCTACTTCCTTACATCCATGAAACCATATTTCAAACAAAGAGCCCCCTGAAGATCTACTAAAAACCACCCAGTAAACTCACCAAACACCCCCCAGACCGCCATGGCCCAGTCTCCTTCTAAAAACAAATCCCTAGCACTCTCTTCATTATGAACCCTGTAAAAAACATTTTGAGACAATACAAATGCCCAGCCTCTTCACATTCTCATACACATTACTAAATAAGCCTAGAAAAAAATACTTCATTAAGGTTAGGTTAGATAATATTTATATAGGGATAAGGGAAGTGTTGGCCCTAGTGAGGTGTGAAAGATAGACTTTTTCCCTCTAACTACTTACAGAATTTCCAAGCATGAGAAATTTTAGTTTTGTAACATCATTAATGTAAAGGTTATAGATTGGTATTCATAAAATATCAGGAATATCATGTCAAACATTCATTTGTAGTTAGAGGCTATAAAATCACATGACTATTATGTTTTTCTGTAAGACTAAATACATGTGACATTGCATTCTATTTACTTAACAAGTTATGGGAAACATTAACCGTGATTTATTAATTTCAAAATCTATATGTAGCAAATTTATTGTCCGAGTAAATCCAAAACTATATAAAACTAAGTTAATATCATGTTAAGTTAATTGGAGATGTTATTCCCAACATCATTCATTGATATAATGGTTCACTATATGATTCACTTAGATACAGAGATTCCACTTTGGGGTACTAAATTACAAATGGATGCTCCCATTAAATAGTATATTGATATTTTGAAATGGTAAATAAAAGTTAAAATTACGAAAAATTCTTTGATTTCATGGAAATATATTGTTGAGGAATTTGTTGAGTTATATATCGACTACCTCTCCAGTGATGGTATCATCGTTCTTCTATAAAATTGTTACAGTGGATACCTTCTGGGTGATATATTTTTTGAAAGAAATATTGTCACAAATATAAATATAGATAAGTATCAACCTAACCTCTATTTTTTATATAATTTTATATAGGATGTACTATATGTTGAAACTCTCAAAGTATTTCATAGGTATTTAAATCCATCATAGACTTAAAATTGGATATTAAATATGAATAGTATATGGTTTATTAGATTGTTTTAGGACAATATTTCTAAAGGCTTATATGAAAATATGAATTCATTTTTACAATAAATTTTGTGGTTAGAAAAGGGATCACATGTGAATATATTATTTCATAATGGTAATGTAATTAATATTTATATATTATATACAATGAAAAAGGATGAATGTAGTATGAAATAAAATATAGATTTACTCTTACTGAATAATGGATTCATGTATCTTTTACCATGGAAAAAATACTATTTATATGAATATTCCATGAAATGGCATCATCAAATGAAATACAGGAGTAATATTATACAATAGTTCAAGTGTCTGTTTTTGATGAAAATGGCTTGATAACATGAGTTTAGTTAAAATAAATAAATTAAAATTCATGATATTTAATTTCATTAAGTAATTGTAAAAGGATGAACCTATCATAATAGAATCATAGGTAGTATAATTATACAACAGTTTTGGAAAACAAAAATTGGTCAATTGTTTTGTTGTTAACTAAAGCAACTACATTGTCAAATGAAAATTACATTGAGGTTGAAACATTGATTAGGTTTTCATAATCATTTAATGATAATCTCAATATAAATAGTGTCTTGTATATTATTGGTTCCAAAAGGAGTGTCTTGGGATACTTGATAGAGAGTTCAGATCATTTCATTATTCAAAGAATAAAAGAGTTCAATGAATATATCAATATTATTCAGTACATGTTTTTATTCAGAATGTGTTTAATCATAACATTATGTGTTTTAAAGTTTATTTTTTTAATAATAATTAAATATTTAAATACTTTTTTAGATAAACTATTCTGCACTAGTTGATGCTATCAATGTTGAGGATGTAATTACCCAAACATCTATACCTTATAAAACCAATGTTATGTTCGATCACTAATATTACACGCTATACAAAATGTAAAAAAACCCAAAAATATTAAGATAAAATTAATAATAAATAAATAATAAATACTAATATGGTAACTTGTTAAAAGTTATTATCTTTTTAATATAGATAATTAATATGTGATAATGTTGAGAAATATTATTTTTAATAAAATATTTTTTCATTATATTGTGTATTTTCATTTATAAAATATATTTAAAAATTATGTAATTCACATTTAATTAAATAAAATTTATTTTTAAATTCATCACATCAAAAATTAATTACTATTAATTTTTATGTTTTTTTCTAAAATATATGATTTTTAGTTCAAAAATACGGTTTCTGTGAAAATCATAATTTTTATGATTTTATCATTATGTAAGAATATCCTTGAAGATTTAAAAACCTTTTAAGTAATAAAATTTCTATTTATGGAACTAAATTATATATTTTAAAATATTATTTGATGTTATAAATCCTCTCTCTATTATTTTTTGAAATAAATTAAAATGATACATTAATAAAAAAAATCATATTTTTTAAATTAAGTGTTTTGATGGTAAAATTTGGTTTTGGATTTATTTTAAATCCAAAAAACATTTATTTACATTATATTAAACCAATTTATGTCATAAAAATAATTATATATGATTATATTATCTTTTATAAAAAAATAAACTTAAAAACACACATATTACTAAAAAATGTTTTTAGGCGTTATGTGATTTTATTTAAAAATTAACATTTAAAAACCCAAAAAAAATTATTCAGTAAAATATTTAAAAATTTAAAATAAAAAGGTTTAAATTAATCAAATGTTCCAATATAAATTTTTTCATTGACATTAATTACTATGGTTAAAAATTAATTAGCGTGTTAAAGGTAAATTAGGGTAAAAGTTAAAATGTTAATATAAAAAACATAAAACCACTATATTTTCACTAAAATCAGTTGATGAGGTTAATATCAACCCACATACACTTACCGTACACTTTTTTCTAGTTTGGATCCATTTACCTTTTAATATTGACATTACATTATTGAAAATAAATTTGTTACTTCTAGAACTACCCTTCTCTTCACATATAAAAAGGTAACACTTACATAACAACAAAACTCACCAATACTACAATTTTTTTATTTAAACTCCTCCAATTCTATCCTCATAAAATCTTATCCCATGTTCATAAGATTATGTTCACCTTTATTTTTCTTAAGTTCTTCATTTCTAAGGAGTTTTCCATGAGAAAACTCATTCTTCCAATAAGGTTAGATCATGGTTGAGTAAATAGGAATACAAGTTTATAAAGATGATTATAACCTAGGATATGTATAGAAGAGTAACTAGTGTGGATATAATATAGAAAAATGTTCACAAGTATAGTAATATAAGTTACAAATGTAGTTGATCTTCAAAGACACTAAACCTTATGTTCTTGGGATTGTGGGATGTTTTATAAGTTGTAATTCTCATCCAATGGTAATGTTTTAAAATAAAGATAGGTTCATATCACTTTGTACCAAATCTAGTTTTTGAAGAGACTGTTTTTATCACTAGATCTTGGAGTGAATTTATGGGGATTTACATTTAGTTTCAGATAATGTTTTCATAATATAAAATATTGGTTTAGTTATTTTAAGGGATAAGGATTGGATAAAATTAGTGAAAACCCTCGGGATAAGTCTGAGGGATATGTCTAAGTATAGTATAAAATCCTGAAATTTTGGTAAATTAGAGATTCCAAGGTTTTCCTAGAAATAACATCTCTATCTAGATATTGGAATGTATATGTGGTTGTGGCATATATGCACCTAGGGTTCATCACACCGAAAAGGGTTAGTTCATTATCGACTCGATCATCACCATGATACACAATGAGTGGGCCTAAGACTGCACAATTGGATAGACTCTCCTAGAGGATATTATTTGGTTAATCGCATTCTCTTTATAATAGATTATTAAGGATTTATTATGTTAATTAATTAGGATGATAAATATGAGATAACCCAAAAAACCATATTGATCCAAGATAGATTTATGTTGAACTGAAAGATAATGTGATGGTTTCAAAGAGTATCGCATTTCAAGGTTGAGTTTTTCATAAATATTGAACAGTCATTATTAACCCATTTTGGTTTTAGTAATGTTTTAATATTAAAGGACAAAATTTAACAATGGTTGTCATTAAAAATACAGTGATTTTTCAAATGGTCAACCAAATGGTATAAGATTTGGGGTGAGAAACATTTTGATTATGCTAAAACATATATCAATAATTATTATTAACAATTTTGACCTAATTTAATTTCAAAATACATAAGAAAGATAAGTATGGAGTCCCATGGATGTCCATGTAACAAAGATGATGAAGGAAGTAATATTCAATTTTCTATGTGTCAAAACTGTGGGAGGAAGAACCCAGTGAATTGTCTCAAAAGAACTAGAATATGTTTTAATTACAGTAAATTAGATCATCAATTAGCCAATTTCTAGGAGAAATTAAGAGTTTAGTTAACACGATTGAATGAAATAGTGTTCATTCTAAGGTACCATTATTAATTTAATGTCTTATGGGTGGGTAACTTTGGCATTATCCAAGTCAACACCCTAATCCAAGGACTATGAAAGATAATGACCATCACCAACCTTTAAGACCAATATGATAATATAATTCATTTTAAAGAACTACTAAGGTGTGGATCCTGATATTTAAGGTACACATACACTCAAATACTATGTTTTGGATGTCTTGTTGGAATTTGATTCTAGCAAATATAGTATATCTAAGAGGTTTTCTAAGATCATTAATTCACCACCTCAATGATTTTATTATGAAATAAATCCTCTAGAGGTATATTTCTTGTATTCTATGCTGGATTTTATAGGAATGTGCATTGTGGAAATCCTATTATACTTCCTTTGGATAAATCTAACATTAATTTAGTGATGGATTGGTTCCCTCAACTTAGAGAAAAAATTATTTGGAATAAAGAAAACATAGTTAATATTAACCTATGTTACTCTATCAATTAAAGGATGAAAATAAACATTATCTAGATATAAATTATATAATATGGGTATTAATATTGAATGACAGTATACACTTGTCCAAAATATTCAGAGAAAATATCAATATTATAGATAATCATATTTTGAGCATATATATATGTTTCCAAAGTTTACAAGGATGTTATCTCTCAAGATATTTTATCTCGAGTCATGTCTATAATTTATGTAACATCCTTTTTGTTTCTCATGAGGTACAGATCCTTTTAAATTTCTGTTTTAACCTATATTTTTATTGAAATAATGTTTTTAAATGATTGAAGAAGGGTTTGGGGGAATGTGTGGCTTTTTTGGAGATCAAAGCTTTGGTTTTTAAAGAAAATGCATGAGGCTCGCGATTGGAATATGTTTAGTAGTAACCATGTGACTGAACCCTTTGACCCATATATTGAGGATCACAGTTTGTAAACCGATGTGAGGGAGGTTACATGGACATGTGAAATAAAGCATGTATGTTCCAGAGCTGAAATTCTTGGTTAGTGCATGATATATCAAACTATGTACCTAACCATGTGAGGGGTTGGATTTTGGATAGTTGGAACACATGTTTGGTTTACGGTTTGGAAAACTATGAAGCCAAACTATGAACCCTTTAAAAGATGGTGAAATTAACTTTTTACCTTTGCCTTCTCTAAAGGATCTTCCTCTTTTTTATTTCCCAAAATTGTATAGAATCCTATCACACGCATTTTAATCCCCTCGCTATCCTCTAAGATTTGTGATAAATCCTCCATCCAATAGCCATTTATCTCATCATTGGTCACATTGGATCCTCCTCTATGTGACCTTTAATCATCTTACTTTATTTATTCATTTATCTCACTATATGGAATAATAAATCAATATGAGCTAATATTTCCTATTTTCAATGTATTCTATTATTTCTCATATTTATCATATTCTACACTATATTAGAGTCTAATAACAGATGAGGATTCTACTACCTATCAGTGGTAGGTGGTCTATATCTTTTCCCTAAAATTATTTGTGTCTATAGCTTGTATTTTTGTTCCACACATCAAAACCTCTATTTCTTTCTTCTAAAATGCTTAACACTTTAAATTATTATTTTTTTGTATTAATAATTTAATATTGTATCCCATTCGACATCGTTGGAGGTCTGAAATCTCAACCCAAATCATCCTCTTGAGGTGGGTTAAATTAAATTTCGATTACCTAGCCACCCCTTTGGATTTGTTGAGCTTGACATTTGTCTATGGAAGTCAGGTAAGAATTTAATGGATTTTTAATGGTTGAATACCTATTTTACACCTTTTTAATTATAAATAAAAGGGGTAATGAGATAGATTAAATTTGAATTATGATACGATATGGATAATCTCTTGGATTTTTCTTAATTATGTAAATAGATTTCACGGTTTTGTGGACATTAAGATGAATCATTTTTCAATTATAAGTGAATTAATTGAAGAAATTATTGTGTTACATTTAATTGATAAAGGAAATGGACACTAACATGGATATTTTAACCCTTATAAAGTATGATTTATGATGGATAGCATGATATAGTGTCGATGATGGGTATTATGGTATCACACTGATAACCCACATACATATTTTAGAATTTGATGCCTTGGATTATTACCTTGGATCTGGATTTCACGGAACACCTTGGATTTTTTCTTTAGGACCCACCAAATTCTTTACAAAGTACCATTGGATATACTCCTCAAACTCGATGATTATTCCTTAGTCTTGGGCCCTCAGTTCCTAGCCCTTGTAGGTCTACATTATACTCATTTTACATAGGAAAATTTCCTTAGACTCAAGGAGTATTCCTTGGAAAATGAAAATTATTCCAAGACCATTCAGGTATGATATTTGATATATCTTTTGTATTATGTGGCTAACAATTTACTCTATTGTGTAATTACATTTCCTTTATATACTTATTTAGACATTGATTTTACATATAGATTGGTTTGTATAAATTTATCATTTATAGCCATATTCTTGTTATACCTATACACTATTACAGCTTATAAAAAAAGACTAGATTTGTTATAAACACTATTGGTGATGTCTTACTGAGCTTATCTCACACCCTATTTAGGCTGCCGATTAGTACCAAGACAAACTTCATGGATGAAGGTTTGGAAAAGGTAAATACTCCTAATATGGATTCTTAATTTAATATACTAGGATAGTGTATGGGAGTAAAGGATAGAGATTGAGCTTGTGATTCTAGTGGATATATTTTTTTTATTTTCTTTAATTTTTTTATCACATATTGTAATTTATAGTGGTATGTTCCTTTTATTCCCATTTTTCTTATAGCATAATGACATGAAATAATTTTTTATATGATATTGGATATGGGTGTGGTTTTTTTTATACTAATACATCTATATATTACCTATTTACCTGAATATCTCTTTCTTTATGCTTCCATGTTGTTATCTATTTATATTATGGGTCTATATATTATATACCACTAGTTTCCTCAATGATAATGGGCATATAGTCCCTCCAATGTACTATAAAATACCCACATTTATAGTTGGAATCCTTAGGAATATGAGGAGGTGTTCTAGAGGATGGGTGCCTATATGGTTCAGTTACTAATTAGTGAACCAGACCTGGGATTCTTCAAGTGGTATTAGATATTTCTTTTCATATTTATCTTACTATTTTGGGTTGGTAGACATGAGACAATAAATGTATCATGATTTGGAAATAATCTTGTACCTCGGAGTAGCTGACCCATGTATAGGGAAAACTCAAAGTTTCCTGGGATGGGACTTGATGTTTTTGGTTTTTTCTATTACATTTTTCATGATTTCACTATTGGGTGAGTCACATGATGTGTATTGTTTTTTTATTACTATGGATTTTCTTTTACCCTTTGTTGGTATACAAAATAGGTACTATCTCATGAATCATATTAGGCACCTAAGAATTCACATGTCATGCATAATAAATTCCATATTTATATTACTATGTGCATTTTCTTTATCATGTTATAATGCGTAGATTGTGGTATTTGAAATTGTGTTAACATTCTATGTAGTAAAGTGATAAATAATTGGATACATAAAATGTTTGCATCAACCTAAATGGTTTTTCCCATGTTTCTTATAGGTGGAATATTAATTATCCCATTATTGGATGTTTCAGATATGTTATTGTGGTAACAGAGGTTGAGACGTTAGTCATTTGTGATTACATGTCTTCTAATTACAGTTTACAAAGTAAGTACTTGTTTAAATTGGGGATGGTGACTCGTCTAATTATGTTTTCATAAATATAATAGTCACATTGGTATACCAAAAGTAAAAATAATCTTTTAGTTACAAGACATGGTAATGGTAACTTATAAGTATTATTTATTTATAACTTGGGATTTTTGAATCATATAAATTGACCCTTATATCAATATAAATATGAACTTACAGGTTCTTAAAGGTTAAATGTAATAGTTGTCATTAAATGGGTATTTCAATTGCATATTAAATGATTTTTTCCTTTATAACTTGTAAATGAAACTCCATATATCCAAACCCCTGAAAAAACAAAGAACTAGTCTTTGAATTGAAAATAGTATTAGGTATATGGGAGTGTCTCTTATTTTTATTTTTGGTTTTTTATATCAAATAAACATGGATTTTGGAGCAGTCAGAGAGTTTTTGAATCATAGATATGAAGTCATATACATATCCTTTTATTCTATAATTGATCTATTCTATTTTAAAATCTTTTCTAAGTCTTGTGATTGGAATTGTATAGATATTTCTCCTTGGAGGCCTCGATTTGAGAACCCTGAGGTTGTTTATGATTGTGCTCCAGAGGTGGTAGAATCCAAGAAACCAATATTACCTCTTGTAGTGCAACCTGAGGCACTTCCTTTTATTCCTGATCTGGGTGTCAATTCTTAGTTTTGAGAGGGTTTCCTTGGACTCGTTTATTCCACGCATGGAGCCCTGATACCAACCCCTATTATGGAAGAGTTGACATGGTAATTTCAGTTGCATCATCCACCTTTGTTTCCAAGGGATGGAGGTATGGAGTCCATGTTATCTATCATTGATCATCTAGAGACACCTCCATATAGGAGGTTCAATCTTGCAGCGTATATTCTTGTAGGTTCGGTCAAAAGATGTTGGGTTGTTTTGACTCGGGCTGACCAGTATCAGGTTATGGTTTGAAGGGAATTATAGAAAACATTGTAATATTACTTAATTTCTAAAACAATGAGAGAATACTAAGAGAAATATTTTATGCACATATAGTATAGAAACTTATAGATCATGGATTACTATGATCATTTCATAAAGCTTCATTATTTGATTCCCTCTATCCTTGGTGAGGAGTTATCTAGAGAAAGACATTTTGAGGATGGACTCGTGTACATCACCCAATCTTAGGGGAATGTGTTTCGTTTTACTACCATAACTGATATGGGGAAGTAAGACCTCATCATCAATCATAACCTTGAGGAAGTAGAATTTTTGGGTCAGCATAGTTTAGTGATTCGATAGAGTAATAGTTCATCTAGTGGAAGGAAGTATCATTTTGAACTATTCTAAGGAATCATTAGTGGTTATAGTGTTTTCTAGGGTGTCCATGTGATCACTAATCAATGTGGTAAGTAGGGTGATTTAAGAACCAATTATGATAGATCCATTATAAATTGTAGTGACTATGTTAAAAAGGTTCATCTTTAGAGGTTTTTGTGGACATTTCTACTTGTGCCTATTAGAAGAGGATATATACCATCTCCAACTTAAAGAGAGGGATTGATATCTTCACATCAAAAAGGGAGATAGATCACTACAATTCGTACAATCCAAGGGGGTGGACATGGATGAGGGAGCTAGATACAATACATTAAACACCAATGGAGTAGGAACACTCAGGGTAGTCAAGCTATATCTCAATGTCACTGGTCAGGCCAAATATATTCTATTTAGCTGATACCTGAGGAGTAAAGTGTCGGTTCATCTATGGTACAAGCTATGATTTTAGTATCCACTACTCTAGTATCTTATTTATTTTACATAATCTCTTCGAAATCATTAATATATATAGTAATAGTACAAAATCTTCGGACCCAAATTCAATATTTATGTGAAGTGATGTCACTTGACATTCCACCGGTGATCTGATCAGAAATTTTATTCCAATGTAAGGAGTTCCCACTCGATATTGGCAGTTAACATTTCCTATGTAAAATTTTCTTCCTTGACATGCCAGGATTTGATATCATACTTGGGATGGAATGGTCAGATTCTTATCATGATGATGTTGATTTTTTCACCATAGTTTGTCTTTTACATCACCGGATGGTGGAAAATATATTCACAAGGATGAGTGGCATTTCTAGGTGAGTTGACCTGGACCGAAGCATCATGGGATGGGTGAAGTGATAGGATATTTTTATATCCTTTATCTAGATGATCAAGGGATTTGACGTAAATTTTTACCACCTATAGTGGATCATTTCATGTACAACTTCCCTAATGACTTTTCTAAGATCCATCATAAAAAATAGGTGGAGTTTACTATTGAGATAGTTTCAGGATCAGCAGCAGCATCCACTCCTTCTTATAGGATGGAAAATATTGAGTGGGAGGATCTCAAGAGACAGCTAGAGGACCTGGAAGACAAGGGTTTTATATGAACCATTACTTCACCTTAGGGTTTAACCATGATTTTTTCTAACAGGTCAGATGGAGCCCTTAGGTTATGTAATGATTATCATAAATTGAATCATCTTACCTTGAAAAACTAGTATCCTCTACCTCATATAGACAACCTCTTTGACAAGTTCCAATGAGATAGGGTATTATACAATATTTATTCCAGTATGGGATATCATAAAGTGAATGTTAGATCATAAGATATACCACATACATCATTCCATAGTAGATATGGATTATGTGAGTATTTGGTTATGTCGTTCGGTCTCCTGAACATGTTGATGGTTATCATGGATTTCATGAATCAGGTTTTCCACCCATATCTAGATTCATTTATGGTATTATTTATGGATGAAATATTGGTGTACTCAAATACTCAATATGAATATTCCAAACATCTTGATATCAATTTGAGTAAACTGAGAGAGAAGTAGTTGTATGTTATAATCACAAAATTCCACTTTTGGATTGACAAACATCACTTACTAGGTCAAACCATATTGGAACCAGGATTATCTATGGACCAAGAGAAGGTGATATCTATTATTTTCTAAGATTATCCCACGAAAAACATTGAGATACAGAGTTTCTCGTGGTTATTCAGATATTAAAGGAACCTTATATTGGATTTATCACACCTTGAATTACCACTCTTAGGCTTGACCAATAATGATGTTATTCTTACATGATTTGAAGCATATGAGGGCTCATTTAAGGAGTTAAAATCCTAGATTATGTCAATGTTGATCCTAAATTTACCTAATATTGGAAGAGGCTATATGGTTTATTTTTATCCATTGGGTATTGGTATGGGAGATGTTCTGATGTAGGAAAATTGAGTTCTACCATATGGGTCTCGACAGTTGAGGCCATGATCATAATTAATCAACACACAAACTTGATTTTGTAGTTATCGTTCATGCCTTGTGTTTTGGGAGGCACTAATTATTGTTAGAGCATAATGTATTATTCACATACCACAAAATTGGAAAATATATATATACCCATCATTACTTGAATCTCAAAAAGTGAAGATGGGTCAAATACATATAGTTTTTTGACTATTTTTTGTTTATAAGTCTAGGAAGGTTAATGCCATCATTGAATCTCTAAACCATAAGTCTCATAAACATGTAGTTTAGGAGGAAAGTAGTGAATGGGAATTGATGGTTGTAATGACCTATTTTTCAAGAATGTATTGGTCTTTTTTATCTAAATTCTTTTAATACTCACTGTTAATGTGAACTATGGCCTAAAGAAGGTCCCATGAGAGTCTGAGTATTGTTCAAAGCCCAAAGTTCTATAAATTGTTCAAAATATTGGGCCTTATCATTTTGAGAAACCATGCATCTCATCCTGCAAGTCTTGTTTGGAACTATGCGGTTATTGATAGTGGAGACCTATAGGTCACACAATTTTTCTGAAACCATGAAACCTAAGGTGCGCGACCATGTGGTGCTACAGTGTTTTTTTATAGATCATATTTACAGGGTTTCACATGGTTATCCAAACCATGTTCATAACTGTGTGGTGTTCCCCCTTATAGCAGTGACTTGAACATGGTTTGTGTGTGGTTTGAAAACTGTACACCCCTTTTCTTTAGTGAAAAATCAATTTTTTTTCTTCATTAAATCTTATAACCGTTTTTTATCCTTATTTCTCCAGAAAACTAGAACCCCCTTTCCATCTCCTTTGATCTTTCAAGCACCCTAATCTATCCATATATGTAACTTCTTCATTCGAATTTTGATCCTTGATCAATTGGAATAATTGGATCACTCTAGGTATGATTCTATAGTATCTTACCTCATATCTAATTTTATCTTTGAATCTGTTGTTTTATTTTGGTGCAAATGCATTTCCCTATTTTTAGGGAATTGGACCATTTCTCATATCTCTTCCACCCTACTTCGAATCTAAGGATGATATTGAGAGAAAAGTCATTTATGACCTTGAGGTAGGTGGTCACATAATTTTCCCATTGATTTTTGATTCTTCATAGCCATGTCGTTGTTTTGCATGTTGGGTTTTTCCAAACATCCCCATTTATTTGGTTCCTTCATATCAAAGATATTATCACACCTTGATAGAAATATATTGATCCTATTTATAAATTTAGTGGATGGTTACACCTTTTATAGACACCCCTTGGGTGTTCCAAATCGAATTTCCTTTTATGATTAATTTTATATATACTTGGTTCACTTCTAAAGTATTCAGCATAGATTTTAAATTGAAATTACATTAGTCAATAATTTTATAAAAGAATCAGAGGCGCCTATTAGGTGTTTAGACAATCTATGATTGGAATTTCCCATGTTGGTAATTCCCTTAATGACCATGGAACCTTCTATACGACCCTTGAGCATTATAAATGGTTTTTTCATGCTTTAGAAAATGAAATGGGCTTATTGCATGGAAATATTTATTCATGTTGGTTGCTTTACATTAAATTAATTGAATGATTTAAATTAAATGACTCATAAGGTTGTTTCATCCATGCCTACTACTTCATGATTAATGAATTATATTAACTGGATTACAACATTTTTTTATAAAGATATTTAAAAATGAGATTCATGGAAGGTTAGGCCTCAAGCATATAATTACAAGTATAAATATTCGATATATATATATATGAACTTTTCTATTAAATAATAGGGGAGGTATTACCACATGATTAATATTATAAATGTGATTATTCCATTTTATGGATATGATATGATGCTAAGGGATTGCTGAGCATAGCGATATCACCCTCCCCTATATCGGGTATTGAGAGTGACGCCTCACACCATTGACCCTATTAGGATGGTGGGATTTACACTCTATTTCCCTTTCTTAGAGTGATAAAATGATGTCTCACTCACCATCTCGAGTGTCATGAATGAAGTCTCACACTCTTATTTATATGTAGGGAATGTATCTTATTGCTTCATCTTATAGGCTTGTTAGACTGTTCATAGATGTTAGAGTTATGACCTAGTCTAGTCAGCACTAGTATTCTAGGTATATAGAGACTTACATTTTCATGTATTTGGTTCGTATAGGTGGATAAAAAATATATAATTAAATTATATATATATTATTACTATATATATAGTAACTGTTCAGACTTCCATTCTATCCATGAGCTGAAGAAAGTAAACCCGCTAGGTGTCCTATAGGAACCTGAGCGGGCTGGTTATTTATTTTAGAATTGTTTTCCTTTTCTATGTATACTTGTACACTGTTTAGTTACGAGCACTACTCAGATTATACAAAAACATCGTTGGTGGTGGTATACTAAGATGTATATCTCACACCCTTATTGGGCTATCTTTGGTACCTGAGAAGATTATATGTCTATAGGTAAGGATAAGGGAAATACCCCTTCTATAGGTTTTTGACATGCTTATCGATAGTTAGATCTTAGGAGCAAAAGACCAGTCACTCTCTCAAGATGCTAGTGGATTATATTTTTTTCCTCTTGTACTTTTTTATAGAATGATTGTATACATGTTCCTGTGTTCTCCTTTTGGTATATCAACATTCCATGCATCCATGTATTAACACTTATATAGAGTATTTTGATATTATTATTAGTTGTTTGATTCTATTTACTCTTCCACTAATTTATTATTCATTTATTTATTTTGTATGTTAATATATGCTTCCAATGATGTTTTATGATTTTTAATTCGATGTGAAACTTTGATAAGAGGGTATAATAATTACACCAACCCACCTTTACACCATCGATTGTATTCAGTAGCCTCTGTCATATGGAGAGATGCACTTAAGGTAATGTGACCCACCAGCTTGGGGCATGAGTTAAGTGGATCCCAGGTTGGGATGTTACAAAGTGGTATCAGATGATAAATTTTCCTTTTTTATTACTATTTTGGTATTAGACATGAGACTATGAGTTAAAGGAATTTGGAATTTGACCTTGTGCCTAGATATAGCTAACTCGTGTTTAGAGAAAATACAAATTACCTGGGATGGGTAATTATTTTTAATGAATATGATTTTTATAGTTGATATGACTACACCGTTGTGTGATGCATTTGAGTTTTGATGTTATTGATGGTATGATTAAAATGATATTCTTTCCACCTAAGTCTGATGAAATGAGGGATTTTCATTAGATCATGCATCATTATTAGGAAAACTAGGAGAAATATTCCATGAATTTTTCAATGTCACATATTTCTTTAGAAATCATTTTCCTATTTCAAATTTATAGTTCTTTGAATATGTATTTAATTGTGTTGACACTTCATGCAAGGATTGGAAAATATAATTTATACTTAAATTTTTGCCTTAACCTAAAAATATTTTCCTAAATATGTAATTTTATACACCTTAAAAAGTAAATTATGGCACACTGATCTATAGAACATTGGTCACATGAGATGGAACATGTTATTGTGTCAGTTAAGAGAATATCATATTTTAGTTCATTAGAAGTATGGGCCCTTATGAATCAAAAAATGGAAATACACCTAATTCAACCATTCCAAATGATTTAAATACTTGAACAAGAATAGTTTTAAAATTAATATGATTCAAAAGTTGAAATAGATATCATATATAGATATAACATAGAGACTTGGACATGAGCTCGGCCTTATTAGTGGGTAGTGGGGTCTCTTACATTCTTACGGTCAGTTATGGTCTATCTCTGTTATCTAAACCAAGATTGTTGAGATGGTAGAGAGGTGTGGACATTTCTATATGAATACATTGTACATTTACAAGTTTTATTTTCAATCTCCTAAATTGATTAAGTCTCTAATAAGGAGTTTTTTTTTGGAATTGTATAATTGTGTTTCCATGATGTCCTCTATTTGCACACCCTAAAGGCGGAGGCGACCATGCTCCTGAGGTGGTGGGTCCTGAGCTATGATTCCTCCGATAGTTCCACCTATGGAACCTATTCATATTCTTGATATGGAAGTTGTTTACCAGTTCATAAAATGTATTATATGTATGATATAGAGTAATAAAGGTGTAGTTCAACCTTACCTGAGCATAGAATAGTTGACTTCTGAATTTTAGTTGCATCATCCTCTCACCTTCGTGAGGGATGGAAGTACTCATGATAAAAAATCTTGTATAGAAGATATTCTATCTATATTTGAGCATCTCTAGATGCCTCAAATTCATAGCGTCAAGATAACTATGTATATTCTACATTATTTTGCGAAGTGGTGGTGGGATTTCATCACCTAGGTGGATCAGCATCATGATATGGTCTCGAATAACTTCAAAATGATCATATATGACTAATTTTTTCCCCAAAATCTGAGGGATAATAAATATAAAAAATTAATGATCCTATAATAGAAAAGTATGTTTGTTATGGAATAATCATCTTGTATCACAGAGCTGTAGTAGTTTTTTTTCTTCTTTATTTACTGATGATCCAATGACCGTTGGGAAATTTGAATATGTTCTAGTATATGCCATCGAAAATCAATTCAACATGTTCAGGTTAACTACCATTTATAATCTTTTCAACCAAGACCTTGTTATGGATATAATTTGAGGTAAGATAATGGTACAATCCAAGGAGGTTCTGAATCAAGGTTGATTAGTGGTTCTTCTTCTAGTAGAAAGACGTATTTTGGGGTATTCACAAAGGAAGTAGAAGTAAGGCCCCTCATAAAAATATCTTTCTTATCTATCACCAATATAGAATTTTGGGACATATGAAACTTCAGTGTTTATGGGATCGAGTCAGGAAAGAAGGATGAAGTTGGATGGGACATATCTATCACTTCCATGGGACTTTACCTTCAGTTCCTAGAAACAAGAGATCTACACCTACTCCTCGGTCAAGAGCAGGGATATAAGCTTCATGAAAGGAGGGTAGTTGGAATACCAATGGCCGATAAGGATGATGTGGTGGTTGAGGAAAATTTAGTCAAACTTATTATTCTTAGTTCCACCAAAATGGTATTGCTTAGGGAAGTTAGGAAGTGATGCAGGGCCATGGTACATTCCAATTACATGTTGTCTATCCTACATTGGAGGAGCAATGAATTGGACCTTATACTATAAAAGGTACTATTCTAGTAGCCTCCAATTTGGTGTATGCTTTATTTGACAGAGGTGAGTCTCACTCGTTTATATCTAAGGAAATCATTCAGATTCTGGACTTCAATATCAAACACTTTCTTGGTGATATGATACTTGATACCCATTAGGTATCGGAATATCGGGCATTCTCCATTATAAGGTTTTTCCCCTCTATAGCGACCCATACTTTACATACATTGTTAATACTTCAGAATTAAATTATATTTATTACAAAATATAAAAAAACCATGACAGGACCGTATAGGTATAATGTCTTTAGAAACTGGGAAGCATAAACAACTGGTTCATAAAGCATCTACATTGTCTCCTGTTTATTTGATAATATCTATACTCCTATTTGGAATATCATATTTAATACCCTTCTTCCTGACCTGGGGAAAAGAACCATACAAAAGGGTGAGCTCAAATTATCAGTAAAATTAAACAAATGAAATGTCAATCATATCATATTCTTTAGATCATAATGTTTTAAAATATTATCCTGCATAAGAGGTCATAATATCATGTCATGGGATAAATCATAGAACAACAATGTAATCCAAATAACCATAAAATTAGACATGAAACTTTGTGGAATATATACATAAGCATAGGAAATCATTTCATATTAGTCATGGCTCATTGCCAAGACCATCGTAGCAAACAATGTTCATTACTGAACCGAGTTTACTCCTAGTTCCAATCCACTATCATTGAACCGGATTAACATATCATTCCAGTCATGTATATATAATGAGATAAAAATCTTTACCCAATCCATTTAATGGAGATATAGGTCACACCCAACTCATAATGAAACCACTCTTATGTGTGCCAAAAAATCATAAATGATACATCATAGAGTAACCCATGTAATAAAATGAGATTCTTAAATATCATGTCATCATAACATAATCCATATAAGATAAAAGGACTTCATAAAAATAATTTCATCATAACTTAATCAAATCAATGAAATAATTGTGATAGAAACATAACCCTATATCATCTTATATGGAAAATAATTTTGATAAAACACTTGAACTTAATTCTTGTGGAAAAAATCCTTTCTTCTTCAAAAAAAATTCCTTTCTCAATATGTCATGAAATTTTAAATTAAAATAAGTTAATTTAAAATAAATGTGAAAAATTGAAAAGGAATATTCAGGGAAACAATGTTCTATGAAAGCATAAAAATATGTTCATTCCATATAAGTTAAAAAACATTCTTCTCGCACTTTGGCTGGAAAAGTCAAAAAGTATCTCGTAATGGAAATGAAAAAATATTTCTTTCATATCTTTTACTAAAAATTCACCAATAGGTAAAATTGGATTTTAAAATTTTTATGAGGATATAAATAATATTACATATTGGGGAGACATGGATGTGGATGATAAATATGCCCCAGTAAATACTAAATTATAAACAATCTCACATAAAAATGAGATTATGATATTTTCCCTTACCTTAGGTATGATATGATTTTTACGTATCTGATCCTACTATATAATGATTCAAAAAATTTCGTTGACTTATTCCAGAACCAGATTCATTGTTATGGTATCATATATGGTCATATTCTTATATGTTTATTAGTAATATTTCATTGTTACTCGTTATTCGGGTGTTAACTTCTTTATGTTCTTATGTGTGTTTTGTCGAATAAATTCTTATTACTATTTTTAGGTTATAGATATATTATTTAAAGTTTTTTATTAGTATAATATATATCTTACTTATTCATTCAATTCATTTATATAATCATTCTTCAATGAATATCATGTATAATGAATCGCATCACATCGTGGAGAAGGTAGGTCATACGTACGCACGAGCGATGCTATCATTCCCATGATTGAGAAATTGTATTGAAGTGTATGGTGTATAATATTTCATAATCAATATCACATTAAAATAATAATATATAGTTATTTCTTCCATAATTATACTCATCTAATTATGTTGGTGATGAAAAAACTATTACACCCCGGCGTGGAGACGGTAGGCCGTACGTATGCACGCGTGGTGATTTTATTTTTCATAGGATGGATAGAAGATGGAATATGGTTTTTTCATACTCATAATAAAATATCATTATACAAGTTATACTAATGAAACAAATCAAATATAGGAAGTATAAGAAAAACTAATTTTGAAAGAATCGGTAAGGGATATTACCTCTTCTTCGATGTGCCTCTTCTAAACCTCCTCTTAGGGCACTAAATATGGTCTTTTAAGAAGACTAGGAACTATATTATGGTTCTAGATAAGTTTATAAGTGAAATGGGTAGGTTTTTGATGAGTTTGATAGCTCAAAATGAGGTAAAGAAAAGATGGAGGAGGTGCCCTTTTATAAGAGAGGGGAGGGGCACTTTTGGAAACCTCAAAAATATTAATTTATTATAAAATAAAACCCCACCTAAAAACCTCTAAAATGAATCAAATTCGAATATGAGAAGATATAGGGTTGTAATATCATCAACCAATAAAATTTATAAATGTTTCTTTTTTATTTTAAACCATATCATTTTGATTTATCCTAATTTAATCTATTTAATTTTATTTGTGGTAATAATATTGTAAAATTTATATTGTTATAAATACCTACTTATGTGTTGTGAATTATCCATAATTGGATACTTTATGACATTTTAAATCATATAATTTTCAATTTATAATTTTTAAAAAAAAATTTGATTTTTAAACAATTTAATAATATGTTATTTTTATAAAATATAAAAAGTGTCAATTATGACACTATTTATTTATTTCAATTTAAAAAAAATTACACATATGATATATATTCAAAAAAAAATTAATATATTCATAACATGTCATATTCATCTATTAAATTCTTTATAACTTTAATAAGTTAATATAACATTTATTTTAATATTTCTAAACCACTTATTTGATATTTCTTTTAATAAAAAAATTACTACAACATTTTTATATAATTATTTAATATATTAATTTGTTGCATAAAATTTAAATATAAAATACTATGATGAATAAAAATCTAATATCCTTCATAATAATACTTTTAGTCTAATTTAGCTTCTACAAAGCCCAACTTTTAAAATGTTATATTTATTAATTTATGAAGGTGACAACTTTGACATCATTTAAAATAAAATAATATAAGTGTCATAATAACTTTTATAAGGATCTAAATGATCAAAAAATCTACCCTTGGATTCTTATGGTTTAGATATACTCGATAAATAATTTTTGGTTTAGTTTTTGGGCCTTTTGATGGGTAATATTATTTTAATAAAAACTATATTATTTATTTTTCACTAAATAAATAATTTCTGCATCATTAATGTATAAGCTATTAAGGTAATTATATATTTATTAAAAATTAAAAACCATGATAAAGAAAAAAAAAATATTTCAAATTTGTATTTATAATCTAATTTATATTCTGTGTAACCTTATAGTAAAAATAATTTAATTATTAAAGTTTGAGTGAGACATTTTTTACTCTCCATTAAATAAAATAAATTAAAGGTCTTGATCTCATCCAAGTAGGTTCCAATAGATACTATTTCTATCCAAGTATGTTTTACGGAAAAATATAATCATCCAATTATATTAATACAAGTGTTAGGGTGATTTTATAATATTATTTTCACCCTTATTTACTTGATTTACCTTTAACTGTGGTAAATAAAATTTATTGTAGTTACTATTCATAATGCCCAAAAATTGAAGAATCTTATTAACATAATTTGGACCTACTTCTTCCAAATATGGAATCAATTTTTCTAAATTCAAGACACGGAAGTTGTAGTAATTAATTTAAAATTAATCGCATTGTTTAGAAAACGGGTTTTAAAAGTTAAAACATTCCAAAAGATTGAAATGTTTGTACCTATGAATTCAATGTAAAATTAAAGGTAAAAACATAAATTATATTAAATTGTAAAAATATATTATATTCATACTTTAAAACCATTAAATATTATAATTTAACCATATAAATTATCTCGGGTTGTTTTTAATTAATATTTAGTGTATTTTAACTATTCATCAAATTATGAAGTTTATCAGAAAAATATCAGAATTTTAACCAAATTAAATTTTTATATTCCGATTCCAAAGAAAAGGTTTACATTGTAATATTAAAATTATTAATGTGTATTTTTGGTTCCGGGCGTAGCGGAAGCGTGTTGGTGGGATTGCTTAACTTTAATTTTAACGTTGAACAACGTTCAATCCGAGATCTGTCACGATGTAAAACACTGAATCTTCGGAATTGAACGAGGAACAAAAAACTTAAGAGGGAATCCCGGAACCATAGAGATAGTATCATCATATGTTGGTTATAATTAATTTAATTTATTCACAAGAATTTCCTTGGTGGAATTCTTTCTTCGTTGATGTCTACGGTCATGATCCTGTGATCTGTTATTGCGTCGTAGAATCCAGGTGTAGGATTCCTCTAGAGGTGATCCACATGTGTGCCACGTATCTCTAGATGTCACCGAAGGGATCTACGGGTGCTAGCATGGAAGAACCATCACTTGCGATGTCCGCCTTCGATCGCCTTGGTCTCTTGGTCTTGAGAGCGTTCTTGGAGGAAGGAGTTCTTTCGCCCTTGAAAGAATTCTCCATAATTTTTGTGCAGAACAATTGATGTAAAAGTGTTGGGGTTGTGAGGATATTTATAATTAGGTTTGAGTTTTACAGAGTTACGACAATAAATAAACATGTTACGCATTTTATTTATTTCATTAACTCTTATTGAAACCCCCATGTCGAATTATTAATTCCTTGACATGCACCCACACTGATTATAATTAATATCATTTAATAAACAATACTATATCCTAAAAATCCTGACTAGAAAACTACATGGCATGTAATCATTAATACATGGCGTGTACTCATTTTCCACAAAACTACTCGGCGTGTATATTTAATATACACATCCTGTACATTTATTTTCAATTTTTCTTTATCTCCTCCTCCACATTTATTAGACCTTGAGTAATGACTATTTATTTCTTAAATAAATGTAACTGTATTACTCACTAATAAATATATTATTTCACCCAAAATATATTATCTTGAATAACTAGTGTCGAAATAAATGTGATCAGGCATCCTTAAATAATTATTAAACCATAGTTGGGAATAATATTTATTTAACTTGTTCAATTAATATTTAACTGAGATACATGTACACACATAGTGTGTGACCCTCTAGGCCTCTTTCTCAGTGGCATTAGGCGGAGCCTGTCTAAAGTCTAAGGTTAGCTTCTAGAAACACACCAAGGCACCCATAGAGAAAGAAGTTAATGCCGCAATGACGTGTCACCTCCTACGAACGTTTACAGTGTAATATAATCCCTTTGTCTCTATATCTCTAATCAAGCGGGTTGCATTCTAGTGATATCAACCCATGTACTCGATTATTCTTTCTTCGACTTTCTAGAATTGAACCTGCCCATACCTTACCATGGCCATGGATTTATTTAGTCTATATCAATTACATCAAAGGGCCTGATATATCTACTTCCATTGTGGAACGGAAGGGACAAATCCTTTCTCACATTATCTATTAATGCGATATTACTCGTGAAGCACACAACGTATCCTACCTCACTGAGAATAGTGTGTCATCATAGTTTTCTTCAATACATCTAAGTGTGCAAGTTGTAATACCCATTAATAACAATCTTAAAGTCTAAGGACCAATACACACATCCGCAGATAGGAACATCCAATGACACTATGAAATGTGGATTTCCTACTGGCAGGTCTCGTTCTCATAATATCCTCCTGGATATTACCAAGGGAACACACCATGAGATGGTGCCTCCATGTTTTATGATTCCTCACCCCTAATGTCTTGTATTATTTTTTTCCCTCAAATAATATTATCCGTCCATAGAACATATATTCAAGAACAGTGTTATGGAACTTCTGGGTTCTCATCATAGCAGGGATCCACTATGACCCTTTAATGCAATAGCTATCCTTAGGACATTATCACATGCATTGTCACGCAGAAGAACAATCAAGATGTGATAAGGATTTTATTAAATAATAAAGTACAAAGTAGTTGGTTCTAGGCCACCAACTCCAACGGACTCCCACTTGGACGAGAGCCAACTGCTAACAACCTTTAACCCGCTAGCTCTCACATGATATTCATGCTTCTTCTGAGATAGGACTTTAGTCATGGGGTCCACCACGTTCTCTTCCGTGGACACTCTGCTCACTGCAATTTCACCCCTTTGATAGAAATCCCTCAAGAAGTGATACTTCCGGAGTATGTGCTTTGTCCGTTGATTTGACCTTGGTTATTTTGCAAGATCCACCGTTGAAGTATTATCACAATAAAATGTAATGGGATCTTTACTTCTAGGCACCACATCAAGCACCTGGACGAAGTTACGAATCCAGACGGCTTCCTTAGCTACATCAGAATACACTATATATTCAAACTCTGTTGTAGAATCAGCAAAAACTAGCTGCTTTGCACTCTTCCAGCTCAGAGCTCCTCCATTGAGACAGAAAACATATCCAAATTGCGACTTCAGATCATTCTGATCTGTCTGAAAACCAGCATCATCATACACTCTGATGACAAGCTCCTCGTCTCCTCCATATACCATGAACATATCCTTAGTTCTTCTCATATACTTAAGGATAGTCTTAATAGTAATCCAATGTTGTTCTCCTGGATCTTCTTGATATCTACCTACCATGCTCAGTGCATAGGCAACATCAAGCCTGGTACATAACATGGCATACATGATGGATCCTATAGTCGAAGCGTATGGGATCTTACTCATTCTATCTTTCTCTTTTTGTGTCTGAGGACACTTTTTCTTAGAAAGATGTAGGCCATGTGACACTGGAACCAATCCCCTCTTGGATTGTTCCATACTAAATCTCTTTAGTATCCGGTCAATTTATGTACTCTGACTTAGTCCAAGTAGCCTCTTGGATCTGTCACGAATGATCTTGATCCCTAGAATGTAGGCTGCTTCACCCAAGTCCTTAATGGAGAAACACTTGTTCAACCAGTCCTTAACTGACTATAAGACTCGTACATCGTTTCTAATAGGAAATATTTCATCAACATATACTACTAGGATAACGATTGCATTCCCATTAAACCGTTTATAAACACATGGATCACATTCATTCTTAATGAACCCAAATTCATTTATGGATTCATCATATTGAATGTTCCATGACCTGGATGCGTGCTTCAATCTATAAATGGATTTCTGCAACTTGTAAACCCGTTTGGATTCACCTGGTGTCACAAACCCTTATGGTTGTGTCATATAGACATCTTCTTGAAGGTTCCCGTTATGGAATGCTAATTTGACATCCATTTTCCAAATCTCGTAGTCATGGTAAGCTGCTATGGAAAGTATGATTCTGATGGATTTAAACATGGAAACTGGCGAGAAGGTTTCATCATAGTCGGTTCTTTGATGCTGTCTGAATCCTTTATCCACTAGACTTTCTTTATAGGTGCTAACTTGACCTTACATGTCCAGTTTTCTCTTGAATACCCATTTGCATCCAAAAGGATTTACATCAACTGGCTCATTGACCAGAACCCAAACTTGGTTCTGATACATGGAATCCATCTCATAATTCATAGCTTCTAGCCATCTTGCAGCTTCTGAGCTTTCTATTTCTTTCTTGTAGGAGAGAGGTTCATCATTGTCCAAAAATAATGATTCACCATCCTCGATGACTAGGAAACCAAATCTCTCTTGTTCCCTTACCTCTCTTGAGCTCCTACCCAGTACTTGTGTTTCTGGAACCTCTTCCACTGGGACCTATGGAACTTGTTCCTATACCAACTCATGTGTATCTTGAGCATCAACTTCATCGAAGTCAATCTTGCTCCCACTATCCTTTTTGAGGATGTACTCCCTCTCAAAAAAGATGGCTTGTCTAGCGACAGTCACTTTCTTTTATTCAGGCTTATATAGGTAATATCCTTTCGTTTCCTTAGGATATCCTATAAAGATACACTTCATGCCCCGGGGTGCTAGTTTGTTGCCTGATAAGGCCTTAACAAACGCCTCGCATCCCCATACACGTGTATGCGACAAAATGGTTTTATTTCCATTCCATAACTCAGAGGGAATTATATTTTCCGCCTTAGTTGGTACTCGGTTTAATGTGTATGCTGCAGTTTGTAATGCATATCCCCAAAAGGATAATGGAAGATCTGCATGACTCATCATCAACCTCACCATATCCAACAAGGTGTGGTTCCTCCTTTCATTAACACCATTCCACTGTGCTGTATAAGGAGGAGTGAGCTGACATAGAATCCCAGACTCCCGTAGAATATCGATGAACTCTTGGTTCAGATATTCTCCACCTCGATCCGATCAAAGCTTCTTTATCTTCTAACCAATTTGATTCTCTACTTAATTCTTGAATTCCATAAATTTTTCTAAGGCCTCTGACTTATACCTCATTAAGTATACATAGCCATATCTACAAAAATCATCAGTAAAAGTAATGAAGTAAGAATATCCACCTCTAGATTCTGCTGGAAATGGTCCACACACATCTGTGTGTACCAATCCTAGAAGCTCTGTGGCCCTTTCACCCTGTCCACCAAAAGGCAGATTGGTCATTTTTCCTTATAAACAAGCGTGACATCTATCAAGTGGTTTTAGATTAGTAGTGTATAAATAGCCATCTTGGCAGAGCTTTATCAAGCGATTCTCATTTACATGATCGAGACGGTGATGCCATAACTGGGTGATGTATGAGTCTTGTGAGTTTGTTTTTTTATCGATTTCCAACACTTGGTTTTTGTAATTTAATACATACAAACCATTAATTAAATGTGCTATATCATAACATATGTTGTTCTTATAAAAGAGACAACCCTTATTTCCAAACATGAAAATAAATCCATCCATATCCAAACAAGATACAAGAAATTGTGTTTTTGGTAACACTAGGCACATAATAACAGTTATGTAAAACCAAGATCTTCCCAGTCGGCAATGAGAGGTGGTAGTCGCCAATAGCCAACGCAGCCAGCCTTGCGCCATTGGCAGCTCGAAGATCCACCTCTCCTCTAGAAATCTTTCTAAATCTACTTGGTTCTTGCATTTGAATATAGATGTGAGCCCCAAAAGCTGTATCTAATACCCAATGTGTAGAAATAGAAAGATTACACTCGATAACGAATGCACCATTAGCATCCTGACGCTTCTGGGTGCAGTTAATCTTCCAGTGGCCTTGCTTTCCATATGCAAATCACATTTCCTCCCATTCCTTTCCCAGCCTCTGGATCTTCCCCTTCTTGGAGGGACGGTGCTCGGGGGATTCAGACCATTTATAAGTCTTTGGCCCCTTTTCCTTGTCCTTTCGTTTCTTATTCACTATAAGGACTGAAGGTTTGTCACGCCCCATGTCCTTATCTACCTAGTGAGTTAAGGGTAGAAGTTCTGATCTAGGCGCAACTGGAACAGGCTCTTCCAGCACATACAATTTCCTCTTGTGGCAATGGATAACGCGTAAACGCCTCTGCCAATCTTAGAAATTGCTGCCGGTGAGAAGGTTTTCCTTCTCGAGTATGGTTTGCAATGATATGTTTAAATACATATTCTTGTCGGTTCTACAAATTAAGATGAGCAAAGGTTTAGTACTTTATTACAAAACCGAGACAAATAAATAAATTAATACTTATTAGTCTCCCACTATTTTATCGAAATCGAATTGCCCTCACCATTGACTTCAGAATATTATTTTGCCTGAATATTCTAGTGGCAAGGATCCATATTTCCCTTCGCATTACTGTCACGACCCACCCTCGGGGTTCGTGCCGTGACTATTCCAAGCCCGCCTTCCATAGGCCAGGGGCTGGCGACTAGCACCAAGGTGTAAATCCCGGTAAAAAGGGAAGGCATTGCCTTTGTAAAGTAAACAAACACCACAGAGTAAGCAAGCGGAAAGTAAACACTAAGTAAAAGCAGAGTACAACTGAGAGTGCGGAAAAGTAGATGGGCCAGTATACAAACTCAAACTGAAAGTAAAGTACAACTCGAAAGGGAAAACAGCAACTGTAAAGTAAAAGCCGCTACACCGAGCCGTCCACTGGAAATCCCACCTGAAGGGTGGGTACAGATAGCTCCACTGCTCCTCGAATCCCATCGTCCGCTCCGAACACGTTCCGCCTAGTGGTCCACCTCCAGGTACCGTCCTGCTCTGCAAGCCTCAGCCAAGATCAACGCTGTCTATCGTCTGCAACCAACACAACGTAGTGCGGGCATAGCCCGTGCAGGGGTGAGTATAAGCTACTCAGTAGGGACCCCGAGACCCCTGAAGGTCTCTCAAAATCCACAAAGGATAACCCACAAAGAAAGGTACAATCACGAAGTAGCAACCGACACTGCTTAGGTATATGCCCATACATATACCTAAGTCATCAATTTCAAATACGCTCCAACCTCCGAGCCCAAGTACAACTCAGTCCACACAGGAAAGTAAACGTATTCCACACAGGAAAGCAAAATGTAATCCACACAGGATAGCACAACTCAATCCACACAGGAAAGCAACAGGATTCACCTCACACAGGTATACCTCTTCAAAGGGCGATAAAGATGATCTATGATCCATCTAAGTCGTTGGACCCACGAAGGATCGATAGGTAACTAACCCCCACAAAGACCCACACAGGATCGGGCTCACACAGGACCTGTAGGCGCTCGTTCACACAGGACCGCTGAGCGCAACGACCCACACAGGATCGGACCCACACAGGATCGGGCCCACACAGGACCTATAGCACTGATCCACGTAGGATCACTGAGTGTTATAGTCATCGTCGAATCCACACAGGATCTCTGTACTGTTTTCGTCGCAGTCACAGTAGCAGTAGCAGTAGCAGTAGCAGTAACAGTCGCAGCCAGCACTAGGGTTCCCGCACACAGCAAGCTCGTTCAGGAGGGTCTGCTCCACGAGCCGAGAGGCTGATACATCAACTGTCACAAAGTCCAGAGTTGATGTATCAAAAAGTTCCGTATCGTCAACAGGAACTCAACGCAACAGACGGCGCGTCGATCAGACGCCCGGTCTGAGAGTTATTGGCTTTTTCGTCCCAGGGGCCCGGTTGGTTTTTAAGGCAAAAACAACCCGACCGTACTCCACCTGCGTCCAAACCTCGGTCAGAGTATGCCAAAAGATCTGTCTCACTAAGAGGAACATAACAAAGCTGACGGCACGTCAATCGGACGTTCGTAGCTCAAGATATGAGGGTTTCCGCTCCGAAGGCCCGGTTGGTTTCGTGTACGAACCAACCCGGCCGAACTCAAAGTGTTCCGAAACCCTGAGTGTATTATACCGAAACGACCGTCTCGATCCAAGGATCGTTTTTCCGCAGACGGTTCGTCAAACGGAGGTCCGTAGATCAAGTTATGAGCAAAAGACCGAAGTCGTCTCGAAAACGGGAGGTCCGGGTCCGGGCCGACCCGGCCCGACCCCCCCCCCCCCCCCCCTGGGTCGGCCCGAACCGGGTTGACCTGAACCGGGTCGACCCGACCCGGGTCCGACCCGGCCCGGCCGGCGGCGGTCTGGCGCGGCGGCTCGGACCGGCGCGGCGGCGCGGTCCGGCGCGGCCTGGCGCCGCTGGTGCCACGCGCGGGGGGCAAGCCCCCGCTTTTCAAAAGGCGGCGCGGCTTTTAGCCGCGCCTTTTGGAGAACCGGCCCCCCTCGTGGGGGCCTGCTTGAGGAGAACCGGGGGGCCGCCTGCCCCCCCCCCCCTCATAAATGGGGGGGGCTTTAGAGCTGACCGGGGGAATTAAATTCCCCCGGTCTTTGTCCTTCCGGCCGGCCACCTGGCGGGCCGGTTTTTCTCCAATGGGACCGGCAAAGCCAGTCCCCTTCCGACTTCCGACACCGGCGGCCTAGCGAGCCACCGTTCTTTCCGTCTCGCCGCGGCCCGGAACCGGCCGCGGTGTTCGTCGTCCGGCACGGTGCGACGGCACCGCGCCCCTCCGCCACGGCCCCGCTCCGGCCGCGGCGCCTTCGATTCCCTTCGACGCGGCGCGACGGCGTCGCGTTCGTGATGATTCTTCCACGGTGCGAATTTCCGCGTGGTGCGACGGCACCACGCCATCTTGTTTCATCCGCAAGATAAATCAACAAGAACAAAGGAGGGGGTTCGGCTGTGTTCATGCGGTCCGGCCCCCTCACGTTAAACGATAACACATATTTAAATATCCTCACATTTGTCATGCTAGAACCACGAACGAGAATAAATAAATAAATAAATAATCAACAACAACCCCTACCTTGGGTTCAGGTTCGAAGATCGTCAACGACCCGCGGAAGACAACGTCGCGGAGGTCGGGCGTCGCGGTAAACGTTCGTCAAATCCGATGACGAAGAGGTACGTCCGAAGAGGTACGTCTTTGGCGAATCTTCGTAAGCCGACGAAGGAAGTCCTAGGAGGAAGCGGCGTTCCCTTTCGTTGACACGGAATATGTCGTTGATCTTCGGAGAAAACGGCTACGAAGAAGAGAGGAGCGGCGTTCTTCGTTGGAGCTTAAGCGTTCTTCGTCAAAGCTTGAGCGTTCTTCGTCAAAGTTTGAAGAAGAATGAGGAGCTCTCAAATCCTCTCAAGAAGGCTAGAGAAATCTAACCAAATAAAAAAAGTTAGAGACTTATTTTATTCACACACTTAATCAAATTGAATTTCAAAGGTTTGAAATTCAAATAAAATAACTCCAAATTAATTAACAAGTTGTCATGTTAATTAAAGAGGGGTTAAAGGAGTTTTGAGAGGAGATGAAAAGTTGGGTTTCGTGTGGGCCCCACCACACTTAATCCTCCCAAGGGAGGTTAAGTGGATGTGGGTCCCACCTTTAACTCCCTTTGGGAGAAGTTAACTAACAAAAAAATAAAATAAAAAGTGTTCCACATTTTTATTCAATTTTTTATAATTCTCCCAAAAACTAACTTTCATCCCGCTATAAACGCAACTTCGGAAAAGGTCTCCTTAAGCGAATATCGGCGCTGCGATTTCATCGGTGTCCTCGGATTTCAATTCCGAGCACCGGATCAAAAGTTAGGAATTCCCACTCGTTCGTTCACTGAACGTACCCGAGCCAAACTTCGGAAATTGATTCCGGGCACACCGGGCCTCGGAATCAGGTGCCGTCAGAAACCGTGCTCTTGTAAAATTCCAAAGAAAATTAAGAAAAAATTTCCCTTGAATTTTACGGGTCTTTACATTACTCCCACCTCAGGGCTTTACGTCCCCGTAAAGATACATCAAAAACTAGGGAAACAAATGAGGGTACTGAGCACGCATCTGAGCCTCCCGCTCCCATGTGCTCTCATGGAGATTCCCATTCTTCCATCTGATGCGCACAAGAGGAATCGATCACCCACATAGGACCCGCTCCTGTCGATCCTCTATCTCCACCGGGACCTCCATAAAAGTCGCCCCATCGTCAACGTCAAGCTCCCCATGGTCAATGATGTGCATCGGGTCGTGCACGTATCTCCTAAGCTGGGATACGTGGAAGACGTCGTGCACCCGGTGCAACTGAGGTGGCAGAGCCAGGCGATAAGCCACCTCGCCAATCCTACTGTGGATCTGGAAGGGTCCTATGAAGTGCGGAGATAACTTGCCGCCTCGGCCAAATCTCCGAATACCACGTCGAGGTGAGACCCGCAAGAAGACGTGGTCTCCATCCTCGAACTCTAGTGGCCTCCGCCTCCTGTCAGCATAAGACTTCTGCCGGCTCTGAGCTATCCTCATCCGCTCCTGGATGACCTGGACCTTCTCTGTCGTGGCCTGGACCATCTCTGGTCCCACCAGTGCTGACTCCCCAGGGTCTGTCCAGCACAAAGGAGATCTACAAGGTCGGCCGTACAACGCCTCGTACGGTGCCATCCCGATGGTGGAGTGGTAGCTGTTGTTGTACGCAAACTCCACCAAGGGTAGGTGGTCCTCCCAGCTACGACCAAAGTCGAGGACACATTCGCGGAGCATGTCCTCGAGAGTCTTAATGGTCCTCTCCGTCTAACCATCCGTCTGAGGGTGAAAGGCTCTGCTCAGATGTAGCTGCGTCCCGAACGCCTCTTGTAACCCCTTCCAAAGCCGAGAAGTAAAGCGAGCATCTCGATCGGAGACGATAGATGATGGCACACCGTGGAGTCGCACAATCTCCTAAACGTAGAGACGTCCCAAGATCTCCACTGAGCCCTGCTCTCTGATGGGTAAGAAGTGTGCCGACTTGGTGAGTCGATCAACAATCACCCAGATGGAGTCGTGACCTCTGGAAGTGCGTGGAAGTCCAGTCACGAAGTCCATAGATATGTCGTCCCACTTCCACTCCGGAACCTCCAAGGGCTGTACCAAGCATGCTGGTACCTGATGCTCTGCCTTCACCTGCTGGCAGGTGAGGCATTGAGAAACGAACTCTGCTACTTCCTTCTTCATGCCTGGCCACCAGTGTTTTCGTCTGAGGTCCTGGTACATCTTCGCCACTTCAGGATGTACCGCCAAAGGAGATGTTTGAAACTCTCTCAGCACTTCCTCTCGCAAAGCAACTGGTACCATGGTACGTCCTTTGAAAAGGATGTCGTGCTCTGCTCCAAGGTAGAAACCATCAGGTGCCTGTCCCGAGGATATCAGTACACACCGTGTCTCACAGTCAGTGTCCTCACACTGTGCCTCTCTGACCCACTGCAGTAGTGGAGGGGTGACTGTGAGAGACTGGAGGAAGGCTGCTCCATCTCTATCCACGAAGGATATCTGCAAAGAGGCTAGCTGCTCCGCCGCCTCCTCAAGTAGTTGAATGCCCGTCCTCCTGCTGAGGGCATCGGCTACTACGTTCCCCTTCCCAGGAGTAAAGACTATCTCAAAGTCATAGTCCTGGAGGAACTCGAGCCATCGCCGCTGTCTCAGGTTCCGGTCCTTCTGCGAGAAGATATACATGAGACTCTGATGATCGGAAAAGACTGTAAAGCGCTCGCCCATCAGATAGTGTCGCCATGTCTTCAGAGCGAAGACCACTGCTGCTAACTCCAGGTCATGGGTAGCGTAGTTCTGCTCATGCGGCCTCAACTGACGTGATCCATAGGCGATCACTGCCCGCTCCTGCATCAGAACACATCTGAGTCCGGTCCCTGATGCATCGCAGTAGACTACGTACCCTACTCCCTCCTCAGGCAACCTCAAGATCGGTGCGCTAGTCAACCTCTGTCCCAGCTCCTGGAAGCTCTGCTGACATCTGTCTGACCACACGAAGGGTTTCCCCTTCTTCGTCAAAGCTGTGAGTGGTGCCGCAACTCTAGAGAAGTCCGGCATGAATCTCCGATAGTATCCAGCTAGTCCCAAGAAACTCTGAACCTCAGTCACGCTCCTGGGTGGCTCCCATGCTAACACAGCCTCGATCTTCGCAGGATCCACTGCAACTCCCGCCTCAGAGATAACGTGTCCCAAGAAGTGTACCTCACGTATCCAGAACTAGAACTTCGAGAGCTTACCATAAATCTGGTGCTCTCGGAGTGTGTCTAGTATAACTTGCAAGTGATAGGCGTGCTCCTCCTCAGTCGTAGAGTATATCAGAATGTCGTCGATGAAGACCACGACAAACCGATCAAGGTATGGCTGAAAGATCCTGTTCATGAGGGCCATGAACACTTCTGGAGCATTGGTTACACCGAAAGGCATAACCAAGAACTCATAGTGTCCATACCAACATCTGAAGGCCGTCTTCTGCACATCCCCGTCTCTGACTCTGAGCTGATGATAGCCTGACCTGAGGTCTATCTTTGAGAACCACCGTGCTCCCTTGAGCTGATCAAAGAGGTCATCAATCCTCGGTAGCGGATACTTGTTCCTCACTGTCACCTGGTTCAGGCGACGATAGTCAACACAAAGTCGCAGGCTCCCGTCTGCCTTCTTGGCGAACAATATCGGGGAAGCCCAGGGTGAAACACTGGGTCGGATGAACCCCTTGCCCTGCAAGTCCTCCAACTGTACCCGTAGCTCTCGAAGCTCGGCGGGGGCCATCCGATATGCTGGAGTGGATATCGGGGATGTCCCGGGGTACAAGTCAATATAAAAGTCTACCTCTCTGCGAGGAGGTATCCCTAGAACGTCGTCGGGAAAAACGTCCGCAAACTGATCTACCACTGCAGGAAAACCAGGACTCCGCACGTCAACTGCTCCAAGGATGAGGCTATCCAACTGATGAGTGATGGGTTGTCTTCTCCTCCGTGGAAGTCCATCCTATGCTGTTAAGGCTCCCTTCTTGCTGGTTAAGGTGAACCTGCTCCCGTCGGTGCGTACACAACGCACCTTGCGCCTAAAATAGTCAATCTGTGCATGGACCGTAGATAGCCAATCCATGCCCAAGATGACGTCGTAAGGCCTCGACGCTGCTACAAGAAGATCCCAGCCGAATCTCTCGCCTCCTAGAGTAATCTCACACTGCCGGCACCAGTGCGTAATCGTCGAGTCTGCTCCCGTAGGAGTCTCTAGCCGTAAGGATCGAGCCAACGGCTCTGTCGGAATCTCCGAGCTACGAACAAGGGCAGCGGCTATGAAAGAGTGACTCGCTCCTGTGTCTATAAGAACTGTAGCAAGGGTGGAATAGACACAGATAGTACCACGAATCATCTTAGGTGCGTCGTGGTCGTAGGCCTCTGCTGCCTGGAGCTGTGTCTGTCTCTGCCCGCCAGCTCCCTGTGGTCGGGGTGGACCTCCTGGTGGTGGTGGTGGCAGAGCCTCAAAGCATCGTCCACCACCTACTGCTCGGCCAGCTCCTCTACCTCGTCCGCCTCCTCCCTGCGGACCGCCATGGTCGACCCTATGCCTCTGACTCGGTGGTCCCTCAACTGTCTGCTGCTCCTCGGCACGGCGGGTCGGGCAGTCACGAGCCATGTGGCCCTGCCCGCCGCACGAGTAGCACTGTCTGCCTCTCGAAAGACTGGCTCCTCGCTGTGTGCCCCGCACTACTGAGCCAGTGCCCTGAGGTCGTCTGCCCGAAGGTTTGGTCTTTCTGGACCCCTGAGTCATCCGTCGACTGCCTGCTGCAGATGACTCTGCCACGTGCCGCCCTGCGGTGGGTCGCTGCGCTGGTGTAGACTCAGCAAGGAAGCTCTCGATCAGAAGGGCCCACTCCAGTACTCCTGTCTGAGTCGGTATGCTGAGGGAGATCAGCGATGCCCTGATCTCGTGTCTCAAACCCTGCTCGAAGGTCCGGGCCCGGAAGAATGGGTCTCGTACCATGTCGGTCGAGTAGCGCGAGAGATCAGTAAATCTCGTCGAGTACTGAGCGACCGTCATGCTGCCCTGCCGCAGCTGAAGAAGCTCCTGGATACGCACTGCACGAAGGGTGGCTGGGACGAACTCCGAGCGGAAGATGCTCTCAAAGTCCGTCCAAAGAAGAGATGCCTCATCGTGCACCTGGAGCATCAAGCTCCACCATCGTCCTGCTGCTGCGTGTAGTAGGCTAACAGCGAGGATCACCATGAGGTCTGCTGGTGTCCTCACTAGCCTAAACACACGTACCACTGCCTCCAGCCAGTCCTCGGCTGCCTAGGGATCCGTCTCCCCACGAAACCTGGGTGGTCGCTGGCGCTGAAACTCATACAGTGCACTGAGGCGACGTGCATCGTCAGCGGCTGGTGCTGGAAGCATCGGTGGCTCGGCGGGTAGAGCTACCGCCGGTGCCACTGCTGACAAAGGGCCCTGCACCGAGGCCTCGTCACTCGATGGGCTGTCGTCACACTCGACTCTCGGAACCCTAGCTGGCTGCCGTCGTGGGGCCATCCTGAATAGGAAACAGGTGCGCCACGGTCAAACAGTATACCTGGTGAGCTGATATATTAAGTAATCACAAAGAAAACTTTGAAACACACACGTAATCAATGTTTTCGTGCATAAAGTCGGAAATCAGAAGTCAGGGTCCTGGTGTACGGATACGTCGGCCACCGCACCAACACTGGACTCCCTGGACTGATAACCACACTCAATACTCTAAACATTATTGCTTCACATAGAAAAGATCAGAGTTCGCGGTAGAACCGAACTCCTCTGATACCAATTTGTCACGACCCGCCCTCGGGGTCCGTGTCGTGACTACCCCAAGCCCGCCTTCCATAGGCCAGGGGCTGGCGACTAGCACCGAGGCGTAAATCCCGGTAAAAAGGGAAGGCATTGCCTTTGTAAAGTAAACAAACACCACAGAGTAAGCAAGCGAAAAGTAAACACTAAGTAAAATCATAGTACAACTGAGAGTGCGGAAAAGTAGATGGGCCAGTATACAAACCCAAACTGAAAGTAAAGTACAACTCGAAAGGGAAAACAGAAACTGTAAAGTAAAAGCCGCTACACCGAGCCGTCCATTGGAAATCCCACCTGAAGGGTGGGTACAGATAGCTCCACTGCTCCTCGGGTCCCATCGTCCGCTCCGAACACGTTCCGCCTAGTGGTCCACCTCCAGGTACCGTCCTGCTCTGCAAGCCTCAGCCAAGATCAACGCTGTCCGTCGTCTGCAACAAACACAACGTAGTGCGGGCATAGCCCGTGCAGGGGTGAGTATAAGCTACTCAGTAGGGACCCCAAGACCCCTGAAGGTCTCTCAAAATCCACAAAGGATAAACCACAAAGAAAGGTACAATCACGAAGTAACAACCGACACTGCTTAGGTATATGCCCATACATATACCTAAGTCATCAATTTCAAATACGCTCCAACCTCCGAGCCCAAGTACAACTCAGTCCACACAGGAAAGTAAACGTATTCCACACAGGAAAGCAAAACGTAATCCACACAGGATAGCACAACTCAATCCACACAGGAAAGCAACAGGATTCACCTCACACAGGTATACTTCTTCAAAGGATGATAAAGATGATCTATGATCCATCTAAGCCGTCGGACCCACGAAGGATCGATAGGTAACTAACCCCCGCAAAGACCCACACAGGATCGGGCCCACACAGGACCTGTAGGCGCTGGTTCACACAGGACCGCTGAGCGCAAGGACCCACACAGGATCAGACCCACACAGAATCGGGCCCACACAGGACCTGTAGCACTGATCCACGTAGGATCGTTGAGTGCTGTAGTCGTCGTCGAATCCACACAGGATCTCTGTACTGTCATCGTCGCAGTCACAGTAGCAGTAGCAGTAGCAGTAGCAGTAACAGTCGCAGCCAGCACTAGGGTTCCCGCACACAGCAAGCTCGTTCAGGAGGGTTCGCTCCACGAGCCAAGAGGCGGATACATCAACTGTCACAAAGTCCAGAGTTGATGTATCCAAAAGTTCCGTATCGTCAACAGGAACTCAACGCAATAGACGGCGCGTCGATCGGACGCCCGGTCTGAGAGTTATTGGCTTTTTCGTCCCAGGGGCCCGGTTGGTTTTTAAGGCAAAACCAACCCGACCATACTCCACCTGCATCCAAACCTCGGGCGGAGTATGCCAAAAGATCCGTCTCACTAAGAGGAACATAACAAAGTTGACGGCACATCAATCGGACGTTCGTAGCTCAAGATATGAGCATTTCCGCTCCGAAGGCCCGGTTGGTTTCGTGTACGAACCAACCTGGCCGAACTCAAAGTGTTCCGAAACCCTGAGTGTATTATACTGAAACGACCGTCTCGATCCAAGGATCGCGTTTCCGAAGACGGTTCGTCAAACGGAGGTCCGTAGCTCAAGTTATGAGCAAAAGACCGAAGTCCTCTCGAAAACGGGGGGTCCGGGACCGGGCCGACCCGGCCCGACCCCCCCCCCCCCTGGGTCGGCCCGAACCGGGTCGACCCGACCCAGGTCCGACCCGGCCCGGCCGGCGGCGGTCCGGCGCGGCGGCGCGGACCGGCGCGGCCTAGCGCCGCTGGTGCCACCCGCGGGGGGCAAGCCCCCGCTTTTCAAAAGGCGGCGCGGCTTTTAGCTGCGCCTTTTAAAGAACCGGCCCCCCTCGTGGGGGCCTGCTTGAGGAGAACTGGGGGTCCGCCTGCCCCCCCCCCCCCCCCTCAAGAAACCCCCCCCCCCCCCTCATAAATGGGGGGGATTTAGAGCTGACCGGGGGAATTAAATTCCCCCGGTCTTTGAACTTCCGGTCGGCCACCTGGCCGGCCGGTTTTTCTCCAACGGGACCGGCAAAGCCGGTCCCCTTCCGACTTCCGACACCGGCGGCCCGGCGAGCCGCCGGTCTTTCCGTCTCGCCGCGGCCCGGAACCGGCCGCGGTGTTCGTCGTCTGGCGCGGTGCGACGGCACCGCGCCCCTCCACCACGGCCCCGCTCCGGCCGCGGCGCCTTCGATTCCCTTCAACGCGGCGCGACGGCGTCACGTTCGTGATGATTCTTCCACGGTGATAATTTCCGCGTGGTGCGACGGCACCACGCCATCTTGTTTCATCCGCAAGATAAATCAACAAGAACAAAGGAGGGGGTTCGGCCGTGTTCATGCGGTCCGGCCCCCTCACGTTAAACGATAACACATATTTAAATATCCTCACGTTTGTCATGCTAGAACCACGAACGAGAATAAATAAATAAATAAATAATCAACAACAACCCCTACCTTGGGTTCAAGTTCGAAGATCGTCAACTACCCGCGGAAGACAACGTCGCGGAGGTCGGGCGTCGCGGTAAACGTTCGTCAAATCCGATGACGAAGAGGTACGTCCGAAGAGGTACGACGTTGGCGAATCTTCGTAAGCTGACGAAGGAAGTCCTAGGAGGAAGCGGCATTCCCTTTCGTTGACACGGAAGACGTCGTTGATCTTCGGAGACAACAGCTACGAAGAAGAGAGGAGCGGCGTTCTTCGTTGGAGCTTGAGCGTTCTTCGTCAAAGCTTGATCGTTCTTCGTCAAAGTTTGAAGAAGAAGGAGGAGCTCTCAAATCCTCTCAAGAAGGCTAGGGAAATCTAACCAAATAAAATAAGTTAGAGACTTATTTTATTCACACACTTAATCAAATTGAATTTCAAAGGTTTGAAATTCAAATAAAATGACTCCAAATTAATTAACAAGTTGTCATGTTAATTAAAGAGGGGTTAAAGGAGTTTTGAGAGGAGATGAAAATCTGGGTTTCGTGTGGGCCCCACCAAACTTAATCCTCCCAAGGGAGGTTAAGTGGATGTGGGTCCCACCTTTAACTCCCTTTGGGAGAAGTTAACTAACAAAAAAAAAATAAAAAGTGTTCCACGTTTTTATTCAATTTTTTATAATTCTCCCAAAAACTAACTTTCATCCCGCTATAAACGCAACTTCGGAAAAGGTCTCCTTAAGCGAATATCGGTGCTGCGAGTTCATCGGTGTCCTCAGATTTCAATTCCGAGCACCGGATCAAAAGTTAGGAATTCCCGCTCGTTCGTTCACTGAACGTACCCGAGCCAAACTTCGGAAATTGATTCCGGGCACACCGGGCCTCGGAATCAGGTGCCGTCAGAAACCGCGCTCTTGTAAAATTCCAAACAAAATTAAGAAAAAATTTCCCTTGAATTTTATGGGTCTTTACAATTACCCCAACTAGGTTTGGTCAAGCAACTTGAAGGGTTTTAGGTTGGCATTCCAAATGCCAACTACATTAACTCGTAGCTCCTTAATCCGCTGAGTGGACTCCCTAATCCTGAAATCCATTTATTTTGTATTTCCTCAATCCTTTTCCTCTTGGTCACTCCAAGTCCTGTTATGGTAGTCAACCATTGATGTGAACCAAGTCATGTTAACCAAAAACCATGAATTATAATTCCCCTATAATTGAAATCACCCCAACTAGGTTTGGTCAAGTACTTTGAACTATGGTTTGATTCTAACCAAGATTATGGAAGGATATACCGACTTAATATTTCTTTTGAGGGATTTTATCCTTATACGTAAATTTTGAATTTATTATCTTTTATTACATGCTTGTTAATATTAAGTGGGATATACTTAAGTGATTAACCACGTCTAAGATAATATTTACGTATAAGGCGGTTTTATTTTAGTTCCATCTTGCATGCTCGTTTAATTCATTAATTGTGTGATCGTGACAACAAACCCACAATAAATAAACCATGAAACTGATAGAAATAAAATAAATGGAATGATAATGAGATTTTTCTATTGGTTAGTTTATCTAGCAGTTGATAAACTAACCCAAGACTTAGGGGAGAAACACCTTGAACCTTTCAGGATCGTGTTTATAGCTTTCCACCTGTCCACCTTTGTATCTCCTTGGATTGGTTTCACCTTGGCTCCTAACTTGAGCCGCCTCCACTAGCTTGGTAGGTCCATCCATTACATATGCATTTATCTCACATGTAGGTGAGGGGTAAAAAGGGGGTTTTACATAAAATAATCCTTGGGCGCGTAGGCCCTACATATTAATGAGGAGATGGCTCACAAGCCAACAAATTTAATTAAAATAAATTAATTAAAATAAACCATTCACATACAAAGGTCTTGGTCTAGCTCATGATCATCCATATATGCAACGATATTTGCACATAAATAAAACTATAATTCAATTCTTTAATTATTCTTGTTTAAGATAAATCACGCTCGAATCAATTAATTATCTTTAATTAATCAATCCTTTTATCTTAAACCATTTTCTGAACTTCCTTGAGATTTTCATCCATCATAATTTTAAACAAATAAATTTATTTAAAATTATCCTTGTACGTAAATTATACCTTGGAGGAAACCCGGTGAATTCACGTTCATTACGCAGATCTTAAATTAAACACATATATATAAAACACCTATCATGTGTTGTGCCTCAGCTTTACGCTTGCACCATGGTACACGTCTCAAGGGTTTGTATAATATAATATTAAATTTTAATAAATCTACATAATTTGGGTGAGTACACGGTGTGTAGTTCCGACTACATGATGTGTACTTTTCTTCATCGTCCATCCGAAGTACACACCCAGGGATAGGGCGTGTTAATGTACTTCGGAAATTTTCGGAGTACATGGCGTCTTCAGTGGGACACACACCCTGTAGTTTCCACGTTACACGGTTTCCAGCCGGGCAAGCCGTGTACGGGGTACACGGTCCAACCCGAACCCGAAGGGACTACATGCCATGATCATTTGGACCACACAGCGTGTAATCCAGAAACTGTGTGCCACATGTTCCAGGTCGACACACGGTGTCATAAATGACTTAGGTATACTCCAATACACGGCCTTATTTGGCGGATCAGTCAATGAATTGAACCTAGACTGCATGGTGTATACTTCCGAATACACGCCCTATATTCTGGTGTTGTACGACCAGAAATGTTTGGCTCCTCTGGATGAGTTCCTCTATTTTATTTTAATCAAAATTAAAAGAAAAATTTGTTTCTATGAGGTGAACGTGAAATGAGGGAGGAGGAACAGATCTCGAGATTCAAATTTCTAGAACAATTACACTTGAATTGAAACAACTAAATTATTAAATGCGTAAAACATCAACGAAAAAACTAAATAATTATAATCAACGATATGACCCCTGTGATACAACTTGTAGGTTCCAGGCGCAGTGGAAGCGCGTTGGTGGGATTGCCCAACTTTAATTTTAACGTTAAACAACGTTCAATCTGATATCTGTCATGATGTAAAACTCCGAATCTTCAGAATATAACGAGGAATGAAAAACATAAGAGGGAATCCCAGAACCATAGAGATAGGATCATCATATGTTGGTTATAATTAATTTAACTAATTCACAAGAATTACCTTGGTGGAATTCTTTCTTCGTTGATGTCTCCGGTCACGATCTTGTGATCCATCATTGCATCGTAGAATCCAATTGTAGGATTCCTCTAGAGGTGATCCACATGTGTTCCACATATCTCCGGACATCGCTGAAGGGATCTCCGGGTGTTAGTGTGGAAGAACATTTGCTTGCGATGTCTGCCTTTGATCGCCTTGGTCTATCGGTCTTGAGAGCGTTCTTGGAGGAAGGATTTATTTCATCCTTGAAAGAATTCTCCAGAATTGTTGTGCACAATGATTGATGGAAAAGTGTTGGGGTTGTGAGGATATTTATAATCAGGTTTGAGGTTTACAGAGTTATGACAATAAATAAACATGTTACGTGTTTTATTTATTTCATTAACTCTTATTTAAACCCCCATGTCGAATAATTAATTCTTTGACATGCACCCACATTGATTATAATTAATATAATTTAAACAACAATATTATATCCTCAAAATCCTGACTGGAAAACTACACGGCGTGTAATCATTAATACACAGCCTGTACTCGTTTTCCACAAAACTGCACGGCGTGTATATTAAATATACACAGCATGTACTTTTATTTTCCATTTTTCTTTATCTCATCCTTGAAATCTATTATACCTTCAGTAATGGCTATTTATTTCTTAAATAAATGTAACCGCATTACTCGCTAATAAATATATTATTTCACCCACAATATATTCTCTCGAATAACTAGTGTCGAAATAAATGCGATCAGGCATCCTTAAATAATTATTAAACCAAAGTAGGTAATAATCTTTATTTAACTTGTTAAATTAATATTTAACTGAGATACATGGACACAGTTAGTGTGTGCCCCTCTAGGCCTCTTTCTCAGTGGCATTAGGTGGAGCCTGCCTAAAGTCCAAGGTTAGCGTCTAGCAACATACCAAGGCACTCAAATAGAAAGAAGTTAACGTCGCAATGACATGTCACCTCCTACAAAAGTTTACTGTGTAATATAACCCCTTTGTCTCGATATATCTAATCAACCGAGTTGCATGCAAGTGCCATCTACCCATGTTCTCGATTATTCTTTCTTTGACTTTCTGGAATTGAACCCGCCCATACCTTACCATGGACATGGATTTATTGAAGCTATATCAATTCCATCAAAGGTCCTGAGATATCTACTTCCATTGTGGAACGGAAGGGACAAATCCTTTATTGCATTATCTATTAATGCGATATTACTCATGACACACCCAACGTATCCTACCTCGTTGCGAACAGTGTGTCGTCACAGTTTTCGTCAATACATCTAAGTGTGCGAGTTGTAATGCCTATTAATAATAATCTTAAAGTCTATGGACCAATACACACGTCCGCAGATTGGAACATCCAATGACACTATGAAATGTGGATTTCCTACTGGCAGGTCTCGTTCTCATAATATCCTCCTAGATATTACCAAGGGCGCACACCATGAGATGGTGCCTCAATGTTTTATGAGTCCTCACCCCTAATGGAATGTATTATTTGTATCCCTCAAATAATATTATCTGGCCATAGAACATATATTCAAGAACAGTGTTATGGCACTTTCGGGTTCTCATCATAGCAGGGATATGCTATAACCCTTTAATGAAACATCTATCCTTAGGACATTATCACATGCATTGTCACACAGAAGAACAATAAAGATGTGATAAGGCTTTTATTAAAGAATAAATTACAAAGTAGTTGGTTCTAGTCCACCAACTTCAACATGTATAAATCTTAAATTAAAAAGGGTTTTCCATTAAAATGAGGAAAACAATCTTTTATTATCTATTTGATGAATATCAAAAATATCTTTTTAATTATATAACATATATATCTTATTAATTTCATTAACTCAAATAACTAATATGACATATAATTGATTAAAATTTATCATTAATTTTAAAAGTTAGTTATATTTATTCTCTCTAACATAATAGCTAGGTTATAATGGTAATTTTATATTAAGGGAATCTCACAGTTTGTTTAAACTCACGATTTCATGCAAAACAAGTTACTTAGGAATAAAAAATGTTTAAATATTTAATAAAACACATGGTCATTACATTATATCCCCCTTAAATTGAATTTCTCCCTTTAAATTCATCACTTGGAATTAAACAGATGAGGATACCTCTCCCTCATCATATCCTCAAGTTCCCATGTAGCTTCTTCTAATTGGTGGTTCCTCCATAAAACTTTAACCAATCAAGTGGTCTTATTTCATAGAACTTTTTCGTTACGATCTAGAATCTCTATCGGTTGTTCTTCATAAGAAATATCTTTCTCCAGCGATATGACTTTTGAGCTTAGTACATGTGAAGGATCGGGAACGTACTTTCTCAGGAGGGATACATGGAACACATCATGAACTTGAGAGATATTTGGTGGAATCACCAATGGGTAAGCTATATTCCCAACACTATCCAAAATTTCAACAGTGATGTTATACCAAGGGTTCAGCTTTCCCTTCTTTCCAAATCTCATTACTCTCTTCCAAGGTGATATTCGTAAGAACACCTTATCTCCCACTTCAAACTCTAGGTCTTTTCTTCAGTTGTCAGCATAACTTTTTTTTCGACTCTGAGATGCTCTTATATGTTGCTGAATAGATCTGACCTTTTCTTCTATTTCATCAACAAGATCAGGTTCTAATAAATTTATTTCCCCATCTTCATCCTAGCAAGTTGGAGTTCTGCACTTATTTTCATAGAGGGCTTCATAAGGAGCCATCTGAATACTGGAGTGAAAGCTATTGTGGTAAGAAAATTATACCAATGGTAGTAGTTGATCCCAATAACCTTTTAAATACATAGATAAATCTCTCAACATGTCTTATAGATTTTTAATTGTCCTTTCAGACTGATCGTCTGTCTGAGGATGATAGGCAGTGCTGAAACTCAACTTTGTATCTAGAGAATACTGAATACTTCGCCAGAACTTCGAGGTAAACCTCAGATCCTGATCAGATATAATGGAAAGTGGTACTCCATGAAATCTTACCACTTATTTTACATATATCCTGGCAAGTTTATCAAGAGAGAAATCCTCTCTAATAGCAATGAAGTGTGTTGACTTCGTAAGACGATCAACTATAACCCAAATATCATTATTTCCATTGGATGTTTTGGGAAGTCTAGTGAAAAATTCCATAGTGATGTTTTTCCATTTCCATTCTAGTTTAGGTAATGGTTACAACATCCCTTTATACTTCTGTCTTTCAGCCTTAACTTGCTGACAAACCAAGCATCGAGAAACATATTCAGCAACATCTCTTTTCATGCCATCCCACTAGAAGTACTCTTTTAGGTCCCTATAAATCTTTGTGCTTCCAGGGTGAACAAAGAATGAAGTAGTATGAGCCTCATCCAATATTTACTTCTTTAATTATGGTATGGAAGGAACACAAACTTCTTTCTTGAACATTATTATTTCATCACAATCAAGGTTGAATTCAGGATCCTTTCTCACCTTATTTTGTAACTCTACATCTTCCTTATGTGCCTCTTTAATCTTCACATGTATAGATGGTTGAACATTAATTTGATAAAGTTAAAATTTATCCCCTTCCATTATAATTTCAAGATCCATCCTCTTCAAATCCATAAATATTGGATCTTTCGTGATCCTCATCATTTATAATATGGCATGGTCTTGTCAGCTTAATGCATCTTCCACCTTGTCAGCTTAATCGTGAAAAATCATTCACAAAACGTTGATAATATCCAGCCAAACCAAGAAAACTTTGGATCTCAGTTACTTTTGTTGGTATCAACTATCGTTCAATAACCTCTATTTTTTCTGGATCCACAGATATCCCCTCTCTTAAGATTATGTGACCCAAAAATGAAACTTTTTGAAGCCAAAATTCACACTTGGTAAATTTGGAATAAAGATTCTCCTTTCTCGGGGTCTTCAATACAATTCTTAATTGATATTTATGTTCTTATTTTATCTTTGAAAAAACAATAATATCATCTATAAAGACTACCAAAAACTGATCAAGATAGTCTCTAAAGACTCTATTCATTAGATCCATGAAGATAGCAGTGGCATTAGTAAGACCAAATGGCATCAATATAAATTCATAGTGTCCATACCTTTTACAGAAAGTCATCTTCGGTATATCTTCCTTTTTAACCCTTAATTTATGACACCCTGAAAGAAGATCAATCATGGTAAAGTACTGAGCTCCACGTAGTTGGACAAAAAATTCTTCAATGCATGGGATAGGATATTTGTTCTTGATAGTGATCTTGTTATGTTCTCGGTAATCAATGTAGAGTCTCATTAATCCATCTTCCTTCTTATAAAAATAGAACTAGTGCTCCCCAAGGTGATGCACTAGGGCATATTAATCCCTTATCAAGATTCTCTTGGAGTTGCTTCTTCAATTCCTGCAACTCAATTGGGACCATTATATAAGGTGTCTTTGAAATGGGCATAGCACCCGGTATGAGTTCTATTGAAAACTCAACTTCACGATTTGGTGGAAGACCTGGAAATTCCTCTGGAAAGACATCATCGATCTCCGGTACAATGGGAATATTATTAATTTTGATTTTCTCGAAAACCATTTTAGATAAATAACCTTAATTTATTGGAATCAATCCCTATAATATGGAATAAATTTCCACTAGAAGGTTATATTCAACCTTGCATCGATAGATGATCATAGATTGATCTAAAATATGAAATGTGACTTCCCTTCTTTGGAAATTGATATGAGATATATATAAGAAAATCTAATCCATGCCAATAATAAAATAAAATTCCACTATAGGAAGGATCACAAGATTTGTAGGAAGAATTTTCCCACAAACTTCAATTGGAGAAGAATTATAAACTTTTGATGCAACTGTTGTGCCATTAGGAATTGTTATAGCTAACTCAACATCTAATTGTTGAGGTAGTACGTAGATAACCTTAGAAAATTATTCATAAATAAAAGATTGGGTGGATCCAGAATCAAATAAAACATTTTTTACTTTAGAGTGGATGGTATGTATACCTTTCACCACTTCATTATCGTACTCCACATCGCCGATAGAAATTGTATGTGAATTTACTTTGTCTTTGGCCTTAAGAGTTTTTTGACATTGATCATCATCAAAAACCCTTAGATTAGGGCATTCATTGGAATAATTACCCCATTTCATTACACTTGTAACATTTAAGTGTAGGAGGTGCATTATGTGTAGCCTTTTCTCTATTCGCATCATTAGAAATATTTTTTCCATTACTTCGGAATTCAATTGCTCGGTGACCTTATTTTCAATATTTAAAACATTTACTTGTACCTTTAAGACAATTCCCTCCATGTTTCTTTCCACACTTTGAGCATAAGGTAAAACTCATCTTATTTTCAATGTGGTCTTTAGATTTTACTTTAAATTCCATTTTCCTCTTCTTATCAAACCCATATGACTGATGGGTTACTCCAATATCCATCTAAACCTTGAGAGTACATCAAACAATTTCCTTGTATCTATTGAAGTCCCTTGTAGATAATTCCTTTTCAGAGACTTGGTTTTAAGCCACTAAAGAATCGATCAATCTTACTCTCATCTTGGATAATAATTTCATAAGCGTATCTTGCAAGTCTTGTAAAATTGGCTTCCTAGGTACCAACAGATTCATCATCCTTTTGCTTCAGTTCAAGAAACTTCTTCTCCATCTTTTTTTGAAGAATACAAGGGAATTACTTATTAAAAAATAAGTTCTTGAACTCGTCCCATTCAATGGACTCAATTTTATCTCTTTGCCTCGTATTCTTGATAAGATTCCACCATTGATCAGCTTCACCTTCCAAATGATATACTGCTAAGATGACTTTATCATGTTCATATAATTGTAGAACTGAAAATATATTTTAAGTGGTACTGATCCATTGTTCATCCACTAATGGATTAGAAGACCCGATGAATGAAGGTGGACATTGCCTCATGAAGGATTCAACAGAATTTTACTCCTTCCTTTCCTCGTTTGGAAGTCCTACATGATTCATAGCTTGAGAAATTTGTGTGATCATGGCTACAACATTTTTCATTCCACCTCCCATAACGTTTGGTTTCTCATGGGGACAATCATTTCATTTCCCATCACATTCAACATTAACACAGTTATTTCAGGTTCCATCCATTGACTAAAACAAAGAATCATAGTGTGAGAAACAATAATTACAATAGGAAAACTACATAATCAAGAATAAAATTTCACACTTTAGGTCTTATCATAGGTTATTCATGGCCATTTCTAAAATACTATGATTGTTTCCTATGCTTAGACATATCCTTAGGGTTCTTATTAAGGTGTTCACATCCTATTTTCCAAAGGATAATTATACCTTTCCTCTGATACCAACTATAGCGACCCATACTTTACATACATTGGTAATAATTTAGAATTGAAGTATATTTATTACAACATATAACAAAACCATGATAGGACCGTATAGGTATAGTGTCTTTAAAAATTGGGAAACATAAACAATTAGTTCATGATGCATCTACATTGTCTCCCATTTATTTGATCATATCCAAACTCCTTTTTGGCATATCATATTTAATACCATTCTTCCTGACTTGTGGAAAAGAAACATACAAAATGATGATCTCAAATTCTTAGTAAGGTTAAACAAATTAAATTTCAATCATATCATATACTTAAGATCATAACGTTTGAAAATATTATCCTACATAAGAGGTCATAATATCATGTCATGGGATAAATCATAGAACCAAAATGTAATCCCAATCATCATAAAATAAGACATGAAACTTTGTGGAATACACACATAAGCATATAAGATCATTTCATATTATTCATGGCTCATTTCCAAGACCATCTTAGCAGATAATGTCCATTACTGAACTGAGTTCCCTCCTCATTCCAATCCTTTATCACCAAACCAGATTAACTTGTTGTTCCATCGATGACAATCTCATGAGATAAAAATCATTACCCAATGCATTGGAGGTATATATAGGTCCCACACATATCATAATGAAACCATTCTTATGTGTGCCACAAAATCATAAATCATACATCATAGCATAACCCATGTAATAAACTGAGATTCTTAAACATCAGGCCATCATAACATAATCCATATATGATAAAAAGACTTCATAAAAATAATTCCATCATAACATAATGAAATAGATGTAATAATAGGGACATAAAGATAACCCTATATCATCTTATATGGAAAATAATTTTGATAAAACACTTGAACTTAGTTCTTGAGAAAAATATCCTTTCTTCTTCAAAAACATTTTAATTTCTCAACATGTCACGAAATTTTAAATTAAAAGAATTTAATTGAAAATAAACTTGAAAACTTGTAAATGAAGCTTCAGAAAAATAATGTTCTATGAAATCATAAAAATCCATTCATGCCATATTAGTTAAAAAACATTCTTCTCGTACATTGGCTGTAAAAGTCAAAAAGTATCTCGTACTGAAAACGACAAAAGATTCATTTCATATCTTTTACTAAAAATTAAACTATAGGTAAAATTGGATTTAAATAATTTTAGGAGGATATAAATAATTTTTCATATTGAGGAAACATGGATGTGGATGATAAATATGTCCCAGTAAATATTGAAGTATAAACAATCTCGAATAAAAATGAGATTATGATATTTTCCTTTACCAGAGGTCTGATATGATTTATACGTATCCTAACCTCATGTATAATGATTTAAATAATTTCATTGACTTATTGAAGAACCATATTCATTGTTATGATATCATATATTTTCATATTCTTATCTATTTATTAGTAATATTTCATTGTTACTCGTTATTCGGGTGTTAACTGCTTTATGTTCTTATAAGTGTTTTGTCGAAAAAATTCATATTCCTCATTTTAGGTTATAGATATATAATTTACAGAATGGTATTAGTATAATATATTTCATATTTATTCATTAAATTCGTTTATATAATCATTCTTTAATTAATATCATGTATAATGAATCACATCACATCGTGGAGATGGTTGATCGTACGTACGCACAATCGATTATATCATTCCCATGATTGTGGAATTGTATTGAAGTGTATGGTGTATAATATTTCATAATTAATATCACATTACAGTAATTATATATAGTTATTTCTTCCATCATTATACCCATCCAAGTATGTTGGTGATGAAAAAAACATTACACCACAGCGTGGAGACGGTAGGTCGTGCGTACGCACGCGTGGTGATTTCATTTTTTAAAGGATAGATAGAAGATGGAATATGGTTGTTCCATACTCATAATAAAATATCAGTATACAAGTGATAATGGTGTTATTACTTAATAATGAAACCAATCATATAGAAGAATTAGAAGAAGAAATAATTTTGAAATAATCTGTAAAGGATATTACCACTTCTTCGACGTGCCTCTTCTAAATATCCTCTTAGGGCACTAAAGATAGTCTTTGAAGAATACTTTGACCTCTATTATGTTTCTAGTAAAGTTTATAAAGTATATGGTCAGGTTTTTTCTGAGTTTTAAAGCTCAAAGTGGAGTGAAGAGAAGAGAGATGATGTGCCTTTTTATAAGAGAGGGGAGGGGTACTTTTATAAACCTCAAAAATATTAATTTATAACAAAATCAAAACCCACTTAAAACCTCCAAAATGACTCAAATTCGAAGAGGAGATGAGATAGGGATGTAATATCATCAAGGAATAAAATTTATACATGTTTTTATTTTATTTTAAACTTTATCATTTTGATTTATCCTTATTTAATCTATTTAATTTTATTTGTGGTAATAATTTTATAAATTTTAAATGGTTATAAATATTTAATTATGTGTTGTGAATTATCCATAATTGTATACTTTATAACATTGTAGACCATATAATTAAAAATTTATATTTATTAAATGATTTTGTTATTTTTAAACAATTTAATAATATGTTATTTTTATAAAATATCAATAGTGTCAATTATGACACTATTTATTTATTTGAATTTAAATAAAATCCAAACATGAGATATATTCGAACCAAAATATTTAATATATTCCTCACATGTCATATTAATCTAGTAAATTATTGTATCAAATTAATAAGTTAATATAACATTTATTTTATTATTTTTAAAACCATTTATTTGGTATTTCTCTTAATAAAATAATTACTACATCATTTTGTATAATTATTTAGTATACTTATTTTCGCATAAAAATTAAAAATAAAATAATTTTATGAATATAAATCTAATATATTTTATAATAATACTTTTAGTCGAATTTATTGTCTAAAAAACCCAACTTTTAAAATGTTATATTTATTAAATTATGAAGGTGACAACTTTGACATCATTTAAAATAAAATAATATAAGTTTCATAATCACTTTTATAAGGCTATAAATGATCCAAAAGTCGGCCCTTGGACGCTTATGTTTTAGATATACTTGACCAATAAGTTTTGTTCAAGTGTTTGGGCCTTTTGATAGATATTATTATTTTAATAATAACTATATTATTGATTTTTCACTAAATAAATAATTTCTACATCATTAATGTATAAGCTATTAAGGTAATTATATATTTCTTAAAAATTAAAAATAAATTACCATGATAAATAAAAAAATTATCTTTTAAATGAGTATTTATAATCTAGTTTATATTCTCTATAACCTTATAGTAAAAATAATATAATTACTAAAGTTTGAGTGACACATTTTTCACTTTCCTTTAAATAAAATAAATTAAAGGTCTTAATCTCATCCAAGTAGGTTCCAATAGATACCCTTTCAGTCAAAGTATATTTTAGGGTAAAATATAATCATCCAAATATATTAATAAAAGTATTTGGGTAATTTTATAATATTATTTTTACCCTTAATTACCTGATTTAACTTTAACTTCGGTAAATAAAATTTACGGTAGTTACTATTCATAATACCCAAAAATAAAATAAGCCTATTAAAATAATTTGGACCTAATGATTCCAAATATGGAATCCATATTTCCAAATTCAAGACACATAATTTGTAGTAATTAATTTAAAATTAATCCTGTTTTTTAGAAAATGGGTTTTAAAAGTTAAAACATTGTAAAAGATTGAAATGTTTGTACCTATGAATTAAATTTAAATTAATGGAAATAATATACATTATATTAAATGGTAAAAATATATTCTATTCATACTTTAAAATCATTCAATATTATAATTTAACCATATAAATTATCTCGATGAAAAAAGTTGTTTTTAATTAAAATATAGCTTATTTTTACTATTCATCAAATTATGAAGTTTATCAAAAAAATATCAGAATTTTAAACAAAGTAAATTTTGATATCCCGAATCCAAAGAAATAGTTTACATTATAATATTAAAAATATTAATGTGTCCAAATATTAAATTAAAAATGGGTTTCCATTAAAAGGTGGAAAAATATTCTTTTATTATCTATTTGATGAATATCAAAAATATATTTGTAATTATATAACATACATATATTGTTAATTTCATTCACTCAAATAAATAATATGGCATATAATTTATTTAAATTTATCATATATTTTTAAATTTTAGTTATATTTATTCTTTATAACATAACGGCTAGGTTATAACGGTAACTTTATATTAAGGGCATCTCATAGTTTGTTTAAAATCATGATTGCATGAAAAAAAACTACTGAATAATAAAAATTATTTAAATATTTCATAAAACACATGGGTGTTGCACCCTCGGGATAGGTGGTTACCTTTTGTATGTAATATTTTCATCCTCTACATGATAAGACTTGATGTAATCATTAGGATGGATAGGTTAGTTCACTATCGAGCCTATATTGACTAATATCATCAGACAATGATGTTTACATCACAATAGGATATTTAAAATGTTCATAAGGGATAGTGGGATGTTAATGAAACATGATCTAGACCCGAACAGTAGAGTCTTAGAACTGTGATAGTTCAAATCACTAGTCTCTTATCAGATGATCAGGGATTACGACACTCTATATTTAAAAATATAGTGAAGTATTTTGGAGACATATTTCCTAATGACTTATTTAGTCTACCTATAGCTTGATGGGTATATTAAACCATTGAGCTAGTTCTATGACCAGCACTAGTGACCATCCCTCCTTACATTATGACACCTAAGGAGCTTCTGGATCTCATGAACTAAATAGAGGATCTAAAGCCTAAAATATTTATCCTACCCAACACTTCTCTTCGGTGTTCATCATTCATTTTTTATTAGAAGGTGGATGGTACCCTCAAGATTTGAGTGGATTACCACCCTATGAACTATCTCACAATAAAGAATTGTTATCCATTTCTTAGAATAGATAACATCTTTGGTTATAATTAAGGATATAAGGTGTTTTCAAAGATAGATTTGAGGTCGGGATATCATTAGATGCATTTCAGGACTTGGGACATACATCACATAGATTTTAGGAGAAGTTATAGTCTATATTATTACCTAGTTATGTTGTTTGGACTCATGAACTCACCTATAGTATGCATGGATCTTATGAATCTAGTTTTCCATCCATATCTAAATTAAATTGTGGTAATATTCATTGAAGATATCTTGGTGTATTCATAATCCAGAAATAACCATGAATCCCATATTGATATTTTTATAAATATAATGAGTGAGCATCATCTCTATGCTAAGCTCAGTAAATTCCACTTTTGGATTGATAAATTCCACTTCCTAGGTCGCATCAACTCAGAGTCCAGATTTTTAGTATAGCCATAGAAATTAAAAGTTTTAGATTCTTCGGAGCATCCCATGATCATATTTTACCTCCATAGTTTATTAGGAAAAAATATATACTATAGACACTTCATCCATAGTTTATCATGTATTGGAGTGCCTCTTACGATCTTCAAAAATAAAGGTGTGAAATTCCCAAGGTTAGAAGCTTGTGAAACAGCCTTTCAGGGGTAAAAGGGTTGTTTGACTTTAGCACCAATACTGATTCTTCTAGATCTAAGAATCATATTTTTTGTATGCTATGACACATCAAGTATCATTCTTGTAGTTGTTATGATTTAGTATGAGGGAGTCTTTTCATACGGGTCTCATCAGTTGAGGCCTCACGAGTAGAATTTCAGGATGCAATAACTCGATCTCCCTACTGTTGTACATGACTTATGCTATAATAGACACTATCTACTTGGTGAGAATTTTTTTGTTTTAATTGATCAAAAAAACCTAGACTACATATTTACATAGAGATATCTGAATATTAAACAACAAAGGTGGGTGGAGTACCCAAAGTCGTTTGATATTGAAAATTTTGACACGCCTGGTAAAGGAAATTTTGTGGACGATGCTCTGAGCCAGAAGACTCAGACACAGGTGGTTCAGGAATCCCACGGTGAATGGTAGCTTAGGGCCTTATTCTTGGAGATGCATATTGAGGTTTAGGAGGACCACGTTCAAAATATCTTCTCAAACTTAGCAGTGACTTCTACTCTTCTTTAATGGGTAATAATGAGATAGTAATATGATCATGAGGGACTCTTAAAAAGGGAAATCATTTCATATAATGATACATTTTCATGTCAAACTGTGGATGGGGATGATACCTTATTATTCCATGAGAATTTGTGGGTCCCAGCACATATCAGGGAGGAGATGATGTTGGAATTTCATGCCTCTACATGGGAAGTTCACCCCGGTTTCACCAAAATGTATTGAGATATTCGATGCATGTATTGGTTTCCTAGCATGAAATGAGGGATTTCCATATTTATCACTCAATGTTTCAACAGTCTGTAGGTGAAGGTGGAAAAACAGATTCTGGTAGGGATTTTACCGACGTTGTCCACTCTCGAGTGGAAATGGGATGATGTTTCGATGCACTTTATGATTGGTCTACCCATAGCACCTCATAGAAAAAATACAGTGTGGGTTTCAATTGATCTTCTGATGAAGTTCACACACTTCATACCTATATGAGGTACCTTCTTAGTAGATGAGCTAGGAATTATGTACATCAAGGAGGTTGTACGTCTTCATGGAGCCCCTCATTCTAACATTTCTGATAGAGAATCTATATTTATGTAAAGGTTCTGGCATGGGTTTCATAAGGCCTTGGTTATATAGGTGATTCTGAGCACATCCTATCACCTATAGACTGATGGAAAGACAGATCATACTATTTAGGTTTTAGAGGAAATGATATGTGCATGTATCCTTAATTTTTGGGGTTCCTGTGAGAAACACATTCCCCTCACTGAGTTCTCTTAAAATGATGACTTTTCAGCTACCATCAAGATGTAACCTTATTAATCCTCATATTTTAGGCCTTTCCACTAACCTCTATGCTTTATAGAGGTAAGGAAATCCACTATTCTTGGACCATGTCTCATTTGGGAGATTACATAGCAGATCCCGCTAATCAGAAAGCACATGTTGATTGCTCAGTCTAGATAATAGTTGTATGACAAAATAAATTGGAAACCTCTCAAGTTTGAGGTCGTAGACTAGATTTTATTTCAATTCTCACCCAAGTTGGGGAATATATGTATTCCAAAGCATGATAAGCTCTCACTAAGGTTTGATAGACACTTTGAGGTTGTGAAACGGATCAGACCAGTGGCTTACCAGTTGGGGCTTCCTAAAAGATATCAGTTAAGGAATGATTTATTTAATGTAACTCAGATTCATTGATACTATCCAAACCCATCACATGTCTTTCATCTTTATGAGGTTGAGTTGAATTTTTATTCTTCCTTCAAGTAGTATCCAGTTCTAATTGTTAATCGAAGCATGAAGACAATCTGATGTCGATCTGTTCCTTTAGAATGGGTGCTATGGAAGCATAGCTGAGTACATGATAAGTCTTTGGAATGGGAAGCTGATATACAAGATCAGTGTCTAGATTTATTCTCCAATGATACATCTTTACCCTTGAAATTTCAACACAGGGATGAGTTTATTTAAAAAGGTTATTTTGTAATGACTCTTCTCTCTATGAAGGTACGAATCATTTGTTTTTAAATTTTAATCATTTTTATAATCATTTTAGACATGAAAAATGACATAAGAAGTATCCTAGGAGCGTCTGGGGTTTTTTCAGATCATGGATTTCATTAAAATGGTAAAAATACTCAACCCCATGGTTTGGAGAAACTATGCATCCCATCCCATATGGTTTCTCAAAAAACTGTGCTATTGTAGACAGTGGAGACCTGTAGGCCGCATAGTTTTTTTGAAAACATGTGACCTAATGCACATAGACATGCGGTGCTACAATGTTTTTTACATAGTGTATTTTTATGGTTTTCACATGTTTAGTGTAACTATTCGCCTAATCGTACGGTGTTCCACCTTATAGCAGTGACTTGCGCAAGTTTGCGCATAGTTTGAAAACAATGTGCCTAAACCATGAACCCCTTATTTTTTATTGAATTGTAAATTTTTTCCTTTATTTAATCTTATAACCCTTTTTCTTTTTCTCTTTATTTTTCTGGCATAGCATCACCTCCTTTCCTCCTCCTTTGATCTCCAAAGCACCCTAATCTAGGCATCCATACAACTTCTTCTTCTGAAGTTTGATCCTCAATATATTAGAAGAATTGGATCCATATTAGTAAGTTTCTCTAGTATCTTTCCATCAATCTAAGTTTATTTTTTGATCTGTTTTAATATTTAGGTACAAGCTCATTTTCCATATTTTTAGGGAATTGGACCGTTTCTCATATCTCTTCTAACCTACTTCAAAGATGAGTCTTATATCAAGTGTGGAGTCATTTGTGACCTTGAGTTAAGTGGTCACATCATTTTCCTATAGATTTTTTATTTGTTGTAGTTATGTCGTTGTTCCAAAAGTCGAATTTTGCTAAGTGGACCCCTTTGTTTGGTTCCTTCAAATCAAACTGATCATTGCACCTTGATAGAAACCTATTAATCCTTATTTACTAATTTAGAGGATTGTTACACCTTTTATGGACACCCTTTGGTGTGACAAGTCTAATTTCACTTTATGTTCAATTGTTTATATGCCTAGTTTTCCTCCAAAGAGTTTTACGTATATTTTAAATTTAAATTCCCTTGATCTATAATTGTTTAATGGAATCCAAGGAACATCTCAAGTTTTTGGCCAACTTATTCTTGGAATTTCCCATGTAGAAAATTATATTAATGACTGTGGAACCTTCTATATTCCCCTTTAGCCTTGTAAATGGTTTTTCCATGCTTTAAAAAATTAAATGAGTTGATTACATGAAAACCCTTATTCATGTTGCTTGATTTCCATTAAATGAATTAAATGATTTTAATGTAATGATTCATAGGGGTGGTTCGGCCATGACTACTACTTCATGATTAATGAAATGTCTTAACAGAATTATAAATCCTTGTTTATAATGAGCTGGAAAAATGAGATGCACGGTAGGTTGTGCCTCATGTATATAAATACAAGTACGAATATGCGATATTTATATATATTTATAAAAATTACTATTTAATTACATGGGAGGTATTTCCTCATGATTAATATTATAAATGTGATTATGCCTTGTTATGGTTGTGATGTGATTGTAAGGGATTGTTGAGCCTGGAAGTATCAATCTCCCTTACATCAGGCGTTGATCATGACATCTCACACCATTGAAAATGTTAGGATGGTGGGATTTACAAGCCACATCCTATTATTAGAGTGATGAAAAGATGGCTCACTCATCATCTCTAGTGTCGGGCATGATGTCTCAAACTCTTATTGGGATGCTAGGATTATACCCTATTTCTTGAGCTTATAGGATTATTATACTGGTCATGGACAATTGATTTATGCCTTGTTCTAGTCAGAACTAGTATTTCAGGTATATGGACACTTAGGTTCATGCATACTTGATTCATATAGGTGAATGAAATATATATATAATTAAAGAATATAAATTATTAATATATATATATATAGTAACTGGTCAAAATTTCATTCCATCCATTATCCAAAGCAGGTAGACCCGTCAAGTGTCATATAGGAACCGGATTAGGCTGGTTATTTATTTCATCATTGTTTTCCTTTTCTGTTTATACATGCACACTATTTAGTTATGAGCACTACCTCAACAATATGTAGACACCATTGGTGGCAGCCTACTGGGATTTATATCTCACATGCTACACAAGTTGTCTTTGGTACCTGATAATATTATCTATCTACATGCAATAATAAAAGAAATCTCCCGTATACAGGATGTTGAGATGGTTATCTATAGTTGGAAATTAGGAGAAGAGGACCAAGAATTCCCTCAAGATGATAGTGGAGAAGCTTTTTGTTATTTTTGTAATTTTTTTATAGCAATATTGTATGTCACTTTCCTTGTTCCACTTTTTGTATATCATAATTCCATGCATCCATGTATTGAAACTTCCATAGAGGCTTTTGATATTATTACTAATTGTTCTGTTCTATTTACTATTCCACTGCTTGATTATTCATTTATTTATTTTTTATATTAATATATGATTCTGTAACTATTATAAGTTTGTTTTTATTCATTGTACCACTCTGATATGAGCATATAATCTCCCCACTGACCCACCTTTACACCCTAGTTTCGAGTAGGCAGCCTCTGGTATACGAGGAGGCGTTCTTGAGGCTAAGTGACCCACTGGCTTGGGGAACGGGTTATGCGGGTCCCATGTTGGGACGTTACAATGGCCTTGATTTCAAAGATGCATCATAATGTCTAGGAGAGTCACATGTAGTCTGTTTTTATAGCTTTATTAGTGACATCTTCAGTTCTGGATAGAGTGAAGTTGAGCTAAATTTCAAACTCTGAGAGCTTGGTCCTAATGGATAGTTCTTCAAGAAGGGACCCACCATCGGGTTGGGTCATTGATTTGGATGAGGTCTTGAAGATTAATTGATTCAACTGGGTTCCACAAATATATGGGAGGAAATTATGAAAGAGTCTAATGCCTCTTCATGGGTAGTACATCCTAGTATTACAAATATGTACCATGACCTACGCTGTTAATATTGGTGGCTAGAGATAAAGAAGGAAATAGTAGGCTTTGTTACTCAGTGATCAATCTGTTAGAAGCTAAAGGTAGAACACTAATGGCCAGTAACGATTTTATAGTCGTTACCCATTCCTGAGTTGAAATGGGATGTCATCACTATGGATTTCATTAGAGGTTTGTCGAGATCACCTCTTGGTTGTGATGTTGTATGGGTGGTTATAGAAAGTTTTAAAAAGTACTCACACTTCATACCTATCAGATACATTTATAGCTGATGAGTTAGTGAGGTTATATATCTGGGAGATAATATGCCTTCATGGATTTACTTGTAATATAGTATCAGATTGGGATTCTCAATTCACCTCATGGTTATAGAATGGGTTGTATAAGGAATTGGGATCATGGGTACTTATAATTACATTCTATCACCCACAAACTAATAGATAGTCTTAGCATACAATATGGGTGTTAGAAGACATGATCTAAGCATGTAATCTTTATTTTTAAGGATATTGGGAGAAACACCTACCCCTTTCTAATTTTTATAATAATAACAGATTCTAAGAAACTATACATATTGATCTTTATGAGGACCTATATGGTAGTTAATGTCATTCACCCCTATGTTGGTTAGAGGAAAGAGGTGTAGTGATACTGGTACCTCATCACGCTCAAGAGACTTCAAATAAGTTACATATTTAATGGAAGTGAATGGATATATCTCAGACTAAATAGAAGTCTGGTGATAATCATTATCAATGACCTATATAGTTCATGATCAGGGTTTGAGTCTTCTTACTTGTTTCTACAAGACTAGGTAATCGATGCTTTAGGTGAAAAGGTAAGTTATCTTCTACTTTTTTTCAAACCTTTTGATGTTTTTAAAGGGTCATACGTGTTTTATAATAGATAAAACTCCCTCAAAAATATAGTGGTTTGCATGAAATATTTCATGTTTCTCAGTTACATCATTATTATTCATACCATTATCATTTCCTCCTACTTAATGAGGTTGATATAGAGGTTTATGCTTCAATTGAGCAGTATCTTATATGTATTATTGATTATAGCATGATGGCTCTGTAGGTAGGTTGTTTCCTCTGGTTTGGGTTCTATAGAAGCACGACCATGTACAGTATGGTAGGTCTATTCCTCTAGTTTGGGTTCTATGGAAGAACAACCATGTACATGATGTTTCCTGGGAGTGAGAGGCCAATATACATACTCAGTGGCCGGATTTATTCTCATATTATGTCATACCACCCTTTAAAGGGAAACTCAAGGTGAGTTATTTTATGGATTAGAAGTTGTAACATCCCTATTTTTAATCATGAGGTAAAAATCCTATTAAATTTCAATTTGAACCTTTCTTTTTATCCAAATGAAAGTTTAGAATGTTTTATGGAAGTTTCCAGATTTGTTCGAGGCTTTTTCGAAGCTCGGAGCTCTAATTGTTTGAGAAATAGTATGAGGTTCAAGGTTAGTTCATGGTTACTATAAATCATGTTCCCTATATCACTAGTGCAGAAAACATTATTTATGTCACCATTTTTTACGTCGGTTATATATAACCGACATGATAATCTGTGAAACATGGTTTTTTACATCGGTTATTTTATAACCGATGTAACAAATGCGGTGAGTAGATTTTTAACGTCTGTTATTTTAATAACAGACGTTACAAACCGCTCGTGCTCAGTTTTTACATCAGTTATGTTATAACCGATGTAAAAAACCAAAGCGTAGGGGTTTTTTACGTCGGTTATTTGATAACCGACGTAAAAAACAAGATATCTACAGGTTTTTTACGTCGGTTATAAAATAACTAACATAAAAAACCAAAGCGCATGGGGTTTTTTACGTCGGTTATTTGATAACTGACATAAAAAACGAGATATCTACACATTTTTGACATCGTTTATAAAATAACCGACGTAAAAAACCACAGCGCGTGGGGTTTTTTACGTCGGTTATTTGATAACCGACGTAAAAATGAGATATCTACGAGTTTTTTACATCGGTTATGTTATAACCGACGTAAAAAACCACAGCACGTGGGGTTTTTTACGTCGGTTATAAAATAACCGATGTAAAAAAATGTGATTTTGAGGTCTTCTTTACATCGGTTATAGAATAACCGACGTAAAAAAATTCATATCTGATACATTTATAACGTCCGTTATTATAATAACTGACCTTATAAATGTAAAAAACAGTTTATAATGTTGGTTATTAAATAAATGAAGTTATAAAAACATTTAGAAAATTAACAATCCCCAAGGATTGTCATTTATGAATTTTCGTTCGACAGTCCGGCGGCTTGTCTCTCTCGCACGATAAACCCTAATCGGCTCGTCGATCTCACTGTTAAACTCGTTTTTCCTACAACGTTTATCATCTTTACTCTCCTCAGATCTATCATCTCAACTCACAACACTCAAGTAATACTTCAACCAAAATATTTCGTTCATTTTTTTTCCGGATAGTCTATATTTATGTTTTGAGATTTTTGTGTGCTTTTTTTCGTTCATTTTGTGTGCTTTCAACTCGTTTGATTTTTGTGTTCTTTTTTTCCCGGATCTATCATCTCAACTCATTTTGTATTCTTTCAACTCACAACACAAAAGGAATTCCAAAACCCCCATTTCATGTAATCCTTCAACTCTCAACACTATATTTTTGTATGCTTTTTTTCATTCATTTTGCCTACATCGTATATTTTTTGTGGTCCCAAAAATTTTTTTGATGGATTTGGATATGTATTTAATTTTATATATTCATTTTATATTGAAATTGGGTGCTTTTAATGTGTGACTCTTAGGTTAATATTTGGGTGTATTTTATAACCTATGAAAGTGATTCATTAAATTTGAAAGGGGAATCCAATTATGGTTTTTTAATTCTTTGTTGTCATGTGGGCCTCAAATGGGGGGTTTTGAATGGGTGTTATGTGTAAAACCATGTCACACTTCTTGAAGGTGTTTTATGAAAAAGTTTGTTTTTCATGTGTATTGTTTGTGACATTATTTGAGGTAAATTATTAAAATATGGGGGTGGTTTAATAAATGTGTATTAAGCTGAAATTTATATTTTGGATTTGTATTGGTATGATTTTTTTCTTGAATGGGGGTTTGGAACGTCTTTTGTGTGCAAAACATGGTTGGTCCTCTTGGGATTGTTTTATGAAAATTGAAAATGATTTAGTGAGTTAAAAAAAGTGATAAAATGGTGTAAATGAAATATTTTGGCGATGTTATTCACCTAATAAGGGTTTTTGAAAGGTAAAGAGGTGATTTAAGATGTCAAACATTTTGAGAATGTTTTATAAATTGAGGAATTGTTCTACTAAATTGTGATGTTGGTGCGAAACATTTTTATGGACTTTTTTGTGTGACTTTTTTGATAAAATAAATTATGATATTAGTTATCGAGAAACTTGTGATCATTTTACTAGTTGAATATCAATGATTATTTTTAATTATCATACAATAATTTAAGTAGCCATATTTAATAATATTTAATTCCATCTATTTCATGCTGAAGTGTATATTAAATGAAAGTGTTTTTCATTGTTCACTATCCCTAGTTTTATATGTTAACCATTGTTTGGGGGGTTGACCGGGGGGTGGGGGTTGTCCAGAGGGTTCGGGGGTGTCTAGGGGGGTGTCCAAGGGGGTGGGTGGGTGTGGGGGATGTCCAAGGGGGTGGAGGCCTGTCCAGATGGTTTGGGGGGTTGTTCGGGGGTGGGGGGCTGTCCAGAGGGTTGGGGGTGTCCAGGGGGGTGTCCAAGTGGGTCGGGGTGGGGGTAGTGTCCAGGAGGGGTGGGGGTGCTGTCTGGAGGGGTGGGGTGCTGTCAAGGGGGTGGGGTGTTGTCCAGGGGGTGGGGGGCTGTCCAAAGGGTTGGGGGGTGTCCAGCGAGTTGTCCAAGGGGGTAGGGGGTGGGGGTGGTGTCCAGGAGGGGTGGGGGTGTTGTCTAGAGGGGTGGGGGCAGTCCAGGGGGTTGGGGGTTGTCCAGAGGGTTGGGGGTGTCCAGGGGGTGGGTGGGGGGCTGTCCAAGGGGTGGAGGCCTGTCAAGAGGGTTTTGGGGGTTGTCCGGGGGGTGGGGGGCTGTCCAGAGGGTTGGGGGTGTCCAGGGGTGTTTAGATTTACATTGTGATTTTCTCCATCTGAATTGTTATTTTAAATATGATTTGATTCTCAGGTTTACTCCATTCTCTCCAATTTTAGATCAACCATGTAGGCTCCATGGTTTTCTTTTATTCAATGGAATTTAAAACTGTTACATCAAACTATATTTTGTTTTAATAATAATATTCAAGCATATTTTTTTAAATACGCATAGATTTGTTTTATATTTCAAAATTGTTTTACATTCAAATTATGATTTTTTTCATATAAACTTATATGTGTCTTATCTTAAAAATATATATATATTTGATATTTGTTATAGGTAATAATGAGTCGAAGTTGGATTACAGCACATCGAATGAGCAATGAATATGAGGAAGGTGTTGATGCCTTTTTGGAATTTGCTAAACGAAATGTTCCAAGTAGTGACATTTTTTTCTATCCATGCCTGAAATCTTTGAATATGAAGAAGTTGAAAATTAGAGAGATAAAATATCATCCGATATGTCATGGTTTTAATCCAAGTTACAGCCCTTGGATTTGGCATGGTGAAACTGGATGAAATGTCACTGATGATGATGATGCACAAGATGGTAACTCCGATGGAATTGAAGAAATGATTCGCGATATTGTAGAAGAACAAATTGAGATAGAACCAACAGTTGCGCGTCTATATGGTGATGCTGAAAACCATTATATCCTAGTTGTACAGATTTTACGGTTTTGTCGGCGGTGTTAAGATTGATTAACCTGAAGGTGAAACATGGATTTAGTGACAGAAGTTTTAAAGAGCTGCTACAATTGATGAAAGACATTATTCCAAAAGATAACAATCTTCCAGATTCACATTACAAGGGCAAGAAAATATCATGCCCGATGGGATTGGGATACAAGAAAATACATGCATGTTTGAATGACTGCATTATATATAGGAAGGAATATGAATTTCTGTCAGAGTGTCCTAAATGTGGGATATCACGGTATAAGGTGAAAGAAAAATCATAGGCTGATGTAGAGATTACAAATCTCCCTTCAAAGTTATTTTGGTATCTTCCTATATTTCATCATTTCAAACGTTTATTTTCTAATTCACATGATGCATATAGGTTAAGATGGCATGCTGATGAGCGGGTATGTGATGGAAAAATACGTCATCCAGCTGATTTTCCACAATGGAAGAAAATTGATGCGCAATATTCTACATTTGGAAATGAAATTAGAAATCTCAGACTAGGGTTGTGCACAGATGGAATGAATCCATACCGAACCCTCAGTAGCACACATAGTCCATGGCCTATTTTATCAGTAATTTACAACCTCTCTCCTGAAGTTTGTATGAAGCGCAAATATGTCATGTTGAGTATAACGATCTCTGGTCCAAAGCAACCCAGCAATGATATTGATGTTTACTTGTCACCATTGATTGATGATTTGAAACTATTATGGGAAGATTGTATTAGGGTGTATGATTCTTATAAAATGGAATATTTTCAACTGCATGTAGTGCTTCTGTTCACTATAAATGACCTCCCAGCATATGGAAATTTGTCTGGATACAGTGTTAAAGGTCATAAAGCGTGTCCAATTTGTGAACAACATATGTCATATTGTCAATTGCATCATGGGAGGAAAACATTGTACATGGGTCATCGAAAGTTTTTGCCTATGGATCACCCTTATAGAAGACTAAAAAAGGCATTCAATGGCTCACAAGAATTTGATACTACTCCAAAACCTTTATCCCCTGATCTGTATTTTGAGAGGGTGAAAAACCTTAATGTGACATTGGGAAAGACACAGAAATCTGGTAATGATAGACATATTTGGAAGAAAAGGTAAATATTTTTTGAGCTGCCATATTGGAGGTATCGTGAAGTTAAACATAATATTGATGTCATGCACGTGGAGAATAATATCTGTGATTGTTTTATTGGAACATTTTTAGATATTAAAGGAAATACAAAAGATGGCTTGAATGCAAGATTAGACTTATTATCAATGGGAATACGTTTGGAGTTAGCTCCCACTCCTAAAGGAAGATGAACATATCATCCCCCGGCTTGTCATACATTATCGAAGAGGGAGAAAATTAGCTTCTGTCAATGTCTTAATGATATCAAAGTGCCTCAAGGTTATTCTTATAATGTAAAAAATTTTGTCTCATTGAAGGACTTGAAGTTGATCGGTATGAAATCACATGATTGTCACGTCATGATGCAACAAATTCTAGTAGTTTCATTGCATGGAATATTGCCCATTCGTGTCAGAAATACTATAATGACGTTTTGTTATTTTTTCAATTCAATTTGTAACAAGGCGATTGATGTGAAAGCTTTGAACATTTTGGAAAAGGATGAAATTTTTATATTTTGTCAATTGGAAATGTATTTTCCTCCAACTTTTTTTGATATAATGGTGCATTTAATGATTCATCTGGTTCGAGAAATAAAGCTTTCTGGACCTGTATATCTTCGTTGGGTGTATCATTTTGAAAGGTATATGAAAATATTAAAGGGGTATGTTAAAAATCCATATCGACCTGAAGCCTCCATTATTGAAAAGTATATTTCTAAGGAGGTATCAGAGTTTTGTACGAGCTACTTGGCTGCGGCGCAACACATAGGTTTTCCTCCATCTCTCCATGAATGAGTTAATAATGAGGGAAAGGGGATTTGTGGCTTGAAAGTCAAATCATTGTCAACTGAACAGATGAATAAGTTAGAATCATACATCTTGAATAACATAGATGATGCTCAACCATATATCACATTGCATATTAATGAGTTGAAGCAATGTCATCCAAAGAAGAAAGAAATGTGGATTTTGAATGAGCACAACAAAACTTTTTTTTCATGGATTAAAAATACTTTTCTTGGTAGATCAGATGTATCAGAGACATTAAATGGATAGTGGGTGGTCCATGTTTAAATGTGATAACATGGTCCGGTTAAGACATTAATGGTTATACATTTCATACGAATGCTCAGGACAACAGAAGTGCAGTTCAGAATAGTGGTGTATTGGTGTTTGCAGAAGCGATGCATTTTTCGAGTGCTAAGGGCAAAAACCCAATTTCTGCATCAAGTGCATATTATGGAGTGATTGAAGACATATGGGAGTTTGATTAATTTAAAATTAAAGTTCCTGTTTTTAACTGTAAATGGTTTATCGGTAACAACAGTGTCAGACACGATGAATTTGGAATGACACTTGTTAATCTGAATAGATTGGAAGACATAACTTATTCTTTTATAATGGAAACACATGCAAAACAAATTTTCTATATAGTAGATCAATCAGATATTCAGTGGGTTGTTGTTTTATAAGGGAAAAAACAATTTGTTGGTGAGGATGAACTTGATGAAGATTCTGATTTATGTGAGATCCCTACTTCCATGGAAAGATTAACAGAACATAATGATGATCATATTGAAGACATTGTTTGTGCCATAAGGAATTATCATGATGAAGGAATTTGGGAAAAGAATCCATTTGTACATTCCTAAAATTACATGTAACATATGTTTATTTCCTGTTTACAATTGTTTTTTCATAAATATTATATATTATAAGTTCTTTATTTATTAAAACATGTTTTAAAAAAATAAGTATAAGTGTTTGTTTGTATTATGTTTGTTTAGTTTACTTTATCATGTTTATAACCATTACATGAATTATATATCTATTATTTTTGTTCAGTGACAATTACTTTACCATGTTTACCATGTTTACTAGGTTTACCATGTTTACCATCTTGACCATCTTTACCATCTTTACCATTGTTTAACATTCTTACCATATTACCAATGTTTACTATTACGTAACTTAGTACACTTTTCTATTTTCTGATTACAGTGGTATTAAAATATTTTAATTTGTATATTTGTAAGTTCTTTATTTATTAAAACATGTTTTAAAACAAAATAAGTATAAGTTTTTGTTTGTTTTATGTTTGTTTAGTTTACTTTATCATTTTTATAACCATTACATGAATTATATATCTATTATTTTTGTTCCGTGACAATTACTTTACCATGTTTACCATGTTTACCAGGTTTACCATGTTTAACATCTTGACCATCTTTACCATTGTTTAACATGATTACCATATTACCAATGTTTACTATTACGTAACTTAGTACACTTTTCTATTTTCTTATTACATTAGTATTAAAATATTTTAATTTGTATATTTGTGAACTGACATTTGTTTTTTTAATTTAAAGGATAATGACATATCATCCAGTTGATCAACCACATGATTCTGGAGATGAGAATATTGATGGTAATACCTCTGGGGATGAACATTCACATGATTTCATTAAGACAAAGAGTTCAAAGGTTGGTAAACGTGGGTGCACACGTTTACCAAAATTATCACTTGCCCATACACAGGATCAGAGGATAGTTGTTGAGTTTGATGATGATGATATTCCTAGAGGTCTGAATGCAAAAGATTTTAAGAGTTTTGTAGCAACTCAGGCTAAGAGAAAAGTAAGCATTCTATATGATGATTGGAGAACTGTGGATAAAGCGATAATCTCTCAGTTATGGGAGACTATTTTGGTATGATCTTTTTTCATTGTTTGACTATTATTTTAATGTTTCTAGTATATATAATATGTTTAACCTCTTCTTTATCAGATGACATTTGATATTTCTGACACTGGAGGAGTCAGGAAGAAATGCTTATCGTTGGCTGCTAGGAGATGGAGGGATTTCAAATCAACCCTCTCATCTGATTTCATTTATGGTCATAGGAGTCATGACAATCCATGTCGTATATATCCTTTTATAGATGAAGACACATGGAGACAGTTTTTTGAAAGTATAAGAAAAGAGTCATTTTTGGTAAGGGAAATGTAAACTTTTATAAACTTTCTTATATAAATGATTTTATTAATGTTTTGTTAATGATTTCTTATTCTTAAATTACAGAAAACAAGGAAAGCTCTTCAGGAGATCCAATCGAAAAATGTATACCCTCATAGTTTATCTCGAGGAGGGTATGCATTATTGGAAGAACAAATGATGGTGGAAAAATTTCAACAACTAAGAGCTGAGTCTTCAAGCTCTAGAGAGGTGGCCCCTCCATCCCCTCCATCTAGACATAAAAAATGGAAGAGAGCTCCGAAGGGAAAAAAAGGGAAATATCTTTCGGAAGAATCAAGAATCGTAGATGAGAGGATTGTAAGATATCTATTTTATTTATTTAAGTTAACTATTTTCTTCATATAATTTCAATAATTACATAAATGTTCAATTAATTAATACAGGACTCTCTTGAGGAGAAGAGTTCACATGGGACATTTACAGCTACTGGGAGGGAAGATATTTTATCTACAACATTGGGAAGGCCCGAATATCCTGGTCGTGTAAGAGGATATTTGGCAGGTCTATCGGTAAGAAACATGTTTCCACGTTCTTCAACTTCTAACGTTGAGGGGGTTTATAAAAAAAATGGAATCCTTGGAGACTGAAGTTCAAAATATTAATACGACGATGGAGGACAAGATTAGAGTGTCAGTGCAGTCTATGTTTGCAGAAATACAAAGACAATTTTAGACTATAGCTCCCACTCCTCCACCTCCCCCTGCAGACCCCATTATTTTTCCTCCACCTCCGCCAGTAGCTTCCACTCCCCAACCTCAGCCTGTGGACCCCATTTTTTATCCTACTCCTCCGCCGCAGCTTCCTACTTATTGCGAGTTGTATGTTGATGATTCTCAACATCATATAGTAGCATATGGGTTGGTATATTTTATAGAAGATACAGTTCATCATCAACAATTAGAGGTAGAGAATCAGAGGGTCACTGTACAGTATATTATAGATAGATCATCTAGGGTACAAATACCTACAGATGAGGTGGCGACAGTTGGACAGAGTATCGGCCATTTTATAATTTGGCCATCCAGACTTCTTCGACTCATTACCATAGAGGTATGAATGTTATATATTTTATTTTGTTTTTTTATTAAAGTTGTTTTATCATTTGAAAACTAATATATTTTTCAATTTATTTTTACAGGAATACTTTAATGGTAAGTAAATGCTATAAAGACAACAACAAAGACAAATGGTTATGACATCAGATACAAATTCTAGTAGTCTTGACAGATTGTCAAGATATTCAAATTTTTTGGCGGGTTATTATGAGTTTCCAATGGAATCTCATGTTTATGGACGTGAAATAAGTGTGGGGATTACTAATACTGATATCTTGGAGCTTGTTACTGGAGATAAGTTGGGCATCAACGTGGTGCAAATTTTTGAATGTAAGTCTTAACACCTTTTCCCTGTGTTATATTTATTAAAAATGTATACTTATGTATGTTTTGTATTAGGTATCTTTATAAAATTTGTTAGAGTAATGAGCTGACAGATGTATATGGATTCATGGACCCGCAATTGATTTCCCCTGAAGCATGTGCATTGAATGAGGAACAAAGAATGTTTTATATTTCTAAAAGACTTGAAAAGAATATAGTCACACAATGTTGGATGATGCCTCTTTGTGAGAGGTATGAAACACATTTCTCTCATAGAATTAATTGTATTTAAACATAAAAAACCACTAACGTTTAATTTCCTTTTATCAGTGATCATTGGATGTTAGGGGTTTTTTGCCCAAGGGAGAAATCACTTTATTGGATATGCTCTGTCCATAGTGATGTGTGGGAAATATTTAAGAATATATTGGAAAAGTAAGTTTCAATTTCTCAATAGTTTTATATATTTTAATGAATTTTAAATTTACCCCATTCGTATTATTTTCTAACAGTGCATGGGCCTACTTTCGAAAAAACACAAAGAAAAGGAATGCAAAGATAAAATATGTAAATGCGAAGGTAAATATCCATTTATAATTTTTGATTTTTGATTTATTACATAAAAATAATATATTGAATTTACACTCATTTAAACAGAATTGTCATGAACAATAAGGCGTCATCAAATGCGGATATTATATGTTAAGATTTATGTATGAAATAATAACAACTGGCATAGTTTTGAATTTTGACCTGGTACGATTTCCTTGTAAACTTTTCCATAATATTTCAATTTGATTTATTCATTATACACATTAACTACTTTCCTTTTCATTTGTAGCTTTTTGATGACCCTCAACCATATACTGCTGAAGACATCAAACACTTACAAGTGGAGTGGTCAAATCATTTTACAGGTTTGATTGAATTTTAGTTGTTTGTAATGTAAAATATAATTTTGAATATTGTCGTTGTAATTGAGTATTTGGTAGTTGTTTAGGTTGGATTTAGTTTTTTTGAAGTTGACAGTGTAAGTTTTGAATGTTATATATGTGAATGTTTAATTTGGATCTACTTCTGGTTTTGGTCTACTTATGATGGTTGTTCTGGTATGGATTTTGGTATGTATGGGAGGGGTTACAAGGGTATGGGGGTGTGTTCAGTGGGGTTGGGGGTGTCCAGGGGTCTGGGAGGGCTGTCCGGTGGGGTGGGGGGCAGTCCAAGGGGGTGGGAGGGCTGTCCAGGGGTGTGGGAGGGCGGTCCAAGGGTGTGGGAGTGTTGTCCAGGGGGTGGGGGTATACATGAAGGTGGGGGGTTGTCTAGGGGTGTTTGGGGCTATCTAGGGGTGTGGCGAGGGCTGTCAAGTGTCGTGAGGGGGTGAGCGGGTGCTGTTCAGAAGGGTGGGGGTTGTTGAGGGGTGTTTGGGGCTGTCCAGGGCGTCAGGGGGCAGTCCAGGGGTGTGGTGGGGGCTCCAATGGGGTGGGGGAGGGCTGTCCAGGGGGTATACATGAGGGTGGGGGGAGGGTTGTCTAGGGGCTATACATTAGGGTGGGGGCTCCAATGGGGTGGAGGAGGGCTTTCCATGGGGTATACATGAGGGTGGGGGCTCTAATGGGGTGGGGGAGGGATGTCCATGGGGTATAGATGAGGGTGGGGGTTATCTAGTGGGGCAAGTTTTATATGTTATCAATGTAAATGCTTAAATTTGATCTCCTTCTATTTTTGTGGTACGATTTCTTGATTTGTTTTCTGGTTGATTCTGGGGGAGAGCAGATGACTGCATACAATTTTTTTAAAAAAAATTGGCTTCCACGTCGGTTATTTTATAACCGACGTGATAAAGAAAATAGGAAGGGTTTATCACGTCGGTTATTTCATAACCGACCTCATAAAAAGCCTGGGAAATGGTTTATCATGTCGGTTATTTAATAACCAACGTGATAGAGAAAATGAGAAGGGTTTATAACATCGGTTATTTAATAACTGACGTGATAGAAGGCCTGGGAAATGGATTATAACGTCAGTTATTTAATAACCGACGTGATACAAGGCCTGGGAAATGTTTTATCATGTCGGTTATTAAATAACCAACGTGAAACACGGGGGGGGCTGGGTTTATAATGTCGGTTATTATATAACCAACGTGAAACACAGGGGGGGCTCTGTTTATAACATCAGTTATATAATAACCGACGTGATAAACCCCCCTCCCCCTGGTTTATCACAGCAGTTATAGAATAACCAATGTGATAAACCAGTTCGGGGGTGTTTATCATGTCAGTTAATAAATAACCGATGTGATAAACCATTTCGCAGGCCTTTTATCACGTCGGTTATTTAATAACTGATGTGATAAACCATTTCCCATGCCTTTTATCACATTGGTTATTAAATAACCGAGGTGATAAACAATTTCCCAGGCCTTTTATCACGTCGTTTATTAAAATAACTGATGTGATAAACATCCCGATTTTTGTTTTTGACGTCGGTTTTTAAATAACCGATGTAAAAAACGTTATTTATAACATCGCCCGTATTAATGTCGGCTAGAAACCGACGTAAAAAATTAAAAAAAACCGACGTAAAAAATGTTTTCTGCACTGGTGTATATATAGGATAATGGTTTGAAAACCATTTGAGGGATGCAACATGGTCATGTGAAATGGTACAAATATGTTGCAAAGATGAAACTTGTGGTTGTTATATGGTTTTTATAACCTTGTGTCTAACTATGTGAGGGGGATGGATTATGAATAGTGATCATAAGCAGTTGGCACATGGTTCGGCCAACTGTATGGATAAACCATGTGCCCTTTAAAAGAGGGGAAATTTGTCTTTTTACCCTTTCCTTATTTAAATTTTCTTCCTAATTTTTCTTTCACAAAGTCACATAGTATTCAATCCATATTATTGGAACTTACTCCCTCTCTTATATGCTTGGGGATACCTCCTACCTCTGATTTTTATTTCTCTGAGTGTTGGTCATGTTGGATCATTCTCTATATGATCTTCAATAATCTTTATTTCTTTCTTTATTTATCTTTTCATATGTCATTCTAAATTTGTGAGATCTAATATGCCCTATTTTTAGGTTATTCTATTATTTATCTAATTTCTACCATTATAGCCTAGATTAGAGTATAATAATAGATGAAGAGTCTACTAACCACATAAAGTGGGTTTTCTATACCTTTTCCCTAACTGTCTTGATGTCTATAGCTTTCACCATCATGATACACATCAGAACCTTCATGTGGTTCTTCCAAAATGTTTAAAACATTATGTTAATTTTTTATACTATACTAATAATGCTTCTTAACACCTTTTACATGGTTTAGGTTTGCCGAAATCAATCTAAACCCCCCCCCCTTTAGGTGGGTTTGATTAAATTCTAATTACCTAGCCACCTCTTTGGATGTGTCGAGCATTCCACTTCTATTTGTAAGCCATATAATAATTTAATATATTCTTAAAGGTTGGATACCTCTTTTGGAACCATTTTAATTATAAATTAAAGGTGTAAATGAAATGTATTAAATGGTAATTTTTATATGAGATGGATAATCTCTTGGATTATTCTTAATTATATAAATTTATTACATTGTGTTATGGAAATTAACATGACATCTTATTCATTTGTAAGTCAAATGATTAATGAAAAGATTGTGGTAAATTAAATTGATAAAATGAATAGAAACTAACATATCCCATTGATCCCTTATATAGTACAATAGATCATGGAAAACATGGTATGGTTGTGATGAGGGGTATCATGGTATGGAACTGATGAAACACTTACATATTTCAAAATTGGATACCTTGAATTATTACCCTAGATTCATATTTCTTAGACCACCATGGATTTGATCCTTGGGATCTACCTAAGTCTTTACTGAGTACCAATGGATATTATCCTTAGACTCGATGAGGATGTCTTAGCCATGGGTCCTAGGTTAATAGACCTTATAGTTCTACATTATACCAATTTTACCTTGTATGGTTTTCATATAGTTGAGGAGGATTCCTTGGTCATTGGCCTTGGGTCCTAGACGAAGTAGGTTTGATAATTGATATGTCTGGAGTATGAAGCAGTTGATGCTTTACTATATTATGATATTATTTTTCTTTTTATACTACTTTAGACACATATTATAATTGTATATTGGGTTTTATAACTTTATAATTTTTATCTTTATTCGGGATATACCTATACATGGTTATAGCTTGTATTGACAAACTAAATTTGATATATACAACATTGGTGGTTGCCTAATGATTTTTTCTCACACCCTATTATGGTCACCAATTGGTACCTTTAAAGACTTAATGGATACATCTATGGATAAGGTAAATCATCAAACAATGGATGGGTAATTTTCAATACTAGGATAGAGTGTGGGACAAGAGGAATAAGGTTGGACCCGTGATGCTATTGGAGATAACTTTTTCCATTCATTCATTTTTTTATAACATTTTTTATATTCCTTATTCTTTATTCATTATATTCCCATTTTTATGGAATAGAAACAATCCATCATTTTGTATATGATCGTGGATGTGGGTCTGTTTATTATTTATGCTACAAATTCCATTAATTACTTATTTTGGGATTTTTATTTCCTTCCACTTCCAGGTTATTGTCATTTTTTATGTAGTTATATCTATTATTTACCACTGATCTATACTCTGATAATGAGTGTATAATCACTCCACTGTACTATCATAGACCCCCCTACTGGTCAGTAGCCTCGCATGTATGGGGAGGTGATCTTGAGTCCATGTGGCTCACAATTTTGGTTACTAATCTTTGAACCAATCTCAAGATGTGAAAATTGGATTACCTTGTCTGTTTCAATTGATAAGTGATAAATAAATTTCTAAGAATTCAATTTTTTGGAGGGGGAAGAATTTAACAACCTGAAATTATAGACCTTATAAAACAGATGTTCTGTTTGATAACTTGTGCTACCTACTTCACCCAATATAAAAAAATAAAAACTTATTAAGAGAACATTATTAACAAATATATAATAAATACTAATGTGGTAACCATTAAAATTTATTACTATGGGTGGATAAATAATTAATATGAGTTAATATAGAAAAGGTTATTTTCAATAAAGTTTCTTTCCTTATATTATGTATTTTATTTTAAAATATAAATTTTCAAATTCTAAAATTTAAATTTTCGAAAATAAATTTTATTTTTTAATTACCCGTGTAAAAATTTATACAGTATAAACTTTTGATTTTTTTTAAATGGTTTAGCTTTAGTTAAAAAATCATATTTTTGTAGAAATTATAGTTTTTATGATTTTATCATTATCTAAGTGTATCCAAGAATATTGAAGACCATTTTAAGTAATAAAATATATATTTAATGAATAAAATTATTCTTTTAAAATATTCTTTGAACTTATAAATCCCATTTCCAATATTTTTAGAACTAAATTAAAATTTTAATTTAATAAAAAAACAATTTTGTTCCTTTTTATGATGAAATTCAATTTTTTATTTCATTTAAATACACCTACCACATATTTATTTAATTATAAATCATTTTATTAAATAAAAATTACTCTGATAACATTATCGTGTATATAAATTTTTTAACATAAAAATGTACTTTTCCTAAAAAAATTGTTTTGATGCATTATATAAGTTTAATTTAAAAATACCATTACAAACCCTTAAAAATTATTAGGTAAAATGATTTTAAAATTTGAAATCAAAAGTTTCAAAATATGTAAAATTTCCAATATTAATTTTTTCCATTAATATTAACAACTAAGGATAAAAATTAATTACCAAGGAAAAAGTACATTATAGTAAATGTTAAAAATCTAAAATAAAGATCCTAAAAACACACTAGGTTGTATCCAAAATGAATTTATAAGGATAGTCTCGACACATACACAATTACCAACCACTTTTTCCATTTTGGGTCCATTGATATTTTAATGGTAACATTACATTATTTAAAATGTAGTGGTTACTTCCCAAATATCATTTTTATTCACTTATAAAAAGGTATAACTTCTACCACAACATGACTCACCTATCCTTTAGATTTATTATCAAAACATAACCAATTTGATCCTATTAGAACCATCTCACATGTTCATAATCTTTTAGTCGCCTTTAGTTTTCTTAAGGTTTTAATTTCTAAGTATTTTTTCAAGAGAAAACTCTTGCTTCCAATGAGGATACAACATAATCGAGTAAGTGGTAATACAATGTTATAAATATTTTTATAACCTAAGAGATGTCTTTAAGTGGATATAGTGATGTTCAGATGTTTATAATTGTTAATAAGTATCTTAAAATAATATTCTTATGTATTTGATCCTCAAAAACACTAAACATTATTTTATTTTGTTTTTAATATATTTTATAAGTTGTAATACTTATCCTTTGGTGTTTTTGTAAACAAAATATAGGTTTATATCACTTTTTATCAACGATAGTATTTAAAGAAAGTGTTTTCAGCACTATAACTAGGAGGGTGGGTCTCATGATTTATAATGGAACAATTTATTATTGATTTTGGAATCAATAAAATGTTATAAGGTGAAGAACATGTGGTTGAAAAAATATAGGAGTGGAATATCATGAGAGTCTTAGCCAAAATTATTAAGGTGATAAGTAAAGGTCTAAATTTGAGGTTGGATGGAATGCATGTTGTTAACTAATTAACCCCAAAAATTCCATTTTCATTAGTTACATTGGTTTCAGTAGTTTAATTAATATGTCGGTTGATATATATATGTGGAAAAATGCTACTCTTGCAATGAAGGAAATAATTTTGGAATACATTAGGGTAACATTATGCTATAATTTTCCAATTTTCTCAAAAAATTAAATAAAAAACATTGATTTAAATTTTATTATCCCTTGTATAGTATATTTATATTAGAAAACATTATAATTAAAGTTGTTCTGATGTTCAATGGAAATTATCATATATGATTTCATAGATTTCTTATGAAATATTATATTAGGTATGTTGAGGGGAAAGTAAAATCCCATCCACCAGCTATATAACCACGCATCATGAACCGAAAAACTTGTGATAATTTTTTTGGCCATCAAGATGATAAAGAAATTAAGTTACATTATAATTAGTATTATTTTATATGGAATTACATGTATTAATCACTTTTATTTATAATTTTTAATTTATGAAACAACAAAAGAGTTTATAAAATAAACAGCATGTATTAAAACTAGTATACCCTTACTGTGACACAAGAATGGTGAATGGTTGACTTGAATAAAAAATGGCATGTATTTTAAATCTATAGTAAATCTTTAATGTTATATGAAATAAAAATATAGTTATTTTTCTATTTTTTATATAAATATTTATAAATAATGGAATCAAGACACATTCATGCCACATCATGTGTTGTTGAAGGTGTCTTGTGAAAAATTTAAAGGAAAAAATAATATATGAAAACATAGAATAATAGAAACCATGGATATGTATGACATAATTCAAAAAAAAAATTATTTAAAATATTATTACATACCAATGATTACTTATTTTCATATATTTTTTATCTACTTTAGACATAAGAATCATCACCTACTATAGCGAATTAATAAACACTTTTGGTGGTCTAAATGTTATTAAAAAAATATAGCCTTGTTAGAAGTTCAGATTTTTGAGTGTCACCCAAAAAATAATTTTAGAAATCATAGACCAAGGGGGATACATATGAAAAATGAAAAATATAAAAGCATAAATAGATTCTCAATTGGAAATTTATTTTGAAATATAATGTAATAAAATATTTTATTTTAAGGTATCAATAAGAATAATAAACATATCAGTATCCACAACATGAAGATATACATGCCCCCCCCCCCAATTTTAAGGATATTAATCTCCCTAAAATTCTTTCTTTACCCTAGTTAATGATTATTTCATAGCAGTTTCTACTAAATACGAATCAAACAACTAATGATACCTTCCTTTTACTAAAATTTTTCATGGTGAAATTGATTTGTATTTATATATATAATCACCCACTCATCACGTTATTATAATAGGTACAATGTAGAATATAAAAGTAGATATTATATGTAATAAAAAATTCCAATATTTATATGTGAGAGTAGGGATTCACTTAACTAATGAGTCAAGCTATAATCTACCTATTCACCTTGATGCCATTGATTTTCACATGATAAAACATGTTATTGTAACATTTTTAGCATGGATATATAATCATATAAATATACATGATGATAATGCGGTATTTCAATTCCATTTTATTTTATATAAAAAACATTATATAATAAATTAAAAAGGTCTGATCAAAGGTATGTCATTAAAGAAGTCAAAATAGAAGGTCTGTTCAATAAAATCTAAATAATCACCTAATTGATAAAAAATACCTTTATAGAGTTCCTTTAACCAATCAATTACAATGATAAATTTATTAACATTATAAATTGATATAGATACAATATTTATAGATAATAATATAGTGTAAATTGAATTTAAAGAACAAATGTATGGAGAGGTCTTCACAGACATGATTGGTCTTGAGATCATAAATTAATTTCTCAATAATTAATGGATTAGCACTTAGTTTTTTGAATATATACATGAGTTACATTATAATAATTTATTAATCCAATATTTGACTAACTATGTTTCTTATAGTTTAATATTATTTATATTTTCACTAAGTGTATAAATTCCACCAATGTAAAGGTAAGACCCTACAATAAAAATTGGGTTCATTAGTCCCCATGTCAATTCTATGCACCCAAAAATATAAGGATAAAGAATAATATTTACTAAGATCATACCAAGTATCCAAAACATTTGAAAAAATAATAATATAGGTCATGATTTCATTAATACCTAAAATGAAGGGGTAGAACTCTACACTCTAATAATATAAAATAAATTTTCAGTTTTCCATTAAATATTTTTTTTAAAATTTTAGAATTAGTGGATTATCATTGAAATATATTTGGAAACTCCAAAGAAACATTTTTTGGATCCAAAACATCGATATATAATAAATTGACCACATATGATGTTCCTTATGAATTTTTTATATACTACATTAAATATTTTGAAAATAACCTTCAAATTATATGTTTTATATTATGTTTTAACAAGGAGTTGTTTATGATAGAGTACTTCTTTTTTATCTTCAAAACAATAGTATAAGGACGAGAAGTGTGAATAAGATGCCTAATAATTTATACAACTAGATAAGTATTAGGTTATATATAATAAGAATTTACTATCAAAATAATATCTTAATAAATTACTTATTTTTCTTAATTTTTCTATAGTTTCTAAAATAAAGTACTAATAATGATTTCAGCTATTACATTTGTAAATTCATGAAATATATCATATTTTATCCAAAAACTAGCATCACAAAATACGTATTTATGAAGGAAATTACAATTTAATTTATGATATTTATTAACCAATTTTATCTATATTTTTTCAGTACAACCAAGACTATCAATTTTACACATATTCAAAAGTGGAAGTGGATTTTTTTTAGGAATGAGTGAGAAGTTTTCATGGTGTTATAATGTTTTAAGACATCATGAAGAGGTTATTTCCTATCATATTTTTAATTTTTTTTCATAAATATAATGAAGATATGGTTTATAACTACTTATTTAGTTAATTTTTTTATCATTTTAAGTTAATTTTAAGGATAGATACTTAAGAATAAAAACATTTACATCATATTAGGAATAAGATAGAATATATAGTATATCATTTTAGCATGGGATTATATAGTAAAATTATGGTTGAAATATTTGGAGAAAAAGATTCAATATTATATTTTTTTTATATTTAGCATCATTCTATAATGTGATAGATATATTAATGTATATATTTCTCATAGGACTCAAACTGGATAGATAAAATGGATAAACAATTCTAGTTTTGTTAGTGATCATAAAATTTCATTGAAATTGAAGGGTAAATTTTTTAAGATTGTTATTATTATAACTATTATATATGGTAGTGATTATTTTCCATTAATGGGACATATTCAAAAAAAATTAGGGTATTATAAATGAAAATTTTATGATTTAGATGTGGGGATACTAAGATAGATAAGATTATAAATGAATGTTTTTGAGAAAAAATATAAGTGGTTTCAATTGACAATAAGATGACTGGGACTAGAATAATATGGTTTGGATATGTAATAAGAAAACTTATAACACCCTAAGATTTTATTTGTATTTCCTTTGAAATAAACATGAGGTATTCAATATCTCTTTTTACTTGAAACCTCAAGTCTAAATGAATCATGATATAGTATAACTATATAAAATAGCTTTTGGATTGGAGATTATGAATAGGATTGACCACAATATGAAATATATGTATAATGGTTTAGGGTGATAAAAATTTAATGATATGAACTGAATTATAATAAAATCATTTCATGATTAAAAGGCATATTTTATGAAGAAATGTATTCTTTTGGTCTTAAGAGTTTCTATCTAAAAAAAATATTGATAAATATTTAAATGTGGTATTAATGTATTGTTAATTTGTGAATAATAATTTATAAATTAGTTATCTAATGGATAGGAATGAAGATAGTATTATTTAAAGGTAAAAATTTTATTTTTTATAAAACTATTTTTATGTGTGTGTTTCCAACACTTTTCACTGCGGATACACGCCAAGCGTGCTTCTTCCCCACATTCTCTCATTCCAATGGTGGGTGGCTTCCATCACATTAATTGGAGAAGTAGGCCCCTTTATTGAAATAGGATGATGAGATGTCAGTTTCTCCTTCCATGGATTCCTCCTAGGGTATCATATCATATTCCAGCTCACCCCCATAGATTTATTTCATGTTTGTGAAACTCGTTCCCGATGCAATATCGATGTGAATATCAGTTAATTGCACTGATTCTGTCTCGATAGGGTATAAAACTTCAATCAGATGAGTTAGTAATGTTGGGAATGTATAGGCATTTATATACATTGGGTAGTTTGGTCTCCCATAAAGTCTTATCCATTTAAAATCGGAGACATCTAATGTGTGAGGAATCTTAATCATGGAACCCAAGTCATCTTGTGTCGAAAATGAGGTAGTTAATTCAAGGGGAATTTGTTTTTTGAGGATTTTTACCTCAGGCATCCCATGTTTATTGTATGGTGTAGATATTCTGGATCAAATCACAAGTTTAACATCATGTTGTGAGGGATTAGTCACATATTTATTGTCTTGTATAGAAATATGGTAGTGTGTGTCCCCAGGGGGGGATATTTTACACTTGGGATCTGTTTTACTGTTTTCCAAAGGGAAATATTTCACACTCAGAGGTTTGGTGAAGTGTGTCCCCAAGGGGGAATATTTTACACTCAGGATTTGGTTGAGTGTATCCACAAGGGGGAAGATTTCACAATTAGGGTTATCAAGATTGAAACTCATGGAAACATCCTATGTAACATGTTTGTAAATAGGGATCAAAACCCATGTAGTTTTATCCCCTAGTTTAAGGTCGTGTGAATGGACTAGTCCGTGTACTTTAACACGATTCGGTAAGGATTATCATCTCATGAAAGGAGCATAAATGAGGGATGGTGTGGGGATTTCACATATGGACTTCCTAGGGGTTCGGGAAAAAGGGTGACATATCATGGAGGAGGAGGATTCACTACTACAAAACAAGTCTATAACAGCACTAGATTTTATTGGCACTAAAAAATTCTCTGATAAAGTTCATCTTTATCAGCGTTTTTTAGCAGTGACAAAAGGTAACCATCATTATCACTTTATGTTAGCACTACTAAAGGAAACCTTTATTAGTGCGTTTTTAGAACTGATAAAGTTGTCCTTTATCTGTGCTTTTTTAGCACTGATAAAGTTCTATAATAAAACTAAAAATAAAACAAATAAAAATGAAATGAGTAAATTAAGAAAAGTATGAAACTGTTTATTAATTAAATAATTATTGATAAAAATAAATAAATTTAATATAAATTTATATATAATATAAATATTAATAAATATTATGTATTAACTATAAATATTTAAAATTAATAAGTATAATATATATATATAAAGTTATTTAAAAACATATTAATATCTTATTCATTTTTAATGTTGTCAGATTTTTCAATTTAACCTATACCAAACATTATGTGTTTCATTTATTTCATGTACATATGTGTGTGTGTGTGTTAATTCATTTTTATACACAAATTCATAGACAAATATATTTACATAATATATAGAAACACAGACACCTAATATTTATGTAATTTATTCAAATTTTAGTATATTTTACAATTTCATTATAACATGATACATTTAATATATATTATGTTTTTAATCGGTTAATTTTATTTTTTTAATACTAAAGTTATGGTATTTGTTTTTAATGTTTCTTATTTTTTATTTTATTTTTGAATTTGATCATTTTATAGTATTTTTTATATATATTTATTTATTATGTTTTAGTATATTCAAAATGTATCCATCCACTTCAATATATATATATATATCCATGTTCTTTTTAATAACTTGAATTTAATTAGTAAAACATATACATTTTTCAATATTTTTAAAGTGTACTCGTTTTTAATTATTCAATTTCAATCGTTTTAAACTTCAATTATTTAAGATTATATGTCAATTAATAATGTTAACAATATATTTTTAAAAAAATATTTATAAATAAATATATCTATAAATGTATATTTACTATATTTATAATTATTATAAACAAATTATTATTATTTTTTAAAAAAATATTTATATAATTATAAATAAATAATTATATATATTCAAATAATTATAAAATTATAATAATTTAATTCAAATAATTATAAAATTATAATAAAGTTATTTAAATAATTATACAATTATAATAAATGTATTTAAATAAGTATAATATTATAATAAATTTATTTAAATAATTATAATTATAAAACTTGTATAATAACTTTTTAGCATTGATAAATATGTCTTCTATAAGCACTTTTTTATCCCTAATAAAGCTCGAGATTTATGACTGCTAAAAAAGTGCTGATAAATATTCATTTTATCAGTGGTTATAAATTCATCACTGATAAAAGGGATCTTTACCGGTGCTTTTCTGAAAGCACTGTTAAAAGTATCCCTGGTCTGTTTAAAAAACCCTAATCATGACTCATTCACTTGCAACTCTCAATCTCTCATGAAACTCCTCTACTGTCAGTGTGACTCCTCTAGATTCCCTTATATTATTCAAGGCTAGAATCCAATGTATGCCATTTTCTACTCTTTCTCTATCATGGTTTGATGTTTTAGGTTCCATGTTTTGTGTTTTTGTGTTGTTATTAAACATGAAGAACCCTACATCTCTTCTTGTCACTACTAAAATAAAGAGAGTGTGGTTCTATTTCATAACTTTTCTCCTTTCATATGTATTTGATTGTTCACCCCATTTTTTCCAAGAAACACACATAGATGGTTTACTCTCATCTCTACATTAACAAGGATACCTCTCTCCCCCTTGGTTTTATGTTCATTTTAATAATATATAGTTCTAAAATCTAGAAATTTTCTCAAATTTAATTCATCTTATATGCTAGATTATATATTCTAAATGATTTATTATGAGGGTTTTTAAGGATTAGGGGATAATAAGTAGTGTCCCTCATTTATGGGTGATGAACATATAGGGACCAAGGTAAGTATAAAAATTATTAAAACATGTTTTCTGGATTTTGGTTATTCATGTAGATTATTAAACCATGAAATGGGTTATTTATATTTATGATTTTTATGAATAATTTTTTATTGAATTCAAAAAAAAATATTTAATTAATCAGTTATGTTCCAAAAATTATTTTAGTGATTCTTGTTTTTAGAGTATTGTTTTTTTAATTAATTCAAGATTATCATTAAACTTTAACCATGGGTTATAAAGACTGATGGGAAATTTTTTTAGTGAGAAAACTATGCTCAATAAATTTTTTAAAGATTTACTATATTGGATAGAGTTGAGAAATCATTGGGTAAATGGACATAGAAAAACACAACAACATATAAAGAGTGTATTTCTTAAAAGTAAGTGAGTTATCCATGGTTGGATAAATGATCGATAAAACTATGAGATGTGATTTTTGATTTACTAATGAAAATAGTGAGATAATTAATTAATATAAAAAAAATAATTTGAAAAGTAATATAACACGGTGAATAACCTTAGAGAGAACAAAAATGGATTAAAATATACTTTTTATGATTTGGATATTTATGTCTTATAAGCCATGTAATTTTTTATCCGTGTACAAAATGCACAGAACAGAGATATTGTATTTACTGATATCCTTGAATCATAAATGGAAAGTTAAGATTATGTATTATTTTATTAGAGGTTATGATATATCACCAATGTAGATTTTGTTAGGGCATTAAATATATGATATCGTATGAATTAATTTTGTTACTTCTCCCAAATGGTTTCTCATCAATTATAAATCATAAGAAGTATCATATATGGATTGAAACATTTATTGAAACACTCAATTAATGAATTACTCTGACGTGATGAAATTATTAGTTTCCATGAGTTGGAGGTAAATTCTCAAGTCACTCATTATTAAATGTAGAGTCTCTATAAAGGGATACGATACCCCTATTGTAATTAACCCTTTATTGCATTCTATAGCCAAACCACTCTTCTTATTTAATCATTGTTTATCACTAGGTTAAGGTTCTAGCACTGCTTTAGAGATCAAGGGTCCTCAAGAATATTTATGTGATTAAAGGCTAGTGTAATGTCTTCAAAGGCTAGAATAATCTATTTTCTACTTCAGTGTTTTAAATAAAACATATTCCATTGAAGCTTAAAGATGGAATCCACTGATACTATATTATAAATACCCATAGGTGTTTTTTCCTTTGTTTCTATTCACATTTATCCTTGCGATAAATCGGCCCTTTTTTAGGTTTTTTATCCCACTAATGGTCATAGGATGATACCCTAAAACTCATAAGTGGTATGAGAGAGTTGTTCTTCAAGGACACAGTGTATTAATCTATTAATTCATCGAGTAAAGAAATGTCATATTGTATTATGTCAATATCATATATTATGATATTAATGATTTATTTGTTCACCTGTAGCATATGGCTATTATATATCATATGGTATGACATATAGAAAATCGAAGGATTTAAACTATGTTTTGTCAAACAATTTATGATATCATAAAATATGACTCTATCCATGGACTCTATGAAAATTGGGGATCAAAGAACAAATACAATGTCACCTCAATAGTTAAATATGATAAAAGAAATATGATATCACCTATCATATTTGGTGAGCCCAGTCATGGAGTATGTTTAATGTTTCATCATAGATGATCATTGAGTTGTGGGGATACCACTCTCCAATATTATATTTTACAACCTACAATATCATTATCATTCGTAATGTAGTGCATTCCTAGAGGTAATTGCAGATCTATTTCATGCTAGGTGGTATAATTCTCAATGACAGGAAGTATATATGGTTACTCTAATATTTTATGGTAATATATCATAATATTAAATTTAAGATTTCATAGAATATATTCATTTCATTTAAAAGAGTAAAAACATTCTAGATCAATACTGGGCATAAGATGAAAAATTTACCCTTTAAATGGATGTATTTTATTAGATAGGTCTTATAGTGGATTAAAAAAATATCCATAATTTGAATGTGATTAATCCTTGAGTAGAAATAATTTATGTCCAATGTAGGTGAGCTAAGATTAATTTCTTCAAGACCATTAGAGTGGAGGTATTCCAATTCCTCTTCAATTGAGGAGACTTTTTGAGTGATTCCATTAGTTTAGGTTCCTATACCACTTTAATACTTATACGCTTGATTTTATTTCATATCTTGATGATGTATTAGACTCCCTCTTTCAAACTAGCCTTCCTCCCATCACTGTGGTTCAAAAGTTCATTGATGACATACCTCCCGAAACAGTGATGGGAGGAAGGCTAGTTTGAAAGACGAAATGAGTAGCCTCAAATCCATCATCAAGTAGATGGAAAGAAATCAAGCATCTGAGGATTGATTAAATAAAGGAAGTGAAGGTTAGTTGTAATTTAGTATTGAATTATTATATCTTTATTCAAGATAGTAACAATTTTCAAACAATATGCATTCAATTTTGGACTTTTATGTATGCAGTGTATTTCATTATTGTTATTCAGGACAAATTAAATGTTGTACTAATCATGAAGAAAATTCCTTCTGATCTTGTTGATGTTTCCAATCCCGAGAAATAATATACTGTTGATGATGGAACTGCAGAATTATTAGGGGATCAACAACATGATGATGAGAAAAATGAAAAAAAAGAATGATTCGGCATAATAGTTTTGAATAAAATTATCAAGGTAAGAATTTAGGGTATAAAATTTGAGGTTAGTTGGAATCAACACAGCTAACCTATTGACCCCAACAAGTCAATAATCATTAGTTATCTTGGGGTCCCAATAAGGATGATTGTTCCGATTGATATTGACTCATGGCATCGCGTTGAAACTATAATTAAGGAAATACTTTGTAAATATATATTGGTAATGTTACAATATACTTTCTCTATTTTACTAAAAAATTATATAATGAAAAATTAATTTAGTTTTCATTATTCCTTGTAGAATTTTTTTATTTTAGAATATTTCTATAATAAATTTTCCTTAATGGATATAGGAAGATCCCATAGAGGCTTCCAGAATCTTCTGAAAAAAGTTACATCTTAGGAATGATGAGGGGAAAATAAATCCCCACCCACAACTTAGTTATGAACACAGTATAAAGCAGGAAACATGGACTGCTTTTAGTAATTGTCATAATGAGAAATCATTTCAGGTGCATTTTGGTTGATAATATATTATTTTACATTATCTTTTTTTATCCATATTTATTAAAATTTTCTAATTTATAAAACTGAAAAAGAGTATTGAAAATTGAGAGCGTGCATGAAAACCATCGTACCCCTATTTCAAAGGAAGGATGGCAGACGCTTCATTAGAGAATAAATTGGCATGTATTTTAAATCAACAATAATATTTTAATTATGGGATATGAAACAACATATTTTCCTTTATTTATATGTAGATCTAGGAATAAAAATCTGAATCCACTTCCATCCCACATCATGTGCTATGGAAGGATTCTCCTGTAAATAATGATGATATATTAGTTAATGAAAACACAAAATCAATATGGGAAGCTTGTTTAAGTTTTCTATAATTTTAATTAGGTATTATTTATAAAAAATACATAAAAATAAATATTTTCATATTTTTCTTATATGGTTTAGATATAAGAATCGGAAATGGTCATACCAGAAAGAAAAGTGACTTTCAGTAGCTTTGAAGTGGCCTAAACAATATGGTTTCGTTAGAGTATTAGGTTTTGGATTCGATCCTAAAACATATTTTGAGAAGATAAATCCACATCAAGATACATATAAGATAATGAGATGAATACATTCACAAATAGACTCACTGCAAGATATTATTTTGCAGTCTAGTTTGGAAGACCAATGTATAAGAAAGGATCAATGAAAACTGGTGGGGGAGAAAAGATCCACACATGATCCAAATGATCCCACTAGTTTTAGGATTAGCCATTCCCACCAACCACATACCTTACCCGAGGTAATAGATTTTTTCATTACTCTTTCTACTAAATGTGAATCCAACAACTTTCAATAACTTTATATTACTAAAATTATATAGGGTACAATTGTATGTGATTTTTATCTGTCAACACCCACGTACTGTGGTGTTGCTATGGGTATAGTGTATAATATCCTGGGAGACCAACTAAACAATCAACCTCTACCAATAAATCAAATGAGAGTGGGGGATGAGGTACCTTATGAGAAGACTCCTGAGTTGCTTGTTCCACTTGATGGTTGGGATATTAAAATGGTTGAATCTACTATTAGAGTTTTCACATCATGGATGTCTAATATTATAAAGATACATGAGGTATATTTTTAACAAATTTTTTCATTTGAAAAACATTTAACAGTTGGTGATAAAAGTTATGAACTCAGGTATGATATTACATATGGATAAAGAGGTGGAGAAACGAAAGGTTGAATCATGAAAATATAGTGAATCAACCAAGAAAACAAAATGAACTTTCTAGAGAACCTTCTCCCTGCCAGTTCCGGAGAAATATTTATTATAATTATAAATTAATGTAGATACCACATTTAAAGATAAAACTATTTCTTACATTGAATATTAAGAATAAATATATGGAGATTCCTTAACAGATGGAATTGGTCTTGAGACTCTAAATGGGATTCTTAACCATGAATGGATGGGTATATTAGTTTTGAATACATACATAAGGTCCATTTTCATAATACGTTTGTCCAAATAGTGATCTAAATATCTTTATTAAAGTTAATAACTAACTGTATTTTGTAAATGGTTTTATATTAAAACTATATATAGGGAAGATCATGTAATTAAATATTTCGATTCATTAATCCCTATATCATTTATACAACATAAATTACATTGAATGAGAAATAAATTAAGTCGAAAAAAGACGAGTTACTAAAAGAGTTTAATAAAAATCATTAGATGATAGACACTTTTTTATCCCTAAAATTCTAGGGTAAAATTATATGTTCTTATCACAAAAAATATATTTTTTAATTTTTTCATTACATAATTGTTTTTGTTTTTTAGGAAGCATTGGATGCTGATAGAAGTCGTTATAGACACCCCGAATATTTATTTTTTAGATTCAATGCATATATTTCCAACCAACTGACCACACATGATGTGTATTTTGAATATTTAATACACTAAACACAACATTTTATAGATAGACATAGAATTATATGTTGGTACTATGTTTTAATGAGATTTTTTTTATGATAGGGTGGTCTCTAAATATAGGATAGATCATTGCATGAAGTTGGTGTCTGAAAACATAAAGACTATGGATTACTAAAAATATATGCCAATTAAGTTATATATAGAAATATTTAACTATTAAAACATTTCAAAACAAGTTACTTGTTTTGGTCAATGTTTATACAGTGTCTGAAACTAGATAATGTAGTCGATTATGGATATTTTGTTCTCAAATTTATGAGGGAAACCATAAAGCATGAAAATAATAGCATCCCCTGACATGTATTTTCCCAGGGAAATCACAATTTCATTAAATATATTTCATAATCATTTTTTTGTATATATTTTCTTAGTACTATGAAGATTTATGATAAAGAGTTACTCAAAATAAGAAATAAATTTGTTTAGAGATGAGTGGGCAGTGTACTTTTATCAGATTGTATACCGATAACAAATTTAGTTGAATACCTACAATGTTTGTGATCGAGTATGAGTTATGACCGTAGAAATATATTTGGGGTGTAAATAATTAGTTTTAGAATGATTATATATATTTTATCTCTTTCTCAAGGAGAAGAGTAATGGAGGAAATAAAATTGTTTATAAGTGATGGCTTGTAAACAATAAAATTGATGGGAAATCATGGAGGTAGAGGTTGAGGAGGAGTCGAAGGCATAGGCAGAGGTGGAGGTGGAGGCAGAGGTAGATTCAAAGTCAGCGATCAATTTGGATGAGGAGGCTGAGGCAAAGACTTAGGTGGAGACTGTGGAAGAGGAGGATAAGATGTGATGGCTTGTAAATAATAAAATTATTTGCAAATAGAGTAGAATAAGGATCATACCATGATTGTGTTTGAGAAAAATTGTTTAAAAGTGAAAAAAAAAACTTTTCACATAAGATAAGATCCATTGTGTATCTTTCTAGGATAAAATGAAATTTTAGTAAAAAACACACGTGGCATAATAAAAACTAATAAACCTCATTGATATTGTTTTGGTACTTTAGAAAAATGATCCATACGTCATTTTTGATATGTAAGGATCAGCTGAAACTCAATTTGATTCATGGTGTGACCAGTACAACTCTAAGTGTCTGTTATTAGTTTAAAATTGATATTTTAATACAAAAAAGTGTCACTTACTTAAAACTGGGAAAACACACTTTTATTGTATTGATAAATTTTGAAAACTATTCATAATTCATTTTTGATGTGTATTACTAAGTATCATGTCAAACCCACACATGATGCCACCTATATGGCTCAAAGTGTGTGTTTCTAGTTTAAAATGACATTTTAGTAAAAACACACTTGTGGAATACTCCAAACCAATGAAACACATTCCAATTATTTTAATACTTTACGAAAACAATCCATTAGTAATTTGGGATGTGTAGAATTCATTTTCCCCTTAATACGATACATAGTGTGATCGATATGACTCCAAGTGCATCTTTTTTATTCAAAATTGACATTAATTTTATTGTAAAAAACTAACATACTCAAAACTAAACAAACACAATATTATTGTTTTTATACTTTAGTACAATTATCCATACGTAATTTCTGATGTGTTGGGATCATTTTTACCTCAATAAAATTCATGGTGTGACAGGTATGACCCCAAGTTCATCCTTTTATTCAAAACTTTCATTAATTTTAATAAAAAAACAACTAATATTCTCAAAAATGAGAAAATGCATTCCGATTATTTTGGTACTTCAGAAAAATGATACATAAGTAATTTCTGATTTGTAGGAATCAGTCAAACCCCAATTAGACTCATAGTGTGATCAATATGACTCCAAGTGATGCTTTTTATTCAAAATTTACATTAATTTTAGTAAAAAAACAATTTACATACTCTATAATGGTGACCAATTTTTCATGTATTATTGTTATAAATTTTATTTAATTTAAATTCAATATATGTATCTTATTTTGGTAGTTTTCTTGTTGTTTCTACTGATCTAGTGTGTTGTTGCAGTACACTGCACCTTTTTCTGGTGATATAGGGTGTTATAGAATTACACTTTAGTTTTCACCTTTATTAATGCCATTTAATGCATTGATAAAGGACTAGTAGAAATAGTGGTTTCAACGTCGATGATATGGTGTTAGTTTATTCTAAACCGATTCAAAATGTATCAGCATAAAATTTTGGTGTTGATTTATACATAAACTGACGCTGATATATATTTATATAGAGTTTATGGCATAGATTTTTTAAAAAATAGACACCAAAAACTCTCGCGTTTGGATTTATGGAGTAATATTTTATATAAAATATTTCTATAAATGATAAAAAAAAGTTTTGGCATCGGTTTTCTCAAAAAACAACGATGTAAAACCAAAAAACATAATTTTAATCGTCGTTTTTCAAAAAAACTGACACCAAAAATTAAAAAATAAATATATTTAGGTGTCAGTTTATGTAATAACCAATTCCAAAAATATATTTAAAAAGACACGGGATCATGAAACCATCATTTTTTTATCTGTAAATTGTTGTTCCCAACTCATGATGACCCCAATGGTGACCCACAAACCCTCAACAACTATTTTTGTTGTTTCTCTTCTATTTTATATCATCAATTCACGATATTGGGTCTAGATTCTTCATTATCTATAATTATTTCATCATTTATGGAAGTATTTTTCTTTGGAATCTTTTTTCTAACTAAATACCAACCGTGGTTTGTATTTATTTCATTGTTCTTGTTTACTGTTTATTTCTTCAAACACTTTTGTTAGATCTTACAATGTTTATTCTTCAAACTAATTCATGGAAGGAATCTCAAATTAAGGTTCTATTTTTCCTTTTGAACTCCGAATTTTTTAAGTTTTTTTTTTAATTTGAAATATTTATCATTTAGTTATATTTCTTAGTTATTATTTAAATTATTTTTATGCAGTTGATTGTTTTTTATAAATGTTGTTGTTAAAGTTTGTTTATTTTGATAAATTTTTTATTTGATGATATTATTCAATGGAAAATGATATATGGTTTCATAATTCATCAATATAGTGTACATCATATTTAATGAATCCATATTTTTTACCTATTAAATGAATACAATCTTCAATACCTTTTGACACACGTGACACCGAACTAATGTAAAAATTACATAAAATGAATAAATATATGTCAGATGATTGAAAATAATTAAATTATAATATTAATAAACTACATGTATATGATATTAATATATATAATTAACTATTTTTATTTTTAGAAGATATATATTTTATACTACAATAGGATTTTTTTCAAATAAATTATGTTAAAATTTTGTATAATTGAACTTAATTAATTAAATTTACCACTTTTAAATGATTGAAAAAATATGTGATATTTTCATATATGAAATAATATATTATAATTAATTAATTTTCATATTCTTTTTAAATAATATTACAAAACAATAAATATTGAAACGGTCATATTTCATTAAAAATTGTTTTCATTATATATAACACTTCATTTAAAAAATATAATTGTATAAATTAAATTTGGTAAAATGAAGTTCAATTATTGATTTATAATTTCAATATTATCATAATATAACTTTTTGGGTTTTTTTCAAAAAAAACTATTTTCGTGTAAATAATTATTAATAATGATTTTACCAAAAAGTGGTTTTCAACAGCAACGGTGGTCTATGGAGTAACCATGTGGCGACTATACCCCCTATATTAGAATGTTAATTAGTAAAATAAGTAATCATTTATCATGCACAACCACAAAAATTAGTGTATGGCATTAAATAAACATCCTAATATTATAATGCGAGTTGTGGAAAACTTACATATACTGACAAATTCATGATTTTCTACTAGGAATATCACATATATAGAAAGAAATAATAGGAAATGAATTAAAAAACAAACAATAGATTAGTTTAAAAAATCATTATTTTCTACTGGGAATTTCTTCCATAGTCATTACATGTGATGTCTATAGGATCACCATGACACCCATCACACAAAATAAATACTTTTGGTATATTAGATTTTATTTTATTCATAGTATTAGATCATGTTTCCTATCTAATTAACAATCATTTTTATTGAATGTGTTTATGTTTATAATTTATCTATTTAAATATATATATTTTTAAATGTTTATATGTTATAATATATTCACCAGTTATATTGTGATATTAGGTACTAAATGGATCATAATAGGATAAATTTACAAAGAATAACTTGTGAATATGAAAAAGGAGTTGATTATTTCTTGTAATTTTCTAAAAAAATCTTCAAAACATATATTTTATTTTCTATTCATGTGCGAATTATATTAATATGAGAAAGTTAAACCCTAGTAAAATCAAGGATCATCTCACTTTCTATGGTTTTATCCATAATTATACACATTGGATCTGGAATAGTGAAAGAACATAAAATTCCACATCTAATGTTGAAGATAATATTCATAATGATCCAGAGGATAATATTGAAGAATTAATTCATTATTTAGATATTCAAACCATCAAAAAAAGAAACTATTGAATGGTTGTTTTAAGATTATGAGAAACCATTATTCTAAGGTTGTAGTAAATATATAGTGTTATCAGCACCTCTAAGATTATTTTACATGAAATCATGAAATGGGTGGAGTGATAAAAGTTTCTCCAAATTACTTGATATTTTAAAAGAGCTACTTATATAAGGCAACATGCTTCAATATTCCAATTACGAAGTGAATAAAATATTATTCCCAATGGGATTGGGGTATAAAAATATACATGTTTTCCCCATGATTGTGTGTTTTATAAGAAATAATATGAATATTTATCAAATTGTCCTACATGTGGGGCATTATGCTATAAGATGGATGAAAAACTCATCTCAGATTCATTCTCAGGTACTAGAATATAACTACTTGAAAAATCAATTTTGTATAATTACATCCATTAATCCCTTCATTAATTCTGATAATTCAACTATGACTCATTCTCAGGTATGAAAATAAGAGATCCTGCTAATGTAATTTGGTGCATTCTAATAATTCATCATTTCAAGCATTTAATTGAAAATTTAATTGATGCAAAAAGGTTAAGATAGAATTCAGATAGGTGTCTCTATGATGGTAACTTACATCACCCTACTGATTCACCCCAGTGGAAGATATTTGATAAAAAATTTCTTGATTTTTGAAGTGAAGTTAGAAATATCATAATGGTATTTTGTACTGATAGAATGAATCCATATCAAAGCCTAAGTAGCAAAGTAAATACCCAGAATTTCCATGGAAATTTTTTTTCTTAAATACATGGGAATTTTATGAGTCCGTGAAATTTTATGGTGCATGATTCCGAGGCCTGGTGTCCTTGGAATCAATTTCTAAAGTATTGTTTGAGTATGTTCAGTAAACATGAGTGGGATTTTATAACTTTTTAAACAGTGCTTGGAATTGAAATCTTAGGGCACCGTTGATCTCGTTGCGCTGGTATTCACTTAAGAATAATTTAACTTCGACGATAGTGAGTCGAGGATAGAAGTTAATTTTTGGGTTTTCTTTAAAAAAAATAATAAAATAAAGTGAGATCCACTTTATTTTATTGAGCCTCCATGTGAGTATTGGTGGTTAAAATCTCCTCATGGGAGTTGGAGGTGGGGCCACCACACCTTAACCTCCCATGAGAGGTTATGGAGGTGGGGCCCACCCGAACTCAACCTCCTATGTGGGGATAAATGAGGTGGGGACCACCCGGGCTCTTAACCCCTTAAACTCCCCATTAAAGTGGAGAAAACTCTTAATCTCCACATTAATTTAAGGGAGCCTCTTCACCTCCCCTAGCTTTTAATTTTTCCAATCCTCCAAAATTAAGGGGGAGCATACCTAATTAATTGCTACATTTTTAATTTGTGCCAACTCCCCAATTAATACGTTCCAACACGTGTGAATTAATGAGGAGGAGCCTTTTAATTTAACTCCCCCTTTTGATTTTGTGCCAAGGAAATAATAGATTAAGTAATCTATTATTTGGCACAATGAATTCCCTTGGGTGATTGAACGGAAAGCTCTCAACAAGGAACCTCATCCTCCAACGAAGAACTCTCACCAATGAATAATGAAGAACGCCGGTGACGATCCTTATTCTACTTCTTCCACAGACACCTACCAACGTAGAACCACTTACACAACCATTGTGTGAATTCGGGAGTGGAAGAGTGCGGCTAATGTGATGAACGACAACTTTGTCTCCTTCCCGCGACTTCACCATCGACGACCGGTGATTAAAAGTAGGGGGTTTACATTGTGTGCCTTGTTCTTCCCTCCTTTTTGGATAATGAAGATTGTTGAGCTTTGTTCTTATGAGCCATATTCTATCACTATAAACATGGAGAATACGGGCCAACCTAACATGGCCCGACATCCTCCGTCGATTTTCCTTCTTGTGGCGTTCTTCGGCATGGTGATATAACAACGATGAGGTGAAAAAGGCGACGACGAAAAAGGTGGCGCTACCCGCAGCCTCCGCGAATCGTGCTGCCCCCACGGCATACCAGTGCTCCCGGCCGAGCACCGCCGGCCCACGCCAGCACGGGCCGTGCCGAACCAGCTAGCCTAGCCTTTCAGCCGCCCGGCCAGCCTACCCGGGCCGCACCCCGGCTCCCAGTCGAACCGGCCGAGCCGCGCCGACCTCCCAAGCCAGCCTGCGGTGTCCCTCGCAGCATCTATGGCCGAACCGGCTCATTTTTATAGGCCGAGTCACCCGAGACGCACCTCTCGCGGCGCTAGCTGAACCGACCCTGACCTCTGGGACGAGCCGCCTACGCGGCGACCTCCGGGTTGAACTGCCCCCGCAGTCCGTTGGGTCGTGCCCAGCAGACCGGGCCGAACCTAGCAAGCTGACCCACCCAATGGGTCGGGACAGACCCAGTAGTTCTGACCGGGTCGACCTAGACCAGGTTGGTCCAGAGTGGGTTTGGGGCGAGTCGGTACGACTGGGTCGGACCGGACCCGGGCCCACTACTGCCCCTTTAATTTCTTCAGAAAAATCTTTGGCACCAGACAACATTTTGATGAACCGTCAGTGGCACTGGTATTCTTGGAGCATGACAGTCCCATGGAGAATACCCCATCAGAGTTTGGGGTTTAGTTGAGATACAGTCAGGTGGGATTGTACAGGAATCCAACCGGGCCCCTGGACTAAAAGGCTAATAACTCACAGACAGGGCGTCTGATTGATGCCCCTTTTGTTGGGTTGAGACCCCTATGACAAGGCGGACCTCTGAGATAATTCTTTGTGGGACATTTTGGTAGTTTAAATATGAACTCTTGGCTTGAGTAGTATACCCTCTCAGAATCAAGCATGATTTGGGGAAACCCTGAGGCTGGATGTGCACTGATGACTGTTTCTGGATCCTGTGTGGGTCTGACAGTTCTAATAGCTGGTTCTAGATCATGTGTGGGTCTGACAGCTCTGACTATTATTCCTAGAACATGTGTGGGTCTGATAGTTCTAATAGCTGGTCCAAGATTCTGTGTGGGTGTGACAGCTTCGACTACTGTTCCTGGATCCTGTGTGGGTCTGACAGTTCTAATAGCTGGTCCTGGATCCTGTGTGGGGCTGATAGCTCTGACTACTATTCCTGGATTCTGTTTGGGTCCAACAGTTCTAATAGCTAGTCCTGGATCCTGTGTGGGTTCGATAGCTCCGAATACTGTTCCTGGTTCCTGTGTGGGTCTGACAGTTCTAACCGCTGGTCCTGGATCCTGTGTGGGTCTGATAGATTTGATGATTCAGTGGCTACATATGATCATCTCTACCTCTCTACAAAAGTTGTATACCTGTGTGAGTTGAGTCAGTGACTTCTTTTTTTTTCCTCATGAATGAGATGGGTTACTTGATAACTTAGTTATGTATGGGCATATACCTAAGTAATGGCTATCCATTTATTTCATACTCTGTGGTTTATCCTTGGTGGATTTTGAGAGACCTTGGTGGTCTCGGGGTCCCTACTGAGTATCGTTATACTCACCCATGCACGGGTTATGCCTGCACCTCATTGTGTCGGATAAAGATGACGGATAGCGCTGACGGAGGCTGAGAGCACCAGGATTGGACGGTACCCAGAGGTGGACCTTATGATGAGTCGTTACACGTAGGATTGACAGACGTGGAGTGCTGAGGAGACTATATGTACCTACCCATTAGGTAGGATCCATCGTGGTCGTTCCAGGAGCTGCTTTTCACCTTTCAGCTATTTGTCCTTTTCAGTTGTACTTGTACTTTTCAGTTGGGCTTGTATTCCAGCCCCTTTTTCATTCTATTACTCTTTTGTATATATATTTACTTAGTGTTTTACTTATATATCATACTCTGTTGTGTGTGTTTTCAGTTTATAAAGGCAATGTCTTCCCAGTTTTAGGGTATTACACATTTGGTGCTAGTCTCCAGCCACTGGCCTATGGAAGGTGGGATTGGGGTAGTTATGGAATGGGCCCTGTGGGAAGGGTCGTGAAAAATTGGTATTAGAGGAGTTGGTTCTACCATAGAACTTAGGACTCTAATCTTTATTTTCTGTGAAACAATAGTGTTAAGAGTACTGAGTGTGGTTTTCAGTCCAGGGAGTCCAGTGTTGGTGCGGCAGCCGACGTATCCTTACACCAAGACCCTGACTTCTGATTTCTGACTCAGTGCATGAAAACACTGATTGCATCTATGTTTCAAGAGTTTTCTTTGTGATCTCTTTGAGTCAGCTCACCAGGTATAACTTATTGATCATGGCACACCTGTATATTTTCAGGATGGCCCCATGTAGACATCCAGCTAGGGTTTCGAGAGTTGTATGAGATGACAGCCCACTGAGTGACAAGGCCTCGGTGCAGGGCCCTATCATAGTAGAGGAACCAGAGGTATAACTACCCGTTGGCCCACTGATACCACCAGCCCCAGTAGCAGAGAGTGCATGCCGATTGAGTGTGTTTCATGAGTTCCAGCGCCGGAGGCCGCCCAGGTTCAGGGGTGAGACGGACCTGCAGGCAGTTGAGGATTGGATAGAGGCTGTGATGAGAGTCTTTAGACTAGTAGGGACACCAGCCGACCTTATTGTGATCCTTGCTATGAGTGTCCTTCAGGAAGCCGTAGGAAGATGGTGGAGACTGATGCTACATGTGCATGACGAGGCGACACTCCTCTGGGAAGACTTTAAGAGCCGGTTTCGGGCGGAGTTTGTCTTAGCCACCCTACGTGTGGTTCGGATACAGGAGCTAATACATCTATAGCAGGGTAGCATGTCGGTGGCACAGTACTCAGCTAGGTTCACTGACCTATCGCGCTACTCCACAGATATAGAATGGGACCCATTCTTTAGGGCCCAGACCTTCGAGCAGGGGCTCAGGCGAGAGATTAGGGCTTTGATGATCTCCCTTAGCATCTCGACGCAGGCGGGGGTGTTGGATTGATCCCTCCTAGTAGAGAGTTTCCTTGTTGAGAAGTCACCAGCAACCAGACTCATCACTAGTTGACATGCAGTGGAGTCTTCTATATATGGCAGTAGACAGATGTCGCAGAGGTCCAAGAAGACCAAGCCATCCAGTGGACGACCTAAGGATACGGGTTCAGTTGTGCAGGGAACACGAGACAGAACCAGTCATTCCAAGAGTGGGAAATGTTACTCTTATGATGGGCAGGGTCACATGGCTCGTGACTGTCTGACCTGTCATACTGCCAATCAACAGATAGTTGAGGGACCTCCCAGGTAGAGGCAGAGGTTCAATCGAGGCAGTCCATGGGGAGGAGGTGGACATGGAAGAGGATTTGTTCGTGCAGCCGGCGATGGACGACGTTATGAGGTGTTACCACTACCACCACCAATAGGTCCACCCTGACTATAGGGAGCAGGTGGACAGGTGATAGCTCAGCTTCAGGCAGCTGAAGCATACAACCATGGTGCTCCGGAGATGATTTGAGGTACGATCTATGTCTTCTCCACCTTAGCTGTATGTCTTATAGACACAGGTGCCAGTAACTCTTTCATTTCCACATCCCTCGTTCAGAGCTCGGAGATTCCGAAAGACCCGTTAGTTCAATCCTTACATCTAGAGACTCCTACGATATCTGATGCGACGATTACGTACTGGTGTCGGCAGTGCGATCTTACTCTAGAAGGTGAGAGCTTCAGCTGGGATCTTCTAGTAGGGGCTTTGAGGCCTTACGATGTCATCTTGGGTATGGACTACTTATCTACAGTACATGCTCAGATTGACTATATTAGGCGCAAAGTACAGTGTGTCCGCATGGATGGGACCAGGTTCACCTTCACCAGCGAGAAGGGAGCATTTTCAGCACAGGATTGAATTTTTCGGAGGATGGTGCATCCGATCACTCATCAGTTGTCCTACCTTACCCTCAGATCAGTTGATGTGGAGAGTCTGAGCTATCCTGTAGTGGTGGACCAGTACGCGGATGTTTTCCCTGATGATGTCCTAGGTCTACCTCCTCGTAGATAGGTGGACTTCTACATTGTCCTATACCTTGGGATGGCACCGATATTTATGCCATCATATCGGATGGCTCCCACTGAGCTTCATGAGCTGCGGGTACAGATGGAGGACTTGTAGGAGAAGAAATTCATCAGGCCTAGTGTTTCTCCCTAGACAGCCCCGATTCTGTTTTCCAAGAAGGCAGATGGGAGCTTGAGGCTCTTTTTTGACTACTGTCGCCTAAACCAGGTGATCATGAAGAACAAGTAACCAATCCCAAATATTAATGACCTCTTCGATCAGCTGAAGGGATCACGGTGGTTCTCAAAGATAGACCTCATATCAGGCTATCACCAGCTCAGAGTTCAAGACAAGTATGTACAGAAGATGGCCTTCAGATATCTTTACAGCCACTACGAGTTCTTCGTTATGCCATTTGGCATAACCAACGCTCCAGCAGTGTTCATGGGACTCATGAACAGGATCTTCCATCCATACATCGATCGCTTTGTCATAGTCTTCATCGATGACAGTCTGATCTACTCGACTACTGAGGAGGAGAATGCCTACCATTTTTGGGTAGTACTAGACACACTCTGAGAGCACTAGCTTTATGGTAAGCACTCGAAGTGCCACTTTTGGATCCGAGGGGTTCACTTCTTGGGACATGTCATCTTGGAGACTAGAGTTGCAGTAGATCCAGCTAATATTGAAGTGGTACTTTCTTGGGAGCCACCTAGGAGTGTGACAGAGGTATGGAGCCTCCTTGTTTTGGGTGGTTACAACCGGAGATTCGTAACAGACTACTCCAGAGTTGCAGCACTACTATCATCCTTGACGAAGAAGGTGAAACCCTTCGTATGGTTGGAGAGATGCCATTAGAGATTTCAGGAGGTGAGGAAGATTCTGACTAGTGCCCCCATCTTGAGGGTTCAAGAGGAAGGCATAGGGTACACAGTCTACTGCGATGCATCAGGTACCAGACTCGAGTGTGTCCTGATGCAGGAGCGAGCAGTGATCGCATATGGTTCTTGGCAGCTGAACAGCATGAGTAGAACTTTGCTACCCATGACCTGGAGTTAGCAGTAGGGGTCTTTGCCTTGAAGATGTGGAAACACTATCTAATGGGAAAACATTTTACCATATACTCTGATCATAAGATTCTCAGGTATATCTTCTCTTAGAAGGACTTGAACCTGAGACAGTGACGATGGATTGAGTTTTTCTAGGACTATGACTTCGAGATAGTCTATACACCTAGGAAGGGGAGCGTTGTTACTGATGTACTCAGCAGGAGATCTAGTATACAGCTGCTAGGTGAAGCGATAGATCAGTTGGCTGCTTTACAGATATCCTTTGTGGATAGAGACGGAGCATCCTTTCTATAGTATCTTATAGTCACTCCCCCACTTCTTCAGCGAGTCTGGGAGGCTTAGCATGGGGATACTGACTGTGAGACACGATTTTCTCAGATATCCATAGGGCAGGCAACTGATGGATTTTCTGAAGGTGGGGTGCATGTCATTCTCTTCCGAGGACATACCTTGGTAATAGTGTCACTTCAGGAGGAACTGTTTAGGGAGTTCCACACTTCCCCTCTAGTGGTACATCCAGGAGTGGTGAAGATGTACTAGGAACTTCGGTGACATCACTAGTGGCCAGGAATGAAGAAGTCAGTAGTGGAGTTTGTCTCTCGATGCCTCACTTGTTAGCAAGTGAAGTCAGAGCACCAGGTACAAGTAGGCTTGGTCCAGCCTTTAAGGGTCCAAGAGTGGAAGTGGTATGGGATATCCATGGACTTCATGACTGGTATTCCACCTACATGTAGGGGTCACGACTCAATTTGGGTGATTGTCGACTGACTCACCAAGTCATCCCACTTCCTACCGATCAGAGAGTAGGGTTCAGTAGAGAGCTTGGGATGCCTCTATGTGCATGAGATTGTGCGTTTACATGGTATACCTTTGACGATTGTCTCCGATCGTGACGCATGATTTACTTCCCAACTACGGAAGGGGTTGCAAGAGGCTTTCAAGACAGAGCTTCGCTTGAGCACCACCTTACATCCTCAGACAAATGGTCAGACTGAGCGGACCATTCAGACCCTCAAGGACATGCTACATGCCTGTGTACTCGACTTCAGTTGCAGCTGGGAGGATCACTTACCGTTGATGGAGTTTTCCTACAACAACAGTTATCACTCCACCATAGAGATGGAACCCTTCGAGGCGTTATATGGGCAACCTTGCAGATCACCCTTGTGTTGGATAGACCCTGGGGAGTCAGCACTGGTGGGACCAAAGATGGTACGAGCTACCACGGAGAAGGTGCAGATCATCCAGGAGTAGATGAAGAATACATACAGCAGGTAGAAGTCATATGACAACAGGAGATGGAGACCTCTGGAGTTTGAGGATGGAGACCACGTCTTTCTAGGGTTCTCACCTCGACAGGGTCTACAGAGATTTGGCCGAGGCAGCAAGTTATCTCTGAGATTCATCGGACATTCCAAGGTCCTTAGTAGAGTAGGAGAGGTGGCTTACCGCTTAACTCTACCACCTCAGTTGCACCGGGTGCACGAAGTCTTCCATGTATCCCAGCTGAGGAGATACATTCATGACCCTTCCAACATCATCAACCATGGAGAGCTGGATGTCGATGATGGGGCGACTTTCATGGAGGTTCTAATGGAGATTGAGGATCGACAGGAGTGGGTCCTACATGGATGGTCAATACCTCTGGTGCACGTATGTTGGGAGCTTGAGAACCTCTAGGAGAGCACATGGTAGCGGGAGGCTCAGATGCATGCTCAGTACCCCCACTTGTTCCCTTAGTTCGAGTTGTAGTTTATGAGGATGTAAATCCCTGAGGTGGGGAGAATGTAAAGACCCATAATTTCCATGGAAATTTTTTCCCTTAAATACATGGGAATTTTACGAGTCTTCAAAATTTTACGGTGCTTGATTCTGAGGCCCGGTGTGCCCGGAATAAATTTATGAAGTTTTATTCGGGTACGTTCAGTAAACGTATGAGTGGGGTTTTATAAATTTGGAACCAGTGCTTGGAATTGAAATATGAGGGTACCGTTGATCTCGCAGCACTGGTATTCACTTAATAAGACTTTCACTTCGACGATAGTGATTCTAGGATAGAAGTTAGTTTTTGAGTTTTCTTTAAAAAAATAATAAAATAAAGTGAGCTACACTTTATTTTATTAATCCCCATGTGAGTGTTGGTGGTTAAAATCTCTTCATGGGAGTTGGAGGTGGGGACCAACCGGGATCTTAACCCCGTAAACTCCCTATTAAAGTAGAGAAAACTCTTAAGCTCCATTTTAATTTAGGGGATCCACTACACCTCCCCTAGATTTTAATTTTTTCAATCCTCCACAATTAAGGGTGAGCCTACCTAATTAATTGCTCCATTTTGAATTTGTGTCAACTCCCCATTTAATACATGACAACACACGTGAATTAATGAGGAGGAGACTTTTAATTTAATTACCCCTTTTGAATTTGTTCCAACGAAATAATAGATTAAGTAATATGTTATTTGGAACAATGAATTAACTTGGGTGATTTAAGGGAAATCTCTCAACAAGGAACCTCATCCTCCAACGAAGAACTCTCGCCAAAGAATAACGAAGAATTCCAGCGACGATCCATCTTCGACATCTTCCCCAGACACCTACCGACGCGGAACAACTTCCACAACCATCGTGCAAATTCGGGAGTGGAAGAGTGTGGCGGATGTGACGAACGACAACTTTGTCTTCTTCCCACGACTTCACCATCGACGACTGGTGATTAAAGGTAGGGGGTTTACTTTGAGTTCCTTGTTCTTCCCTTATTCTTGGATAATGAAGGTTGTTGGGATTCATTCTTATGAACCATCTGTTATCACCATAAACACGGAGGATACGGGCAAACCTAACATGCCCTGACATCCTACGTTGATTTTCCTTCTTGTGGCATTCTTCGGCATGGTGATGTAACAACGATGAGGCAATGAAGGCGGTGATGACAAAGGTCGTGCTACCCATGGCCTTCTTGAATTGCGCCACCCCCGCGGCACACCGGTGCTTCTGGCCGAGTACCTTCGGCCTGCACCGACCCGGGTCGCGCCGAACCGGCCGGCCCTCCCTCCTGGACGCTCTGCCAGCCAACCCGGGCCGCACCCCGGCTCCCTTCTGAACTGGCCGAGCCGCGCCGGCCCCCCAAGCCGGCCAACGGCATCCCTAGCTACATCACTGGATGAACTGGCTCGGCCTTCTGGGATGAGTTTCCTAAGCTGCACCCCTCGCAGCACTGGCCTAACCGGCCCTGGCTTCCGGGCCGAGCCGCCTACGTGGCGACCTCCAGGCCGAACCTCCAACACAGTCTGCTGGATCGGGCCCAACAGACCAGGATGAAACTAGCAGGCTGACCCGCCCAACGGGCTGGGATAGACCCAGCAGGTCTGACGGGGTCGACCCAGACTGAGTCGACCCAGACTGTATTGGGCCAAGTGGGTCTGACCGGGTCGGACCGGACCCGACCCCACTAATACCCCTTTATTTTCTTTGGCCATATCTTTGGCACCGGATGACCATTTGATGAACCGTTAGCGGTGATGGTATTCATGGAGCGTGATGGTCCCATGGAGAATACCCCATCAGAGTTTGGGCTTTAGTTGAGTTACGTTTAGGTTGGATCATACACGAATCCAACCAGTCCCCCGTGACTAAAAGGCTAATAACTCACAGACCGGGCATCTGATTGATGCGCCATCTATTGCGTTGAGATACTTATGATGAGGAGGACCTCTGAGATACTTCTTCATGGGAATTTTTGGCAGTTGGAATATCAACTCTTGGCTTGAGGAGCAGACCCTCCCAGAATCAAGCATACTTTGTGAAAACCCTGAGGTTGGCTGTGCACTGACGACTGTTCCTGGATCCTGTGTGGGTATGACAGTTCTAATAGATGGTCCTGGATCCTGTGTGGGTCTGACAGCTCTGACTACTATTCCTAGAACCTCTGTGGGTCCAATAGTTCTAATAGCTGATCCTAGATCCTGTGTGGATTTGACAGCTCCAACTACTGTTCTTGGATCCTATGTGGTTCTGGTAGTTCCAATACCTGGTCCTAGATCTTGTGTGGGTCCAAAAACTCCAACTGTTGTTCCTGGATCCTGTGTGGGTCTGACAATTCTAGTAGCTGGTCCTAGATCCTGTGTGGGTCGGACAGCTCCGAATACTTTTCCTAGATCCTGTGTGGGTTTGACAGTTCTAACCGCTGGTCCTGGATCATGTGTGGGTCCAACAGCTTAGATGATTCAGTGGCTACATCTGATCATCTCTACCTCTCTACAAAAGTTGTATACCTGTGTGAGCTGATTCAGTGACTTCTGTGTTTTCCTCATGAATGAGATGGGTTACTTGATAACTTAGGTATATGTATGGGCATATACCTAAGTAATGGCTATCCTTTTATTTCATACTCTGTGGTTTATCCTTGGTGTATATTGAGATACCTTGGTGGTCTCGAGGTCCCTTATGAGTATCATTATACTCACCCTTGCACGGGCTATGCCCGCACCTCGTTGTGTTGGATGCAGAGAGTGGACAGCACTGACGGAGGCTGAGAGCACCAAGACTGGATGATACCTGGAGGTGGACCTTATGACGAGTCGGTACATGGAGGACTGATAGACGTGGACTGCTGAGGAGGCTATCTGTACCTACCCTACAGATAGGATCTTTGGGGGTCGTTCTAGGAGATTATTTTCACCATTTAGTTGTTTGTCCTTTTTAGTTGTACTTGTAATTTTCAGTTGGGCTTGTATTCCGGAACCTTTTTCTTTCCAGTACTCTTTTGTATACAGCTTTACTTAGTGTTTTACTTTCATCTCATACTCTTTTGTGTGTGTTTATAGTTTATAAAGGCAATGCCTTCCTAGTTTTAGGGTATTACACCTTTGATGCTAGTCGCCATCCCCTGGCCTATGGAAGGCGGGCTTGGGGTAGTTACGGTACGGGCCCTGGGGGACGAGTCGTGACAAGACAACATAGTTCATAGCCAGTTTTGTTGGTAGTTTTCAACTTTTCCCCACATATATGTATGAAGAAAAAATATTTTATAAAAAACTTGATGATTTCTGGACCAAAATAGCTGGGAAACAATATTAATGCGTATATTTCACCATTCATTTATGATTTGAAACTACTATGAGTGATAGGTGTTAATGTTTTTGATGCATACAACAAAGAGTATTTTATTCTTTGTGTTATGATAATGTTCACTATAAATGACTTTCTTTCATAAGTAAACTCATCTAGATACAGTGTTAGGAACTAAAGCATGTCCAATTTGTGAAGAAGATACTTCATATTATCAATTTCAGAATGGAATAAAGACAGTGTTCATGGGAAATCAGATATTTTTTCCAATTGATCATCCTTATCGTAGACTGAAAAAAGTATTTAATGGTTTATAGTAATACAATCTTCCCCCATGACCATTTCCAATTGAAGAATATTACAATAAGGTGAAAAATATTTATTCAATATTTATAAAGAAATGAATTCATGGTATTCAAATAAATATTTGGAAGAAACACTCTATCTTATTCAAACTGCCTTATTGGATATTTTTAGAGATAAAACATAACATTGATGTTATGATTTTTGAGAAAAACCTATGTGACAGTTTGATTGTAAATTTTTTATATATAAAAGTAAATATAAAAGATGGATTTTATACTAGATTTTACTTGATATCAATGCGAATACGTTTAGAGTCGGCTCCCACTATGAAAGGAAATAGAACATATTTACCTATGACTTGTCACACATTAAGCATTATTTTGAATATGAATTTTTGTTGGTGCTTCATGGTATTAGATTACCCATTGGTTATTCTTAAAATATGAATAATTTGGTTCATTGAAGGATTACAAATTAATAGGTATGAAATCTCATAATTTTCCTGTATTGATGCAAAACTTCTTCCATTTTCATTATGTGGTATATTGCTGATAGCTATAAGAAAGTCTATCATCAGGTTATTTAATTTTTCAAATCCATTTGTATCAAATCCATTGATCCAAATTTATTAGATGTGTTGGATAAGAAAGTTTCTATTATTCTGTGTCAACTATAAATGTTTTTCCCACCTATATTTTTTGATATAATGCTTCAACAGCTGATGCATTTGGTGCATGAGATAAGAATATGTGGTCTTTTTTATTTATTATGTATGTATCCTTTTGAAATATATATGAAAATTTTGAATGGATATGTTAAAAATCCTTATTTGATAGGGGGCTCTATTGTTCAAAAATATATATCAGAAGAGGTTATTGATTTTTGTACTGATTATTTGTATAAAGTGGAGCATACTGGTCTCCCTATATCTTGACATATGAAAGTTGATAGTGAAGGTAGAGATATTAGAGCCTTAAAGGTAAAGTTAATTTCAGGTGATGAAGTGATACAGACACATTTATACATTTTGAAAAAAATTGATGAGGTTCAATCATATATATCATCACATATTGCTGAATTAAAGTTGCAATATCTAGAAAAAAATGAAAATTGGATGATGATTGATCATAGAAAGACATTTCTTTCAAGGTTTAAAGATAAATACATCATGTATATATCAGAATCAGGAGCATTGAAGTGGTTGGAAGGGGGGCCATCTCTTAATTTTATCACATGGTATGTTTTTGATATTAATGGGTACACATTTTACACAAAAAATATAGATGATGAGAGTACTATTCAAAATAGTGGTGTAACGGTCATTGCTTAAGCACTTCATTCTTCAAGTATCAAAGAAAAAAAACCCAATTTTTGCATCAATGTCATATTTTGGAGTTCTTGAAGGCATATGAGAAATTGATTATATTAAATTTTGATTCACTGTATTTTTGTTTAATTGGGTTAATGTCATATTTTGAAGTTCTTGAAGGCATATGAGAAATTGATTATATTACATTTTGATTCACTATATTTTTGTTTAATTGGGTTGCAAGTAATAGTTTTATGAGACATGATGAATATGGGCTTAAACTGGTTGATTTGAGAAGATTTAATTTTATTGTGGAACCATTTATCATGGAAACACATGAAAAAACAAATATTTTATGTCATTGACCCATTGAATGATTAGTGGTTCTTCATTTTTCAAGGAGAAATAATCCATTTGGCTGATGAGGATGATGATGATGGTGATGTTATTAATTTTTATGAGGCTTCTTCATCTATTACATGATTTCTAGATAAAAATGACTATAATGCAGTCATAGTGCATGTAGTAAAACATACTCATGCTGAAGGGATATGGGAAAACACTAAATTACCCTCCTAATTAGTCTGGTAATTATTTATATTATTTTTCTTCTTTGAAATTTACATGGTTAAAAACTGTATTTTTTATTAACTATTTGATATTTAAATTTATAAATGTTTCTATCAATTTAGAAGTAATGTTTATATTTAATAGTTTACCTTCTATAATTTTTTTGGTTAAGAATCATAAAATATTTATTTTTTTATTTAACTTACACATTTGTGCCTTTTTTTACTTACATATTTTTGTTTTCTTATTTTCTAATTATTCAATTGGATAACAATATGCAGGTCCACAAAAATGTCCTTACAATTTTTTGTTTCAATGATGGATACAAATAGAGACACATAAGAACATGTACTGAGGTATTTTTCTTTTTCATATTACTAAATATCCAAAATATAATTATTTAATGAAAACAAACTTTTAATTTATAAAAAATAATTGTATGACTACTCATGAGACTTCAGCAGTGGAGTCCTTTAATTTTACTGTTACGAAATTGAGTTCTTGAGTTGGTAAAAGTGGCATTACACATTTACCAAAACATTAACTTGATCATGGAGATGAGTGATTATATATTAAATTTGATGATAATAGTAATTCAACTAGAACAAATTCATCAAAATTTATCAGTTATATCTCCATGCAGAGCCATTGCACGATTAGCATATTATATTCTAGTTGGAAGTTCATCAAAAAAGATGTCAAAAGATTAGATTTGGGAGGTCGTAATGGTATAATATCTCAATTGATACATTTTATCATATTTTCCAACAGTGATATATTTTAAATTACAAATTTTTATTTTATTCAATTAGATATGAAATTAAATTTTTATGAAGGAAAAGAAATTAAGAAATGTTGTCTTACTTTGGAGGTGGTTAGATGGAGATATTTTAAAATGAATTTGACAAAAAAAAATAAGTTTTTGGAAAGAGAAAACATGAAAACCCATGCCTCAAGTATGAGTTTATAAATGCAGATACATGGAAGAAATTTGTTTCCATCTAATATGATAAATCCTTTTTGGTTTCAAAATTATATTATATTGTAAAATTATATATATAAATACCTATCTTCTTATTAGTTTACTTTTCTTATAACATGCCTCTAGGAAATCACATCAAGTCATCAAGTTGCAGAATGAATACCCTCGTACTTAATCACATAGAGGGTATCATTTATTGGAGAAACAAATGATTGAATAAAAGTTCTAAGCACTAAGATCTCACTCTTCTTGTGGTATTGATGAGGTCTATTTTGGTTCTCTTTCTCCCCCCAGTCTCCATGGAAAATGGAAAAGAGTGAGAAGAATAAAAAATTAAAATTATATTACAGAGAAACATAAGGAAGTAACTAAAAATATTGTAAGTAAATATTATTTATTTTTCATTAATTTTTTTTTATAAATTAAAAACACTAATATAAAATTTTCATTTTTAATTTCAAGATGAACTTTAGGAGAAAGACACAAAGGGAACTTTTATCTCTAAGGGTACGATGGACATATGAGCCAATACTTTAGGAAAGCCAGAACACCTGGTCAGCTTAAGAGGATGTGAGGTGTGTGTTGGTATTCAGAAAGTTTTTTTCATCGGAGTAAGCTATAAAGAGACCCAAAAATAAAAACATTAAAATCTACGTTAGAAGATATAAAACAGTTCAAGGGAGATCAAATTCAATCAGTTGTGCAGTCTATGTTAGAGCAATTGATGAGACAGTCTGTTCAACCTTCCCAGCCTTTCCATCTTACCCAGACAGTTGTACAACCTATATAGCCATCCCAACCATACCTCCCTACCCACCCTATTAACTATGATCCTCCACCTCCTCACTCAGACCCAACCTTATATTGTGAGTTGTATGCTTGATATCCTCATATACATATTATAGCTTTAGGACTCGTGCATTTTTTAGGGGATTTTTTACATCCCCAGCCTATGAATATGGGTCAGGTTAAAATATTATTAAATGTTATTGTTGGTACTACTTCTCTACTACCATTTCCTACTGAGGAGGTTACCAAAGTTGGTGATTGTCTGGGCATTTTTTTTTCGTTTTCCATCTGGTCGTCTTCAATATCATTCATGTGAAGTATAAATTTTTTTAAATATTAATTACATTTGGTTGAAAATTACTTATAATGCTTTCTGATATTTAACTTATATATGAGTATTTAAAAGAAAAAGAAATGACACAAATGAAACAAAAGGTTTAAGAGAAAACAACAATTGATAATTCTGATATTTCTAATAGGGTACAAAGATTTTATTAGGATTTTTATTCCTTGGGTAATATATATGAGTTTGGAATGACTTAGGATATATTCAGAAGATACTATACATTGAGAATATTCAGAAAAGATATAATATATCTAATTTATTTTTAATATCTCAATATGAATGTGGTGTAGTTGTTTTCTATGTAAGTAAATTGACGTTTCAATTTTTATTTCATTAATTAAAGATTGTTTAAATTGACTAACTATATTACTTTTTTAATTAGGTATATGCACATGCTTATTATAAAAAATAACCCCACAAGAATTTATGGTTTTATAGATCCAAAATTAGTTTCCATGGATGTGAAATATGTGAATAAACCTAATAGAATTACATATATATGTGAGAGATTATAACAAACAGATATTGGTTGTTGGTTTTTTCCATTTCTTGATGAGTAAATACATAAATATAATTATGAAATAATGTTAATTATAAGTTCATTAATTAAGAACTTTTTGTATTATAGAGGGCATTGGATGTTAGGTGTATTCTGCCCAAGTGAATGCACCTTATATTGGTTTTTCTCTTTAATAGGTGATTTTCATAAAAAATGTATCACCTTGTTAGACAAGTAAGTTTTCTTATTTTTTATAATTTCATTATATATAATTATTCTTGTATATACATGTATTATTAGTTGATATATATATGAAAATTTAGGTCATAGAAAAAATTTAACCAAGATCACTTATCGATAAATACACGAAATTCAATCCAATATGTGAAAGTAACGGTACATATTTTTTATATTAGATATTATTATGATTTTTGACACATATATTGTTTTATTATTATCAAGTTAATGTTTTATAAGTGCAATTTCATCATCAACAGGGACATATTGAATGTGGTTACTATGTTCTACGATTCATGTATGAGATAATCATCATTGGGGTAACTACTGAATTTGATAAGGTTAGTTATATTAATTATTTCATATTTTCTATAATAGTATTCTATTTTTTTAATCTCATATCTTTCAATGTTATTATAGATATTCAATGATGATGATTCTTATATGCAAAATTAACTTACCCATCTTTGATCATTGTTTTCAAACTATTTGTTAAGTATGATTATGATTTAAGTTATGTATATTTAAATGTTTATGGTTAATATTACATTTTCCTAATAACATCTTTTCAAAAAAAACTAATTCTTTTTTTATAATAGGTATTTGAACATAATGATATAAAATGAAAGTTTTAATAATAAGAAACAATTACCATGTTTCAAATTTCATGTATGTGTTTCTTAATTTTACATTATAATACTAATGAGTAGATAATTGATTGATTAACTATATAAAATTATGTATGTTTTATAAAAATTTAGTCAATGATACATGTTGTTTGATTGTTGTATACAGTTTTTCTATTACAGGGATTCTAATTATTTTGGGTGTGTCATATTCAAAAAAAATTAAAAAAAATAACATTCATTGTCAGTTTTTATAAAAAACTGACGCCGAATAAATAAGCATCGTTAAGAATAATAAATGGGTAGTCCTATTTTCATCACAAAGGGTAAGGATTTAGCTTAACATCATATGTTTAGGATGTTTTCATATAGTTTAATGTTATACAACTAATATGTGGAGCTAAGAAGTTTTATGTCTTATAGCTCAGTCGTGGATGGGGTTATACCCCATGGTGGACCATACAAATGCAAGAGGATGATCTAAAAAAAATAACCCCTACCATGATAGGTAAGTTGTTTCCCTCAGTGATGCCACCCTTAGTGATTCCTTATCCACTGATCATATGCCTCTAGGCGAGGCATGGCATAGACAGTTCCATGGAGGGGTGGAAATCAGGGATCCTGATGTTAGAGTTCCTTTTATTAGGTGAAAAATGAATTAGATTACCTATTATTAGGATAAAAATTGTGGGGTAATGGTCGTGATTCAATCATAAAAGGCATCGGGTTAAGGACTAGAAAGGTTTTTCACCCAATTTTATTATATTTCATAAAAATGCGGTTTTTTGAGCAATGGTCTCTATCTCAAGACCAATAAATAAATTTGTGAGGCATGGTTTCATGCATGATTTGGTGTTGTGCACATATTAGGGTTGTGTGAAGGCTGCTTCTCTTAAATGAACCTGATCATCCTTAATAGTTTTTGCATAAGGAACTCTCAACAACCGACCAAAACATATTGGGGCCCATGGGAGGTCAGTCGTGCAAGTTATCTACATTTGAGGGTCCATGGGATTCTAGTGTTGTGCGATGTCATCGAAGATGGGTTTGCTTGAGTGAGAAAAGTTCTTTTTCTTCTAGAGATCTTTCCCCAATGTTCTGGTGGGAGGTTCTATTTATAGCTAAAATAGGCTATCAAAGTCACACAACGTCATTGTAGTGTGTAACAGGGTTGAACTCTTTCTATCCCTTTACTTATGGGGCTTGACCTCAACACATATGGGGTTAGAAAATGCCTTTCTCATGAAATAGAATGCTTTCATGATGATTTGGCATGAAAAGATCCCATTTTTTCACACACATGCCTTAGACAGAATTTTAGGCTTTGAAGTACCCGTTGGACTTTTATCTCCATTGTCACTTTTGTGTACATGTTCTTTGCACACAAATTTGAATATTTGCACACATCATCCCATAGTTGTGTAAAACCTTATCTTTATCCCCTAAATGTTCATTTAGGGTGGTTCATACACTCATTTTATAGAAAAATGGTCTTCTGGGGTGAGAGACACATTTTCCACACCATCAAATTCCTCCCGCCCCTCAGAATAAGAGTTGATGGGTAACTGAATGGTCAGCTTCTAAGGGAAATGTTGAATTGGATAGTTTATTTCTTAATGTTCGTGCAACTCCAACCTTGGGTTGCACAACCATGTTATGAGATAAAGAAAACTTGTTCCTCTATACCTATAAATATTTAAAGGGGAACTTTTTATGGTAACCTGAAGTCCATGCATGATAAGTTCTCACTCATTCACAGAAATCATCACCTTTACATAAAATCCCGAGATTTCTATCATGACATTCATTTAATCACTTATTTTTACAAAATAATTTATGTAATTTAGTCAGACTTGAATGCAACCACCTAATAGGTCACACCTAGTGGTGACTTTTCATGAAAAAATCCCAATATTTCATGAATCAATGTCTGAATCCATAGAAATGGCCAACCCCACCAAACAATATATCATCATAGCTTCCACTATGACCCGGAGTGTTGAAATGGTAGGAAATATAGAAATTACCAATCCCAGAAGATTTTTTTTTTTGATAAAAAGGATCTCATGGTGCTATTAACTGAAGCTTATAAGGAATAATTGCTAAGAAATCACCTATCTCTATACATCTTTGGAATGATGGATGACATGTACATCCAAGCCATCGAAGTGAATAAGCTCTGATTATGGTTCACTCATCATGATGATGTTACCCACTGGAAAATTACTAATTTTCATCATCCTAATAGGGAACACAAAGACACCACCATATACACTCTGAGTATAGGGACAAGGATGTTCATTGGGGAACTACAAAAGGATGAAAATTTCCCATCTTTCTATGTGAGAATCTTCCAAACTAGAATCCATAATATTAGTTGAGGATGGTATAAGGATTGGAACCTATAGGTTGTGGGGAACATAGTGATGAGTGGCATGGGTTTAATGGGTACACTTTACATGTTAGGATTATGGTTCCAAGTTGTGTCACATCGGGATATATGAATCAGTTTCAAAATCTTAGCTCCACGTTTATTGAAAATAAGAGCTTCTACAAAAGCTTCTTAGATGATGGTCTATAGATAACAACACCTTACACCTCCATCACGGAGAGATGGGGATCATCTTTTGGAACCCTCTCTCTATTTGTGGAATCTCACTGATGGGATTAAAATTTGAAGAATTCCTTCTAGTGTTGAATTCCTAGGGAAACATAGAGTAAACCCCTATTGCAATGAAAATTATCTTGGGTGGGTTAACTGATGTATTGAAGCATCATCCTCCCTTTCATAGAGACATTTTTCTAAATTCCTAGCTATGGAAAGACACAAAATATTACAAAACATTATCTAGTGGCACAAAAGAGGATGACATTGAGATCTTACAGGACAATCCTAGTGAAAGGTCACTACCAGGAGTGTGGATACAACCTAAAGGAAGGCTGGAAACCAATGGTTTGTTATATTGTGTTTCTAGCCAACTAACCTTGTGGTAGGATTCTTCCAATGAGGGTAGCATGCATAGTCTTTTGTCATGGGATGCATTTTATGGAAGAGATTTTGGATTCCGTCAATCGGGTGAACCTGTGAGTACCAGTGATGGAATGGATCTACATTCATTTGAGCCATGTAGAAAGTGGAAGTGTTCCTATAAGGATCTACTATTCATTCTTGTTATTTCACAGGTGGATTGATGTGGATTTGGGGGGAAATGGATTTAAAAATTCCATTAACCCAAAAAACACAAGCCTACGACCCTCAATGATCAACATTTTTTAGGTTCTACTAGTTAAGAAAATTTATTTCAAGGTTACTGTTAGTATTATAAAAACTGTAAACTTCAACTTTCACTCATTCTCAACTCCTTCGATCGAGATAGTGGATGATATAGAGGGGACACTAGAGGTGTGAGAGTAACTTCAGACCTTCTGAGGTGGATTATTTTTCACCAGAATAAATAGTAAAATTTACAATGAAACATACACTATCTCGTATTTCCAGGCATTTTAAATGCATCCAACAGTCAAAAAATTAATTCTACATGGTGATTTGTGAGGAAATTAAACCTCGTATCCTTCATAAGTTGTGGTGGATGTTCATGGGAAAAGGAAGATGGGATATCATCATGCTTCCACCCACTAATGTCAATGTATGTATCTCTCATACTTATGCTTACAATTGAACAGCATCATATCCAAGTGCAATCCTATATCCACATGTGAGGGAAATTATTCCATCAGGATAGGTGTAGAAGAATAAGGGAATCATATGGAATATTGTTCAAGGTTTTATTAAAGCATCGAGGGCTCCAACTTGGGTTGAAGTGGGTGTATCTCAAGGTTATGTTCCATCCCCACCTCTTAAATGGAATGGCCTCCCTCAAAAGTGGTTATGGGAGTAGGTAAAGACCTCTCAAGCTGGGACTAGTAGAACCAGGGAGGTGCTAAGAAGGATGTTGTGGTATTTATTGTATCCAGTTACAAATTATTCCTTTCACATTATCTAGGTAGCCTATGGAATTTAGAGGATTAATCTGATAATAGAACTGTTATGTTCGAGGTTGACCTGGGAGGGGATCGATCTACCAAATTTTAGGATTTCTAGAATCACAACCAGGGCGAACGCCTATAAGAGACTTGTGTAGCATGATGATATGGATGGATTCACTCACCAACATGTGGAAAGATATATTTCCATCGGATGGGTATGCACAATGTTTGGAGGAGATCATGAGGTGACAACATCCACTGAAAAACATACCCAAAAGGTGTCATCCCTCGGTACCAACATACAGGGCACTAGTGTCGAGCGATCCTAGGGATCGGCCGCTAATCAAGAAACTTCACAGGAGAGAAGAGAGGATAACCATGAGTTTAATGAATTTATTGACTTTCTGTTTAAAAGTGTAATCTTAGTTTATTAACCTGAATGTTCGTTCCAACCCTTCTTATTTTCTTTCAAAGTTTGTAGTCTGGTATTTCCTCTTATGTAGGATCTATGTAGAGACCCAAAGCTTGACGCACATGGACATTACGTTACTTTTGCGGAATATTTAATACATAACAAAAACTGACATCCAAGGAGCGTAATAGTTTAGTGTCTTTGGAAACTTGGAATATAAACTTATAATCATGTTGAAAGATCTTCAACATCTCCCATAAAGATCTTCCCCTAGACCATCATGGTGAACAAAGTCCATTACTGAATCGGGTTTACTTGTCGTTCCAGCCCTGTATTACTGAATCGGATTTTACTTGTCGTTCCAGCCATGTCTATCTCATGAGATATAAATCGTTACCCAATGCATTGTATGGACATATAGGTCCCACCCATATCATAATGAAATCATTCTTACATTTTCCACAATATAAACATAAATCATTCATCATAACCCAAAGAATAAAATTGGTTTCATAAACATCATCCCATCATAACATAATCCATATAAAACAAATAGATTTCATTTCATCATAAGAAAAGTGAAAACATTTAAATCATAGAGATATTATACTTGAAATATACAAATATGAAATAATGTCAACTTATATGGAAAATGGTTTTGATAAAACACTTGAAATGAATTATTGAAGAAAATATCCTTTATTCTTAAAAATCATTTTCTTTTAACAAAATGCCATGAAATTTTAAAAGAAAAGGATTTTGTTGAAAATAATCATGAAATATTGTTGAGTAATATTCAAGAAAATAAGGCATTATGAAACCGCAAAAATCCGTTCATTCCATAGAAGTTAAAAAAACATTATCCTCGTACTTTAACTGAAAAAAGTCAAAAAGTACCTCATATGGTAAACAAAAGAAAGATTCCTTCCATAGCACAAATTAAAAGTTAAGAGGGGTAAACATGACTTTAAAAATACATGGAAGAATATTAAACACTTTATGAAAACCTTTTTATGGACATGGATGAAAAATATAACCCCAATAAATACTTACATATAAGCAATCTATGAAAAAAATGAGATTGAAAAATTATCCCTTACCTTATGTCCAACTTCTTCTTTATGTGTCCGAGACTCCTGTATAGTGGGTTTAAACATATTATTATCTTGTAACAGAATCATAATAATATTTATGTTATCATATATGATTCCCTTATGACTTTATATTAACTGTTCATTTGTCAATTCCATGTTAAAGGAGTGTTTTGGGTAAAATCGTTTCATTTATCATACGTGTTTGGACTTGTTGTTCTTGATATTATTATTACTTATATCCTGATTTTATTACTTACAAAATGTAAATAATTATTTATATATCATATATATTCAGTATATATATATATAATAGATAGATAAATGAAATGAAATACACCGTTCATGGAGACGGTAGGTCGTACGTACGCATGAACGCTGTTTTCCTTTCCTTATTGACTTGAATGGAAGTATGTAGATGACAAATATATATATAAATAAATACAGTATCTTTATTATGTCATATATTTCATTATTATTCATTATATATATACTTTATAATCATTCTTAAATGGTTAACTTGGAGAATGAATCTCATCGCGTTGTGGAGACAGTAAACCGTGCATACACACGAGCGATGATATTGTTCCCATAAGTGTTGAATAAAATTGGAGCGGATGATATAATATCTCAGAACTTGTATCACGTAATAATAATCATATATAGTAATTCTTTAAACCATTATACCCATCCAAGTAAGGTGGTGGTAGAAAAACATATTATACCACGGCATGGAGACGATATTCCGTACGTACGCACGCGCGGTGGTTTTGTTTTTTGTAGGATAGATAGAAGGTGAAATAGGGTTGTTTTATATTTATAATAACATATCAGTATATAATTAATACTGATGTTATTACTTTATAAAGAAAAAAAGAGTAAGTAGAAGAAGAATGAAACATTAAATAATCGGTAGAAGAGATTACCTCTTCTTCGATGTGCCTCTTTAAAACTTCATCTTAGGGAACTGGTGTTAGTATTTTTAGAAGACCAGAAACTCTATGATATAACTAGAGAGGTTGAAAAGAAAAATTGTCTAGGGTTGGCTGAGATTGAAAGCTCAAAATGTTGTAAATAGGAGAGGGAGGAGGTTCCCTTTTATAAGGGAGGAGAGGGGCACCTTAGGAAAAACTTAAAATATTATTTTATAATAAATTCATACTTGGTTTATAATGGATCCAAAGTGACTTATTTATAATATAGGGTGGGGATGGGTCGAAACCCTGTCAACCAATAGGTTTTATACAAGTTTAGGTTACCATTTTAACCTTATCATTTAGATTTAACTCTAAGTTAAATAATTTAACTTTTACTGTGTCTTCTTGTATTCTTACACTATATGGTTAATAAACCTACAATAAACTACCAATCGAACCCCAATTGGTTCATTAATGTTATATATATTATTATATTAGTCTTTTTGCCTATCCTTATATTTTTAGGACCATTATATCAATTAATAATATAATATTTGTTTCAAAAAATATTTTATGTCAATTTTGACACTATTTGATATTTTGTTTTCTCTAAATTCATAACAGCATTATTACTTAGAAAAAATTTCATCTAACCAACCCTAATATGTTATATTATCCTAGAAAATTATTTTAATTCATAAAAAGTTTCAAATTGCATATTTTTGGGTATTTATAATATCGATTATGTTAATATTTCATTAATAAGGTAATTACTACAACATCATTGTGTCATAAATAAATTAACTTATTTAATGTCTAACAAATATAAATAAAATACCATTATGTGGGAAATAATTTTATATTTCTAATTAATATTTATAGTCTAATTTATATTGTGTTTAACCCCTTATTAAAAATGTTTTAGTTATTAAACTTTGATTTTAACTCTTTTAACTCTTCTTTGAATTAAATAATAATAAATGTCCGAATCTAATCCAAGTGGACCTAAAGGGTAATATTTTATTCCTAAGGTTGTTTTTGGTCTAATTATATTTATCCAATAGAATTAGGACATGTTTTATGGTAATAATAATATAATTTTTACACTTAATTACCCTATTTACTTTTAACCATGATTAAAAAAAGTAAAAAGTTACTATTCACCAAAAATTATTTTTATATTATTGAACCACATTTTACTCCTTGATATTAACCATGTCTCTCGGATTTTTCTAAATTCAATTCACAGAAGAGGTAAAATTATGTTTTATGTAAATTTGCAAATTCTCCTAGGAGGTGGGTAAAAGACGGTAAAAAGATCAATAAAATTTTTATATATGTAAAATTATTAAAAAATGACTCTAATGAATTACAATGAACTTATATAGGAATTATGTATCTGTTTTTACATAAAATAAAATTAAATAATATAAATTATTATTTAAATAAAAAGTTAGTTTTAACTAATAACTCATTATTTTTACTATTCATCAAAAATTGAATGTTTTCAGAAAAATACCAAAAATTCACCCTATGCTAATTTCGATATTACGAATCCAAAAATGAAGTCCATTTTGAAAGATAAAATTTATAAAATTTCATAAAGTGGTTATTACTAATCATAACAGCTAGTTTATATAATATTTTAATAACATATCGTTGTTTAGTGAAACTCGGTATTGCGTACAATGCAAGCTATCGAGGAAGGTCGCATTTGCATGTAATGCAAGGAAAGTCAGGGTTATGTGTAGGGAAAGATTCCTTTGGTGTTGCGTATAACATACTCAAAATATATTTCATTTATACATTGATCAAAATCTATACTTAGTGTTGTGTAAAATGAATTTTATTCAAAAGAACTTGAAATTGTGTGCATCACAAGACAAGAATAGTGTTGCATATACTACAAGCTAATATGGTGTTGCGTATAGCACAAGCTAATCTTGTTGAATTGTACAACAAAAGTAATCAAAGAAATTAAAAATAATAATTCTCATAAAATCTCGGGGTGTTACATTCTACCCCCCTTAAAATGAATTTCGTCCTCGAAATTCATCGGGGTTATAAATGGTTTTCTACTTTAAAGTTTCTTTCATAGAAACCCACATCGTAAAAAGGAATACTAAATCATCATTTTAAAAAGGAATATTAGAAACATGAAAAATACCCAAAGTAACTCATCACTGGGTTTCCACATATGAGAATATAGGTGAAAATATGGATATGGAAAAGAAATCTAACCATCAAGTTCTGATAGAGAGTGGTAGAGAACATGGCTATGAAAAATGCCAACAATCACAAAGCCATAAATTTGTGATGATCTAAGGTACCATCTGATTCATCGGATATGAGGGTACTAGGACAATGTTTTTGGTTTTTAATATCATTTCCCTAAAGTTGAAAATTTTTAATTAGAAGAAATACTTACTTGATTTTGCTAAAATCTCGTCGTTGGTCGTTCCATGAACAATTTCCACTTCATATATTAAAGAAATAAAGTTGAATTTTTCATTCGTGAAGTGTTATCAGATCATCTGATAGAATGACAGGTCATTCCATCTATCCCAAACAAAAGGTTAGCAAAAGTTATCAAATATATATAAGTCCATCTATGGTGAGGTTAATCGTATATGATTCAAAAAATGGATTTATACTTCATTTATCATACTGATTAATAAAATAAAACTAGTTTCTACTAACCAGGGACTTTCTGTAGGCCAGAGGTTGGTGATAAAGGCCTATCGCACTTTGGTTTTGGGTTCGATTCCTGCAACTTTGTCCGACGCGATGGGTTGTCGCCCGTCCTGCAGGTTGTCCTTTTTCTAAAACTATACTATTATAACATTTTGGAAAAAAGTTTTAGCCTTAATCAATACTATCTAATGTCCAACTTAATCCATTCCAACCTTTAGGCTTTTCATAAATACTTTTGTCCAATCTCATAGTATAATGAAAATGATTACTAGAAAGGTCATCTACCAAGCATGTGAATACCATCATTTATCTCCCATATATCATAAGATATATATTGTTGGTCAAATTCCAAATATTTGATTACCTTAATCATGTTTTCTCTTGAAAAATGAATACCTATTTAATATTAGTGAAAACATGAATGCTGTCAAAAGTTAACTCTTTCCAAATACCAAAATCCCAAAATTTCTATATACTCAAACCATGATATCCCTTTGTCCTTATATCAGTCATGAGCTCATTAATACTATCAAACATCTCATTATCTCCTTATCCCTTCATTATGTGCATATCATCTACTTTCCAAAAATATCAGAATAACCATTCATGTTTACCGGTACCATTCAACATATACTTTCAAATACTTTAAGAAAACAAATAGTGTAACAATCCTTAGACGTGTCTTCCTTCCATAGTACCATTACCTATACAACATAACTCTTGATAAACATAAAGCATTCCACCATTGACTGAGCTTCAACAATTCTTTCATCTCACATATCATTTGTAGTCTCTTCATCATCATCAATATAAATACTATCCATACGACCATGATGATTCTCTTTATGAGACTTTCCCTTAGGGAATTAGTTTGCATAATGCCCGTACATTCCACATTTAAAACATTTAACCGTTTTTTATGTCTTAGCAATACCATTATCCTTGTCCATGGTGTTAACTGAACCTTTTCCTTTGTAATTACTGGATTTGTGTCCTTCTTTTCCACACCCAAAGAATCTTCCAGTTCCTTTGAAACATTCTCCTTGATGCCTCTTACCACATGATTTACATGATGGAAATTGAACTTTCTTTCCTCTATGATCATCATGAAACACCATCTTTCTCTTATTATCCGAGTCAGGAAACTTACCAAAGTTGATATTATTGATCATATTATGAGATTTTTGATTAGTCAGAATAACAATTTTTGGACATCCAAATCCCATTTCATTTGGTTTTTCATGAAGCATATCATTCCATTGTCCATCATATTCTCCATTAACATGAATCCTCCTGTTTCCTTCCATTTCTTAAAACACAAAAAGAATAGTATGAGAGGAAAAACTCATACTATAAAAACAACAAAATCAAGGGGGATTACTTTCAATCTCTAACATCTTAGGTTTAATTCTATGATCATTACCATAATTATAGGACTATAAACTATACTTATACTTATCCTTAGGGACATACCCAGAAATAACTTAGAAATATCTCTAGGGATCTCACTAAAGTTTTCGCATCCTAGTTTCCAAAGGTTAACTAAACCATTCCTCTAATACCAATTGTAGAGACCCAAAGCTTAACATACATGGACATAACATTACTTTTGCGGAATACTGAATACATAACAAAAACTGACATCCAAGGACCGTAATATTTTAGTGTCTTTGGAAACTTGGAACATAAACTTCTAATCATGTTGAAAGATCTTCAACATCTCCCATAAAGATCTTCCCCTTTTGTTTTCTTACCTAAAACCTTTCTTTATATCCTGGGGAAAAGAAAACATAAAAAAGGGTGATCTCAAATGCTCATTAAGGAAAAACATAGAGAACATAAAACAATCCCTAAACATTTGAACGTAAGAACATAAACATAAAACATAAAAATCATGAGTAATGACATAAATCTTGGAAGTGCATAGGGAATAGATCAAAAAGGAACATTAACCATGATAAAATATCATGGGAATAAAACATGTAATTGTGTAAAAACATCAAGAACTTGATATGATTTCCATAGTAGTCAAATCATTTCTGCCTAGACCATCATAGTGGACAAATTCCATTACTGAATTGGGTTTACTTGTTGTTCCGGCCCTGTATTACTGAACCAGATATTACTTGTCGTTCCAGCCATGTCTGTCTCATGAGATATAAATCTTTACCCAATTAATTTGAGGGAGATATAGTTCCCACCCATCTCATAATGAAATCATTCTTACATGTTCCCCAACATAAACATAAATCATTCATCATGACCCAAAGAATAAAATGGGTTTCATAAACATCATCCCATCATAACATAATCCATATAAAACAAATGGATATCATTTCATCATAAGAAAATTGAAACCATTTAAATCATAGAGATATTATACTTGAAACATACACATATGAAATAATGTCATCTTAGATGGAAAATGGTTTTGATAAAACACTTGAAATGAATTCTTGAGTAAAATATCCTTTATTCTTCAAAATCATTTTCTTTTCACAAAATGCCATGCAATTTTAAAAGAAAAGGATTTTGTTGAAAATAATCATTAAATATTGTAGAGTAATATTCATGAAAATAAGGCGTTATGAAACCATAAAAATCCGTTCATGTCATATAAGTTAAAAAAACATTATCCTCGTACTTTTACCGAAAAAGTCAAAAAGTACCTCATATTGTAATCAAAATAAAAATTCCTTCCATAACACAAATTAAAAGTAAAAAGGGTAAAACATGAATGTAAACATACATGGAATCATATTAAACACTTTATGAAAACATTTTTATGGACATGGATGAATAATATAGCCCTAGTAAATACTTACGTATAAGCAATCTCAGATAAAAATGAGATTGCAAAATTATACCTTACCTTATGTCCAATTTCTTCCGTATGTGTCTGAGACTCCTGTATAGTGAGTTTAAACATATTATTATCTTGTAAAAAAATCATAATAATATATATGATATCATATATGATTCACTTATGACTTTATATTAACCATTCATTTGTCAATTCCATGTTAAGGTAGTGTTTTGGGTAAAATCGTTTCATTTATCGTACAGGTTTGGACTTGTTGTTCTTGATATTATTATTAATTATATCATGATTTACATACTTATAGAATGTAAATATTGATTTATATATCATATATATTCAGTATATATATATATAATAGATAGATAAATGAAATGAAATACACTGTTCATGGAGATGGTAGCCCGTACGTACGCATGAACGTTGTTTTCCTTTCCTTATAGACTTGAATGGAAGTAAGTAGATGAAATATATATATAAATATATAAACATAAATCCAGGAGCTTTATTATGTCATATATTTCATTTTTGTTAATTATATATATACTTTATAACCATTCTTGAATGGTTAACATGGAGAATGAATCTCATCGCGTCGTGGAGACGGTAATCCGTGCGTACGCACGAGCGATGATATCATTACCATAATTATTTCATGGAATTTTAGTGGATGATATAATATCTCAGAACTTGTATCATGTTATAATAAACATATATAGTTATTCTTTACACCATATCCCCATCCAAGTAAGGTGGTGTTAGAAAAATATATTACACCAAGGTGTGGAGATGGTATTTTGTACGTACACGCGCGCGGTGATTTTGTTTTTCGTAGGATGGATAAAAATGAAATATGGTTGTTTCATATTTATAATAACATATAATTATATAATTAATACTTATGTTATTACTTTATAATGAAACAACTAAATAAGAGGAATTAGAAGAAGAAATAAACTTGAAAGAATCGGTAGAAGAGATTACCTCTTCTTCGATGTGCCTCTTTTAAAATTCCTCTTAGGGAACTAGAGTTAGTCTTTTGAGAATCCCAGAACCTCTATGATATAACTATAGATGTTTAAAAGATAAATTGGCATGGTTTGTCCGATCTTGAAGGCTCAAAATTGTGTAAATAGGAGAGGGAGGAGGTTCCCTTTTATAAGGGAGGAGAGGGGCACTGTAGGAAAAACTTAAAATATTATTTTATAATAAATTCATATTCGGTTTTTAATGTATCCAAAGTGACTTATTTCTAGGCTAGGGTTGGGATGGGTAGAAATAATATCAAAAAATAGGTTTTAGACAAGTTTAGGTTACCATTTTAACGTTATCATTTAGATTTAACTCTAAGTTAAATAATTTAACTTTTACTGTGTCTTCTTGTATTCTTACACTATATGGTTAATAAACTTACTATAAACTACCAATAAAACCCCAATTGGATCATTAATGTCATATATATTATTATATAAGTCTTTTGGATGAAACATAGATTTTTAAGACCATTATATCAATTAATAATACAATATTTGTTTTAAAAACTCTTTTATGTCAATTTTGACACTATTTGGTATTTTTTTTTCTCTAAATTCATAACAGCATTATTACTTCAAAATTATTTCATCTAACAAACCCTAATATGTTATATTAAGTTATAAAATTAGTTTAATTCATAAAAAGTATCAAATTACATTTACTCAGGTATTTATAATATCAATTATGTTAATATTTCATTAATAAGGTAATTATTGCATCATCATTGTGTCATAAATAAATTAACTTATTTAATGTCTAAAAAATATAAATAAAATACCATTATGTATGAAATATTTTTATATTTCTAATTAATATTTATAGTTGAATTTATATTGTGTTTAACTCTATATTAAAATTGTTTTAGTTATTAAACTTTGATTTTAACTCTTTTAACTCTTCTTTGAATTAAATAATAATAAATGTCCTAATCTAATCCAAGTGGACCTAAAGGGTAATATTTTATTCCTAAGGTTGTTTTTGGTCGAATTATACTTATCCAATAGAATTATGACATGTTTTAGGGTAATAATAATATCATTTTTACCCTTAATTACCCTATTTACTTTTAACCGTGGTAAAAAAAAGTAAAAAGTTACTATTCACCAAAAAATATTTTTATCTTATTGAACCATATTTTACTCCTTGATATTAACTATGTCTCTAGGATTTTTGAAATTCAACTCATAGAAACGGTAAAAGTATGTCTTATGTAAATTTGCAAATTCTCCTAGGAGGTGGGTAAAAGACGGTAAAAAGTTCAATAAAATTTTTATATATGTAAAATTATTATAAAATGACTCCAATAAATTACATTAAACTTATATAGGTATTATGTATCTATTTTTACCTAAAATAAAATTAAATAAAATAAATTATTATTTAAATAAAAGGTCAGTTTTAACCAATAACTCAGTGTTTTCACTATTCATAAAAAATTGAAAGTTTTTAGAAAAATACCCAAAATTCACCCTAGGCTAATTTTGATATTCCAAATCCAAAAATGAAGTCCATTTTGAAAGATAAAATTTATAAAATTTCAAAAATTGGTATTACTATTCATAACGTCTAGTTTATATAATATTTTAATAACATATCATTGTTTATTGAAACTCGGTATTGCGTACAGTGCAAGCTATCAAGGAAAGTAGCTCTTGCATGTATTGCAAGGTAAGTCAGGGATGCGTATAGGGAAAGCTTCCTTTGGTGTTATGTATAAAATACTCAAAATATAGTTCAGTTATACATTGATCAAAATCTATACTTGGTGTTGTGTAAAATGAATTTTATTCGAATGAACTTGAAATTGTGTGCATCACAAGCCAAGAATAGTGTTGCATATACTACAAGCTAATACGGTGTTGCGTATAAAACAAGAAAATCTTGGTGAAGTGTACAACAAAAGACATCAAAGAAATTAAAAAGAATAATTCTCATAAAATCTCGGGGTGTTACAATCAAATCAAGGAGGAACAAGGGGTCCCAGTTATAGGAGATTAGGGTGCCTCAATGGGTATTGGTGGGATCACCTTAGAGTCCACACCTGAGATTTTCACAATGGGAGGGTCTGGTGAGGAGTTCATAAGAGTGATTTATATCCCATTGTCCTATCATTCATCTAAGAGGGACTGCGCCCAGAAATTTCGATGACAGCACCCACTACCAGTGATAAAAACCGCTTGGGGTGACTCATAATTGATATAACCATATCTCAAGGAAATACTAAGTATCAAGAATTTTGGTCCTCTTTATACTTCCATATAGTTTTTTAGGTCTATATAATCAATAGTCTTGTTTGTTTTATGTAGCTATCGACTAACCAATACAGAGGGTTCTGGTTCTAGATATTGAGGTACCAACTAGTGTCGAGGGGTATACAGTAGTCGAAATACTATTCAAAGCACTAGTATTAGATTTATCCCAAACGCTTTCCCTTTGAAAGTCTTTCATATTTATGTGATACGTGTATTCCAAATATTTCTTCACTGGTTAAACAAACTAACATTATTTTTTTTTTAAATAGTGCTTGAGGGGGTGTATTCTCAGAAAAAGGTTATGGTCAAGGAACCTTGGGTGAATCCCCTAGTGGTTAATCCATTCCTCATGGATCCTATAATTTAATATAATTCGTCCTTCATCCTAAGAGGGACAACCTTCATAGATGTGGGTGATGTCTCCCAATATTGGGAGATAAATGTTGGTGTATATGGTGTTTCCAATGAAGATTAAAATTAATATATCCTACCTATCATCCACGAGATTGACCCATCAAAGGAGATCCTAGAGGAAGACCCTACTCCCACTATTGTTACAGCCTTATTGGATTGTGGACTTTTCCCACTAGAGGAATTGGTGGATTTTGGGTCTCACTTCACTTAGGAGTGCCACATAATCTAGTTAAAGGCATGGAGGATAATGTAAAACTTTATTACCCACACTATGGAACCAAATATAGTGATTCAGATGGGGCCCCTCCCCCATCAGCTATGAAACTTGGGCATTGTAGTGGTGGATTCTTACACTTATTATGTTCTAGTCCATGATTATCTCACCAAGCATGTGCATTCGAACATTCAGGAGTTCAACATCATCTAGAATCAGGAGAATCAAGATGGAACTAATAAGTTGCAGGTGTTCAATCAATAACATATACAACTAGAAGAGAAATTGAATGATAATGCAGATTTAAATAATTCTTAGGCAGAGATCATCAACCCGTTAAGGGTCCTACTGGTGGTAGCTGAGTCTCAGGAAGAATAGGTGGCATCTCATATAGATGATTGGTAATATTGACAAGTTCGATGTGTGAATCATGGATGATGATATTCACCTTATAGATGATGAGGAATGTGAAGATCCCATTATGTTTCAATATGTTCTAGAAGCCACACACTAGATATTGGTTGGGCTAAAGTGCACGATTTATGATGTGAAGCCCTAGGTAGCATTATTTTTTTCCAAAAAAAAAGAGGCTCTTGTGTGTGGATGAATCTCAGGAACATTTGAAGTTTATTTTTTAAAAAAACTCATGTGAAAGAATATTTTTGTTTTCCACACTTTACCACCACACCTCAATCACATTAATGAGACAACCAATGATAAATCCCTAAGCCCATGTGAGTCATGCTCACTGTGAGAAACAAGGGATGGTCATGAGATTGATCACTCGTATGAGAGTGTCAAAAAATGGTTGAACACTTTAAGTATGAAATTTTCTATTGATAACTGGGAGTTTTATAATTGAGATTTTTTTGGTAGGATAGTGGGACTCTATGCATAGGTAACATTCTTTCTCAACACGCACTAATGCATAAATGATGTAATGTCAGGTATGTTGAATTATACATTAACAAATGGGAATGAAGAGTGTGAATTAGGAATCCCAAGATCTAGAACACAAAGGGGTTGACATTGTGATGGAGGATAATTTTTAACCATGTTTGAAACACATAATCCATTATCCTTTTTCCAAGGATGGGAAAAAATAAATGAGGGTCAACCTATGAAAATGTTTGCAACATGGTACCTATCTCAAAATGCTATCAAAAGTATTTTAGGGCATTTTCCCAGGATGGTAGTTGATCAAGTGTGGCTAAGAACCATTTCTATAGTGGGGATATTTAGATATAGGATAGGATGGGGATCCAAATGAAGGGAAATGTGAATCTTGGGGTTCAACTAATGGAATGTTCATATGGAATCCAACACTCTTAGAATTATGCCATTGTGGCATTGATCACGTTAGGTAGGCATGTCATTATGAAAAAATAGTTCGAATCATCTTCTATGTAGAGATTCATCTGAGATTCTAAGTGATGTTTAGGAACATGAACAATGTGGTAGGTGACCATCACCGAAGGGTTGAAGGGTCTTCTCAGACGAGGGCCTATGATGCTTTTCAATTTTACATCATGCAATGAGGATGATGGACATGTGGTTTAACATAATACTATGAGGATTATGTACATGTAGTTTAATTTCATACAATGATTATGATGCATTGTATAGTTTAAATTCATGTGATTGGGATGTTTGTAACACAGTTTAGTATCTTTTAACTAGGACCTGTGAACCAATGTGAATAACACCCACCCATCCAAGGTAAAGGGGGTAAAAGGGTGACACAATGTGGTACCTCATAGAGGGGAATGTGAAGAAAGTGTAACTTATTATTTTTCTTTAATTTTTCCTGAACTGATAGGTTTAGTGAGAACAACTATTTTTTTATTGGATCCATATTGGGTACATGTTGGCTTTGTAACTCTTTATTTTTATCACCTTATTTTTTTCCAATTTATGGTATCAACCTGATTGGGGGAGCCTAGTTATTTCATAGATTTCCCTTATGGTTATTAAACTATGTAGGCATTTTTTTCACCTTTATTTAGTAGTTTTAGTTCATACCATTTTGACCAAGAATTTGCAAATATTTTAGGGTCGTAATGCTCAGACCACAGGGTTGAAAATATTTTAAGGTCACAATGCTCATACCATGAATCTATTTTTAATTTTATATATCTTGGACCATGGTGATATAAATATTTTTTAAGGTTTTAATTCTTGGATATAATGACCCCCTTCCCCGATAAAGGTTCTTATGATGCTATAGGGTTCAAAATTGGTGAAAATAGTGTTCTAAGGAGTCCATGTACCAAGACAAAGAATCAACGGAGAGTCTAATGTAGTTTAAGGACATGATGTTTTGGACCACAAGGTTTTCTATCTTAGAGGTATGTGTTTGGAATGGGGGATAGGTAAAAAATTAATGGGGATATTAGGATGATATTCCACATAGAACATCTCCAAGACAACTTTCACACAACTTAATATCATGATTCTTTGACCTGGGATCCTATTTTGAGGTCATAGAGTTCGGACCTATTGAAAATATTTTAAGGTAATATTGTCTAGATCTAGGGTTTTTTGTCTCAAAGGATTGAACATGTCATGGAAGGGAGGTTACTAGCATAAATTGAGGACTAAGGAGGCCCAGTGCTGCATGACACATTCCAAGGATGACTTGCACATAGTTTAAAGTCATGATGCTTGGACTTGGGATACTAGTTTAATGTCGTAGAGTTCAAAAAAATTGAAAAACCATATATTTCAAACATTCTTTACGAAGATTACCTACCTAAATCCTAATCCTATATGATCCATGTTTGATTCTATAAACAGGGAACCGAGGCAAGTAGACCTCAAAAAGGGGGGAAAGTGAATGAAAAATCCAACGACGGTAGATCGTAACTTCAAATACCTAGAGAGTAAAAGGGTAATGAATGAAGGGTGGGAAACATCTATTAACCACATTCCGAACACAATTTTTTCACCTAATTTAGTTTAGGATATGGAAAAAAATTGTGGGATAGACTATTGACTGAGTTTGAAACATGGGATATGTTATCTATTATAGAGGATCCATTGAGGTGAAATCCTAGGATGGGAGGTGAAATAGTGTGTCCAGGAACCATTACCATTAGGAATATTATTTATATCGATTGGATGATGACTATCCAAATCTAGGAAATCACAATGTGAAAAGGTGGATGTGGGAAATGTCTCAAAAGAAAGGTTGAGTGCCCTGGTATCCATTCCACCACGTGCTCAAATGCATTGGATGAAAGCGTGGGTGGGAAAGGATCAAGAATATAACAAAGGTGAAATACCATGAAATGAGTCTATAGTGATAATATACCCAATATAATAGATATGTGTGTCACTACATATCCCATGGGAAATCGAATCAATCCATAAATTGTTCTAGAACTCAGTGAGCTAAAATACCAATGTCTGTTGGGGTAGTGTCCTCTCTAATGAGGATGTCAAATCATCTCATATTTTTCATATGAATGATATTATGTTTGTTGCATAGGGTAAGACTAAAATTTAATATCCTGTGCTGAGGATGTTGGTTTTTTCAACCAATACTTTTCATATGAGGCATCTCGATTCTATGCAAGGTAAGGATGCAGTTTAACATCATGTGCTGAATACTTTGGCTTTTTTTCATCTCATACATTTAATATGAGGCATCCCAGTTTTATATGGGGTAAGGATATAGTTTAACATCATGTTTTGAGGCTTTTAGTATTTTTGCTCATCCAATACCTATCATATGAGGCATCCAAGTTTCATATAGGGTAAGTCTATAGTTTAACAACATGGGATCAGGAAGTTGGGAATTATAGTTTATATCCATATAGGCCAGACTATGTATTCTTCTAGTATAAGTTTATAGATCTCAGACCATAGGGGAAGATAATAGTTTAAGTTCATATAGATTGGAAAAAATTGCATAGTTTTCCTAAGGAGGCTTGTGTGGTATGAAATAGTAATAACCCGATGTGAAAGGATGGATAAAGAAACCCTTTTCCACACAAAAATTGAAAAACCATACCACATTCGATGTCATAATGCTGAGGGGAAAAGGCCCCATTTATTAGATGATGGCAGAGGCTAGACCCAGGAATTGAGATTCGGGTGTCCTTTCATATCCCGTGGGAAAAAAATCAAGACATATATAGTTCTAGAACTTGATGTGGTAGGAAACCAATGCCCAAAGGGCTATCATCTTGTGTGTGGATATCAAATAATCTCATATTTTTTATATAAGTCATAAGAAGTTTATATAGGGTAAGGCTATAGTTTAATGTATTATTCTAAGGTCATTGGTGGGTCTTGTGAAATGATATGTGTGTTCCTTTATTCCTCATGTTAGTTCATATGGTCATCTTGCCCTGCTAATGGGTTATGAAATATTATTGGGTATTATACTAAAAAAGTAGATCAATAAGAGCATTTGGGGTAATATATAATGGGAAATGTGTGGTTTTATGATGAATATATAGATGCTAACTAAGATAGAAGGCCTAGGAATCACTAAGTATCTCATGGGAATGGTAATAAATCCACAAGTAGTTCTAGAATGTGGTGGGGTCATTGGATTACTGAAATTATAGGGATGAAGAAAACCATGTAAATGAGAGGTGTATGCATATAGTTTAAGGTCATAATTCTTAGAACAGAAGTAGGTGATTCAAGGATGTTTGTGTGGTTCATAAGAGTTGGAAATAAACATGAAGGAGGGGATAAAAAGCTCAATCACCACACAAAGAAATCATATAACTAGTTTCATTCAGTTTAAGTTCATATGGTTTGTACCAATGGAATTTCAAAAATAGTTTAAATTCATGATTCTTGCGCTGAGGGGATGTTTTCCTTAAGGGTATTCTCATGGGAAAAAGTGGTAAATACTCATTTAAAATTTGGAATATGTAAGCCCTTGTGGCACATAAATACCTTGAAATGAGATGCACATAGTTTAAGGTCATAATTCTTGGATCATAAGTTCTAAAAATGGAAAAAAAATTGTGAACATAATTTATATTCCCCCCACCCCTAGGGGAAGGGTTCATGAATAATTGGTAGATGGGCCTGAATAAAATAGGTCAAATAATCTTTATGTATTCTATGGGAATGGGAATCTAGGAACATGTGGTTTTGGGATATATCATGGTATTATATTGACACAAGAGGGTCGATGTCCTCTATGGTGAGAAAACTGAATCATCTCATACATTCGATATGAGGAATCCCATGTTTATATAGGTTAAGGCTATAGTTTAATGTTTTTTACTGAGGATGATGGGTTTTTTATCATCCCACACTTGGTATATGAGGGATTATTTGTTTATTACATAGGGTAATACCATAGTTTAATGTTGTTCATTGGGGACATTAGAAATTTTAGTTTAAAGTTGTACAACTTAGACTATGGTTTCTAATATTTTAAGGTCATGTATATTGGACCAAATGGGTTGGAAATTATTTAAGGTCATAATGATTGGACCAAGGGAGTGATGTTAGTTTATGTTCATAGAGATCAGACCCTTGCAACTGTAGTTCAATATTACATAGCTTTTATTATCGGTCCTAGTTTAATGTCCTAGGATTTGACCAAATGGCTTGGTATTACTTTATGGTTATAGATCTCAAAACCAGGTTTCTACAATTTAAGGCCCCATAGATTTTAAAGTGGGTCCTAGTTTACGGTCATAGATTTTAGACCATGAAACCATGGAAAGTATTACTTTAGAAACATAGAGTTGGTAGGAGGTTTCATATGATCTCCATCCACATTGATTAAACAATATGCTTCATTAAAATAGAGCTTATGAATAATGTATGGTCTTTACCATTTGGGATCTAACTTCATAGTATTTTTTCTAGGTACCATCATCATTATGAGAACCAATATCATGTCACCCTGGAGGGAGGATTGGAGGCAATCCTTCTTGTTGAATGCTCTTTATATCCTATTCTATTATTGCTCTAAGTTATTCAATGCCTGAATCATGTTTTCCTTGAGGGTTTAAACATAACTAAATGAAATTATTATATTATTTATGGAATCTTCTATTTATAAAAATCCATTCAGAGTAATGGAAAATGATGATCAATGGGTTAGAATGCCTCTCTTTCAAACAAAATGAAGTGTGGGGTCTCCTGGGTAGAATTCCTATTTGTCATTCGATTAGAACAAAGGGAATTAGGGAGCTTATCAAGACAACTCTTTTTGTTAATGACCACCATTTTCTACAGGATGTTTGGGAGTGTGTTTTTTAACACCTCAATCTTCCCATTTTCCTATTCATGGTAGTGGGAAGTATGGTTGGATCATATGTTGTACTTGTCGTACAATTTCTTCATATCATCATCCCAAAATATGGTGTCGTTTTTTATTAGAGTAGCATCAGGATCTCCAAACAGATGGATGATGTGACAACTCACAATCCCGATCAAGGATCAGGTTTTGAATTCATTGAGGATAACTACTACATACCACTTGGAAAATAAGTATATTGCAGTCAAGATAAACCTTCACTATCGAGTTTCCACTTGTGGGTATGGACCGAGAACATCGAGTCCCCATACTGCAAAGGGTCAAGAATATTTGGTAGTGTAAATAAGATCTTATGGTCTATTCACAAAGTTAGTATGGATATGACATGCATGAAACTTCTTGGATAACTAAATGTAGTCTCAATCCATAGTCTGACAAAAGTAGTACAACCTTCGAATTTGGTTGGAGAGCTTTAATCCTACTTTATAGAAACCATAGGATCCATCATAGAACTTATACATGGTATGTGGTATATTTTTCCCATGGAAGAAATATAAGACAATTCCATTGAACCCATTCCTTCAGAGGGTTTTCTTGAGGTTAAGACCACTCTGGAAGGTAAACCTCATTGCACACCGATGGATTTTCTCACGCTTGGCTCAGTCTGGTGGGATAATACCATGATAAAGGTACTAAAAAATGGAGTTTTATAACTGAGTGTCTCCTAATCTATGGGGGTAACTAAGGGTTATAACACATGAATTATATCATCCATATAATATATATTTCTATTTCCATCATTTGAATTGGTGCGGGAAATGACCCTCCATTATGCCAGATGAATGAACAAGTCATCCTAGTCAGTATCTACAAGAGATGCATCCATACCTGGTAATGCATTGGCTAGAACATTCTGTGATCGAGGAATGAGTCATCCTTGCTTTGGAAGGGAATTGGGCCATCATCTGTCATATAAGTTTTTGTAGGGGAACAAGCTCTCTATTTCAGACAACATAGTCACCCTTGTCTTGTTTGATGGATAGATCAGAGTCTCGATTCATGTGTAAATAGAGGACATAAATATCAAGGGCCAAATCAAGACTACTAATAATGGTCTAGTACTCTTCTTCTTTATTTTTGTATCCTTGTAACAACATGAAAGAGTATAGCAAGACAGCATATCCTAGAGTGATGAAAATGATTCTGAGTCCTACACTACTAAGATTGGGTTCATCGATACTTCTATCATTAACGATTTTAGATGCACTATAAAAATGAATCTTCCAACATGTTAAAACCTCATACAATAAGGTAATGATTTATACTGTAAATAAACATCCATGGGATGTTTTTCAAGGGATGGATGTGTAGCAAGAATGTCCTCTAATGCCTAGATTTTGACGTCCTTCTATGGGATAAAGCTGATATCAAACAGCTATAGGATTACTACCCAACATGAAAATAATCTCATTATCATGGTGGGTTTTTTTTATATACCTTATCGATTCTACTTGATACACCATTTATATCTCATGGTGCTTCATATAATGTCACATCTTCCACACTGAAAAGAGCAATGTAAGGAAACTCTTCTTAATGGGGTATTATCTAGTCTCTATACTGAGGAGTATGCATCTAAGATAGTATAGGTTGTTTTCTCCACACCTTTAGTTTTTATGTCCCAGAATGGCATCGAGATATCATTCCATGGAAGTCACATAAAGGACCAAATGCTTTCTTAATATGGGTGCAATCAGAACTGGATGTTGTAGAATATACTACATGATATCCTCAAAGGCATTCTAGAAGTTCTTATCCCATTAATAAATGTTTCTTTTTTCATTAACATTGATATGGTATTACACTTACCATCTAGATTTACAATAAATTTTTTTATGTTGGATAAGTGGCCTTGAAGGCCCTACAACACCCATAGATTACTCGAGGGATCCATTTGACTAATATCCTTGATTTTCCCTTTGTCAACCTTGATACCTTTGTATCATACAACAAAGTGGAGCAATTTTCCATAGTTAACATTGAACACGCATTTCAGGGGGTTCATCTTCATGTTTTGGGAATGGAGGAAGCTGAAAATTTTCTCAAGATCATTGATATAGTCCGGATGCTGGAAATATTTGACCACATAATCATCCATGTAACATTACACCAATATTTTAGAATTTCATAAAAGATATGGACCATGGACCATTAGTAAGTGTCTCTACAATTCTTTAGGACAAAAGGCATCACCCAATTGTAGAAACTTCCTTGGAGAACCCTAAAGGAGGTGGAATCCTCATCTTTAAGGTTTATTCAGATCTGATTATATCCTGATTATCCATCTAGGTAATAGATTCCATAGAACCCAATCATATCATTAATCATTAGGTTTATCATTGGAAGGGAAAGATCATTCTTTTGAAAACGGTGGTTGAGGTCCCAGAAGTCAATATAGACATTGATCATTCTATTCTTCTTCATGAATAGGACAATGTTGTATAGCCATATAGGATTATAGACTTCCCTAAAAATGTTTTATTTACTAATATTTTCAACTTTTCCCTTAACCATAGCACTGTGAGAGGGGTGAATCTTTTTGGGAGTCTGTTTGAACCCACGATGAGTCATTGGGAGGCCAAGGTGATGAATAGTGACCTAAGGGTCCAGTCATGGAATCTCATCATAGCTCCATGTGAATACATCATAGTACTATTTTAGGATGTACACATAATTTTTCTGCTATTCTGAGGATATGGTTGTTCTGATCATTGTCATCTTAGGTTCTTCATTATTATTAGGGTTCACTTAGGTTACCTTATCAATAGTTGTGGATACACCCACTTAAAATATTGGAGGGGCGTCATCCAAATCGACTTTGTCAACTAAGATATGGTAATCAGAGATAGGAGATGGATATTATGGGCTAGATGTCCTAGGGGATCACTATTGTATACTCTGGTGGATAAATAATCCTATTTATCGGGTTGTCTCTCTGATAAGACCATGGAGACCGAAGCGGTTGATCTAATTCCATTTGGTTTCTGACTACAAGGTCCACTATTGATATCTAAGCAATGGTGATGATTCTACCTTCATTGAGATAAATATTCATTGTCGAACATGTAGGTATTATATGGATTGGTGACCATATAGGGTCTTTTGGTATCATTAAATCCTTTCTTCTATAGGAGTATGAGGTAATCTACAAGAAAACCTTTTTATTGGTGATGAATAAAATCCCCCAACTCTACTGTCGTGGGCTCTAACTTGTGAATTGGGAGAAAAAAATTGTAATTCATATAAACTTATGGATCATTTGCAGTGGTCATTGAATCATTAGGAGCATTTAAGAACTCAACCTCATTGGTTTGAACTTTCTTTAATTCCATTTTGTAGTAACCAACATCCAGGTAGAGGGCCTCATGTGATTAAAAGTTGGAAACATCACCCTAAAGTATCCCTACTCGACTATGAATGGATTATTTAAGTAACTGGTGATATGAAGAGGTAATCATTGCATGAATATTAATCTATGTCCTTCCCAGTAGTTACTTTTAAGAAGTATCCTCTGAAAAAACCATAAATTTATTTCTTGATTCCATACCACAAAATTGAGTCTTTATTTAAGTTTTTTCACATGGTTTATACTCACTCTTATCATACCCCCTGAGTTGTGTGGTTGGAGGGACTTAGATATACTTTTATAAGTCCTAGATTATGGAGTGTACGTGTCAAAATGAGGTTTATTGTGGAGCCATTTTCCACTAGGAAGTTTCAAACTGCAATGCTATTAAATTATCTTGTGATATATGGTGGGAATATGTGACCCTGAATGATGAAACCCTTTCTATAATCTAGTAAATTAGATAATGGATCAAAATTCCTATTTCTTGGCCTCCTCTATGTATTAATCCTCAGTGAAATATACCTCAGCCTCAATCTGAAGGGGGGATTTCAGAGCCTCATCCATTTCCTTTTACAAGCGAGGAGACTAAAGAATTGAAAGAATATTGTGTATGCTAGGAATTTTCATTAGCATATCCTACTTCCATTCCATTGGAATATTTTTTCATACAAAGGATTATTCTTTACAAGTGGGTGTAGCAGATTTCATTGGATGAGGCAATGAAACCTACCTAGTACTGAAGATATTTTATTTATATATTTCTAGAATTCTATAAAAAACTGATGACCAAGTGTTGGTCAATTGAGTTCAGTCTCTACATGACATAATTTATCATGCAATGCTTATGGCTAAGCCTCACAGTCAATCAATATAGTCGAACGCGGGGGCGTACCTAATGTCGAAGACCAAGATGATCATTCTTACTAATCCCTAGTCATTTCTTTCATAGTCTCAATGGATTTATTATCTAGTTTGAAATACTATCATGATAATTCCATCTACTTTCATTTTCTCAACCACTTCTTCAACATCATCGGTCGAAGGTGATTGAGGGGTTTTCATGAAATTACTCACTTTTGGGTGTTGTGAAGTTTTTCACTAGTTCAACATCATTAAAATAGTATTAATATTGCTCCTTGTTAGTGGAATAGTCCATGTCTTGGCATACCCTGGGAGTATCTCCCAATTTAAGAGGCATGAAGTCAATAAGGGTTCGAGTAGGTTTAGGAAACAATGGAGAACATTGATTTACCTTATTCCATTGACATATGTTTTTTCAAGACTTGGGAGTTTGTGACGTATATGTGGAGGTAGCTATTGGAGGAGGTGTGGTACAAATAGTAGGTCCTATATTGCTTATTTAGACATGAATAATACAATTAGCATGAGATACTATATTATGATCCAACCAAAAATTTTACTTTTGTGTCCCATACTATGAAACTTATTTCTACTTTCTGATGTCTTTGTTGTCACTTTCAGGGCCAACAGAAACATTTGGGAATGAAGTTAACCCTCTCATAGACCTATAGAACTGTTTAGTGTTGGGGTTGGCGTATCCTAGTGGGAGCCCTCTTGGGAAGCTCCTGAGTAGTGGTCACCTCATACATGGCTCGAACATCCCCTACCTACTTGTAATAGGGGAGTGATCTTTCATAGTGCTCCAATAGAGGCTCCTGAAGGTGTTTAATATTAGAAAATGGGTGCTTTCCCCTAATCAACCCTTGGGGTGGCAGTATTGGTGAGGTGTTGATGCCTCAAGATCATAGAGATCTATATCCTTAGTGGGAATGATCCCTTAATTCTTGTATCAATGAACAAGGGTGGAAATCATCCTCTTCTGAATGACAATGGAGGGTGACATGGGGAGTGGGAACACAGTGTAAAAAAGGCATAATGGCTACCATGGTATGAATAATGTTTTGTGAGATTATGATGCCAATTTTCCCCTATCCCATTACATGTTGGTTTTAGGTCACTTGTTTCCTATAACATGAGTCCTCTAAGTTATTTAGATTCAATATTCAGAATAGATATAGTGAGAATGATGTTCAATTCCCCAACTCCATCCATTATTATTGAAATAGAGGATTTATCTACACGGATGATGTCACAGTCTGAAGATACCCAATGTTACCTGCCCCAGGTCACATGACAGATTCATGCTGGGCCCACTGATTTCTTTGTGGGTCCCTAAAACCAATATCTTGATATGGTGACATGAAAATATAATTGTAACAAAATGATACTAGTCCCCATAGTTGAAGGAGAATATTTTCACATCGAATTCACCATTTTTTTCTAACGCTTTCGAATAGGTTCATGTGTCACGCCCTCTTTTTCCATGCATTCCCCCTCTCCAAGGGTGAGTGGATTCTATCATTTTAATCGACGATTTCATCTCCTTGATAATAATGGGATGATGTGATGTCAATTCCTCATTCCATGTATTCCTCATTGGAGATCGTCTCCTAGTTTGGTTCTCCCTCATAGATTTAATTCATGGTCATGAAACTTATTCCTGGTGACATCTTGAGGTGAATGACAATAATTATGTTTCTTATATATCGATAGGGAAGAAACCATCGGTCATAGGAGGTAGTGAATTTAGTAATGTATGGTAATTTCTAGAAGTTTGGTAGGTTATTCACCTATAAAGTATTTTCCTTTTGAAATAAGATTCATATCATATGTCAGGAATCTTAGTAGAATAACACATTCCATATTGTGTCATCCATAAGTTAGTTAAAATCAATGGTTTAAGTATTTTGAGTATTTTTACCTTAACAATCCCATGATTATTTTATGGGGTAAATATTATGGATAAGTTCATAAGTTTAACATTTTTTGGAGATAGGTTGATCACAGATTTAATGTCTTGTGGGTATAAATGAGGGATTGTGTCCCTAGGGGGGAGGATTTTACACTTGAGTTTGGTTAAGTGTGTTCCCAAGGGGGAATATTTCTCACTTTAAGGTTTGGTAGAGTTTGTTCCCAATGAGGGATATTTCACACTGAGGGTTTGATGGGTTTTGTCCCCAAGGGTGATGATTTCACTCTCGAGGGGTTTGGTGGAGTGCAACCCCAAGCAGTAAGATTTCTCTCATGAGATTTTGTTGAGTGTGTCCCCAAGGGAGATGATTTAACACTCAAGGTTGATGGGATTAAACCTCATGGAGGATCCTTACATATACTATTAGTAAACTGGGATCAAAAACCATGTAGTTTGATGACATAGTTTAAAGTCGTGTTATAGGACTAGTTCATATGGTTTAACGTCATGCATTAAGGATGAATGTATTTTGGAAGGAGCATCAACTGGGAATGTTTTGTGGATTACATATATGGGAAGATCAAGGGTTCTAACATAAGTGTGACATCCCACATAAGGGGAGGATTGGAATCCCATGGTGATCCTATATGGGGCATCTTGTGTCCATCACACATGGTAAATTTATAGTTTAACATCATGTGTTGAGGATGTTTCCATTTAATTTAGCATCATTCCCACTACTAAGGTGATAAAAAGACCTAAAAAAGGACTCCCTAATAAGATATGTAACCCATTTCCATTAGTGATTCCATCCTTAGGGATTATGTTCCCATTACTCATTCATCTATGTGTGGGGAAAGGCATAGACACTTCCATAGAGGAGTTGAATTTAGGGATACTAACATTATAGTGCCTATAATTAGAAGAAAAAACTATTAGGGTGCCTATTATTAGGATAAAAAGGTAGGGTAGCGTTCATGGTTCAATCATATGTGGGCATCGGGCTAGGGAAAAGAAATTTGTTGCACACAACTTTGTAATATTGCACGCAAATAGGGTTTCTCAAGATGTGGAATCTAGAACAAGTCCAACATGTGTATTTTATAGAAATGGTTTCATTAAATATTTTTTGTCTCATTCATAGTAGGGTTTCGTGAAGGTTTATTATCTTGTGTGAACCTGATCAGCCTTAAGAGGTGTTGTGTGAGGAGCTCTCAACTGCGGTCTAAGACCCGTTGGGGCCCATAAGAGTTCGGTCATTCAAGTTCTATACCATTGAGTTTCCATGTGATTTTTTTGTTTCATGATTTCATGGAATAGGTGTTTGTGTGAAAATTTCAGAGATTTTAATTCCATATATTCATCCACAACATGTTGTGGGGAGGTTCTATTTATATATAAAATAGGCGGTCGATGTCGCACAACTTCATTATAGCATATAACTGGATTGTGTAAATTATATCCCTTTTTCAAAAGTTCTTGAACATGAAACATTTGTTTTTTGATATTTCCTTTTTCATACAATTGAATTATTTCATGATTATTTTGTGTGAAAAAACTCTCCATTTTTTCACACACATGCCTTGGACATCAATCTGGGCTTCAGTAGTACCTGCAAAAACATTATCTTTAACATCACCTTTGGAATGTAAGTGATTTGAGTGATAATATAAATATTTTCAATCATAACCCCATAGTTTCAAATAACCTATTCTTTGTCTTGATAATGTTTCTTTGAGGTGATTCGCATATTTGGTTTATGAAAATATAGCATTTTAGGGTGTGAGACACACTTTCAGTGACAACACTGTGCAATGTGTTTTTATCATAATAAATTAAATAAATAATTATTTATTAATATATTTAATTAAATTTAAATATTATATATTAATTAAAATAATATAACATTCTTTTTATAGTTTTCACAAGGCATGTAATGAACATAAATTTGTTCTATGAATAAAATTCATTTTTCTAAAAACAGATTTTCAATGCGTTTTTCATGCTTATTTTAAAATTAATTTTTCCACATATATAAATTTAATTTGATAAAATGTATTCCATATATTTAATCAGAATTTCCTAATTTTTTAATGAGACCAATTTCATTATTGGTTATAATTAATAGTAAAAAAAATAAAAAAAAATTACCACAGTTAAGGTTTAAATAGGATTATCAGGGGTTAAACTAAGATATAAGGGTAACAATGCACATAAAATTGGTTAATTATTATTTTTTTAGTATATATTTACCCTATATTATCTTTACTTATAATCATTTTTCATTGGGTTCCACTTTCACAATAAAATTACCTTATATTACTTAAATATTTTTAAATAATTCCATGTGTGTCATCCCCCTCACATATAAAAGGGAACCTCATCTCCTTCCTTATACATGAATTTTGATCCCTCTATATCTAACAAGAACTAAATTAAACACTTCCATTATTCCTTAAATTCATCCTAGATCCCCTTTTATACTCACAAGAGCAATCTTTCAAGGCATAAGTTATAATCCAAAGGAGTTCACTCAGAGAAGAGGTATAAATATTAACCAAAATATTTCAATTTTATTTCTCCTTCCACCTTATATAAAACTATTGTATTAATAATAACATGATTAATATAGTTTAATAAATATAAAAATATGTTATTAATATTTTTTCACAACCATTTTCTTCCACATTTCCATCAAATAGAAAATGAAAATATCGCTCGTGCGTGCGTGTGGACTACAGCCTCCATGTAGCAATATGATTAATTTTACAACACCACCTAAAACTTATGGATAAAATTATGGAATTAATAATTATATAATATATTTATGATATACTTATGATTATTTAATGATAAAATATTGTTTATATTTACTCCCTTCTTTTAGTTGGAAAATAAAACGAGTGTTCATGCGTATGTACGGACTATCGTCTCCATGAATGGTGTAATTCATTTCTCTATCTCTACATTTTATAGATAGTTCTAAATATGTATATAAAAAATATAAATGATATTTATATAATGATTAAAAAATTTGAAATTTTGGAACTATTATCATGTTTCAAGGAACATAACATCTAAATTGAAACACATATGAAAAATGAAACAATTATCTCCCAGAACTGTAATTTTAATAAATAATTTTTAATGAAAGGGTAATAAGATGTTATAAATAAACCATTTAGGGTATTATAAGTATGAATATGGTCATGGTATATAATTATAATAAATTTTTATTTTTTTTTCATGATCTTAGAGCACATTCAAATCAATACGATCTTGAGGTCATGGTTTTATGTTAAAATATCACTTTTAACTAGGATGGTTTGTGGTTAAATTTTATAATGATGAAATTATAAGATCTATATATCCAAAATATTATTTATTTTATTATACTATTTTTATTTATGAAAAAAACATTCCCTTTCATTTTCCTCTCTCTAAATACTCAATGGTCTAAAATAAAGTTTATTAAGGAAAACTGAATTTGTTTTATTTTCGGCCAGGAATCTTTTATTCCATGACCCGATTCTAATTAAAATATTTTCTATAAATTTTTTTTACTATTTTAAAAATATTTATAAAATAAATTTTCTAACCATGTTTTAATTTCTGTAGAAAAATTTAAAATTAATATTCTTTTCATTTTCAAAATGAGGTACTTTTTTCCAAAGGTATGATCAAAGTCTTCATTTTAACGTACACCACACAAAAAGCTTTTCCAACCATCATGAATACTATTTTATTTGAAGCTTCCTACAAAATTTTACATAATTATTTTCAAAAAAAATGGTTTCTTTAATATTTTTTATATTTTTATATTTTAAATAAGTGATTTAAAAATGAAAATTGTATTCTCCTCATGAAAAATTCCAGTGATATTTTAATCATTTTTCATCTATGATAACATCCTTTAATGTTAATCATGCTTAAATGGAGATATAATCTAATTTAACCATCATTATTATTTATTTGGATGGTTTATGATTATTATTATGCAATATTGATGAAACCCTTTTTCATTTTCTTGGGTTAAGCTATAATGAAATGACAAACATTTTTATGATCTTTTTTCATATGTATGAATTGATTATGATTATGAGACGAGTTGTTACATTGTATCCCTCCAATTAATTGGGTAAATATTAATGTTTTATGATCTCAAATAGTACATGGGAGGTTATCCCAAGACCAAAATAGGGTATATAGGATTTTATCCCAAGCCCAAAGCAAGTACATAGGTGGTTATCCAAATCTTAAGATGTGATGAATGTTTTGGTGGGTATCCTTGACATAAGATTTATATGATTATGATTATTAAAATATTTTATGAAATCATATTATAAAAATTTTTTGATATCATGACTCAATTATGTGATTATTTTATGATTTTTATCTTATAAACTACCAGTATTTATTCCATGACTCATGATTGTGATCTATAAATTAATTGGTATGATTTTAAAATGTTAATCTTATATTGTCATACCCTTATACTCATGTTATGCTGAAAAATGATCACTTATTGATATATCCCTTATATACCCTTATTGAGGATATGTGCTCACCCATTGTTATGTTTCCTTTTCCATGGGATATAAAGAAAATTTTTAAGTATTATATGTCTAATAAGGGTCTTATTTGTGAAGAAATTCAATGTAGGTGATATTGATCATTTATGTACTAGTTGTTTAATTATCCAAGTTTCCAGAGACACTAAACATTTATAGTTCTTGCATGGATCAAAATGATAGGAAATGAATATTAATATAATAAAATGTAATAATTATGTATGTAATGTTTTTATTTCCTCATATGGTATCAAAAAATGGCTTATTTATTTTTAGAAATTATGATTAGATAAATTTAATGAAAACCTTAGGTATAAGTCTAAGTATTTTATAACATCCTGAATCTTTGAAAAAAGTAGATATTGTCTTGTTTTACAAGAAAATACTTTCATGTCTGCATACTGTAATGTTGATACAATTTTTTCACATGTTAACCAAGGTATAAAATCTCTAAAAGTGGAATACTGGGTATTAAATATATCTTCACCAGTACAAAATGAGTGATATTAAGATTGTACAACTAGATAGACACCCTCAAGAGATATACTTGGGTTAATTCAAAATTTCATTATATACCATTATGAATTATTTGAATATTTTTGACCATGGATTACTTAGGTTAAGACTAAGGTTTCCTTACATAAAAATAATGTGTCGTGATTTTGATATTTTATAAATTATTTTCAGGATTATACGGTTTCTCACTATGATTATTATTGCTCAAAATATTAGTTTTTATTATAGTCAATGGCTGGAAACAAAAGGAACAATGTTAATGTTGAATGTTAAGAAAACTTAAATGATTTTACTCTTGATAAACCAAATTTTATGGGATATATAATTCAGAATAATATTTTTTTTATTGTGAAACTTTATTAAGTCACGAATCATATTGAGCATCCAAATGAGAAAAGGAGGGAAGAATGACATATTGAGTCTTTCAAGAGGTAGCATAATCCTTCTTTTAATGGTTCTATTGATCCAATAATTGTTTATAAATTGATCATAACCACTAAAAATATATTTTTCATTCTCCAGTGCTTGGAGAAAGATAAAGTTACTTTGGCTTTATATCATTAGGAAGGTGAATCAGATCAATGTTGTAATATTATCAAGAACACAAGGCTATGGTAATAAATTAACTCTATGGAGTTCAATGAGTTTAAAATGTTATTTTTTCACAATTAATCTCCTTATATTCTTCATATGAAAATAGAGAATGAATTCCTTTAGCTAAAGTAGATGGATGATGAATCTATTAGTATTTATAAGGAAAATTTTACAAGACTTGCAAGGTATGCTTCTAGTATTATCAACCAACATAAAGTCAAGTTTGATTGATTCTTTGTTGGCTTAAAACTAAAACTACGAAGGGAATTCTCCAATAGATACTTTATTAGCTATGAAGAAATTGTTCAATGTTTTCTCATGGTAGAAATGGAGATCAAATTCATTTCTCAATCGCATCATTTTGATAATAAAATAAATATACAATTTAATAGAAATTATAAAAATAAAAATTGTAGAGGGAAGAATATGAGTCTTCATTTATTCTAGAAGAGTGTAACGAAAAATGGAGGAGATTTTCTTAATAGAAATAGAAAGTTATTTAAGTGTGTAATGGAAGTTCATAAGTAAATAGAATGTTTAAGTGATGGAAATAGGTTATCTAATTATTTGAATAGAGATAAATCTACTTAAAATGAACCATCCAAACTCCAATGTTTTAAATTCAAGGAGTATAAGAATTATGCTAACCTATTCTCTAATATGAGGGTTAATGATGATGATCGATGTTATCAACCAATTAATCAAAAAGATAAAGGGAAATCTCATGGAATCATTATTGACATTGTGGGTTATGATAATGAAGTGATTAAAGGTACACTTACCATACATTATATAACTGTTAATTTCTTATATGATTATAGTTATACCCACTCTTTTATATATGAAAAATTTTCTAAGGTTTTTACATTACCACCTCAATAATTAGATATTGAATTAGTATTGAAAAATTCTAATGGTGTGACGATCACATATCAAGTCTATGATTATTCTATAATTTATTTTTTTGGAAATGTGATTCCCATAAATATTTTTTTCACCCTATAGTTCAATTTGATATGATTTTGGTCATGGATTGGCTTTATTTTTATAGAGACTATATCAAATGCTAAGGGAAGTCACATTTGATATTTCAAACCAAAAAATTCTTGTTTATGAGTGAGATAATGAATACGAACTTAAAATAGAAATTCATTCTATTGTATGGGTCAGGATTCCTATTCATAAGGGGTATTTATATCATATGGTTAGGGATAAATTCAACATTGAGGATATACCTATTTTATGGGAGTTTCTTTATGTCCTTTTGAAAGTGTTTCAAAGTCTTCCTATAGATCATGAAGTTGATTTTTCAATAGAACTCATACCGGGTGCTTCATCAATTTCATGGACACCATATAGAATTTCCCTAATTTATTTATAGTAATTGAAGAAGAAAATCTTGGATAATCTTGATAAGGTATTAATTCATCCAAGTGAATCATCATGGGGTGCACATATAATTTTTATTAAGAATAATTATTTATCAATGTGACTCTGTATTGATTATTAGTAACATAAAAAGATCATGATCAAGAATAAGTATTATATTACCATATTGATGATTTGTTCGATCAATTATGAGGAACTCAATATTTTTAAAATATTGATCTTTGATCAAGATACTATCAGTTGAGATTAAAAAGTGAAATCATACCCAATAAATCCTTCCATATAAGGTGTGCACACTCTGAATTTATAGTGATGCAATTTTGTGTTACTAATTCTCCCATTATCTTTATGTATTTAATAAATAAAGTCTTTATAGATTACCTTGAACTGTTTATGGTAGTCTTTATAGACAATATTCTAATATACTCTGAGTGAAAGTAAGATCATAAATATCAGTTGATAATTGTACTTAAGATCCTAAGGAAGAAGATAATATATTAATAATTTACCAAGTGAGATTTTGGTCTATATAAAGTTTCATTTTTTGTCATATAATCTCAAGTGAAGTTATATTAGTGGATCCATAAAAGATAGAAGTTATTGAACATTGACCCATACTAACCACTATGATTGAGATCAATAGTTTTCTTGAATTGGATGTATATTATTGACTATTTGTAAATAATTTCTCATGGGTATCTAATCCACTCACTAAGTTAACTCGGAAGGGATTCATAGTCCCTTTGGACTAATAAATGTGAAAAAAAGTCACAGAATTGAAGAGAAGGTTTGTAGGTCTACATAAACTCACACAACATTATAGGAGAGAATGGATTTCAATTTATATTAATGCATCAGATAAGGGTTTGGTATGTTTTCTTATGTATAATATTATAGTGATATCTTATGGATCTCGTTAATCAAATTTTCATGTGTACAGTTACCCAACCTAAGACAAAGAGTTAGAAGTGGTAATCATTTCATTAAAAATTTGGATGAACTATCATTACAGATAAATGTGTGACATATATACTGATCATAAATGTTTAAAGTATAAATTCAACCATAAAGAGTTTAATATTCTCCAAATAATTTTGTTAGAGTGGATTAAATATTATGATTACTCAATACATTAATACCCTTGGAAAGAGAACAAGGTTCTTAATGTCTTAGTCAGAAGGATGATGATAGCTTATTTATGATGAGGATCAAAAAAGATACAATATTTATGTATTTTTAAATTATGGAAGTTGAAATCATGAAGGAAGAGTAGAAATTTTATCTTTATAAAATGGGTTTTAAACCATTTATCAATGTGAAGATTAAAATGGAGAATAAGGAAGATGTATAGATAAAAAAGAAGTTGATAAATTTTATTGAGTTCAACCTTAATTTTGATGATATCATAAGGTCCAGGAACATGTATGTGTATTGTTAATACCATAAATGAAGATGAAACTATTTTAATAAGTTCAAAGATAATAATTCTATATTGATACTACAACTATGAGGATTTATAGATATCTAAAATAGTATTTCTAGATGGAAAACATGAAGAGAGATATTTAAGCGTATGTTTCTCAATTCTTGGTATGTCAATAAGTTAATGTTTTGAGGTTGAGTTATTAATATTTTTATTTGATCATACTATAAAAATTCATATAGGTTTATTTATATTGAATAGAAATTAAATAAACTACCCTAAACTAATTCAATCCCCCCTTCTCAGTAGATAAAACTAATCATAAAATGAACTTCAATCTGTGTTTGACGGAGGTTCCCTATATAATATCGAAATAATAATCTTCTGATCATGGAAAATTTTAATTTAATAAATATAAGGGTTTTTCTAACATTATTTGTAAAAAAGTATCACAGTTGGAAGAATATAATGTTTCCACATCTTTTATCTCATGGATTGGAAGTTCATGATATGGATATAGTGGGATTTCCACCCTTTGTAAAAGACAGTTAGATGACATTTTCTAAAAAGAGGAATATGAAGTTGGATTAGAAATCACCAAACAATATCCTCATGTTGTTATTAAATAAATTATACACTAATGTAATGTGACAAAATTCCATAAAATAGATATGGTAAAATTTGGAGAGTAGTTATGATAGAAATGTGAAATCCAAAGAGGGAAAGCATTATATATTGAGAAGAAAATTTTAAGATATAAAAATGATATAGAATGAATAGGTTAATAATTTATATACTTAGTTAAATGAAATTATATGTAATATTCAAGGATTTAGTGAGAAATATGATGATTCTGCACATATTAAAAGTTGAGAATATATTTTCTTGATAGATTTGATACCAAAATTTTAACTCCTGAAAATAGATACGATCATTATCTTGGTTAATTAGATTATATTCTCATAGTGTATGAAATTTGAAAGCTTATGAAATTATAAAAGAAAGTGAAATATGATATGGATTTTTAATCCATGATGAATATTCAATTTTTTAATGATGGATATGTTCTTGAATCAAGTGATTCTAAGAATGAAGAAAAATATCAAAGATTAATTTTGATCATTTCTAAAATATTTCTTAAGTAAAAAGATCAAGATAAATGGTACAATATATATTCTTTGTTATAATTTTAATAGAATTTGTTAATATGTAATTAATTTTATAAAGAGTAAATGAGTGAATTATGAATATAAAAATGATGAAAATACTCCAGGAAATTAATGGTAGAAAAAATATAACGAAGCTTCAAAGGTAGGTGGAAGTAAGAGAAGATTTTAAATAACTAAAATATTAAATTTTGATAATAAAATAATATTAAACTAATCTTATATTATGATTCACTCTAATGAATAAATTCATAAAAAAATTAAAATTTTATGGATCATGTTCAAAAAATCATTGATTCCACTAGTGTTGATAAATATAATCCAAAACCAACAAATTATAAATACATACTCAAATATAAAATCTAGGAATTTGTTGGGAAAAAATCAATGCTCATGTAAGATAAGAAGAAGGTGGTAAAAGATAACAATAAACTGGTTGATGAAAAAGGTGAACAAGCTAAAATGGAGACATCACTAGTGGAAGAAAATAAAAAACTCAAATTGAACATTTTTTAATAAGATAAGTTGATAAAATATATTTAAGAAAAACTCACTTTTAAGGTTAAATAATTATCTATGGCATAATAAAATTGACTTGAAGCTGATAAATAACTAAAAAAGAGAAATAACTAAAAAAGAGAAATAAGGACTTCAAAGTCTCTACTAAAGTTAAGTGAGAATCCTTTAAATATGCTAAATTTATCTTGGAAAAGACCTAATCTGAAAAATTTGTATCCAAAAATGCTAACACTGACACTGAATCTTTGGACCAAGAAAATGGTGAGAAATTTTTTTCGGTAGTACTTAGTGAAATAATGATATTCAATAAAACTTTTTTTCAAAATTAGAAATGAAATCACACCCAAATAGTTCACCTAAGGTCAAATTATATACTAAAAACTTCTGAATACCAATCTCATTGTTCTAGAAATTTCATATTTTAGTGTTATTTTTTTGGTGTTGTATGATTAGAGATAAATCTTATATGTTTTGGTATAACACGCCTTTACCAGATATAAGGAAAAAATTCATAGGGAGTAGTTCCAATTATAAGAGAGAATATTCTAGAAGAAACCATATAGAGATGGAAACTAGATACAATATGACAATAAAAAACAGATTTGATTGTCTTAAAGATATTTTTGGAAGGTTTGATCAAAAGGGGTATGGAGAAGAAGAATGAATGAAAAGCCTAAATAATCAGTTCCCTCTAAAAAATGGAAATTTGTTCAAGTGCACAATAAATAAAAAATATGCTTTATAGAATTATATTTTAAATAAAGTAAGATTACATATTCATAGATACTTGATAGTGGGTGATCCTCCCACATAATAGTTGATGCTAAAATTAGACAGAACATTGAAAACCAAGAAGGAGGTTCGGTATCATTTGCTAATGACTCTTCCATTAAAATTAAAGGTATTGGAAAAACTCAAATTGATCATGATTATTTGAAATCAGATGATAATATTTATGTTGAAGGGATAAAATAAAACTTTTTTAGTGTTAAAAAATTTTGTGATGATGGATATGTGGTAACATTCAATAGAAACACATGAATCAGTAAAAGAAAAAGTGATGGAAAACTATCATTATAGGTAGTAGAACAAAAGTAATTTTATTATTGATTACTTATACTTAGAAAACATGTTACCTAAACATGAGATATGAGAACATGTTATGGAATAGAAGACTTGGGAATATTATCCAAAGAATCCTATTAAATATTGTAAAAAATTATGTTGTAAGATATTTACTTAAGATGAAAAGATCTCAATATGGAATTTTTGGAACATTTCATAAGGGAAATATAACTTAGAATACTCACAATAAGGTGGATATTACTTCCATAAGACTATTAGAATTATTCAAAATAGATATTTATGAGCCCATGTGATAGAATTATACCCAAGATGATATTTATTTAATTAATTCCATATATGAATTAACATGGATATCCAATGTTATATTTTTCAAGAATAAGTATGAGGTGGTAAGGATATTCAAAATAAAAAAAATGAGGTTAAAAGGGAGATTATATTGTGTATAAGAAAACTAATATTCAATAACTGTAAAAAATACATGGGTAGTGTCTTTTAAACTTACCTTAGAAAACATGGAATCAAATATCAGTATAGCACACATTATACACCATAATAAAATGGTGTTGTAGAGAGGAAGAGTAGGTGTATTGTGGAAATGAGTAGAACAATGTTGGAAAAGAATAATGTTTTAAAATACTTCTGGAGATAAGTAGTGTTTATTACACTTCATATTAAAATAGATTTATTTTGAGACCTGAGACACATGTTTCACCCTATTATATGTGGTACCAAAAGAATACTATAATGTAATATTTCAAGATCTTTGTAAGTAATTATTATATTAAAATAAAAGGAATTAATTAGAAAAATTTTGAATAAAATGATGATTATGTAGTATTTATGGGCTATTTGTATAATTAGAATAGATACAGATGTTTCAATAAGTTAATACATAAAAATTTTGAGTGTTTGGATGTGATAATTGATGAAAATAGAGGAAAAAATGTTGCTGGATTGAATAATATTTTGAGTATACTATAGAAAAAAATAATCATAATTCTGAAAAAAAGTGTTGAAAGGTCTTCTACAATCAAACTAGAAACAATCGACACTAATTCATAATGTTCCAATGATGATTAAAGAGGTTTATATGGTGACATAAATTAGTTATATAGGTTAAATAAATTGGTAGAAACTAAGAATGTCAATGGTAATCAAAATTCACTGGTTCGAAAAAGAAGGAGGATAATATTTGAGAACCAAATAGTTCTTGTATCATAATTTGAACCTAAAATGGTGGTTGGGGCTACTGAACATGACCAATGGGTGAAATATATGAATTAAATACTCAATCAAATTGAGAAGAAATTTTAATGATAATTTTTTATTAAATAAAAAAAATTTGATTGGTAAAAAATGGTTTTTTATAAAAAAAATTAATGAGAAAGGAGAAGTAACACATCAAAATACTTGAATTTTTTACATGGTATATTCTTAAATGTAAGGAATAGACTTTAATGTTTCATTCCCTCTATTTTCTGTACTACATATAATAACAATGTTCTTGGTTGTGGTAGCTCGTAAGCATTTCATGGCCTAACAAATGGATGTAAAGTATGAATTTGGTGACACTAAAGAATAAGACTTTATTGAACAACCAGAAGGTTGTGTTCTTGAAATTCATGGAAGAATGTCATGTAGATTTAATAAAGTGTTGTATGGATTCAAATAGGATCCAAGGGCCTGGTATTATATACTTGATAAGTTTTTGGGAAAATGGGGTTTTCTAAAGGTACTATGAATAGAAAAGTGTACTTGAATAGGGATTTAAAATACACAATGATGGTGATTTCATATTTTTTTCAGTAATAAAAGTCTATTATGTGGGTAATTTTCTATATATAAACATAATAAATTTGAAAAGTCTATAATTGGTGAGCTAAACTATTTTCTAGACTTACAAATTGAGCATAATTTAAATTATGTATTTATTTCACAAGAAACTTATACCAAATAAATATTGATAATGTTTGGAATGGAAGATTGAAATGTGGTTTCTATACCTATATCCATTGGCCTAAAGTTTAGAAAATATGAACAAGGTAGCAATGTTGATTAGAAGAAATTTAGAAGTATGATTGATAGCCTTTTTTATCTCATAGCATTTAGATCTAACATTTCCTATGTGGTGACTCTCTTTGTAAGGTATCAAAGTGAACCAAAGTAGTCACACGTGCTTAAAATTAAAAGTATTTTTGAGTTATTTAAATGGAATATTTAAATATGTCTTGATCTAAAGATGCAACGAGGATTTAAAATTTCATGGTTACATTGTTATCGATTGAGTAGGTGATTATACAGATCATAGATCCACATCAGGTGGAGTATTTTTATTGTTGATGGTTATGTAAGCTATTATAGAAAGATGAATAGTTTAGTGACCCTGAGTACAATTGAATATGAGTATTTTTTGGTTACTCATGTATTTACATAATCCTTATGGATGCAGGTTCAGCTCGTAGATTTTGGGTTGATGTTTAGATACTATTGAATATTTTTTGTGATAATTAATGTGCTATTGATCTTTCAAAAAAAAACATTTCAACACTCTCAGTCTAAAAAAATTTATATTTGATATCATTTTATCAATGTGAATATGGGTTTATGAGAAATAAAAAAAATTATGGGAACAAAGTAATATCTTGAAAATATCTTCACAAATGTTATGCCACATGAGATATTTCTAGAGTTAAGGCTAAAATTTCATGTTCATTATTCCCTGAAAAATTGAGATTTTATTGTTTAACCCCCCACCCCAATGCTCATTTGGATTTTGTTACTAAAGGGGGTAGAATTATATGATAAAATGGAATTGTAAGTAAAATGGGGTTATGAGTTTGAGAAGTAGATAAATAGATGGATTTTTAAATTTTACAATGCTAAATATGTTCTCCCAATGATTATAAATCATGGAAGTAATTCGTGATAAAGGAAACCATCTAGTGGGGTTTATGTAGCGGTCTTCTCTAGTGTTATCATTTATCACAGAAATGATGAAATGTTTCTATTTAAAAGTTATAGTTTCATAATTATTGTCATAGATGATAAAATTGTTATGTTATAAAGGTTGAGTTTCATCATTATCCATGAAGACAGTTGAATAGTTTTTTTACAAATAAATAATTTCATCATTCTTCTCAGAGATGATGAAATGGTTCTACTAAATGAGAGAAAAAAAGAAGATAATGATTCCAAAGTGGAGGTTTTATATTCAGCGACTGACATCTGATGAATCTAGTGGTTTTAACAATTTTTATTTAAGCCTAAGAATATTTTTGCAACACAATTCAAGTCTGTACTATGAATTTTTTTTGTATATTCTAAATGATCATAGAATTAGATCTTTATCTTTAATTTCTAATGAAACCAATTTTATTTGGTGATCTTCTTCATCTTGTAATCATCATATGTACTGTGATGTGAATCTATGATGTTGTGTGTAACTCCTGACACATGTGGTGTGATGTCACATGAATTCTTGTGAGTGGATCATGCTTATGATTATAGTGAATAGAATCTGTGTTTAGGGGGATAACCATCCATGGAAAGGACTAGGATTCCACACTATATACAAACCTTGTAAAAAATTATGTTTTCCTTTCTCTTTCATTTTATTCATGATTTTGTGATGTTGATTTATTTATATCTTGAGTGGATGTGCTCTAATATGTCATAGAGGTTTATTTTTATTGAAAATAAATTTTAAAAACTAATATCCATTGATTCAACCCCTCCCATATAAGAACCCAGGTTTTTTATGAGGTATAGATCCAATTATTTTCAGTTTTAGTGTTTAAATATGGCCTAATGTGAATTTATCTTGAGGTCATAAAGGTGTCATCGGTGTATGAGGCTAATTAGGGTCCCAAAGCCTGAGTTACGGGTTGAAAATGGAATGGTGCATAGTTATTCCAAACTGTGTGGGGCAGGCAGTATGGTTTGATAAACTATGAGATGCATGGGAATATAGAAGGTTAACTCTACATGGTTAGTCCAAACTATGTTACTTGAGGTGCACATCCATGCAAGAATGTCTCCAATTTTGACTGTGGGTTTTTCACAGTTTTCACATGGTTAGTCAAAACGTATGAGGTAACTGTGCGGGTGACCTTATCCTACATCTAATCATTCATGGTTAGCACACATTTTTTAAAATCATGTTGCTAAACCATGAAGCCCTATTATTTTTGGTAAATTTAATGATTTTGATTTTAATTAAATCTATTTTAAACCTAAGTATATCATTTCATTCAATAGAAAACAAACTCATATTTTGAGGGTCTCACTTGATGACTAAACATTGAATTGAGGGTTCTTCTCCATTCGATCTTTGACTCAAGTAACGCTTATCTCATTAGATCCAAATCGGTGTTTACTTGATTCCATATTAAACTTTCATTGTTCTTATGCCTATGAACGATGCTATTTAAGTGCAAGATCATTTTCCATACTTTTAGGTTCTTTGACCATTTTCTATTTTTCTCCTGATCTGAGTCGAATCAATAGTTGATACTGGATAAGAATTATAATACTGATCTATAGTGGGTGTTTTATACTTTTCCATTGTTTTTCATGCTTTATAGACCTATTTTTCATTGTGTTTCCCACCGAACTTTCCAGTGATGCCCCAAAATTACACTTTATAATTGAACTAGAAGAAATAGAACCTATTAGGGATTCCATTAGTTTACTTTGAGGTGTATTGGTAGTTTTTTCCAAACCGAATTCCACCTATGGGGTGTGACATATGAATTTTCCAGGTTTATGCCTTATAGAACCACCTATGGGGTTATTTTATGCATTCCTTTTTAGAGGAAGCTTATTAATAAATGAATTTAATCAAATTGGTTGAATAGGATATGGCTTTCCTACTTAGTATTTCAATGATCTAGATTAAATGGTTTATATGGAACATACAATGCTTCAATGGCCTTGTTTCAAATTTGATAAATGAGTGGGTATACTCATTGGTTTCATTTTATTGTGATTGTGGTTAAATTATTGGGTATATACTTTGATTATGTTTGGATGAAAATGGTTATATGAGTTGGTAGACTCATATGGTATTAAATAGATTATGGTATGAAATAATAAATGGTATTAAATGGTGAAGGAATGAATAGATTCCTTGGATGACGTTCCTTGGATCTTGAAAGTGGTAGAGGATGCCTTGGATTGAGTGTGCTCCTTGGGTATTGATTCTGTAGGATGTCTTGGGCCTTTCTACCCCTTCGATCTGACTTTCTTGGACTCATGTAAGACATGTTAGGTTGACATGCTCCTAGTAATCAAACCAGTTCCTAACTAAGTTTACATCGAGATGTTCCTGTGAATCGATGATAATTCCTTCCACTTCCACACCTTTTATTTGTCCTTTCATGGTCTGACACTTTTATTATATGGAATGGAGGTGAGAAATATAATATTATTTTTTGAATAGCTTGATCGTGGTTGCTTTGAAAGTTTAGGATGTACGGTAAGGTCATGGGTGATATGGTTCTATTATTTATATGGAAATTATGTGGTTTTTACCTTATGTATTTTTTGAATATTCCTTAATATAGAATCCTGAACATCTTTTTTAGGGAGCCTTGAGAGGCTATTTCAGTGTTACTGGTTTAGTAGTTATATTCCATGGGAATTTGTACATATATTTAATGCGTACCTATTTACCTACACATTGTTTATCTTTTTATGTTTCACATCTTGGAATTGTATAGATATTTGGGTAGTTACCTACTGGGATTGTATCTCGCACCCTATTCGGGCCATCATTGGGAACTTGAATATACTATTGGGTTACATGAAGAGATAAGGGAAATCACCCGTAGTTTGAGAGTGGATTTTTTACCATGCTTAGGAGCAGGGGAGAACGGGACTGAGTTGAGGATCATGATGCTATTTGGGGATAGGACATTTTGGTGTTTTTTTGTATTTTGTATACTTTTATTATAGTTTAACTCTTTGTACCTATTTTGGATGCTTTCGAGATACATGTATCATTATCATTGTATATGAGACACTTCTAGATTTTTTATGCACTATTATATTATTTATTTATCATTTGTCTTATTTTTTTATTTGCTTCTTCTATTGATTGTTATTACTATCCACAGTTTTACACTCTAGAAATGGGTTCATAGTCTTCACATGGACACACACTAGGCTCTCACTAATAATCATTTGCCTTTGGTGTTTGGGGATATGCTCTTGAGGTCGTGTGACCCACAAGGCTTGGGGCACTGTTGAGTGGTGTTCAGGTATGGTATGTTACAAAATGGTATCAGAGCATCCTATTATGGTTTTCTTTAATATTTGGAAACAATAGATAGGGATCATAATTTAATGGAATTTGGTAATGAGTTTTTCCTAAGTGTAGCTAACCCACGTATAAGAAAAATAAAAATGCCCTCAAATTAAATTGTTGTTTTATGAATTTTAATATTACAGTTTATTTGATTTCGATGTTGGGTGATGCACTTGAATTATAATTTCATTATTGATATGATTTTGGGTTCTATTCTATTACAACCTGATGATATGTGGGTATTTCATGTCATGCATCATACTAGGAACTTATTAGAAATAAAATTCCATGCATTGTGCCATGCCATTTAGGATGCATTACTTGTTTCATGTTATTGTGATAGGTGATGTGATAGTTATACCTACTATTATGATATATATTTTTGCAGTGGATAGAGAACTTTATTCCATTTTTAGTTCATAAGGAGTATGGGTCCTTATGGACTAGAAATTGATACACCTTTTGGTTCAATTATTCAAAGTGAATTTGATATGGTATAAATTATATGGGAACCAAATTTTGGTTGATAAGGTGTTATGGGACCTCATGGATTGGAACTTGGAAAACCATTTGGATTGAAATTTAAATTAAATTGTGATATAATGGGAATGAATATTAAATGAAATTGAAATGGAAAAGTAAACATGGAAGAAAAGACAAGACCTAGACCTGACTTTTGAGTGGGTAAGAGGCAATGTCTCAAGTGGTAGTTGGTGATTGTTCTTTTTACAATCTTGGATTTAGGAGAGGGTTGTGTGGTATGACTTGGTTTTAGGATGGTTTTAACCTATCCAATACTTTTGAGATATTAACATTGATGTTGTTCTTTTATAATACATGTGTTTGGAATTATAGAGTAATGTATACACGATGACCTTCAGTCATATGCTAGGAGGAAGGTGATGACCATTCTCTAGATATGATGGTCCATGGGCTACTGATGGATCCTCCTTTAGTGTTAGCATTGGAACCATCTATTATTCCAGACATAGGTGTTGAGGGTAATATTCGTGAGGGATTATATCACTTCATGTAGACTTTTCAGGGAGCACCACAGTCTGCCTTGTCTATGGTTGAGCTGACATGTGTGTTTCAGCATCATCATCATCCCACCTTCTTAGAGGATGGCAATCCACAGGCTGATGAGCTATGTCTAGAGACTACATTGGTGATTTTCAAGCATCTAGAGACACCTTTAGATAGAATATTTAAGATCATGACTTACATGATTTGTAGAGCAGCAAAGAACCAGTTGGATGTTCTGAACCAGGTTGAAATACAATGAGATATGGTCTAAGATGATTTTAAAACTAGGTTATTTCTACACTGAGACTCTAAGGGCATAGATGGCTAGTGAGTTCATGAGTCTTGAGTAGGGCGGGTGATGGTTATGTATTACTTATCACGATTTACAGAGTTGATGCATTTTGCACAAACATATCTTACTAATGATCTGTTAAGGGTGAGACTCTTCAAGGAAGGTCTATGAAATGATTTCAGATATTTGCTCGATGTGTTCAAATTGACCTCTATTACTAAAATTGTGAATCATGCACTGATTACATAGCAGAACTTGAGGTATGACATGGTTGTATAGAAGAGTATTGAAGTCTTTAGACCCAATGGTTCAACTTATTTAGGCAAGAAGTGTATTTTTAAGGCTTCTAAAGAGATGAGTACCAGTCAATATATGAGTAATAGTAGCTCAGTTTTCTATCATCGGTGTGGAAGATGGGGCCACATGAAGAATGAGGGTGACTTTGGACCAGTCGAGTGTTAAGCTTGCGGTAGGATGGTACACATGCAATGTTTTTTAGGAATTTTTCTCTAGGTGTGAGTTATAGGGGGGTCATCTCTAAAATCGGGTTTAGGAGTAGGTTTCTCAGCTCCGTTTCAGGTATGGATTTGGAGCAGTTTCGGTCAAATAGGTCGAGTTTTTGGTGGTCATGGTTGAGGTACCTAGGTACCAGTTACACTGAAACATCAGAGTGGGCCTACTCTGGGTAGTGAGGTTGTTTCACAACTTCATGGATCAGGCTAGATCTAATCTGTGAAGCATCCCCCTAAGGAGTCGGGTGTCAAATCATCTACAGTGAGAGGTATGATATTAGTAGCCTCTACTATTTCATATTCTTTTTTTGATATAGGTGCATCATATAGTTTAATATATTTACCTCTAGTTAAAATCCTTGGGCCCATTATAGTATTTTCTAAGAGAGTTATGATTCTAGATATTCTATTGGGAATCAGAACGGATGGTGTACACCAGTCCAGGGAGTGCCCCTTAGGTTGGTGGGTGTCACTTCGTATGTGATCTTTATGTCCTTGAGATGAGTGGGTTTGATTTCATACTCGATATGGACTGGATCGCATCTTATCTATATTACATTGACTACTATCACTGGAGGGTGACTATCACATCACAGAGTGTGTAGTTTATACTCACAAGGGTGAATGAGATGTCTAGACGAGTTGATCTGGACAAAATCATTGTGGGTTGGGTGGGATGATAGTCCATATTGCTAGTTGGTATCTATATGATCAGAGAACACATCAGACGGACTTCCCTCTAGTGGTTGACCATTTTATGGATGTGTTTCTTGAATAATTTTCTTGTTTACCTCCTAAGAGAGAGGTTAAGTTATCCATAGATCTAGTTCCAGGAGCTGCACCAGTATTCATTCCTCCATACAGAATAGCTATGAAGGAGTTGCAGTAAATCAGGAGTCATATATAAGATTTAGAGGCAAAGGGGTTTATTCAACTCAGTATTTATTTGAGGGGTTCACTGTTCATTTTTGAGAAGAAGGCAGATGGTATCCTTAGGAAATGTGTGGATTACCAGAGACTAAACCAGCTAACGGCTAAAAACCAAAATCCCTTTCCATAGATAGATGACATTTTTTATCATGTTTTAGGAGGTAGGGTGTTCTCAAAATTGATTTTATATCCAGATATCTCCATGTATATATTAAACCTAAAAAAATATCTTGTACAGACTTTTGTATTAGGTATAGTCTATATAAGTATCTGGTCATGTCACTCAGCCTTACGAATAGGACAGTAGTTTACATGGCACTAATGAACGGATTCTTCCATCCTTGTCTGGATTCATTTTTGTTGGTTTTTATGGATTATATCTTGGTCTATTCTCACAATTAACATGAACCTTATAAACATCTTGAGATCATATTGGATACACTGAGAGAGCATCATTTATATGCTTAGATAACAATGTACCACTTTTGGATGGATCAAATTCACTTCTAGGGTCACATTATCTTAGAGACAAGAGTATCAGTAAACCAAAATAAGGTGATAGATATAGTTTCCTAGGAACATTAAAATAATATATTTGATATAAGAAGTTTATTAGAGCTATATAGTTACTACTGGAGATTTATATAGGTATTATCACGCTTATTAGTGCCTCTCACAGGCTTGACTAAGGTGTGAAGTTTGTATGGTTATATTTCTATGAGATAGCCTTTCATGAGCTGAAAGGGAGATTTTCTTCAGAACCGGTCTTGATACTTCCATAGCATGGCAGTAGCGACATAGTTTATTGTGACACCAGGTATCAGTCTTGGAGCAATGTTGATGTAGGGGGATAGAGTTGTGGTTTATGGGTCTCGGTAGCTGAGGCCGCATGAGATGAATAACCTGACACATGGTCTCGAGTTAGTTGTAGTTGTTCATGCTTTTCATTATTGGAGACATTACTTATTCAGAGAGAGTTTTGTGGTGTACACATACCAAAAAAACCTGAAGTACATATTTACATAGCATGATCTAAATATGAGGTAGCAAAGGTTGGTGGACTAACTATAGTATTTTTATTTTTAGCTTGCCTACATGCCTAGAAATGGAAATGTAGCGGTCAATGCATTGAGAATGAGGATTTAAATATAGGCAGTTTAGAAGGCCATTAATGAGTGGAAGCTCATTGATTTGTACTCTGAGATTCACTTAGAGGTGTAAGACAGTCAGGGGAGGACTTTTCTATCATCTTTTTTTATGACCTATACACTACTGGATAGAATGATGATGAGGCAGCTATTGGATTCAGAGGGCCTAGTTCTATGGGAGTGTGTGGTGGGTGAGGATCCATCACCTAGTTGGACTATATGTGAGGATGAGATTCTACATATCCATGTTTTTATTTGGGTTCTGGTGGACATATGTGAGGAGTTGATGCAGGAGTTTCATTTCTCATCTTGGGCAGTGCATCCTGGATTCACCAAGATGTATCATGACTTACATCGTCAGTACTGGTAGTTGGGTATGAAGCATGAGGTAGCTGGTTTTTTTATGAGGTGTTCCACCTATCAGTAGGTGAAGGTCGAACATCAGTGACAAGACTAACTTTTACATAAGTTACCTATTCTATAGTGGAAATGGGATGATATCGTGATGGATTTCCTGACTAGTTTGTTAAGTTTTCCTCAAGGTAATGATTTTGTGTGGGTTTTTTATTAAGAGACTCATGAAGGTTTCTCATTTATTGATGACTAAGGAGACATTCAGTGTAGATGATCTTTGAATGTTGTATATATTTGAGATAGTATGACTTCATGGGGTCTTGTTCACTATAATTTTAGATAGGTACACTCACTTAACATCTCATTTCTGTCATAGTTTTTAGAGGGAATTGGGTACACAGCTAATTTTGAGCATAGTGTACCACCCTCAGACTGATGGACAGTCAGAGTCTATGATAAAGGTAATTGAGGACATGTTATGAGCATGTGTCCAATATTTTTTGGGCTCTTGGGAGGGGCATATACCCTTGGTTGTGTTCACCTACAATAAAATATATTGGGAGATGGTACAAATGTAACCTTATGAGGCTTTGTATGGTAGTCCATTCTAATCATCCTAGTGCTTGTTAGAGGTGGGTGAGGCAGCTTTATCATGCAGAAGACTTATGAGCAGGTACAGTTGATACAAAAGTGAATGGGTATTGCATAGTCTTGATATAAATCTTATAACGGTCTCCACAGATGACCTTAGAGTTTAAGGTCAGGTATCAGGTCTTTTTATGTGTTTCACTGAGGCTGGGACACAGACAGATCATAAGGCAAGTTAATCTTTCACCATGATATATTAGGTCAGTCAAGATTCTAGAGAGAGTTGGGTTGGTAGCCAATAGTTTATAGTTACCTAAAATGTATTTATCCATGCATGATGTCTTCTATGTATCTCATCTATGTCATTATAATTCAAACATATCATACATTTTTAAACCCAAGGAGGTTGAGTTAAAAGTAGATGCATCCTTTGAGGAGCATCCTATCCATATCATTGATACAAGAAAAAATGATCTCAAAGGCTAGTCAGTTCCTATAGTATGGGATCTATGGAATCATGGTCATTTATATGATGATACATTGGAGTGGGAGGCTAGCATATGTGCTCAGTGGACGGAGTTGTTCTCAGATGAATCATGACCACCCTTGAGAAGAAAATTTGGGGACCAATATTTTTAAGGGGAGAAGATTATAAGAACCTGGGATTTATTAGAAGGTAATAATACCTTTATTTTTAGTTTTAATGTTTATATATGGCCTAATATTAATTTCCATTGAGTTCATGGAGGTATTTGGGGTGTTTGGGGCTTGTTCGGAGCCCGAAACCCAAGTTTTGGGGTTAAAATGGCCTAATGCACGATTATTCCAAACCATGTAGGGTAGTATTCAAAGTCTAATAAACCATGTGTGGTATTGGTAAAGAGTAGAAGGAGGCCACACAGTAAGGACAAACCATGCACCATGAAGTGCACTACCATGAAAAATTTCTGTAATTTTGATAGTGGGTTTTTTTAAAGTTTCTAGACGATTATTCAAACTGTGTGAGATAATTATGAGGGTTCCCTTATCCTATAGCTAATCATTCATGGTTGGTGAAAATTTTCTGAAACTATGATCATAAACCATGCTTCTCTACTATTTTTGGGAAATTTAATGATTTTAATTTTAATTAAATCTATTTTAAACCTAAATATCTCATTTTATTCAAAATTCAACAAACTCGCATTTTGAGAGCTTCCCTTTAAGACTAAAATTTTAATTGGGGGTTTTTTCCATTAAATATATGATTCAAGTACTAATCATCTCATTAGATCCACATCAGAGTGTACTTGATTCCTTTTTAGTCATTTTTTTTCTTCCTATCAACGATTCTATTTAGGTTCAAGCTAATTGTCCCTAATTTCAATTTCTTTCTCTGTTCTTCATTTTTCTCCTAATCTTAGTCGAATCAAGAGTTCATACTAAAAGACCACTCTACTAACAAGCTACAATAGGAGATAATTTTTTTTGGGTTTTGGTGCTTTATAGGCCAAGTTTTCATTGTTCCTCCCACTGGGATTTCTGGTGTCCCTCAAATTTAAACTGGTTAATTGAACTAGATGTAATTGGACCTGTTAGGGATCCCCTTGTGTTCCTTTGAGGTGTAATGGTAGTTTTTTCTCAACCCAGGGCCACCCATGGGGTGATCCATATGAATTTTCTCCATTTATTACTTCTATAACCGCTCATGGGGTGAGTTGATGCTTTCCTTTTTAGGAGAATCTTATTAATAAATGAATTGAATCAAATTAGTTGAATATGAGATGGGTTTTCTCCTTATCATGTTAATGCTTTCGATTAAATGGTTTATATGGAACTTACAATGCTTAAATGGACTTATTATCAATTTGATAAATGAGTGGTTATACTCATTGGTTGTATTTGATTGTGATTATAGTTAAATGGGTGGGTATACAATTTTATTGGGTTTTTATGCAAATGATTATATGATTGAGTAGAATCATATTGTATGAAATAGATTATGGTATGAAAAGATAAATGATATGAAGTGGTGAATGAATGAATAGATTACTTTGATGATACTCCTTGGATCTTGATCATGGTAGTAGATTCCTTGGATTGAGTTGATCCATGCATCTTGATTTTTTTGGATGCCTTTACCCTTTCAACCCCTTGTATTCGAATTGTTTAGACTCACATTGGACATATTCAGTTTACATGCTCATAGGACTCCAACCAGTTCCTAACCGAGTTTCCATAGAAATTCTCTTAGGAATATATGAGTATGTCTTGGTATTCTACACCTTGGATATATCCCTTCGTGTTTTGACACTATGATTATACCAAATGGTTGTGAAAAATATTATATTCTTGTTTAAATGGCTCAGTCGTGGTTGCTTTGACACTTTTAGGATGTACGGTAAGGATGTGGATGATATGGTTCTATAGTTTATACAGAGAGGTCATGTCGTTTACTTTATGTATTGTTTGTAGCTTCCTTAAAAGTGGATCTTGACCATATTTTGTAGGGGGGTTGAGAGGCTATTTCAGTGTTACTGGTTTAGTAGTTACATGCCATGGGAATTGGTAAATTTATTTACTTCTTACCTATTTACCTACACACTTCTTATCTTGTTATATTGAATATATAGGAATTGTATCGATATTTGGGTGGTTACCTACTGGGATTAGGTTGCACACCCTGTTCAGGCCATCGTTGGGTCCCCAAATAGACTATTTGGATGTAGGTAGAGACATGGGAAAGCATGGACATTTTGAGAGTTGGTTTTGTACCATGCTTAGGAGAATGGGAGCATGGGACCGAGATGAGGCTCATGATGCTATTTGTAGATATCACATTTTGTTATTTTTGGTATTTTAGATGCTTGTGTTGTACTATACTACTTTTTACCTATTTTGGATACTTTCTAGATACATGTATCATAATAATTTAATATAAGACACTTATGGCATTATTATGCAATACTATCTTGTTTATTTACCCATTTTTTTCCTATTGTATCTGCTTCCCCTATTTAATTTTATTAATATTTCATTTTGTTACACTCTGGTAATGAGGGAATAGTCTCACCACAGACACACCCTAGGCCCTCACTGCTAGTTAGAATCCTCTTTCATTCAGGGAGATGTGATTGAGGCCATATGACCAACTGGGCTCAGGGCACTATTAAGTGGCTCCAAATCTAGGATGTAACACCCCCCACCTTTTTAGTGGAGAAAAATAATACTAATATACAATTAAATTAATGAAGTGGTAATGTTTCATGGAGTATCACATTCTATTTTATCTGATCGTGATTTGATGTTTACCTAAAAGTTCTAGAAATATCTTAAAAAATATTGGGATACTGATTTGTGTTTTAGTACACCTTATCATCATTAGACAGTTGGTCTGTCTGAGAAAACCATTCAAATCTTGGATAATATTCTAATATCTTGTTATATATATTTCAGAGTTGGTTGATATTAACACCTTCATCATGTGTAATTATCATATAATAATAACTTTCAGTTAATCATTTAGATGGATCCATATGAATCTCTATATTGAAAGAAGTATAGATATCCAACATGTTGGGATGAAGTTTAAGAGAGAAATATATTGGGACATTAGTTAGATAAGTAAATGGAATAGATGGTTTGAACCATTCATCAATACCTCAAGTCATCTCATAGTTAAAAGAAGAGTTATGCTGATAATCACTGGAAAGATCTATAATTCAAAGTTGGTGAGAAGGTGTTCTTATAAATTCATCCATGGAAAAGGGTTATGATATTCTAATAGAAGGTAAATTTATTCCCTAGATATATCTGTCTTTTTGAGCCTCTTTATCATGTAGAGACTATATGTTATCACTTCGTGCATCCATGAAATTACTCTCAAGTTCAATATGTGTTCCATGTATCTATTTTTAGGAAGTAAATGCATGATCCTTCACATGTACTGAACTTAGAGGTTTTACCTTTAGATCATGAACTGTACTATCAATAAAAACTGTTATAAATAATGGATTGTAGCGATAAAGTGCTATGAAATAAAACTACTCATTTGGTTAATTCTCTCACAAGGAATTATGAATTCAAGGAAACTACATGAGAACCCAAGGATGTGATGAAGAAGATATATCATTTTTTTCATAATGATAGAATTTAATGGGAGAAATTCATTTTAAGGGGGATATAATGTAACACCTTAGTATTTCATATTTATTTCCTTTAGTATAAACTTGAGGTATTCAATAGCTTTCTTCACACGCAGCACTGAGTATAAAATGAACCATTATATAGTATACCTCTATAACCTAGTCATTATATTATAGAGTATTAAAATTATTAAGAACATTATGAAATATATTTATAATTTTTTAGGATGATAAAAATTTATTGATAATTACCCAATTATAATAAAATCATTTTATGATTAAGTGTACTATTTTTATGAAGAAATGTATTTTTCTGGGTGTTATGAATTTTTTTATGAACAAGTGTATTTATAAATATTTAAAATTAATTTTAATACATTATTAATCTATGAATAATAATTCATACATTATTTATATAAATTTTACTAATGAAAAAATCATTTAATGTTAAAAAATATTTATTTTTTATAAAACTATTTCAATGTGCGCAATGTGTTTTTATCATAATTAATCAAATAAATAATTATTAATTAATTATTATAATGAAATTTTTATATTATATATTTATAAAATAATTTAATATTCATTTTATAGTTCTTGTTAGGCATGGAATTAAAGTAAATTCATTTTTATTCTTAAAAATGCTTTTTTAATGCAGGTTTTCATTGTGGTTTGCGTGCTTATTTTAAAATAAATTTTTCCTACTTATAGAATTTAAATTCAATAAAATGGATTCCATATTTTTAATCATCATTTAAAAAAATTAATTTGGTCACTTTCATTTTCAGTTATAATGATTAGTAAAAACAATAACATCTTTTTCCCACAGTTATGTTTTAAATGGTTTTACCAGGGGTTAAACTAAGACATAAGGGTCATAATAACATATAAACAAGTCTAATTATTATTGGTTGAATATATTTTGACCCTATATTATCTTAACTTTTAATAATTTTCTATTTTTTTACACATTCACAATAAAATTACTTAATATTATTAAATATATTAGCTAATTTCATGTGTCTCCTCTCCCTCACTTACAAAAGGGCACCTACTCTCCTCCTTATTCACAAATTTTTAGACTTATAGATTGTGCAATACCTATCCCAAAATATTCATATCCTCCTTAACATTATTAAAGATCCTCAAGTCTTATTATAAGACCAATATTTCAAGGATTAAGGTCTAATAATATGAAGTTATCTCAAATAAGATGTATAAATTGTAACATCTCACCCTCACCCATTAGCTTGGGAAGGTAGTGGGTGTTACTGGCCTTAGGTGACATCCCCAAGACACCAAAGGTAGGAAATAAATGATGTGGGATTCATAAATATTTATGGGATGATTTTCCCTTTGGAAATAGAAAAACAAACCAAGATAACCATAACCAAAAAAACTACTATATGATTCATGAGTATAATGTATTACAACTCAAGGTAATACCAATTGAAAATAATACCAAACCATAACCAAGAACCATATCAGAGTATAAAGAAGACAATAAATCCAACAACCCAAAAACAACCAAATAATATATCATAAAATCTAAAAAATATCCAATATCCACCTCAACAATCCATTCCAAAGGTATCATGATGAATCACTAAAGAACTGAGATACCTTACCTTTACCTATGTCTCAATATAAAACATCTATAAATTCACTAAAGTGACCAAGAAGGGGGGTGAGTATAAAACTCACTAGGATTTAACCAATGACATACCATCTCACACCACTAGGATAAAACATGTTGGAATATTTATATAAAAAAAATTATACAAAAAAATGTAAAATCATTTCAATAGTATATATCAAAACAAAATCAATTCCATGGAAAGCAACCAAACAATTATTTAAAACCATTTCTAAAATCCCATTTTAGAATAAGCCATTACATTCTACATATCCACACATCCAAATATGCATTAAAACATGGAAATCCCTATACACATGAGTGGTGATTCATACTTTCACCAAGCCATCATTTGGTTAACCATTTTGATAGAAGAAAGTCCATACCATTATTAATATTACTTTTGACGGGGGAAACTTCAAACCCTCATCTATTCCAAATTCACATGAACACATGCCAACCATTTATAAAAAACCAATCCAAGAAAATTGGTAAAACTCATTCAAAAAAACAATCATTTTATTGAAAAAAAAATTCCAACCCATTTTCCATGAATCAAATCCAAACATTCCATTTTAAAGTAATCAATTTAAAATAATTTTACATATTCACATTCCACAAAATAATAAATTTCAAAAATTTCAAAAACCATCACTAAAGAGGGTTTAAAACAAAAATTTCACATAAAATTCACAATTCAAACCAAGAAATTCAATAAATATGAAATAAAACCTTCGGTTTCTGGTAATAGGAGTCGAGAGTGAATCCATCAAATCACAAACTTAGGCAATGATGAATAATGACACAAAAATCCAAAAAATAGTCGTAGATATTCCAAAATACTCCTTATATCTTGTTACCTACCATAAACACAACCATTTTTCATCTTGATTTGAATTATCTACCGTGGATATATCCCTAATGGATTAGATCCATGAATCCAAGAGAGGGAAGAAGAAAACTAAGGAAAATCACCAAGAACAAACACTTACTAAGGAATCCAGCCTGAAATGCACCAAGATTATCCAATATATCACCCTCATAATGAAGGTAAGGTTCTCTCCATCTTTTGGGGGAAGTATAATAGGTTTGGAGTCATATTATAGTAAAAATGAGCCCTCAAGGGTCTATTTCAGATTAGATCTATAATTTAAGGAGGTTCACCTATAAGAATCACAGTTAGGCCACATGGTTTATAAAACTATTCACCAACCATGCAGGTGATACTACCTTAAGACACCCCTTGAATGATTTTCTCACACCATTAAAAAAACATGCATTGATCAAGTTTTTTCCTCTATCCGAAACATGCATGATTTCCCTTGGGTTACTACATGGTTTGGAAAAATCATGTTCCAACCATGCGCCTACCTAGTGACCATCTTTTCCCTTAAACAGTTTCCTAGAGTTGTTTCATAGTTTCTACTAACTATTCTCAAACTGTGAACCTCCATAAAATCTATTAAAACATTCCAAAACTCCTCTAAATCTTCTTAGACTTAATCTAAATACTTTATATACAATAAATACGTAAATAAAGTGTTAATTACCTAAAACATGGGGTGATAAATTCTTCCCACCATTGGCCATTCCATCCCCAAAAATTTGAAAATCCCCATTGGACAGAAAGATTCTGGTCCATTTCTCGACCATTTCCTTATCACACTCCCATGTTTCTTCTTAAATCCAACCATGTTTCCACAAAACCTGAACTAGAAAAATTCTTTTCCCATGAAATACTTTATATTATCTATCCATAATCCACACAAGCACATTGATCAATGAAGAATCTAGTTCTCGGACAATGTGATCCCATTGAATCATATGGTTTGTATTAGACTGATACATCTTCAACTAAGATACACGAAACACATTATTCACTGAATTAAACCTTGTTGGAAAAGCCAATAGATATGAAACCTCACCAACCCATTCAAGTATCTCAATAAGTCTTATTTATCATGAAGATAACTTTCCCTACTTCCCAAAATGATGATGTCCAATCCTTGGAGATATTCTCAGGAACACATGAACACTCACCTTGAATGACAATGGCCATCGATGATGATCCACATTTGATTTATGATAACTCTGATCCATCTTCATCATCTTCCTACTCAAATGAGTCTTATCCATTTTCTCTTTCACAGGTCTTGGTCAATATTATGAAGTCTCACTTGTTTCCACCCTAAAAAGTGGATAATAACAAGTATTACCAAATAATACTTCAAAAGTATCCATATGTATCAAGTCCTGATAACTATTGTTATATGAGAACTCCACTAATGGTATGTGCTCCTCTCATGAACCAACAAAATCCATTACACAAGATTAAATCATGTCCTCTAATGTTTATATCTTCATTTCGTATTTTACATCTATCTAAGGATGGTATTCCATGCTCATTGTCAACTGAGTCCCAAGGGAATATTGTAAGGATTTCTAAAAAAGTGATGTAAACCTTGGATATCAGTTTGATATAATCAAAATGGGTACACCCTTCTTCTTTACCACATCTTTGATATATATTTTAGACAAGTCCTCCACTATATGATATTGATGAATAGGAATGAAACGGGCTGATTTTTTGAGTTGATTCACTACCACCCATAAAAAATCATGTTTCTAAACCATCGTTGGGAGACCTATCACAAAATCTATAATTATCTACTTCTATTTACAAACATAAATAGGTAAATATTGCAACATACTCAATTACCATTGGTGCTCTACCTTAACCTATTAATAGGTGTTACATCTCATAACAAACTCAGATAACTTTATTTTTATACCATCCCACCAATAAAATTATTTCAGTGCCTTGTACATATTTTCTATTCTAGGATAAATAGCCTGTCTTGAATAGTGGTAACTATGAAGAATTTGTTCCTGAAAAACTATAGGTATGACCATACGGTATTTGAAACATAACACAAATCCTATGTCAAGATTCCATCCCTCAATGGTCTCCCCAACATTGAGTTTTGGCCTCATAGAAACACACTCAGAATCAGATGTTCGTTCCAATTTGGATTTCTCAACCAAATCGGGCACAAAAGAAACTTGAAAGAAACCCCCAACATGGTTTTGGACTTCACAATCCAGGTACATGTCAGTTATCATCAACATCAACTTCCATTGATCTGAGTCCTCTTTTTCTAACTAACAATATGAATTTATAATTAAGGTGTATACCACAGAATTTCCTTTACTTGGTGTATACATTAATTCACATTAAAACATTTTAATATACTCCATCCATCTTCATTGTCTCAAGTTTAAATAACTTTGTGATAAGAAAATTTTTCAATCTTATAATCCATAAATATCATAAATTTCGCACCAAATAGGTAATTATGTCAAGTATTTAAAGCATAGAATACATCAGATAATTCAAAATAGTCTGTTGGGTAGTTATTATCATGAAACCATAACTATCAATTCATAAGTAACAACATAATCCTAGTGCCTGATAAAACATACTAACCTATATCTTGAAGAATCACAATACAACACATAACCCCATCTTGATTCATTTAATATCAAGATCAATGCTAATATAAGGTGAAATTTAATCTCTTGAAAATTATTCCGAAATTCATTATTCCATTTGAACATAAAACATTTCCTTGTTAAAGATATCATAGGTGATGATTTTCCTGAAAAAATCATGGAAAAAGCATCGATAGTAACTAGCTAGACCATGGAAAATTTGTATCTCAAAGAAATTCTTTGGTGGTTTCCATGATATTACAACCTCTATATTTTTTTATCCAAAAAAACACCTATTTTAGAGATTACATATTCAAGTAAACATACCTCATGTATCCAAAAATAATGCTTTTATATTTTGGAATACAAATGATGATCCTGTAATATTTCTAAATCTATCTCTAGTTTTTGCTCATGCTTAGCCCTTTTCTTTGAATACACCAGTATATCATCCAAAAACACCACCACAAAATTACCTAGATACATTTTAAATATTTGATTCATCAATTATAGAAATACTTATAGTGAATTCGAAAGACCAAAATGCATAACCACATATTTGTAATGGATATATCTACTCCTAGAATATTTTTTTGCAATATCCTCCTTATGAACCCACAATTGGTGATATCCTAATCACAAGTAATTTTTTTAGAACCAATGGGATCCCCTCAATTTATTAAATATATCATCAATTCATGGAAGTGGATATCGATTCTTTATCGTAACTTGTTTAATCTTATGATAATACACACAAATCCAAAGAGTTACATACACATTTTTAACAAACAAGACTGGTGCATCCCATGGAGACTAAGAAGGCTGAATGAACCCTTTTCTTTCAACTATTTTGATTGGAATTTTAATTCCCTTGATTAAATTGGAATAATATGATAAGAATATAGTGGGATAGGACTGGTCCCTAGTAAGATATCAATCGTAAACCCCACTTCCCTTTTCAGTGGAAACCCTAAGAAATTCTTAGTAAAAACATTTTAAAACATGATATGTGTTCATAGAACCCAAACTTTGAGAATTATGATAATAGAGATAATGATTACCCATATAGTTGAAATTGTTAAATTCTCTAGGTGGTGTCGTACAATCTCATTTTAGGTGATCAAGATAACCACATTGAAAACATCCAAGCTTGCACTTTGGTTTAGGAGGAATATTCACCAATATACCCATCTGATTCTAAGTCATACCACTACCATTGAAATATGTGTACCTCTTTTTCTTATTCCTAACATTATAGTTCCCACCATTTCCCATAAGTATCAACATGATTCCTCCACCTGTAGTTATTGACAATTCTCTTTCTTCCACCAACAATCTACTGGCCATCTCCGTATAATCCATTATACAAAGAATGGAAATCAATGACCAAATATCTACCCCCAACCCTAATTAAAAAATGTGTTAATTCTTGGATGAACTTTCAGCAACTTTAGGTGAAAATGTAATAAATTCATAAATTTATTTTCATACTCTATCACTATGAGGTTCTCTCTCTTCAAGATGAAAATTTATGTTGTTCTAGAAATCCTAAAGGTGTGAGGATAGAAATGTTTTTTGAATTATTCTTCATAATACTCCCATGAAATGCCTTTATCCAATTTATCCTAAATTGGTAAATCCCACCATTGGAATTTAAGATCATCCACCATGTACATTGCCAACTTAACTTTCAGATTATCTTGTTTGCCTAAGAACTTGAAGATTCAATTCATTCTATTCAGTTGCACCTCTTCATTCTCTGGTTCTAAATCACCCCAAAAGATTGGTGTATTTTGCTTTTGGAATTGAATGGACTGATCCATTGGCCTTGTATTGTGCCTTCTATTCCATCTATAAACATCTTGAAAATCGTAAACAATACTCTGAACTAGTTTTTTGTTCACCTGTGGATCAGGTGAAACCACATTCTCATCAGTGTCATCAAGTTGTTCCTTCTACTCCTAATTGGTTCCTTTTTCTATAAATAAAATAAAACTCCATTTAGTATCACTCTTTATCAACTGAAGGTTTATCAATTACAAATTTACCACATCACATATCACAACACGACTTTCCAAAATTCAACATTTTTATTCTTTAAACAACTTTTGAAAGTTTCTCCATTTCAATTTTTCAAAAAAAATTGAAAATAAGATAATTTTTCCTTTGAAAATCAACCCATTTTCAACAATTTTAAAAAATAAACACCTTTTCAACAAATCATAACTCATTACTCAATATGAAATATATAATACTAGTGGTAATTCAATAATATCATGCATTGCATGCTCCTATCATTGGTTAATCCTGTGAAAATGAGGAAAAGGTCATAGTAGTGTCTTAAAAACTCATGTACCCAACTCCCTGGTAACTTGAATTTCAACATAAATAGGTTATCTATGCCTATTTATTCTCTACATTTCATATCTGGAAGATCCTACTCATTGCTACCATCCCATATCAAGGACCAAATCTACATGATTTTTAACTCCAATACCGAAAAAACTAATATCGTTTGTCCCAAAAAGATATTTGGACCAACCAATACTAATACCACTGTCAACATCCCATCCCAAACCCATTGTCTTGGTAAGGCAGTGGGTGTTAATGGCCTTAGGTGACATCTCCAAGATACAAAATCAAGAAATAAATTCCAAGCGATTCATAAATAGTTGGGGTGGTTTCCCCTTTGAAAATAAAACAACCAAACCAATATAACAAAAAAAAACCACTATATGATGTATGAGTACAATGTAATATAACTAAAGGTAACACACCCCAAAAATAGTACCAAACCACAACCATGAACCATATTATATTACAAAGTGGAAACTAAAACTAAAAACCCAAATACAAATAAGACATAAAATTGAAACTCCTAATAAGCTCCAAGCTCCAAATCAACAACACATTCCCAAGGTATCATGATGTATCATTAAATAACTGGGATATGTTTCATTTACCTATGTCTCAATATACAACATCTTCAAATGCAAAAAAAACCCAAGTAGTGGGTGGGTATAAAACTCAGTAGGATTTCCCCAATGACTTCCCAACTCAAGACACTAGGATAGAACATGTTATAACATTTATATAAAAAATTATATAAAAAAAATTAATAGCATTTTAATATTTTATATCAAAACCAAATAAGTTCCAATGAAAGAAACCAAACAATCCTTTAAAACCATTTCCCAAATCGCATTTCGGTATAACCCATTCCATTCCACATATCCAAACATCCACACATGTATGTAACCATAGACCTCCCAATACTCATGAGTGGAGAGTCATCCCTTCCCCAATACATTACTTAGTGAACCATTTTTATGGGGGGAAGTTCATACCCTTATGTGTTCCACTTTTTTACAAGGGAAACTGTATACCCCTATCTATCCCAAATGCACATGATCATACGAAAATCATTTATACCAAAACCAAGCCAAAAAAATTATACCAAACCAGTTCAATAAAACAATACTTTTATTGAAATAATTACCCAAAAAAAATCCATGCATCAAAACCAAACAAACATTTTAAAATCATCATGTAAAAATCCTTTAACAATTTCACTTTCAACAAAAAAACCAATTTCAACAATTTCACAAACCATCACTAAAGAGGGTTTAAATAAAACATTGCATATCAAATTCACAATTCAAACCAATCAATTTAATTAATTTTAAATCAATCCATCAAGTTCTAATAAGAGGAGTCGATATTGAATCCACCTACCTCACAAACTTATGCGAAAATGAATAACAGAACAAAAACTCCAAAAACTTGGAATAGATCTTCCAAAAAAAATTAGATCTTGTTCCCTGCCATCAAAACAACTATATTTCACAATTAATATCATTAACTACCAAGGATACATCCCTAAAGGATTATATCCATGATTCTAAGAGAGGTAATAAGAAGAAAACTAAGGAAACCCACCAAGATTGAGCACTTTCCAAGGAATATGGCCTCCAATGCACTAAGATTCACCATATGATCTATCCCAAATTGAAGATAATGGTATATCCATCCATTTAGGGAATTATAAATCTATTTAGGGTCAAATTAAAATAAAAAATATCACTTAAGGGTCTATTTCGTATTAGATTCGCAATTTAAGGAGGGACACTTGTATGCAGCATAGTTAGGCCGTACGATTTAGAAAACTGTGCACCAAATAATTGGGTGCTGCTACCATAAGACACCCCTCACATGGTTAAAAAAAAATTCACCAACCATATTTTTCCTCATTCCAAAACATGAATGGTTTCCCTTGGGTGGACCCACGGTTTGGAAAAATTGTGTGTCTACCTAGTGACCCATGTTTCCCATTGAACGGTTTCCTTATGGTGTTACATGGTTTATAATATCACACCCCAGAAAATTTTTTCCATTTATTTTATTCTTTTATTTGATTTAGTTATTTTGTTTGAGGTTTGGGTTGAGTTCCTAGTGAAATTTTTTGAGTTTTGGATGTTTCGGGTGAGTTTTGGCCTTATGCATCATTTATGTGCACGGTTTGAAGGTAAACCATGCAGCTTGTTGAGGCTGGGGGTGTTTTTAGATCAATTACTTATTTAATGGTTTTCCTAGAATAGTTTGATCATGGTTTGGGACAAACAATGAAATTCCAAGGAGTAACTGTGCGTCTTATTTTTTGGAGTCAAGGGAATGGTGCACAGCTTGCACATGGTTAGAGGAAACTATGCAGCAAGCATCTAAGGGGTTATGAAATTTTTTATAGAACCATAGCACATAGTTTCTATATGGTTTGGGAAACTTTATATCCAAATCATGCATGTATCCCTTCTCTACCGTAGGGTAAGCATGGTTAGCACATGGTTTGTCTAACCATGCGTCCAAACCGTGTGAGTTTTCCAGGTGTTAGGTCCACTAGGCTAGATACCCTGAGAGGGGGGTGAATCAGGGTATAAAAGATTAAAACAACTTCCCTTTTGATCTTGTTTTGCTGTTAGAAAAAACCCTCTTCTCTCTCCTTTCCGATGCAGAGTATGAACAAAATTTAAAGCAAGCACAGGACAGAGCGATTTTTACAAGTTCGAAGCAGAATCACTATCCCTCCGGGTTTACAACCACTCACAATTTCAGAACTCACTGCTCTCTCAACTGAAGTGAGATCACTGCTTCTTCAGAAGATCCACTCACTGTTTATAGACTTGTAGGTCTCTTCATTTTCATTAAAGAATGCATCCTCAATTGTTGATATATGCTCTATTGAAGTTCAAAGTTCATCTACTGATGAATACCCCTTTTCCCCTAAACACTAAGCAATTCCTTTGTAAAAACCTTCGCAAAGCACCCTACTTCATGAGGCTCCCAATTTCACAAAGCTCAAAAAATCCTTCACGATGCTCATGCCCTTTCGCGAAGCTCAAGCCTTTGAAAAGCTTAGACCGTCGCGAAGATCCTTCCACTTCACGAATCACACTCCTTAAGGAACGTGGCCTCGTGAAGCGCACTTCCTTCATAGAGCTAGATTAGCCACCGCAAAGCACCTCTCTTTCACGAGGAACACTAATTTCGAGAACCACCTTCGTGAACCGAGAGAAAAGTATTTTCTTCAAAAACTCTCTACTTCTCTTGAGGGGGTCGACCTCTATTTATAGGCGATTCCACTGACCCTCAATTCTTCTACGTGAATTCAGTGCCACATCATCACAAATCGCGAAGCTTCGAAGTTTCTGCCTAAATTCTCTAAATATCACAAAGCACCACGGAAATTTTCCGATCTCAGAGCTTGATGTAATTGCAAATAATCACCATAAATCCCTTCGTGCCTTCTCCTTGAAGCTCTCTTGCAAAGCCCTTCACTGTTGTGATGCGCTTCAACCTCTGTCGTTCACGAAACTTGACGTAATCACAAAGAACACCGTCAACATTCTTCTTGTATTCGCGAAACTCATGCATCTATTATATTTAAATAATATCTTCAAGGAAATCCTATTTTTGTGATGCTCACCAACCTCCAAATTTTGGACCCCAAAAATTTGGTAAACACTGGGAAACGGCGCCTCCTTGTACTGCTCTTTTGTATCGCCTCCCGATCGTCCATTCCTTTGTCATGGTTCTTTGTCAACATTGATTGTCGACAATATCTCTGGAACTTGAAAATTCACCATGGAAACCTGCTTTGTCAACAAACACAAACAACCCAGAAATACTGCAATGTTACCTTGAGGGATTTTTTCCCAACAATCTCCCCCTTTGGGTTTGTTGATGACTCTTCTCAGAATGATTTTCTTCACTTTGATACCTCTCTGAAGCTCCTTCTAGCTGCTACCACCATTCGCCTCTTGTGATTATGATAGTGTTCAAGGAATCACTTGAAACGTACTCTAATCCCACATGAGCAATGCTCAGCATGAGAAACAAGAGTATTATGAAAATTTTATCAATGAATCACTTCATGTCAGACACCAATTGTCGATTCAAAAATGATACCAATTGCAAAATTGATACCAATTATTGAACCATGCTGATACCAATTGGTGATATCTAGAAACCTTCTCTCACCATTCCAACATCATTGTTCTTCTTTTATCACGATCCTCAACTGTCGTGATATCTATTCTTTGATCGATCACTTCTAGCATCATCATATTTAATACTCTTCCCCTATCTCATTACTCTCCCCCTATCTCACTACTCCACCAGTCAGCTTCTCCCTGTGTCTTTTACTAAGACATTTTCTCCCTTCATTAGCCACAGTTTCTCCCCCTTTGAGGAGTCACTATTTCTCCCCCTTTGTCAATGAACCCAAAGGTCAGCCCTTTGCGGTCTACAAAATTGGAAAGAACACGGAATAGAACATTAGAGAGAAACACGCAATACCTCGGGGAGAGGGGGTCATTCCACATCCACACGCTTTTAAGTGTGGGGAGTCGACTGAACTCCCAAATCTAGTTGATGCCTTTAAAACGCTTCCTTTGGTAAGGCCTTTGTCAGAATGTCTGAAACCAGTAGCTCTGTAGGCACATACTCCAACTTCATAATTCCTTGCTCAACCTTCTCCTTGATAAAATGATACTTTATCTCAATGTTCTTTGTCCTTGACTGATAGATAAAAATTTTGCAAAGATTTATAGAACTTGAGTTATCACACTAGATTTCGATCAAAGACTTCACTTCAACGCCCATATAATCATGTTGTTGTTTCATCCACAATAATTGTATGAATTATTGAGTGACTGCAATATACTCAGCTTCTATGGTGCTCAATGAAATTGAATCTTTCTTCTTACTCATCCAAGAAACACATAGTCCAACAAGATAGAATATACCTCCTGACGTTGACTTCCTGTCATCCGTTGATCCGACCCAATCTGCAACAGTATATCCCAATAATTTTGACTAAGATTTATCACTATAGATCCAGCCAAATTCCATTGTTCCCTTAATATACCGAATTATTCTTTTCACTGAAATCATGTGGATTTCCTTGGGATTACTCTGATATCTCGCTACTTGGCATGTGGAAAATATAATGTCAGGACTTGTCACAGTCAAGTACAATATACTTCGAATGATTTGCCTGTATTCTTTGATATTAACTACCTTACCATCCTCATCTTTAGAAAATTTCATCTGGGTAGCTACTGGAGTCTTCATCTCCTTAGGATTTGCCATTCCAAATCTTCTCAAAATCTCCTTGGAATATTTGGATTGTGAAATGAATGTTCCATTCCTTCCTTGTGTCACCTGTATACCAAGGAAAAATGTTAGCTCTCCAATTATTGACATTTCGAACTCACTTTTCATGAATTCGGAAAACTATATGCACTGAGCTTTGTATGATCCTCCAAATATTATGTTGTCGACATAAACCAAGACCATCATCCTTTGATTACTATTTTTGTTGAAATAGATATTGTAATCAACTCCCCCACACTATAAACCAGGCTTCTTCAAGTACTGATCGATCCTTGAGTACCATGCTCTTGGTGTTTTTTTCAGCCCATACAACGCCTTCTTCAGTGTGAAAACATTTTTATGATCCTCATGAATGAGAAAACCATCTGGTTGCTCAATATAAACCTCTTCCTCTAGAACCCCATTCAAAAATGCAGATTTGACGTCCATATGGAAAACTTTTAACTTTTGTTGCACAACAATGGCTAGAAATAGTTTGATTGTCTCTAGCCTTGCAACTGGTGCAAATGTCTCATCAACATCTATTCCCCTTATCTGAGAATATCCCTTGCACACTATTCGTGCTTTGTTCCGAATCACGGTGCCATCTTTATTCATCTTGTTGCGATAGACCCATTTAGTCCCGATGACATTCTTATCCATTGGCCTCGAAACAATCTCTCATGTCTGATTCTTCTCAATCTGATCTAGCTCTTAATTCATTAACTGAATCCAATTTTCATATTCAGCTACATCAGCAAAGAATTTCGGCTCAACCTGATATAGGAAAGATGTCTGCAGTAGTGAATTCATTCTTCTTGTCTGAACTGGATCTAACTGATCACCAATGATATTCTGCATGTCAATTTTAGCTCCACTCCTTGTCTTTTGTTTAGATACGGATTTTACTTTCTCATGCTCATCATCAGTATCTTCTTCTAAATCATCATCATCCCCTTCTGCTTCCCCTACGTTGCTTTCTTCCTCATCACTCTCATCAGGAAATTCTTCACTCTGCTGTTGAATGATCTCCTCATTCTCCACTACAGTGACATCATTGCTCTCAACTACTTTTCCCAGCCTTTTGTTAAAGCATATATATGCCTTTGTTTTTCCTGATTATCCAAGGAATATCCCCTAATCTCCTTGTGATTCATATTTCCTATGTTTTTCCTTGTTTAGGATAAAACAATTACTTCCAAATATTCGAAAGTATTTCACTATTGTCTTCTTTCCATACCACATCTCATACAGAGTATTTCCTTCCTTCGGATACAACAGAGCCCTGTTAGTAATGTAGACTGATGTCAAAACTTCTTCCTTCCAAAATTTCTCTGGTAGATCTTTTTCAATGAGCATTGTTCTAGCCATGTTGTTGATGATCTAATTTCTCCTTTCAACCACTCCATTCTATTGGGGGGTTCTTACTAAAGAAACTTGATTCTTTATCCTATGTTTCTCAAGATAGTATTCCACCTAACTGTTTGTGAATTCTGTTTCATTGTCAGTATGAAACTTCATAATTTTCTATCCAAGCATCCTTTCACACTCCCTTCAGTACTATTTTAAGCAACTGAACACATCGGACTTATGGGAAATAAAAAATACTCATGTCATTCTTCTATAGTCATCAATGAAAAGAACATAGTACCTCTTTCCATCAATTTCTCTTGGTGGGATAGGCCCACAAACATCTGCATGCACCAATTCGAGCACTCTTGTTGACTTCTATTCTTTTTCCGTATACGTATTTCTGATGATCTTCTATTATTGGCATGCATCGCACATGTGAGTACGATCACGTGATAGCTTGGGTAGGTCTCTTACTGCATCACATTTTACCAGATCTTCTAGGGATGTCTGACATAGATGACCAAGTCATTTATGCCACAACTTTTTTTCTTCCTCTCTGGATAGAAAGTACATATCTTCTTCTCCACTTACCAGGTAGAGATTTCCCTTTGTTCTCTTTCCCTGTAGAACCACTTCCTCGTCTCTTCCTTTGACGATACACATCTTCTTAGTAAACCTTATAGAATGTCCTGAGTCACAAAGTTGACTAACGCTGAGAAAATTGTGACTGGGGCCTTATACTATTAAGACATCAGCATGTCTCATCTCTTTTCCCCCAAACTTGGCCTTTCTAGAGCCAATTATTTTCATGCCTTCATCATTTCCAAACTTGAAAGCTCCTTCTTTGTCATATTTTACACCTATAATGAGATCCTTATTACCTGTCATGTGAGATGTGTAGCCGCTGTAAAGGATCCACACATCAGAGCGATCTGATGCCTTAAGAGTAATTTCTGCAACCACTGACTTCTCATCCTTTTTCTTCTTGGTCCATGCTTTTGCCTTCATACTTGAGATGGATTGTGACTTCTGATCTTTCTCAGAGTATGATGGACCAAATTCATCTTGCAAAGGTGAAAATCTATTTTTCATTTTCAACTCACCTGTTGGTTCATTGATCTGCTGCATGCGAACATTTTGGTTCTGCTTTGGCACATTCCTCTGTATGGTTGAATTGCAGTACCTAGCCATGTGCCCAAATCCTCCGCACCAAAAACAGTTCCCTTAAAAATATGTTCTAGAGAACCTTTATCTATTTGGTTGTCTCCTTTGTTCTTGTTCTCTTATATATCTCTTAGATATGGAACACACATACTGTGAATGTCCCATTTTTTCACAACAATAACACCGGATATAAGGTGCATTCCTTCGTGTTACTTCTACACTACTAGTTTTCCTTTGGGATCTCTAAATATTATTATTCTTCCTTGTTCCCAAATCCACCTTCAGTCTTGGAGTGGGTTATTGCAGTCTGACCTCAACTTTCACAGCTTTCTGTTTTCAATCAAGCCCCCCATCAGTCTTATCATCTGAACAAAGTTGATTATTCTTTTCTTCTGAACCACTATTCTCCACTTTTAGATTCTCAGTTTTCTGAGTGATCTTCTTTCATGATGACCCAGTAGGAGTCAAGAGTTTTTCTTGATCTTTAACCTTTTTCCACAAACCGACAACTTCTCCTTCAAGTTCTTCAATACACTTGATTTCATCTTTCCTTGTGTTATTCAAGCTATCGATCTCTCTTTTCTATTCTTCAATTTTTATTTTATACTCACTAACTGATTATGATTCCTCTGGTGTTGATAACTTGAGTTTCTTGATTTCTTCCATCAAATCAGACTTCTCTTCTTCCTGCTGCTGCATATAGAGTTTGGTGTCACGAACAAATTTGTTGGATTTCTTTGTTTTGTCTCTCTAAACATCTATCTCTTGAAGAGAATCCACTAACTCATCTTGCATATCAACTCTTCCCTCAACTTCTTCTTCTTCATCAGCTTCGGTTTCTTTCTTATTCTGAGAACTACTGACAACTGCCACCATAGAATTTCCTCCTCGGTCTTTGCAGTTCTATATCTCTTCAACCTCCTCAACCTCAGACTCGTCTGAACTGTCAATCTTCTTTTTAAAGAAGGTTCTTTTTCTTAAAGAAATTTCTCTTTCATTGTTTCTTTCCTTTCCCATAGGCTCGAGACTTCTTCATTGGAATTTTGATTTCATCGACGTCATCATCCTCTTGGAAATTTTTGGGGCACCTTGCCGCAAGATTTCCAACCTTTTCACATCGAAAACAAGCAAGTGGAATCTTCCCTTTAAACTTTCTTTTTCCTCTTTGAAGGTTTGAGGAGAGGAATGAAATCACCTCATCTGTCTCTTCTTCTTCCTAAGAGTCTTCAATGGTGTGCTTCTTTATGGCCTTGAATGACACTTCTTTGGATTTCCCCTTTTCCACAGCATCATTATCATCATTTCTCATTTCATATGCAACAAGTGTGTTGTGAAGGTTATCCATTGTCAGATCTTTCGGGTATTTATCTTCCAAAACTGAAACTTTCAGATTGAACCGAGGTGGAAGTTTCCTCAAGATATGCTTCACAATATTTATGTCTTCAATAACTTCTCCAAGACCTTGCATGTCCTCTACAACAAAATTTCCCTTGTCAAATAATGCATCAACAGATTCATTCGGGTTCATCCTCATATCTTCATACTTGTTCCACAACACTTGCAGCTTCACTTCTCTGACCTTTATATCACCTTCATATATGTTCAACAGCTTTTCCCACATATCATGTGATGTTTTTCATGAAATTACCTTTGTATATATAGAATTGGATAGGGCTCCCCCTAGAGAATTGATTCCCTTTGCATCAGCATCCAATTCTCTTTGCTCAGCTTCTGATAAAGAACCACTATTAATATCAGCTATGATACCGTGCATTGCTGCTGTAAACACATCCACTCCTAATGATCAGAAGTAGTGTTGCATCTGATTCTTCCATAGCAGGAAATTGTTCCCGTCGAAGATCGGAATCCCTTTTTGATTAGTGACCTCCATTTAATAGAGAAACACTGATATTAACCTTTCACTCTGATACCAATTGTTAGGTCCACTAGGCTAGATACACTTAGAGGGGGGTGAATCAGGGTATGAAAAATTAAAACAACTGCCCCTTTTGATCTTGTTTTACTATTAGAAAAAACCCTATTCTCTCTTTTTCCCGATGCAGAGTATGAACAAACTTTAAAGCATGCATAGGAAACAACTATTTTTACTTGGTTCACCCTCAGTAGGCTACGACCAAGGAGCATACACCGGCAGTGTGCCGATGTACCAATTCTACTATAATCACACTGTTGTTTACAAGTTCGAAGAAGACTCACTATATCTCCTGGTTTACAACCACTCACAATTTGAGAACTCAGTGCTTTCTCAACTAAAGTGAGCTCACTGCTTCTTCAGAAGATCCACTCACAGTTTATAGACCTGTAGGTCTCTTTATTTTCATGAAAGAATGCATCCTCAACAGTTTATAGATGCTCTATTGAGGTTAAAAGTTCATCCATTGATGAATACCCCATTACCCCTGAACATTGAGCAATTCCTTTGAAAAAACCTTCACAAAGCACCCTACTTCGCGAGACTCCCAATTTCGCAAAGCTCAAACAAGCCTTCATGAAGCTCCTGGTCTTTCGCAAATCTCAATCCTTTGCAAAGCTTAGGCCATCGTGAAGCTCCTACCTCTTCGCAAAGCACATTATTTAGATCACGTGGCCTCGGGAAGCACACTTCCTTCACGGAGCTAGATTAGCCGCTGCGAAGCACCTCTCTTTCGTGAACCACCTTTGTGAACCGAGAGCAAAATATTTTCTTCTAAAATTATCTGCTTCTCTCGAGGGGGTCGACCTCTATTTATAGGCTATTCCACCAACCCTCGATCCTTCTGTGCGAAGTCAACGCCACATCATCACAAATCGTTAAGCTCCGAAGTTTCTGCTGAAATTATCTCAATATCGCGAAGCACCACAGCAATTTTCCGATCTCTGAGCTTGACTTAATTGCAGATCATCACTGTCAATCCCTTCATGCCTTTGCCGCGAAGCTCCCTCACAAATCCCTTCACCACCGCGATTCCCTTTAACCTCTGTCGTTCATGAAGCTTGACGTAATCGCGAAGAACAACATCAACATTCTTCTTGTCTTTAAAAAATTCAATCCATAAAGCCTATCTTCACGAAAGTCATGCATCTTCCATATTTAAATAAGATCTTCAAGGAAATCCTATTTTCGCAATGCTCACCAACCTCTAAATTTCAGACCCCAAAAATTTGGAAAACACTGGGAAACGGCGCCACCTTGTACTGATCTTTTGTACCACCTCCAGATCATCCATTCCTTTTTCATGGTTCATTGTCAACATTTATTGCTGACAATATCTCTAGAACTTGACAATTCACCATAGAAACCTACTTTTTCAACAAACACAAACAACCCAAAAATACTACAATGTTACCATGAGGGATTTTTTTCCAACACCAAGTCATTAAAAAGTTATAAATTCCTCTATTCCCCTCCCTAATTTTAACACATTTCATGTTTCTTTCACCATGATTGATTTTTATGCATTAATGGGGCTCCCAAATCCCTCTCCCTTGGCTCATATTCCTTCATTGAAGCTCCCTAAAACTTTCTAGGTTAGTTTATTTAATTTTTTGTCCAATTTTCTCCTCTTCTTATTCTATTCTCTTAATTAATTGGTTTGACTTTGGTGGGTTCTGTCTATAAAAAACCCTATAATATAGGGATAATGTGTTTCTTATGTTCCTTTGGTTCTAGGGTGTGTGAATTTTCTCTTAGGGTGTGTTCTTACTTCTTCTAGAGTTTCTTCATATCTGCATAACTTTGAGCAAGGTGTTTCCATCCATTTCCTTTCCAACACATTCAAATTGATTATGGAGTGTTTCTAATTGATTAATAAAGTTTTTTCATGCTTTTGATGTGATTTTTAATTGTTTTTTTGTGTTTTTATGGTGAAAATTTGATTATAATGACTTTAAAAGGGTTTTCCTTTCTTAAAACTAAATATATATGTATGCCAAGTGTTTGATGAAATTCCAATTGGAATTTTTAAAATGAAATTGGGTGTTGTGGATCATGTTTGGCCTTGGTCATGTTTTGGTAGTTCGGTTTTAATTGAGAATTGATCTTAATGTATGGATTGGGTGAATTTTTATGGTTTCATGGTTATATATAAAATAGTTTCAAACCTCTCTTTTGTTTTTAACATCGAATTTTTGTGTTTTGGTTATTCTTTAAGTGTGACATTGGATGTAGGAATATCCATATTTTCAGGGAATGCAAATATGAATGGGCTCACAAATGATAATGGTTTTCTTTAGAAAAGATATCCCTCATGATCCCAGTTTCTAAAATTATTCTCTCTTATTTCTCCTTTTTCTTTCCCTCCACCACATCTCAAGTGGTTCTTTCAAACCCTTATTGTTTTCAAAATGGTTCATTTGCTTCTAAATTATGATTTTATGTTAAAAAATAATCTAAAGGTGGTTTCAAATGTTTCCTCCAATTATAGATCTATTTTTCCCTTTGGAAGGTGGTTTTTTAACTAATTGAGCTAAAGTATTGATTGGAACCTTTCAAGTTAAATATTTTTTAAACCTTGGAATTGGAATTTTTTAGGGAAATGGATTTGGATTTAAAATGGTAAAGGCCTAGTTTGTGCCATGTGTTATTTTTTGGAAATTAGTTGAAAGTGACATGATGTGTAGGACAAGTTTTCACTTGATTATGGATTGATGTGGTATGGGAACCCCTATGTTGGACCCTTCGGAGAGAAGGTTATCACATAGGTGGTGTCTGTGTTTGGACTAGGCAGGCATGTTGGTTTTGGGTTTTGGTTGAGTCACACATTTGAGGACCTCCCCACTCACTATGTACTACTATCATGGTATTCTTCAGCATATTATATAGGGTCAAGTGATGGTTTCTTATCAAACCCCATTAGACAGGTTGGTACCCCTTAGATTTACCCAGAGGCTGGGTGGGATGTGCCACTGGAGTGGCTAGTTAGAGTGTCCAGATGGTTATTGACTATGGGACTTCACCATACACTAGAAGGTGATCCTAATCTGAGTACACCCATTGATTTAATCAAGTGATTTTTAGGAATTTTCCTTGATTACTATTTGTATGGTCTATTTTATTCTTCTACAGTTGATTATTTAGCCCTGCTAGTTTTTTTAACTTGATTTGTATCCCTTATTTGTTGTATATACCTTGATAATCATCTATTTTGATAGTTTCTTTCTATATTGGGTTTTAAACAAGGTTTTTAAATTAGATATCTATTTTGAAAATATGAAAGTGGTGTGTGTTGTTTTAAAATGGGAAAGATCTGTTTGGTTCCTCAGAATGACAAAACCCTATTTTCTAAATGTATTTAAAAATAGTGTTTATGGATTATTTTTGGAATGTAAATGCATGGACTCTATTGTGCTTACCTACCTAGTTTTTTATTCTCACACCCTACTTTTTCCACTCAACATTGATATACCCGATCTATTTTGTAGGTTTAGGTTTCTAGTTTGGATATGATTTCAGAGAAAGCTGGTTTTTGGATTTTGGTGACCAAGAGGTCATGTAGAAATCCAGTCTTTCTAGATTGGGCTTAGTTTTTTCTTTCAGTTTCTATTTCATTCAATTGTTGATGTATTTTTATTAGTTATATATGTAATGATGTTTAGTTATTTTAGTTTCATTGTGTGATCTATTTTGGTCATTTTTTCCTAGGTTTATTGGGTTAAATCATTAATTCTTGTAATATGTTTGATTCACGAAACTTATCGCCATCCTAGGAGGATTAGGAACACCTCTCAGGCCTTTTTACAGACCGGCTCAGGTGATTGGTTTGGGGTTGACCTGGGTTGGATCATGACTAAATGGTATCAGATAATCCCTTTTTTATTTGGTGTGTCAGGTAGTTGGAGATTAGGAATGTTGGAACTTGGGTGATAGGCGCGGGAAGATCATCACAAACTCTTACTCTTATTGATCCTTGAGTTTCTAGGGGTAGTCTAATATTTGTGACAATTTTTTCATTTACATGGATATGGGACAATAATAGAAGTGATCCAATGTGGTGTGGTGGTCTCACATGGAGTAGTGAAGTATGTAGAGGCTGAGTGCACATAATAGGATATTCTTAGTGGTTGGTTCTTTCCTAGGGCATAGTCCACTAACCATGTCATTGGGTAATGCGTGGATACCAGTTCCTTATCCCAAGAGTTTAGTGTGATTTGTGTTTTGGTTCCTTTTTCATTGGTGTGAGTGTATTTTGAAAAGTAAATGGTTTTTGGAACTTGTTTTTGTTTTGAAGGTGGGTTGTGGTGTTTGAGTATTTATTTTAATAGTGAGTCAGATATTTTGAAAAATGGATTTGGTTTGATATGTATTTGGCTCTGAAATAGAAATTGTGGGTTTTGAAAATAGGATATTAGTTTTTTTAGTAATTTTTTTTCTTATGAGCCAGCTATTGTGGTCTATGATTCTTTTTTTGGTTGAGTTTTGGTTGGATGTCTATTCAGTTTCATTTCTTTTAGATTATGTTTCTCAGAATGGTCTTAATGGTTTCCAGTGAGTTTTGTTCAATTGTTAGCCCTATCTAGAATCCTTGTGTAGTGGCGGTGTTAATAAATTCTTGGTTTTTTCCTATTTTCTGTTTTGATCAAGTTATTTTAGAAGATTTGGAGTAGCTTGAGGAAGTTGAAGTTGTGTTCATATTGTTGGGAACTACCAAGGCCATTAGAGTGCATTTTTTTCTGAATTCATTTGAAGGTCTGAGTTTGGAGTGGTGGAAGGTGATCGTCCCTTCATAGTTGTAAGTTTTTATGTCTTGGGAAGTGATTAAGACCAATTTCATATGATTTTTCATATCTTAGGAGGTGAGGGTGGGGAATGTGGTAGGACTATTGGGTGTTTAGCAAGGTTAGTGGATGGTAAAGGCCTGTATTGATCGCTCCAAAGAGATGGTTCCATTTTATAAGGGATAGCTTCATAGGATCAGATGAAGCTTCCTATCATTTTGTGGGGACTTCATATAGATATAATTGATTTATTTATCTCTTCTGGTGAAGTTATTTTCAAGAAGTTGGTGGATATGGTGTTTTTGGATGAATTGGTTCTTGGAGTGAATTAGGTGGCAGTTAGTGAACCAGTTTTCGTCAATTCTTGTGGAGGTTCCCCACATGAAGAGAGGTGTGTTATAGAGGAACCTATTCTTGAGGAGTTTCCTTTTTTAGTTACGAATTATTATTCTTCAGACTGATTTCTCATGTACTTCTAGTCTACTATGTTCAGGCACTCAAAGTCATCTTTTCATAATCCTCCAACGTATTTTCATAAATATGGTTATTTGGGTCATCTAGAGAAGTTCTTCAAGTGGATTTTATAGAAAATGAAGTTTCGGTCATACGTCATCAACTCATGAATGTGAGTAAGAAGATTCTTCAAGAAATCTTGGATCTATTCGTAGGCCCTGAAGTGAAGCTCTTCACGTAGTTTGGAATCACTAGGGGTGTAGGGAACCTTGTCTCAATTTTGATCTCCAGTGTTGGAGTGGAAGAGATTGAAGTTTCTTTGTTGTAATTTTTTATGTTGTTATAAGTCCCTTTTTTTAAATAAAATCTTATTTGTCTTGATCACTTGTGATTTGGGTGATTGTGTATTTTTGGATGTGAGACTTTGGTGAGTTTTTCTTCCATGCATGTGCTTAGACTTTTCATGGATTGGTTTTGATTTCCAGTTACAATCATTTTGGAGATGCTTGTGTATAGAGGAAATGATGAATTGTTATATGGTTTGCTGTTGGTTTTGAGTTCCTCTTGTTGGGTTTCTCTATGTGTCGGGGGATTTTGGTTTATGTGGGAGTTCCCAATAGTTATTCTGGTTGGTGTGTGCGGTAAGATCTTGGGTTTCTTCATGTTGGGTCTTCCTTGTGAGTGTTTTGGTGCTAGATAGTTTCTTATAGTGGGGAGAGCCCTCATAATTTTTTCATGGTTATTTTTGTTTTGGTTTCTCTTGTATATGGTTTGGTGTGACTTTTTTTAAGAAAAAATCACCCCGAACTTCATGGTTCCATTTGTATTCATTATATTTCAAGTCTCAATCAGCTGGGTGAATTTATGGGTGAATAAATTGTTTGTGGTGGGGATTATTTTCACACCCCAATCATGGTTTTTCCATTAATTTATTATTTTCTTGGGTATGGATCTTTTGGTTGAGGTTTGGGTCGAGTTCTTGGTGATTTTTTTTATTTTGGATGTTTCGGGTTATTTTTGGCCATGCGTGTAGTTTGTGTGCATGGTTTAGAGGTAAACAATGTGACCTATTGAGGATGATGGTGGTTTTAGTTAAATTTATTCTTTCATGGTTTTCCTAATGTTATTTTTTCGTGGTTTGGGCCAAACCATTCAAGGACAAGCAGTAGTTTTATAGCTTGTTTTTGGTGACAAGGGTATGGTGCACTGCTTGCGCACAGTTAGAGGAAACTGTGTAGTAAGCGTCTGAGTGAATCTAAAATTTTTGGCTTAACCATGGTGCATGGATGGCACATGGTTTCCCAAACCATGTGTTCAAATCATGAATATTTACCTTCTCTCTAGTATGGTGCACACGGTTGGCGCACATTTTGAAAAATCGTGCTGCCAAACTAGGTGAGTTGTCTATGTCATTAAAATGTTGTAAATTCCTCTTTTTCCCCTCACTCCTTTTAATCTATTTCAGGTTTATTATTCCTTGGTAAGTTTAGACACAATAAGGGGGCTCCCAAACCCCTCTACATTGGCTCTTATTCCTCCATTGACACTCCCTAAATATTTCTATATAACGCCCCGACCCTAGTTACCCAGAGTCGGTGCATTATTACATAACATTGGCATGATCACAAGAGATCGAGTCTGAAATACCGATTAGTTTAGTAGTCTTGGAAGTACTAGATACATACCTAAGTTTTACATTACATTATAAAATGGTAAAAAAAATATTGTGTCCCCTTTTGAACACACTCATATCCCTTACCCTATTATTGCAGGTCAATCATAATATACTTCTTCGCATCCTAGGAAAAATAAAACAAAAGAAATGGGTGAGCTCAAATGCTCAGTAAGGATAAAAATATAGTGGAAACTTTCATAAATAAGAATAAACATTTAAGGAAATGTATAAGAATAAAACATAAGACTTTTAAACTTAAACTTCAGCATAATATGGAAAATATAAATCAAATAATGTCATTTACTTATTCACATGGATATTCTACTAGTCGAATAATCACATGTAATATCAATAGCTAATTTCATAATGATGGAATGCATAATGTTGGACATCATAACCACATATTCAAGGCCTCGTGCCAAGACTACAAATAATATTTTTTTCAATGCCTTGTTCCAAGACACTAGATTTTCTCATGAGACCTACCGATGCATCTAGGGGCTATAGCGAGCCCCGACCATTACTTACTATGTTCAATGCATTCCTCATGTGAAAAGTTTGAAACACAAAATTAACATTCATATTAAAACTAGCATGAAAAATGCCAATACTTTAACCATAAACCATGAATAGCATAAAAATAGCACATTCACATTCAAACATATTACAAAACCGTCAATACAATATGTAATATTGTATCATAATAAATCAACTTCAAACAAACGTAAAATCCAATAAAAGATGTTGACATAGATAAAAAAACTATTTGAGAGAAATATCTCTTTCTATTTTGAAATCATTTAAAAGTCATGTAATTATAAAATAAAAATTTTATTTTGAAAATATTATTATAATATTGTAAGGGAATTTTCGAAGATGATATAACGGCAGAAAATAGTTGCACCCATTGTATAAGTTAAAAAACATTCTTTCCTTAATTTGTTGAAAAGGACATAAAGTACCTTGTTTGTAAAGAAAATGAAAGATTCCTTTCAAACCATTTTATAAAAAGTCAACCAAGAGTATAAATGACTTTAATCCATATTCTAGTAAATAGTAAAAAAATTGAAATACATTTTTAAGAAACACATATGTTGATGATAAAGAGGTCCCAGTAGATACTCACGTATAAACAACCTCGGATAACAAAAGAGATTGTGAAATTTAACCCTTACCTTGTCTTCTTCCTTAGTTGAGGGTACATTAACCTCATGTATAATGGTTAAATAATTTTTATTAAATTATAAAAGAATACACATACATAAATATGATATCATATCTGATCTTCTAATATTTCTGTGTTAATAATATTTCAGTAGTATCGTTGTTTCGAGTGTTAACTGGTTAATTTTCCTTTATATGTTTTCTTACATAAGTCCTTTTTATTATGGATAGGATTTATTTGATTCATATCCATAATGATATTAATTTCCTTAAACATTATTTTAAATTATCAAATGAAAATTATTCTTGAATGGTTGCAATGGGGAATGAAATTTCATCGCGTCATGGAGACGGTAGGCCATACGTACTCACGAGCGACAATATCATTCTATTGATGGTGAAATATTATGTAATTGGATGGTATATTATATTTATAGAATCATTTAAATGTTATATTTATTATTTACATCAATTATACTCATTATTATACCCTTCCAAATAATGAAGTGTTGAATAAAAAACTATACCACGACATGGAGACGATAAGCCGTATGTACACATGTATGGTGTATTATTCATTCATAGGATGGATAGAATAATGAATATGGGTGTACCATATTTATAATAAAATCTAGGTATGTAGAAGGTAATAGAGTTATTATTTTATTAGGGAAACAACAAAGAAAGAGGAAGTGGAAGAATAAAAGAACTTTGAAAGAGGTGATGAAATAATTACCGCTTCTTCGGGTTCTTCCTTTTAATTTGAACAAAAGGACTCCTTATATTAGATTTATGATCAATGTAAGGCCTATATGTTGAAATGAGGTTATTTTTTAGGAAATTTGAGCAGGTTTTATCTGATTAAAATGGATTTGGAGGTGTGAAATTAAGATAATGGGACGTACCCTGTTATAAGGGAGGTAAGGGTCACTTTAGGAAAACTTGAAATATTATTTTATTATAAAATCATTTTCGGTTTCTAATAGATCAAAATGAATTTATTTATAGACTAAGGTTGTTATGGGTCTAAATCCTCTAAACCAATAGGTTTTAGACGAGTTTAGGTCACCATATTAAGCTTATCTTTTAGATTTAACTCCTGGTTAAATAGTTTAACATTTACCATGTCTCCTAGTATTTTTATATTATATGGTTAATAAACTTACTATAAAATGCCAAGAGAACCTCAAGTAGTTCATTGATGACATATATAACCTTATATAAGTCCTTTTTCCGAACATTATATTTTTAATAATATTATATAATTTAATAATATAGTATTTGTTTTAAAAAACTCATTTATGTCAATTTTGACACTATTTAGTATTTTGTTTTTGTGGAAGTCAAAAAAACTTGATTACTTAGAAACAAATACATTAAATCAACACTAACATGTCATATTCACCTAGAAAATTTATGGATGACATAAAAAGTCTCAATTTAAATTTATTTTTATATTTATAATATCAATTATTTTAATCTTTTATTAATAAGGTAATTACCGCATCATCATTATGTCATAAATAAATTTAATTATTTAATGTATAAAAATTATAAATAAAATATCATGATGTAGGAAATATTTTTATCTTTCTAATGACTATTTATAGTCTAAGAGATAAATTATATAACCTCATATAAAAATGGTTTTACTAAAAGATATATGTTTATGTTACATTTTTCTTATCTTTAAATTAATTTTTATAAAGTATCATTTTCATTTACAAGTGGCTCCATGGGGTCCCAAAATCGACCCAAGGATACCCATGTTAAGAAATTTTTCATCCAATATGGTTAGGGCATGTGTTAGGATAATTTAATATTATTATAATATTATTTTTTACCCTTATTTTCCGGATTTACCATTTAACCATGGTAAATAAAATATTTACTGAAGTTACTATTCATAATTTATAAAAATAAAAGTTATCTATTTATGAATTTTAGACCTCCTGATTCCAAATATGGAATCAATTTTTCCAAATTCAAAATACATAATTTTCAAAAATTAATTTAAAATTAATTCCCGTTGTCAAGACCAAAAAACAGGTTTTTAAGAAGTAAAAACTATCAAAAGATTGACATGTGTTTATCAAAAATTTAAATGTGAAATTACATCCAATGACCTACATTAAATTAAATGATAAAAAATATAATCTATTTATACTTTAAAACCCCTAATATTTATAATTTAACACTATAAATTTTTTCGATTAATAAAGTTGTTTTTAATTAAAATTTAGTATTTTTCACTATTCATAAAAATATGAAAGTTATTAGAAAAGTGCCAAAAATTAACCCTAATCTAATATTGATATTATGAATCTAAAAATTAAGTCCATTTTGAAAAATAAAATTTATAAAATTTCAAAAAGTGGGTATTACTATTTATAGCTGCTTTTAAAATGACTAGTTTGATAGGTCGTGGTGTGCTAGAACTCGAAGTTGCGTACAACGCAAGCTATTGTATTGTTTAAAGAAAAACGTACCATAGAATCTTGGGGTGTTACATTCTAGGTTATTTTCTTTGAGTTATTGTCCAATTTTATCCTCTTCTTCTTCTCCTCTCTTAATTTCATGGTTTTCATTTAGTGGGTTATCTCTTAGATAAACCCTAGAAGCTAGGGTTTATGTGTTTCTTATGTTCCTTTGGTTCTAGGCTGTGCTGATTATCCCCTGGGGAATGTTCTTCCTTCTCCCAGAGTTTTGTCTCATAGACACAATTTTAAGGTGGGTTTTTCCATCCATTTCATTTCCGACACATTCCATTTTATTCTTAACTATTCTAATTGATTAATAAAGTTATATTTCATTCTTGTGATGTGGTTTTTAACTGTTTTATAGTTTTTTATGGTGTAAATTTGATGAGAATGAATTTCAAAGGGTTTCCCTTAGTTATTCCTAAATCTATATCTATTTCAATTGTTCTATGAAATGCCAATTGACCTTTTTTAAAATGAAATTATGTGTTGTGGTTCATGTTTGGCCTTGTTTATGTTTTGTAGTTTGGTTTTCATTGAGAATTGAGATTGGTGATGGTTTGATTGTTATATGTAAAATGGTTACAAAGCTCTCTTTGGTTCTTAACATGGAATTTGTGTGTTTTGGTAATTCTTTAAGTTTTCCAGTGGATGTGTTCACATCCATATGTTCATGGGGTGAACATATGGATGGGATCACAAATGATAATGGTTTTATTCGGAAAATATATCCCTAATAAACCTAGTATTCAAAATTATTCTATCCCATTTATTCTTTTTCATTCCCTCATCCTCATATCAAGTGGTTATTTCAAACCCTTATTATTTTCAAAATGGTTCCTTGGATTATAAATAGTGATTTGGTTTTCCAAATTAATTTAAAGGTACTTTTAAATGTTTCCTTTAATTCTTTGCTCGTTTAGCCCTTTGGAAGGTGGTTTGGTAACTAAATGAGATAGAGGCATATTTGGTACCTTTTAAGATAAATAGTGTTTACACCTTGGAATTGGAATTTGTTTTTAGAAATTTATTTGGATTTAAAATGGTAAATTAATGGTTGGTACCTTGTGTTGTCTTTGGGAAATTGGTTTAAAGTGACATGATGTGTAGGCCCAGTTGGAACTTGTATACATCTTGATGTGGGATGGGAACCTTTATGCTAGACCCTCTAGGGAGAGGGTCATCGCTTAGGTCGTGTCGGTGTTTAGGCTTGTCAAGTATGGTGGTTGTGGATTTTAGTTGAGTCATTCATGTGATGACCTCCCCACTCACCATGTACTATTATAATAGGATTATTTGGCATCACCTGAGAGGCCAGGTTTGACAAGACACTATATTGGCTAGTTTAGAGCCTCCAATCGGTAATTGGCTTTGGATATGCACCATATACTAGCAGGTGAGTCTAATCAGATTATGTTCATGGATTTCTTATATAGATGTTTAGGAAATGTCCATAATTACTACATGTATGATCTATTTTATTCTACTAAAATTGATTATTTATCCCTATTAGTTTTACCTACTTGTTTTATTTTCCTTATTTTTAGTATATCCCTTTATGATCACCTAGTTTTATAATTTCTTTTCATATTGGATTTTAAATAGGGGTTTTAAAATGGAAATAATTTTTGAAAAGAGGAAATTTGTGTGTGTTGTTTTAAAATAGAAAAATTGTGTTTGGTTATTCATAATGATAAAACCCTATTTTTTAAATGTATTTCAAACCAGTGTTTATGGACTATTTTGGGAAAGTAAATGCTTAGATTCTATGGTGATTACTTATTGATCTATTTATGTTCCCACTCTACTTGTGCCACTCAACATCGATAGACCCAAGATGATTTTCAGGTTTAGTTTTATAGTTGAGTTATTCTTTTGGATCATGTCGTTTTGTGGATGCTGGTGATGAAGAGGTCATAATAAAGATATAGTATTTTCAAATTGGGTTTAGTTTTTTCTTTTAGTTTATTTTTCATTCAGTTGTTCTTATATTTGTATATGTTTTATATGTATTTATGTTCAGTTGTTTTTTATTCATTATGTGCTTTATTTTGGTTTTTTTCTCCAATGTTTTTTGGTCTAAATCATTCCCTTGTGTGATATCTTTGATGCCTGGTGATTTTCACCATCATGTGAGGATCGGGAACATCTCTTGGGCCTTACTATGGGCCAACTCGGGTGACGGGTTTGAGGTTGACCTGGGATGGTTCATGACATCTAATAACCTTGTTCAAACCATAAAACTCTAAAAAATCAACAAAAACATTCCAAAACTCCTCTGAACCTTACCAAAATTAACCAAAATATATTATATACTAAAAATAAATAAATAAAGTGTTTATTACCTCAAATTGGGGGTGTTGTATAAATATTGACTGAGATCTTTCAATTTTATTTCTTCATCTGCCTTCTCCAAACCTATTGTATCCATCATAACATGATGAATATAGTATCATAAATATAATAATATTTTATTATGATGATTTCACATCCATTTTCTACCTCTTTTCCATCAAATGGGAAATGAAAGTATCATTTGTGCATACTTGTGGACTACTGCCTCCACCTAGTGATATGATTCATTTTCCATAACCACCTCACATTTATGGATATAATTATGGATTTAATAAATATATATGATATTCATGAATCGAAACATATATGAAAAATGAAACAATTATAACATGGAATAGTGATTTTAATATAGAATTGTAAATGAATGAGTAATGATTTGTTTTAATTAAACCATGTATGGTATTATAAGAATGAATATAGTTATTTTTTATAGATTTATAATAAATTTAAATTTTTTATATAGGATATTAGATCTATTATAAATGAATTCAAACTAGAGGTAAGGGTTTTATGTTACAATCTCACTTCTTACCTTGATTTTTTATGATTAAATTTTACAATGAAGAAATTATATGATCTATATCTAAAAAATATTATGTATTTTCTACTATGTTTATTTCTTGAAAAAACAGGTTTTCCATTAATTTCCCTCTCTCTAAGTACTCAAATTTCTAAAAGGAAGATTTATAGAAAAGAGGCTTTGTATTATATTCGGTCAGGAATAATTTCTTCTATGTATATATTTTCATTAAAATGTTTTCAAGAATTTTTTTAATATTATATATATTTATTAAAATCATTTTATATCCATGTTCTAATTTATATAAAAAGGTTGAAAATGAATATTCTTTTCATTTTTTGAGTGAGGTACTTTTTTACTAAAGTTTTGCACAAAATATTTATTTTAACATACATTGCACGAACGAATTTTTCCACTATCATGAATACTCATTGCTTTGAATATTCCTTTACATGTTTCCATTTTTATTTTTAAATATATTGTCTTCCATGATATTTTTTAAATTTTTTGAATTTAAATAAGTTATTTCAAAATGAAAATGATATTTTCCTCAAGAAATATTCGAATGATCTTTTAAAGGAGTTTTTTATCTATAATAAGATCCTTTGATGTTATTGATGATTATCTAGGGATATGATCCTATTATATCATCCTTGTTAATTACTAGTATGGTTTATGATTATTATAATGAAATAATGATGAAACATTTTTTCTTTCTCACAAGTTAATTTGTGATGAAATTAAAAAAAAATTCATGATCCTATATAATATATATTAATAGATTATAATTATGATGTGGGTGGGTCTGTTATACCCCTCCAATGAATTGGGTAAATATTAATGTTTTATGAGCTCAAATGGTACGCGAGAGGTTATCCCAAACCCAAAAGTTGGTATATGGGAGGATATCCTAAGGCCAAACCTGGTACATGTGTGGTTAGCCCAATCCTAACATGTGGTGAATGTCTTGGTGGATATCCTTGATAAAATGTTTCTATGATTATGACTATACCACACTTTATGGCACTATTGTTTGGAATGATCTTATGCCAATTTTATGATCTGATGGAAATGTTCTTTGATTCCTTTATAATTCATGTATAATGAACTATCAAGATTTATTCCATGAATCGGGATTATGATATATGAATTGTTGGGTATTATTTTCAAATTTTAAGATCATGTTCTCATACACATATGCTCTTTTTATACTTAAAATGATCATTGATTGATATCTCCCGTGTTTACCCATATTGGTCATCTAATATCACCATTTATTATGTTTCTTTTACCCTAAGATATAAATAATGGTTCTAAATATGATATGTCTAAGAAGGGTTATAGTTATAAGTAACTTCATTGGAGGTGTTGTAGATATTTTATGTACCACTTGTTTATGTAACCAAGCTTCCAAATAAACTAAATATTTAGAGTTCTATCATGGAACAGAATGACATGTATTAAATATTCATCTAATAATATACAATAATTAAGTATTTAATGTTTGGATTGCCTCAAGACCCTGGGATACACCCATTAATAGGGTAATCTTAATGACATATTCATTTATTAAAAAGAGTAGAGGTTCACCTAAAAGGATATTCGGGTTCAAAACATGCATCACATACTCAAAACTGAGAAAACATGCTTGGATTAACTTGATAATTTTTTATAAAGATTAATAATTAATTTTTGGTATATAATAATTATCTTAACATCAATATGACACATGATGAGTCTATTATTACTAAAAGTGAATGTTTTCATTTTAAAGTGGGATTTCTATTTAAAATGCACATCACATACTCAAAATCAAGAAAAAACTATAATTTTACATGATAATTTAAGAAAAATATCAATAAATCATTTGTGATATGTATAAATTAACCTCACATAAATATGACACATGGTGTGTCCAGTATGACCAAAAGTGCATGTATTTAGTTTAAAAGAGATGTTTTAGTTCAAAACATACTCAAAACCAAGAAAACACACATGAATTGTAAGAATTCATTAATAAAAATATTAATAATTCATTTATAATGTATAATAATTAATTATGAATCACTCCAACACTTGTTGTGGCCGTTATGAATGAGAGTGAAGGTTTTCATTTAAAACTGAAATTTTGGTTCAAAATGTGAACTGCATACTCAAAACAAAGAGAAATATTTATATTTTCCTAATACTTTAAAAAAATATCAGTAATTTATTTTTAATGTATAAGAATTATTCACATTTCAATTTGACACATTTTGTGTATAGTATGACTAAAAGTGCATGTTTTCAGTTTGAAAAGTGATATTTTTTTCGAAACACATCCCACGGATTCAAAACTAATCAAATGAAATTTTATTTTTTTGATAATTTAAGATATATATTCATGATTCACTTTGTATGTATAGAAATTAACCACATATCAATATGAAACACTCTGTGTTGTTATGACTGAAAGTTCATGTTTTCATTTAAAAGTGACATCTCAGTTCAAAACGCATGTCACATACTCAAAAATGGTAAAACACACTAGGATAGTATTTATTTTTTGGGGAAAAGATAAATAATTCATTTATAATATGTAAGAATTAACATTTTTTCAATCCAATACATTGTGTGATCGGTATGACTAAAAGTCCATGTTTTTTTCTTAAGTTTCATTTTATTCAAAAAATTGGTTACACAATCAAAACTGATAAAAAAATTGGAATATATTGATAATTTATTAAAAATATCCATAATTTATTTATTATGTGTTGGAATTGACCCTGCATCAATCCAACACATGATGTGACCACTATAACGAAAAGTGTATCTTTTCAAATAAAAGCAACATTTTAGTTCAAAACAAGTGTTACATATGAAAAATGAGAAAACACACTCAGATTGTCTTAATACTTTATAAAAAAATTTATAATTCATTTATTCCATGTAGGAATTAACCTCGTATCATTTTTATGCATAATCTAGCTGGTATGACTGAATATGCATGTTTTCGGTTTAAAAATGACATTTTTGTTCAAAATTCACATCGCACACTAAAAATAAAGAAAAAAATTTAAAAAAAAAATTAGTTTTTATGCACTCATATTTTCTTTATACTTTGTAAAAAATATTCATGATTCATTTTTAATGATTATGAATTAACCACACATAAATCTGATACACTACATGACTTTTGTGAATGAAAGTGTTTGTTTTCATTTAAAATTGATATTTTGGTTCATAATGCACATCACATACTCAAAAATGATAAAAAAAATTCATATAATCTTAATACATTATGAAAAATATCTATAATTAATTTGTGACAAGTAGAAAGTAACCTCATGTAAATCGGAAAAATGGTGTGTCTGGTATGACTGTAAGTACATTTTTTTAATTTAAAATTGGCATTTTAGTTCAAAAATCATGTCACATACTCAAAACAAATAAAAAACAATTATATTTTTTTGATAATTTTTGGAAAATATTGACAATTATTTTTTTATGTGTAGTAATTAACCTCACGTCAATATGAAACATGGTGTGGTCGTTATGATTTAAAGTACAAGTTTTTATTTAGAAGTGACATTTTAGTTTTAAACACATGCCATATTCTCAAAATTTAGAAAACATTATTGGATTGTTTGGATACTTTTTAGAAAATATTGATAATTAATTTGTGACATATAGAAATTTTCTTCACATGAATCTAACACATGTTGTGGCCGGTATGAATGAAAGTGTGTGTTTTCAGTTTAAAAGTGACATTTTAGTTCAAAACATATGTCACAAGATCAAAACCAAAAAAACACTTGAATTGTCTTGTTACATTATGAAAAATATCTATGGTTCATTTTTTAAGCGTATTAATCAACCATGCATCAATCTTACAAACGGTATGAATGATATGGCTCAATTTGTTTGTTTTCATTTAAAATGAAATTTTAGTTCAAAACAAGTGTAATATACTTAAAATTGATAAAAAATTCTTGGATTATATTTATAATTTAGTTGAAATGTCACTATTTAATTTTTAATGTGTAGGAGTTAACATCATATCAATCTAACACATTGAATGGCCAATATAACTGAAAGTGGTTTTTTTATTTAAAAGTGACATTTTACTTCAAAACACATATTACATATATAAAACTAGGAAAATACACTTGAATTATCTTGATAGTTTATGAGAATAATATGTGATTCCTTTTTTATGTGTAAAAATTAATAATACTTTAATTTGACACATAGTATTTCATTATGAATTAAAGCGAGTGTCTTTATTTAAAAGTGATATTTTAGTTCAAAATGTATGTCACATGCTCAAAACTAAAAAAACACGCTCTGAATGTCTTGATAATGTTTTATAAAGGTTAATAATTCATTTTTTATGTATAATAATTAACCTCACATCAATCTAATGCATTATGGGTTTAGTATGACTGAAAGTGTGTCACATACTCAAAACAAAGAAAACATGTTGGGAGTGTTGTATTAATTTATAATAGGTTTTATTTATGAATTATTTTATCCTTATTGTTTATATGTTATATTTTATCATTCATGTTGTCACAACTTGACCCACAGGGTCCCTTCTAGTCAGTGCTAAGCCAAGTGAGACACCCCAAGCTGGCCTCCGATAGGCCAGGTGCTAGCGACAAGCATCGAGTAGGAAATGTTGAAAAAGGATTCCTTATCCTAAGTACTTGTATGCACACACACATCCGATTACATGAAAAAATATAGAGATATAGAATAAAAAATAAAAATTTATAGTGTATAAAAAACCTCTAGGAAAACATCGGAGTTCAGTAGTATATAGGGGGGAAATACATTCCTAACTAGAAATGGGGTCTCAAACTATCAATAACTTGGAAATGGGAAAGACTGGATAGAGCCTTGGTCATAATATCTAAGTCCAACTATTGAACATTGTCACCACCAAGAGTAGTTATAGTTACCTAAACTAGGTCAACCAATACCACCACTTAACTTACGGTCATCTACATTCGACAAAATGCATGTAGGCAAATCCCTTATAGATGTGACTATATACATGCCATCTAGGTTCCCCAAAATCACCATAAAAAATCATCAAGGATAGTGTAGCCATCTCAAAACCATTAAGTCATTTCAATTATTACATGAGATAAAATCATAATAAACCAGATATGCTCAATAAGAAACCCAAGAAAGAGAGAAAGGGAATCTCTATATCCCCAACCTAGATAAGAATGATGAGTCATTCTGTAACTACAAAGGTCCATGTTTGATTCCCAGCACCATGTGAAACCTCTCCATATTTCATGTGGAGGTCATACATCTCTCCATTTCTCTCGGTAGCCAAGGGGGTTCCATATCTAATTGTGGATCTGTATAATCACATTAGATAGAAAGTGGATAGCTCACTCCTTGCCACTATGTGCCCCATCTATGTTAAAACTATCTCCTTTCCATGCATCTCATATAAACTCTCAAAAATTAGAGTGGAGGGGCCCCCTCCTCCCTACTTTTCCCCATAGCCAAGGGAGAACCAACTCTTATGTAGAACCGACTCCCCTTCAGATCCTAATGATGGGAGAGTACCACTCTATAGATATAGGATATGCACCCATTGTGAGAGACTTTCATCTCTACCTATATGAAATTTATGGGGGACCCATGCCTTAGAGAGTTATAAGGGAATAACTACCCAAAAAATACAATGGTGACCACACCTGATCACTATCACCACCTAAGGATCATTGAAAGAAGTTCCCTTCTATAATAACCTTGCATCCTATCTTTGTTGTTGAAACGAAGGTCACCATCACATTCAACATGGAAACCCACTTAGAATATGATACTCATGGGCCCAAATATAAGTATCTAAGAGGGAGATATAAAAGGTATAAATCTATGGGTGGACTAAATGGTTTGTCATCCAAGGGTATATGGAATTTATCAAAAATTCAAACATTGTTTATGTCCCCTCATTATACCCAATCCATAATAGTAATGTACGTGTCATGTATATAGGGTCACATAGCTTGTGACTATTTATAGAAACCTAGGAATGTCCTCATAATCACATGACTTGGTTGGTTATGCCTATATATATGGAATTTGAATTCAATACACAACATGTCTTTGAATCTTAGGGAATGTCCGGGTCCTCCGGTCTATACTCGTGTACATCAACCCATTCCCATGTACATTGGCATGTGCCTGTGTACGTGTCCCCATTTCCATGTACTTGGCATGTTCCTATGTACACCCAGGGTCTGTCTGTATACTACCATATAGACATGTCCCATATACATGAGGTGTCTATCCATGTACTCAGCCACAAATTCATGTCCCACTACATGGTACGTAGTCCAAGTACATGGTCGGTGGTCTCTAGATATCTCTCTTCACCCAATTAAAATAACACACAGTGTATTCTCCTTCACTTCATATAGTGTGATCAAAGTTTCCAAATGGTAGATACCTAAGAACTACCCTAAACCCTCAGTTTTCCTTAATTAGTCATCGATAGATTCCCCCAAGGTCCTTAATAGTCATAAAAGTGCTTCATATCCATTAAACAACACATATACATGGATCAGGACATGAAACTCATAAATATTCCTACCTCATGGTAATAACACTAAAACTTTGAGTCCAAAGATACAACCAGGAGATGTTACACATTGATCTGATCTCAATCACCATCAAGGAATAAGTTCAATGGCAACTCCTCTACTCTATTTAGTTGTCGTATAAGGGAGAAACCCAATCCCTTCCTCCCATTTGTGGGAAAGAAATTGAGAGGGGTTGTTTATTTATTTATTTTCATTAATTAAATACCATAAATTATTATTTTTCTCGTCAATGGTTGTCTTCCACAAAACACCTGACTCCAACCCACTTTATGTCGCACCTAGGGTAAACTTTCTATCTCGGAAACAACTGTGTTCATGGATTTCCCATCCAGGGTCCAACACATTAAAAAAATTATTATTAAAATATGTGTTTCAATTATTTAATATATATTATTATTATTATTATGAAAAATCCATGGTCCTATGACACTCAATCACATCACTAAATCTGATTAAAAATCCAAGGATATTTGTAGAAATATCCAATGGACTTAACTAAAAAAATAAATCATTAAATTATTTGTTCCTTCAAATATTTTCACCTTGAAAAGAACACGTTGTACAAAAATGTGTAGGTACTGATCCTGAATCTAGATCTCACACTCCCAGAAGATCTCCTCCTTGATCCCATACTTCCAAAGAACTCAAACCAAATGGATAATCCATCCATGCATTATATTATCCTTCTAAACAAAGATTTACATTGGGTACTTCAATAAGGAATCTCTATCCTCAAAGTCTACCTCACCGTAGTTGATAATGTGATACCAGTTGAGAACGTATCAACTTAATTATGGCATACAAAATACATCTTGTACTAAATTACTATAGGGTTAGGTCAAGAGATAAGAAACCTCACCAACCTCTTGTAGTTACCTGCATGGCCCGAGGAACCATTCCATTCATTTTCTACACCAGATCTATCCCAACAAGTGATGTTCCAAAAATATCTATCTAGTACAATCATGACCTACTATGTCCCCCATAAAGGGCCTCAAAGGCTTCCATACTGATAATGGAGTGATATCTATCAAACTCTACCAAGGGTAATAAATCCTCACAACTTCAACTAAAGTCCAACACAAAATCTATCAACATAACCTCTGTCACCTAGATAGTGTTCTTGGTCTTCCCCTCCATAGGTGGTAAAACATCATGCTCATCTACAACTAGGTACCAAAATACTCCTACAATGATATCCATAATTGTGATGTGAACTAGGTACCATGGACATAGATGATCATCATGGGTATACTCTGAATCCAGATAATCTCCCGCACATAAAACATCCCTAAACTCTTAGATGAACTCTTCTCCATTATGGAAAAAAAGTGTGTCAACTAGGTGGATCAATCAAAAATTACCCAAATATCATCATGACCTCTCAATTCCCAGGGTATCCTCTTCACCAAAACCATTTATATTTCATACCATGTCTATTCTGAGATCTCAAGAGGCTCTCAAGACTATTGGAACCTAAAGTTTATCCTCTACCTGTTAGAATGTGAGGCACTAAAAAATAAAATCAATAATTTCTCACCTTATTATAGCATACCAAAATGAACACTATAGGTCCTCAATCATTTCTACTACACCTAGATGTACATACAAGGGGGTAGTATGAAACTCCCTCTAAAAATCCCTACGCAATGTGATTGGAGCCACATTCCATCCCTAGAAAAGGATGGAACCCTCCCCTCCTTCAAGAAATTTTTCTTGTGTAACTCTTGTGGATAACTGGTCATGTCATACCTCACAGTCAATGTCTCCCAACTGAGTATCATTCAAATTATGATGAATTGGTGTAGTCACCACAATCGATTAAAGATAATATGAACCACTCTCCTCAACTATGGCCATATACAGAGAAGTCAACTGCTTAGAAACCTCCTCTACTAAGTGAGAATAGGGCTTCCTACTAAGAGAATATATCACCATAATACCCTTAACAATAGTATATACTATCTCAAAGTCATGGTCCTGTAGAAAAACCAACCAACACCTCTTCCTCGGGTTGAGATGTCATTTATTGAAGATACACATGAGACTCTAGTGGTTTGAGTAAACAATGAAATGCTTGCATAGAAGATACCATAACCACATCTCCCAAGGGAAGACTTAAACTACCAAAACTAATTTTTTTTATGTAATCCATTTCATGAAGTCTCCATTTCCTCAACCCATAAGAAAATACTTCTTAGATCTACATCAACATGCATCTGATCCCATCTTTGGAGGCATCATAAAAAACCATGCACTTGACTCCCTCCTATGGAACCCTCAACATCAGATCATTGGTCAACCTTAGCCTCAACACCCCAAAGGATACTCAACACTTCTCATGGGATGTTATCATGCAATCACTACATCAACCTTAGTTGGTTCCACTATCACACTTGTTCTTGAGAAAACATGTCTCAACAAGTGGACCTCCAGAAACCAAATCTATTTCATTGAGATCTTCCCATGAAGCAAGTAATATCATAGAATGGTAGAACCATCCACAATTTTATCACATGCTCCTCCTATTTCACTAATAAACTGAGGATATCATCAATGAAAAATACCAAGAACCGATCCAAGAATGTTGGAAGGACCGTGTTCAAAATATGCACAACCACCACTGGGGCATTCAATATATTGAAGGGTGTCTCTAAGAACTCATTGAAAACATAGAATATTTAGAAATAAACCCATAGTATATCCTCCCTTTTCACCCAAAGATAGTAATAACCTAACCTTAGGTCAAACTATGAGAACAACCTCACCCATAGCCACTAGAAGACAAAGTCATCAATACTCAAGGTTAGATACTCCTACATGACTGACACCTGGTTTAGGTGATGTAAATCCATACCTAACCTTGAGATATCATATAAATTAAATATTAATAACACTATTCTACCCAAGGAAACACACTAGGTCTAATGAAGACTAGGATCTCCAAATTATCCAACCATAACTTTTGCTTTCACAGCTACATGAGGTCATCTGATATGCTAGCACAGATATTAGGGAATCCCTAGGTGTAGTTCTATGAAGAGAAAAACATCTTATGGAGTGTTAATTCATAAAAATCATTAAGGAAGACATCACATAGTCATCCAACATCATAGGAATTGAAATTTCATATTACCCACTACTCTAAGGTTTATACTATCCAACTGATAAGGAACCAGTTGTATCCTTATACATATGATCTCATCCTACTCTGCTTGGGACTCCTTGTAACCCAAGAAGGAAAATTTCATCACTTGAAATTGGACACACTTCCATCCATACTAGTAATATTCTTGATGGTAATAGACATTAGGCAATTGTTCCACACTAAGGATAACAGCATAGGCCTCACCGCCTACTAAGGAAAGATTCCATGTGAGTCTCTATCTCCTATAATAGTCAAGTCCCACTATTATTGTGAGTGTTTGATCACTGATACCCCTCTATAGAAGCTTAAAAGAACAAGGTTCAAGTGAAAAGAGTCTCACAGGGACCACTAGGTATTATACATGGGATGCATTCAGGGTCAAGTCTTGTGTTTATATAATAAATATGAAACTACAAAAGAGAATAAATAAGTCATACCTAAAAAAACATCCAGAACCTATGGTTCATAAACCCATACTTCCTGAAGCTATCCGTACATCTGTGTGCATGTTCTCCACAAATTGGGCTTTCCATAACACGTTATCTCATCAAATGACCCCAATATACAAGTCAACGGAAATCACTAACCACACCTCGACACTATCCACATTGGGCGGCGTTGAATCACCCACAAGATTTTAAATCGTATCACAGGAATGTGTTGTGGTGGGGGTGTCAATATTCATTTAATGTCTAAATCCACATAAAACATCAACAACATATGGATCTTCCAACACCCATCATTTCCATGGATAAGTCTCACTGCCCTAACCACTATCAAGAGGGGTCCTTACCAAGTATGACACTCACACCACAAGCTCAATCCATTCCTTTACCATCCGATAAGGGGTTTTGGACCACCATAAAATATTGGTGATATCTATATTCAAAACTTGTGATTCTCACTCAGTATAGGTGTGTCAAATTATGATACCACCAAAACCAAATGCTGATCCACAAAGAAGACTTTTAGTTGGTGCAACCATCAAATCGGTCAGGGTTCGAAAGCTATGAAACCCAAACCACTTCCTCGGACTAATCCTCCACTTCCTAAGGGTTTATCTCTCCATGAAACTCAATAGGTATCTATCACTAGAAATAAAATAATGAGTTGTGTATCAACACTCTGACTAGTTAGAGATACTTATATCTTAATATGTCATTGATCAACCATCTAGTCCACCAATGGGGGATCTCTGTACTACTTAAAAAGTGATATCATTGATCCATTCTTACCTGGAGGAAACACCCCATGAATGGGTCCCAGAAGTGAGGCCTCATTTCTCAACTGGTTGTCATCCTGAAGCTTTCTTTTAATCTTGTATGGATTTCATCATGGAGGGATCTTGAAAGTTATCAAGATGTACCATGATAAAATGGCATATCTTGATATCTAACTCAAAAAGTACATGAAGGTCGAGATACTAACTCCTATATAATGCATGTAGCATGTATTCCCTAAAAATAATAATTTGGCATGTCAAGTAAACAAGAAGGTATTCAGAGTCATGGTGTATGGATACGTTGATAATCACACCAACATTAGGTTCCCTAGCTTGAGAGCCAAACTTGAGAAACTCTAACACTGTTTCCCTATGTTCCAAAACCAAACCTCACAAAGTTCTAACACCCAACACCAACCCATACAAAAGAACGATATGATACTACTCTATCATGATCTGAACCATTGGGGTCCACTTGGTTGATGGTAAGTTAAGTGAGACACCCAAATCCTATATCTAATAAGTGAGGGATTGGCGACAAGCACATATTAATAAGTGATAAAATGAGATACCTTAGCATAAGTACTTGTACGCATGCACACATATAGCTCCATGAAACAATGTAGAGATATAGAATAAAAATTTAATATCTAGAGCATATACATACATTCCAGAACCTCTAGGAGAACATCAGAGTGTAGAAGTATATAGGAGGAAAAATACATAACCAACCATAAATGGGGTCTCAACCTGTAAAAAAAGTGGAAAGGGGGGAGACTAGAAAGAGACCAACTCATAATATCTAAGTCCTACCAACAAACATGATCAATTTCAAGATCCACTATGGTCCCCCAAAACGAGGCCTCCCAATATCACCATGGATCTATCTATCATATGCATAATACAAAACACATGTGAGAAAATCCCATGCATGGGTGAGTATATACATGCCTAGTAGGTGCACCAAAATAACAAAAAAAGGGATTAAGTATGGTGTAGTAATCTCAACACAAAAAAGTCATGTCAATGAGTACATGATATAAAAACCATAATAACCTAGATACACTCAAAAAGAAACTCAAGTGAGATAGAAAGAGTATCTCTATCTCCATGACCTATCTAAGAATTATGATTAGGTCTTCTTATCCAAATGTCCATATCTGATGACCATCGCCATGCACAACATCTATAGATTCTGTGTGGTTGGATCACACCTTACCACTATTATCAACAACTGAGGGGGTGTTATCTCCAGTGGTAGATTCTCATAACAACATAAGATATAGAGTGGATGGAATGCACCTTACCACTATATGTCCCAACTAAAGGATCACTATATTCAGTCTATGCATCTCACATAAACTCTAAAAAATCATATTGTAAGGGTCTTCTCCTCTCTACTACACTCCATATCTGAGGGAGAACCAACACCCCTGGAGGACTCACTCCATTCTTGAGCTCGATAATGGGTTATTACCACTCCATAGATATAGTACCCATGATCTTCATGGGGTATTTCCATATCTACCTATATAAAGGATATGACAGACCCATTCCCTAGAGAGATAAATAGAATTACCAACCCAGGTAACACTTTAATGATCACACCTGATCACTATCACCAGCTAAGAGTCACTGAAATAAGTTTTAGAGACTCAGTTTTTTTATTATAATACTTTTAAATACTTCTATATATATTTCCAGATCTAGGTGTTGAGACGGCGTGCGATTTCAAGGCCCGGTGTTCCCGAAATTAATTTTATAAAAATATTAAATATATTTTAAATTGTGTGTGCATAGATTATTAAAGAAAATGGGATAACTCATAAAAGGTTTATCGAATTATAAATATGATTCCACGGTTGATTTTGGAATGTGGTGTTTACCCTAAGAGTGAAATAAAATGATTTGGTGTGAGACGTTCAGACCCCTTGATCATTGGAGGTATGATCAGTGAAATAATTTATTATCAAATTAATTAATTAAATCAATTTTACCAACATTAAAAGTCTATAAATTAATTGTTATAGAGACTTTTCTAGGGTTCTCCTCATAATCTTAAAATTGTTAGTGATATCTCTCTTCCTCCTCCATTGGCAGAACTTGATGATCAATGATAGAACTCTAGATCAAATCAGATCAGGACATAGTGGATGTAGTAGCTCCTCTCAAATTATTGGTGGATGTGTTATTTATCAATGATAAAACTATAATAGGGGTAGGATTATTTATGTGTGGTTTTCCTTTCATATAATTAAATTTATTGGGTAGATCATTCTCTGTTCTTCGATCTACGCCCTGTTTTGGCCTTTCTGTGAGACTATGTATCATATTTCAATTTTTTTAATCAATGTTCTAACCTTTGTATTCCCGTTATTGATTTTTGTCCAATAACTCTTCTCTAATGATGTTTAATCCTTTGTTTTTGGTGTTTTTCTCCCTCATTTCTTCATGTTCTTCACCACTTAGACCCCTTAGTCCTGGTTTAACAATTTCTATAAGGTATCGATCCCAACTGAACCACCAGGTTCATGGAAAATTGATGAAACGGCAACAAATAAATGAGAAAAGAATAGACCTAGGATATTTGTAAATCAAGGATGTTTATTTTGTTGTTTTAAGATCATGAAATCGAATGTTGAAGCCATCGAGGCATGCAGAATGAGTAGCAGAACCCTTTATGGTGACTGAAGGCCATTTTCTATCAAATTACGGCTGAGAACCGTGATCTATAACTAGATTTTCCATTTTTTATGAGGATAGGCCAAAATCCAAGGTGACATAGATAGATTCAAGGTGTATTTTTGGATCTTTAATTTATATTGAAAACCCGACTACACTCTGTGTTTAGTGAAGAACACATGACATGTAGCTCCTCTCATGGTTGTAGCTAGGGTTTTGGAAAAAAATTAAGGATGAAACAGTGTGTACTCCTCCCTTACATTCCGTGTAACCTATCCCAATTGGAAAAACCATGTGATAGGTCACATGGATGGGAACCTATGTGGAGGTACACAGGTTCTGATACATGGTCTTATACTCCATTACACGTGCACGGTGAGCAGCACATGCCCATAGTCTCAGTTACCTAGGAAACGCCATGTAGTCCACCTACACAACGTGTACTACAACATGGTATAGAGCTATGTTTGGGCCAGGGACACAGCTAGGTGGTGGAGCAGGACCACATATTGTGTGGTTCCCCTCACACATTGTGCACCCCTTGAGCTCTTCTGAGAAAACATTGAACGTTCGTATCTCCTTTGTTTGAATTTAGATTTTGGCTTGTGAGTGGACTATCCTAAGTGTTTCTCCGTGTAGAATTTGATGGTTCCCTCAGTTTTGGATCTCAAGATATGATGTGGGAATGTTCCAGGAATGACACATTTTTTGTAGATTCTCAATGATAACCATGATCATGTGAGATCACCAGAGGATACTTTCTGAGTGGAACCCCCATGTGTGGTAGAGAATGGGTTGTAGATAACCTAGATTTGAACCCTTCAACCTTACTAGGAATGGGTCCTCAACTTTCTGAGTGGAACCCTCCTGCGGGGCAGGGCATGGGTTCTTAATGACCTAGAGTGGAACCCTCTATCTAGGTTGGGCATGGGTCCTTGAATTTATGAGTGGAACCCTCCTATGGGGTAGATCATGCGTCATTCATGACTTAGAGTGGAAACCTCTATCTGGGCTACGCATGGGTCCTCGACCTTTAGTGTTGAACCCTCCTTTCATTCCAAGTCATGGGTCCTCTGCTAGAAATTGTGTCCCCATGATTGTGTTTCATAGTGATGAGATGTGGTTTTACATAGATTTGGACTCATGAGGAAGAGGGATGCTTTCCCCACTTAGACATGTTTTTTATACATGACCAAAAATCGTGTGGGTGAGTCAGTGCCACCAAAAGTGGATCATTTCAAGTTCTGGTGAATGAGTTCCTTAGACTTGTGTGTTTAGGGTAGATGTGTGAGATTCTAGGCATTGTTTATAAAATTTTGGAACTATTGGCTACTCTTCTTCCTGAGATGAGTTGTGATATTGAGATCCACTTACTCTCTCCTTTAGGATTTTATTGACTGAGTATATATATACCTTCCTTTTTTATCCACTCCTTGTATTTGGATACTCTCCTTCCATGAGAGGGGAATACGTGAGGGATGTTCTTTCTGTGTTCATATTCTCGTTGTTGGATGAGTTTAATCGCATGTTATATATAGAAAATACTTGATGGGTAGTTCAACTACTCACTGTGTTTTCCTCTTGTGTTTGTATGAACTTTCTTTCCCTATTGGTTTAGGTTGATCTATACTCTTTCATTGTACCTTGTGATATAAATTTTCTTTCTCTTCTATTATATCTCTTACTACTCTCATTTTATCTTTCAGGGAATTTTATTGGGTATGTTTATAATCACCCCTTCATGGGCTTTTCCCACATGTATCTTGTCTTTTCCAGACGACATAAAGGTCGACCGTGACTACAGAGGAGCTTACAGATACTAGGTGCTTGGACTATGTATGGTGGTTGTATCTTGGGATTCATAAGCTGAGATCTCTTTCCTTTGTTTACTTTTCTAGTCTTTTGTTAGGTTGGGAAACATTTATGGTTGGACATTTATTTTTCCCCTTTCCTTTTTATCTTACACTGCCATACTTTTGTACTATATAGAGGTTCATTCATGTTTGGTTTACTTTATAGCAGTGTTATATCTTTTACTTTTTCTATTTTCACTTTTTCATTGAGATGGTTGTGTGTTTTTTTATATAGTTACTTAGGAAAAGGCCTCCCCTAGTTATTTATGCCTTTGGTACTTGTCTCCACCCCCTAACCTATAGAGGCAGGTTTAGGTTAGTTATGACTCGTTCCCCATTTGGTTCGGGTCGTGACAGATTGGTATCAGGGAAATTTCATTACTTTGGATTTTGTTCATATGTTTCTCCTTAAATATGATTGGTTGGGTTTAGGGTAACAATTTCAATATTTCCTGAGTGAGTCTCTCGTTCTAGGGAATCCAGTGACAGTGTGTGAAGTTCTCGGTCAGGATCTAAGTATCACTGAGAGGGGGAGGGGGTGAATCAGTGATATCTTTTTCTTTTTATGGTTCCTTCTTTTTGAAACAACCTTTGCCTCATGTTAAAGAGTTTCTTCCCTGCTGAACACACAAAACCATAGGAACACAAGATTTACAAGGTTCACTACTCAACAATAGTAGCTACATCCTTGGTATGGTATGGAAACAATCCAGTACCACACAATCCACTAGAAAACAATCCTTTGATGTGGAATACAGCGAGTAGGATATTCCCTTACACTCGTGTATCACTTTGAAAACAATCCAATAGTGTGTGTGCTCCCTCTTAGTAAAAATAGGGTAATTTAATGATTCTTTTCTTCTTAATGAACTTTCACAAATCAAATCATTCTTAAAAATTATTCACTTTCCTACCCAGAAGCTGGTAAGAACTTCTTGGTGCAAACACCTTGCGCACCACACCCTACTTGTGCGCCTCTCTGTTTGCATGCCACTTGCTTGCGCGCCACTCAGCTTGCGCGCCTACCTGCTTGTGCGCCACTCAGCTTGCGCACCTACATGCTTGTGCACCACATAACTACTTACACGCCACTATTGTGCACAGCTCACAACTTGTGCGCCACCTTTAGCTTATACACTGCACACTTCTTGAACACACCTCCCTGCTTTTGCACCTCTTAAAACTTGCGTGCCACTTCTGCTTGCGCTTCACTCTTCTTACGCGCCACATAGGTTGAGCGCCTTATAAATAACTCCTTACTTGCGTGACACTTCAGCTTGCATGCCACATTCTACTACTTGTGTGATCAGAGCTCAAATTTTCTCTTAAGTATTTAGAATTGAAAAATGATGAGGGTGGATGTCTATTTATAGGCATTTTGGTGACTTTCGCACCACATACACTTGCACTCTATTTCTACCTGTGCACCACACCATCACTTGCACGCCGCTTCATCACTTGTGTGCCCTCCATCACTAGTACGCCACTTTATTTATTTTTTCATATTTTGATAATATGATTTTGAAATATGAATTGTGCATACCATACACTTGTGCACCACTTATACTTGCGTGCCACACTTGCGCTCCACTTATACTTGCGTGCCACACTTGGGAGCTACTTATACTTGCACGGCACTTTTTTTCTTTTTCCAAAAACACTTATTTACTCCCCCTATCCATCATAAGGCTTGCATCACAAGTTTTCCAAACTTATGATATTGGTGAAAAACAAATCATCAAAGCATCATCATAGTTTTTAAGGCTTTTAAAAAGTGAACTGATTTATACTCTTTTGACAACAAAAGACAACACTCTGCAAAAAAACATACTCTTCAAACATCCTTCTCCATCCAACTTGGTCCCAACAATCTCCCCCTTTGGATTTTGTTGTCAACCAAGATTCATAAATCACTAAACTTTGTATCCTAAAGCAATGGATTACTTATAAAAAATTCTAAGCCTATGTGAGCTAACTCATTGTCCGAAACAATAATTATTGACAGCCAAAACCACGCTATCTAAAAACAGTGACTATGAAATTTCTTGATCATATCTCCTTAGCCTTCTTCAGAACATATTCCAAGTTTCTACCTTATAATTTTTCACTTATTCAATTTTCCTATAAAACAAAAACATTCTCTCCTACAACCACTCAAACAAACAGTTATAATAGTTCACACACATACTTTCTAGACTCACAGCTTACCCACAACTCCCCCTTTATGAATGCTTCCATAAGGATAGATTTATGAAACAATTATCCACCATGAAAACACTATCCAAAGGTAATATGAGAGAGGGTACAGACACACGTACCTCAACCTTGATGACAAGGAGGCTGGACACCCATGTTCAACCACAATTTAGAAAATGGTTCCTTTGGTAATGGTTTTGTAAATATGTCAGCAACTTGTTCCAATGTAAGAACATACTCCAGATTCAATTCATTCTTTTACACCTTCTCTTTGATGAAGTGGTACTTTTTGTCAAAGTATTTTGAACAAGAATGTTGTACCGGTTTTCTTGTAAGATTGATTTCACTTTGATTATCACATCCCAATATTAAGGGTAGCTTCACTTCAACAAGTATATCTTCCAACCGAGTCTCCATCCACATAAGTTGGGTAGCAGCTTGAGTGGAAGAAACATACTCATCTTCATCCATTCTAAGAGTCAATGAATTCTGTTTCTTTGTATTCCAACTAACACAACTTTTCCCCAGAAAGAAAGCTCCACCAGATGTAGATCTTTTATCATCAACATTTCCTGCCCAATCAGCATCTGAATAACCGAAAAAATCAATATTTTTTGTGCCATCATACCTGATTCCATAATTTCTTGTGCCTTTGATATATCTAAGAATCCTATTTCTAGATATTAAATTTGATTCTTTAGGATCACTTTAAAACCTTGAACATAAGGTTACATCATAGAAAATGTCGGGTCTTGAGGCAGTCAAATATAATAAACTTCCAATAAGCTTTCGAAACTCTTTATGATCAACTTCCTTGCCTTCTCAATCTTTAGAAAACTTGGTTCCCACTGAAATTGGTGTGGAAACTAGTTTTGAATTTTCCATGCCAAACTTATTTAGATGTTCCTTAGCATACTTCTACTGAGAAAGAAAAATGTGTTTCCTCTTCTGTAATATTTGTAACCCAAGAAAGTATTTCATTTCTCCCAGCATGGACATCTCAAACAATTTCTTCATCTCTTCATAAAATCTTTCACAAGATCTTTCATCATTTCCCGCAAAGATAATGTCATCAATATACACAATCATAATGAGAGAAGAATCCTGACATTCCTTGATGTAAAGATTGTTGTCAACTCTTCCTTTCTTGAAACTAATCTTTCTTAAGCAAGTATCCAATTTGGAATACCATTACCTTGGATCTTGTTTTAGACCATACAAGGCTATCTTCATCTTACACACATAACATTCATATTTCCCAACAATAAGTCCACAAATTTGTTCAATGTAAACTTCTTCATCAAAATTTCCATTTAGAAATGCGGACTTCACATCCATTTGAAATATTTTGTAACCTCGTTGTACATAAATAGCAAGAAATATTCTGATTGTTTCCAATCTATACACTGGAGAAAAGGTTTCATCAAAATCAATTCCTTTCCAAACCAATCTTTATTTTTTTTTATTACTTTACCTTCTTCATTTATCTTGTTCCGGAAACCCACTTTGTACCAATAATGTTCTTGTTGTCTGGATTGGGTACAATTTCCCAAGTATCATTCTTCTCTATCTGATCAATCTCTTCATTCATGGCCTAAACCCATTATGGATGCTCAAATTCTTCATTTACATCATTTGGTTCAACTTTTGAATAAAGAGAAGTATGTGGTATAGCATTCGCTGTTCTTATTGTTAGAACCCTCTGATGTTGATCTCTAATAATGTAATAAGCCTCCACTTGTTTCCTCATATAGGATGAGTTCTTCAAACTTCATCCTCATCACTCGAGATTTTTAAGTCAGATTCCTCTTCTTTAGTAGGATTAACACAGTCTGCAACATTATCAGAATCGTTAACCAAATCTTCTCTATCCTGCTCAACTTCCACATCAACATATGACTGCTTTTCTTTCTCAAAATTTTCAACAACTTTTATATCTGAAGAATCAATAATTCTTCAGGTTTCTTTATTGAGACATCTATATCCTCTTCCTTCTGTAGAATAGCCAAGAAAAATTCCATTATCTCCTCTTTTCTCAAACTTTCCAAGGTTTCCACCTTTCTTCTTTATAATGCATGGACTCACAAATACTCTTAAGTGTTTCAGGCTTGGAGTTTTTCCATATAACATTTCGTATGGAGTCATATCTGAGTTTGTCCTATAGAAACAGCGAATCTGAATATACACAGCAGTGCTCATGGCTTGCCTCTAATAATAATGAGAAAATTATGTTCAAGTAACATAGTTCTCCCCATTTCCACCAGACTTTGATTATTTCTTTCAGTAACCCCATTTTGTTGAGGTGTGTATGGTGAAATGAACTCATTCCGAATTCCATTATTTTCAAGATAACTTTCAAACTCATCATTCTTATACTAACCACCATTATCAGTTCTCAACTTCTTTACTGAATACTCACATTCCTTCTCTCTTTCCTCTTGAAACTCTTAAACATATTCAGAGAATCTGACTTATGTCTCATGTACATAAAGCAAGTAATGCAAGAAAAGTCATCAATGAAAGTAATGAAGTACTTATCTCCATTTGTTGATTGATTGCTCATTGGTCCAAAAATATCATAATGTATAAGTTCCAAGGGTTTTTTTTTTGAAGGAATGTCAACTCTCTTATGCATAGAATTTATAATCTTCACTTTTTCACAAGTAGTGAAACACCAATCTCTTATTCTTGATAAATCAGGCATATCTCAGACACTGTCTCGCATTGATAACTTGCACATGTTTCTTTGACACATATGTCCCAGCCTTTTATGCCATAACTGATTTTCATCCACCATTCCCATGTAACAAGAGTTCTGTACTTCACCAACTTGGAATAAGTTCCCTTTTGTACATTGGCCTTGTGTAACTACCTTTCCATCATTTTCACTTTTCGCAAAAAACCCATATTTTCTGAAGATAGTGGTATTTCCCTCATCACAGAGTTGTGAAACACTCAGCAGATTTTGTTTCAACCCATCAAAATATAACATTTTCCTAGATATCATTTTTTCGTTCCCGGTGAAGGCTGATCCAACACCTTTGATCCTCAGAGACTCGTCATTTCCAAATATAATTGTTCCTTCTTTGAATTCATTCACATTCTTTAGAAACTTTAAGTATCCTATCATATGAGAAGAACACCCACTATCAAGAATCCATGGAAGTTCTCCTTTTATAGATTTCAAGGCAGTTTCAACAACAAGAGCTTTTTGTTCTTCCTTTTCATTCCTCACCTCCAGCTTCTGAATTTTGTTAGGAACCTTTTGTTGTGCTGGAAACAAAATAAGACATCCCTTAGCAAGTTTTACAGGATGTTCACATATTTCACAAATATTTTCCAATGTTTGGAACTTATTTTCAACTTTCACACCATCCTTCTTAGATTTATTTTGAACTTCCCTCTCATACTTCCCTTTTTGAGAGGATTGACTCCCCCTCAAACCTTGTCTTTCATAACTTGTGAAATAGTAGTAATGTTGTTGATTGAACCAACACATGTTTGCAATGTGTCTGAATCCACCACAATACCAGTAGTAACCATAGAATGAATATTTCCCTCTGAAACTTCTATACTGACTGGAGTTGTGAACATGCTTCTCAACAACCTTCTTAATAGAACTTTGTTGACCGTCAACCTTCCTGTTTTCAGTCGTAAATTTCTTCTTCAGCTCATATTTCTATTTAGAATTATTAGTATCAGAAGTATTAGAAATCTTTATGCACTCCGGATTTTTATGTACTTCTAACTTTTCAGCATTGTTTACATTGGCCACATACATAGTCTTTCCATCTTCGTTCTTATCAGAACCAATTATGTATTTCCTCTCAACCATTGAAGGTAACTTTTGTGGATCCTTATTTAATTAATTTTACTATAACATTCACCAACTTCCAAGATAGAATGTTTGAAACTAATATTTATTTATCTTTAGAAAGTTTCTATTGGACAATTTTTAACTCTTCTTCTTTTGCCTTCAGCTTTACTTCAAGATGATCATTATGATTCTTTGCATTCTCAAGAGAATTCTTCTGATCATCAATCTCCTTTTCCATCTTTATTTTCTCATCAGGAAAACCTTATTGATTCTTTAATGTAGAATTTTCATTTATCAACTTCTTGTTTTCCTTCTCAAGCCTTCTGATCTTTCTCAAACATTCTTTCAACTCTTCTTCCAGATGATATTCAAGTTGAGTTTCTTCTTCTTCAGAATTGTGGCTTCCGTAATCTTCATTATTCACTACTATAATAAAGGTATTATCTCTAGTTTTTTTAGAAAATGATTTCTTGGATTCATCTTCGCTATCCTCTTCACCTTCATCTTTAGATAAAAAGCTTCTTCTTTTTGACTTGAAGAACTTTTTATCGTTCCTCTTTGAAAAATATTTATCTTTATCAGCTTGTTTCTTCCACGACCTTCTGGGCCTTCTGTCATCATCATCAATGTCTTGTTCTTTATTCTTTTGAGGATAGTTATCCACAAAGTGACCAACGACTCCACACTCAAAACATTTCAAGGGAAGTTTAACCTTGTATTTCCCTATACCTCTTTTCACATTCTTATAATATAAAGATAAAATTTCATCAAAATTTTTACATACCTCATCTTCAAAATCGGATTCACCAGCATCATCTTCAATAAGAGTCTTCTTTGACTTCTCTCTCTTTTCAGACTTGAATGACATTTCTCTATCAGCTTTTGTTTTTCTCTTCATAGTATTCTCCCCTCTCATTTCATAAGTAATTAGAGTGCTATGTAAATCATCCAGAGATAATGTTTCAAGGTCTCTATCTTCTAATGAAGACACTTTGGTGTCAAACTTTTCGGGCAGAATTCTCATGATCTTTTCAACAACTGTAGAAACCTCCAACATTTCAACAAGACATATGATTGTACTGAAAATGTCATTTATCCTGGTAAAGAAGTCCCCAACAGATTCAGATTCTCCCATTTTCAAGTCTTTATACTTCAGCCTCCAGATTTCTAGTTTTTCTTTCTTTACTTTTGTATTTCCTTCATATATGTTCTTCAACTTATCCCAGATGCCTTTAGTTATAGTGACACCTTTCACTCTTAAAAACTCACTCTCAAAAATAGATGAGAGTAAAGAATTTTTAGCTCTTCCATCATTCTCAAGACTCTTCTTATCAGCAGGTATAAGAGGAATCTTGTCATCAATAGGAGGAAATCTATCAGTTTTAGTTTCAAGAACTTCATACCCAAGATACATGAGATAAGTAACCATTCTATCTTTCCAGGTATGATAATTATTTCCATAAAATATCGGAATCCCCTTACTATTCAAGAAATTCAGATTTTCCTTCACAACTTCTCTTCAAAACTTCATCAATGAAAAAACAAAGGGAACCTCCCTTTGATACTAATTGAAGATCCCAGTCAGGATCCAAGTATCACTGAGAGGGGGAGGGGGTGAATCAGTGATATATATTTCTTTTTATGTTTCATTATTTTTGAAACAACCTTCACCTCTTGTTAAATATTTTCATCCCTACCGAACACACACAACCATAGGAACACAAGATTTACAAGGTTCACTACTCAACAAGATTAGCTACGTCCTTGGTATGGTATAGGAACAATCTAGTACAAGACAATCCACTAGAAAACAATCCTTTTATGTGGAATACAACGAGTAATGTATTCCCTTAAACTTGTGTATCACTTTGAAAACAATCCAAAAGTGTTTGTGCTCCCTATTAGCACAAATAGGGTAATGTAATGATTATGTGCTTCTTAATGAACTTTCACAAATCAAATCTTTCAGAACAATTATTCACTTTCCTACCTAGAAGCTGGTAAGAACCTCTTGGTGAAAACAGATTGTGCTTCACACCCTACTTGCACGCCTCCCTTCTTGTGCGACACCTACTTGTGAAACACTCATCTTGCATGCCTACCTTTTTGTGTGCCACTTAGCTTGCGCTCCTACCTTCTTGTGCACCACTTAACTACTTGTGTGCCACCATTGTTCACAGCTCACAACTTGCGCACCACCTTTGACTTATACATAGCACACTTCTTGAACACAACTCCCTACTTGTGTGCCTCTTACAACTTTTTCTCCACTTCTACTTGCGTGCCACTCTGCTTGCACACCACACAGCTTGCGCACCTTATAAATAACTCCTTACTTGTTTAACACTTCATCTTGTGCACCAATTTCTACTACTTTCATGATCATAGATCAAATTTATTCTTAAGTATTGAGCATTGAAAAATGAGGAGTTTATCCATCTATTTATAAGCATTTTGGTGACTTTCACGCCACATACACTTGCATGCCATTCCTACTTTTGCGCCACTCCATCACTTGTGCACCGCTCCATCACTTGTGTTCCCTTCATCACTAGTGTGACACTTTATTTCCTTTGTCATATTTTCATAAGATAATGTTGAAATATGACTTGCGCATACCATACACTTATGCACCACTTATACTTGTGTGCCACACTTGCACGCCACTTATACTTGCTCACCACACTTGCACTCCACTTATAGTTGAACGCCACTTTTTTTTCAAAAACACTTCTTAACACTCCCTGTCCATAATAAGGATTGCATCAAAAGTTTTCCAAACTTATGATATTTGTGAAATACAAATCAGCAAATCATATTAATAGTTTTTAAGGATTTTACAAAGTGAATTGATTTATATTATTTTGACTACAAAAGACAACACTCTGAAAAAAGAATACTCTTAAAACTTCTTTCTCCATCTAACTTGGTCCTAAAAATGTGGTGGCCGATGTATCCATTCACGGGGAACTTGACTACCTCCTTGTTGACTTGGCATGCCGAGACATTTATTTCAGAGTTAAAAAGGTACATGCATCAAATAGGATTGAGTCTTTAAATATCCTTCATGATTCATCTCCCAATTATTTTTGATATATATACATATATATATATATATATATATGATCATCTGACTGTAGTCCTCCTTGATAACTTTCAGGATGCCTTCATGATGACATCCAGCTAGGATACCATATTTAGTTTATGATCACAACCCTATGAGCGATGAGACCTCGGTTCAAGGTCCTTCCCACGATACCTTTCCTCTAGGTGGGTAGGTAGAATCACCTCCCCCTATCAAGTAGTAGATAGTTACAGTAGATAAGGATAAGGATGCGCACAGGCTTAGAGCACTCCATGAGTTCTAGCATCAAAGACCATTGAGGTTTCACAGCGAGTGATATCCTTAGGCAGAAGAGGATTGGATAGATTCAGTGGCCCATATCTTAAGGATTGTTCATACCCCAATGGATCAGGTGGATGTACTAGAAACTAGCCTATTCCACAAAGTAGATGGGTACTGGTGGAGCCTTGTTATTCATATGTATGATAAATCGACACTCTTGTGGACTGAATTCCACTAGTTGTTTCGTGAGGAGTACCGCCCCTCCTTCTTTCACTCAGTCTAGATTTAGGAGTTTATAGAGCTTCATCAAGGAGGGATGACAGTGGATGAGTATGCAGAAAGGTTTATAGGCCTTACATGTTACTCCCTTGACATGATCTGGGATGGCTACTTCTAAGCACAAAAGTTTGAGCATGGACTTTGTATAGAGATTTTGGCCAGTGTTGTACCCTTGTGCATCCCCACCTATGTTGGGGTGCTAGAAAGGGAACTGGTGAAAGAGATATTTCTGTTAGAGGGATGCTAGAAAGGTGGAGCTGATAGTGGGCACTACAGAGCTGAGTCGTCTACAATAGTTGGAAGACACCAAGTGCCAAGATCTCAACATAGTATATCTTTCCATGATCAAACTTAGGCGCATGAATATAGGAATAATAGAGTTCTAGGGTATCCTGGAGATGGGAAGTTATTCACTTGTGACGGGAGAGGTCACATGACATGAGACTTCCTAACTAGACATATTGAGCATCAAAGGAAGATAGTTGATGGACTGCCATAAAAAAGGCATCATCGTGATCAGGGATCTCCCAAGCACGGATAGGGTGGTCCCCATGGATGCGAAGCTAGAAAATGAGGAGTATATATATAGGTGGTGGACACCATTATGTGGCCCATCCACCACCACCAATAGGTGGCTCACATCAGGATTAGGGAGCTGGTAGTTGGGGCCACGGACGGCTACATGCTTTGGATGCCTATGATCCGGCAACACACGAGATGATAAGAGGTTCAATATCTTTATTTTCAACTCTTTATTTAGTACTAGTAGACACAGATGTAAGATATTCCTTTATATATATACTTCTGGTGTGAGATCTTGAGCTCCCAATTGAGACGTTTCCAGAACATATTCGTCTTGAGGTCCCTACAAGGAATGTTTCTTCTGTACCTTTCATCTACCGGTTGTGTGAGCTACCTCTTGGTAGATATAGGTTCATTTGGGACCTTTTTTCATCACAATTTAACCTTATGACATCATCATGGCAATGGATTACTTATCCATGGTCTGAGCCTAGATCAACTGTCACTGTAGACAATTCAGATGTCTACACACTGATGGGATGAGATTCTCATTTTCTGATGAGAGAGATCTCATGGAAGGGAATGTGAGTTCTGAAATCAGGAGGTTACAAAACATCACACATTAGTTAGTGATTATATCCCTTGGTTCAATAGGATATTCAGGAATCTATGTTCCTTCAATTGTAGAGGATTAAATGGATGTCTTCCCTGAGGACATTCTAGGACTATCTCTAAGGTGGGAGATGGAGTTCTCCATCGACTTGCATCCTAAGAATTATCTTATATCTTCTAACCCATATAATATGACCCCTATAGAGCTCCAGGGTCTATAGTTGTAGTTGGAGGACCTCCGTGAGAAAGTTTTAATCATACCCAGTGTGTCCCACTGGACAGCTCCAGTCTTGTTCATAGAAAAGGTGAATGAGTGCTTATGGATTCATGTGTATTATTGTTTTCAGAACCATGCCATGATAATAAAAAGTTACACCTTTCTAAGGATTGATGACCTCTATGATCAGTTCCAAGGTGCGAGATAGTTCTTGATGGTCGATCTTAGGTCCGACTACGACCAGTTGAGGGTTCTCAAGGATAATATTCACACATTGGTATGTCAATGTCACTATGGACACTATGAGTTCCTAGTTATGCACTTTGGTGTGATGAACACACCTAGCATGTTTATAGATTTGATGAACAAGGTTTTCAAATTGTACATGAACTATTTTTTTCTTTATCGATGATATACTCATTTACTCTACAATAGAGGAGGATCATGAAAAGAACTTGAGGATGGTCCTAGACTTGCTTCGAGAGCACAAGCATTATGGGAAGATCTTAAAGTGCCAGTTCTAGATACATGAGGTTCACTTTTTGGGGAATTTCATTACTAAGAGTTTTTTATTCATGGATCCAGCAAGGATTGATGTAGTTATTTATTTGGATCCACCCTAGAACATGTCATATGTGAAGATATTTCTTTTATTGGATGGGTACTATAAAAGGTTTGTTGCAGAATTTTTTAGAATCACAACCCATTTTACCACCCTGATGTAGAAAGGGTAGCAGTTTACTTGGTCTTAGTAGTGATAGAGGACCTTTATGTAGTTTTGGTAGAGGATAATGATTGTTCTAGTGTTGAAACTACCAAAGGAGGGCATTGAGTTCATAGTGTATTGATATGCCTCAGGAGCTGAACTCAGTTGAGTGTTGATATAGAAACATGCATTTATCGCATTCAAGTCGAGGAAGTTGAGACCCATGATCATAACTACAAGACTCATGATTTATATTTGGAAGTGGTAGTCTTTACTTTAAGGATATGGATTCAATAACTTCTTGGGTAGCACTTCATGGTTTACTCAGACCACCAGAGTCTCAGGTACATCTTTACGTAGAGAGACATAAACCTGATACAATGACACTAGTTGGAGTTTCTATAGGAATATGAATTGGAGATAGTATATACTCTAGGGAATGGAAACATTTTAGAATATTATGTTAGTAAGAAGAACCAGGTTCACATAGGGTAGGATGCTTTGGAGCAGTTATCTTCCCTGCAGTTAACCCTGGTGGAGCAAGAGGGTGCTGTTTTTATTCAATCGATGGTGTTGACTCTTTCACTTCTCAGGCATGTAAGAGAGTCCCAGGTAGGATACATTTACTATAAGGTCTTATGTGATCAAATATTCACAAGTGATTCACTATATGTATATTCTAAATGAGCTAATCACATCATCTTGTTTTAGGGGTGAAAATTGGCTGCAGTCGCATTATGGGAGGAGGTGCTGTGGGAGTTCCACACTTCTCCCCTAGTTTTACATCTTAATGTGGGGAATATTTACAGATAAATTTAGTGTTTGTTTTGGTGGTCCAACATGTGATGAATTGTAGATGAGTTCCTCTATTAGTGCCTCACTTTTCATTAGGTGAAATCTTATCACCAAATTCTGGCCGGTTTGTTGCAGCCCCTTGAGATCCTAGAGTGGAAATAGGACAGCATATCCATGGACTTTATCATAGGGATTCTATGCTCCATGAAAATCCATAAAATCAACTTAGTGAATTTTGACCAACTCATGAAGTTGGAACACTTACTTCCTATTAGAGAGCATAGTTCAGTGGAGAGTTTGGGGAAATTGTACATATGAGAGATCATTCAACTTCATAGGGTTCCCTTAACGATTTTCATTGATCATGATGTTCAATTTACATCATTATTGTGGAGGGGACTATAGGAGGATTTCGAGACCCATATATGGATGATTACATCCTTTCACCCCCCCCCCCCCAAAACAATGGATAGATCGAGTGCACTATCCAAGTGCTATAGGATATAGTGAGGTTGTGTCTGTTAGACTTCAGTTTGAGCTTGGAAGATCGCATTCCTTTGGTATAGTTTGCATACAACAATATCTACATCTATATCATTAGAAAGAAACCTTGTGAGGCCCTGTACAGCAGACCTTATAGGTCACCCTTATGTTGGAAAATGAATTGTGAGTCATCTCTTGTGGGCCTATAGTTGGTGCATGTGACAACTGAGAAATTCCAAGTCATTCCTGAGAAGATGAGGATGGCTCAAAGCAGATGTAAATCTAATTTTTATCATTGTTGTTGTCCCTTGGATTTCAAGAAGGGATGCCATGTTTTCCTAAGTGTCTCTCCATAATGAGGATTGTGGAGGTTTGGCTGGGGAGGCAAGCTATCCCTGAGGTTCATCGAGTCGTTTGAGATCATACAGAGGGTTGGTGATGTTTCTTACTGCCTCTCCCTACCCCCATAGCTGGAGTGGGTGCACAGTGTCTTCCAATTATCACATCTAAGGAGATATATTCATGACCCCACACATGTCATCGACTGGGTTTATCTGTACATCGAGGATAGAGCCACTATTGTGGATCGCCTGGTGGAAATTGATGATCATCATAAGAGGATCTTGCGTAGATAGGCCATCACTTTGGTTCATGTTCTGTGGCCACACATAAACGTGCAGGAGAGTTCCTAGTAGAGGGAGAGCCAAATTCGAGCTCAGTATCCCAAGTTATATTCCTAGTTTTTATTTTTTTGGATGAAAATATTGAAGGATGTAATGATTTAGTTACATTATTTTTACCTCGTAATACTTTAAAATACTTCTATATATATTTCCAAAGTTAAGCGCTGAGACGGTGTGCGATTTCGAGACCTAGTGTGCCTGAAATTAACTTTATAAAAATATTTTATATTTTTTTATTTTTTGTGCGTAGATTCTTAAATAAAATGGGATAACTCTTAAATGGTTGATCAGATCAGAAATATGATAACATATTTGAGTCTAGAATGAGGTTTTTAGCCTAAGCCCGAGATAAAATGAGTCGTCATAGGACGTTCAGACCTCTCTCTCATTGGTAGTATGATCAGTAAAATAATTCATTATTAAATTAATTAATTAAATTACTTTTAACTGGATTAAATGTTTATAAATTCACCACTATGGTGAACTTTATATGGTTGGACTCATAATCTTTAAATCTCCAGTGAGATCTTTCTTCCTCCTCCATTGGAGGATATCGACAAATGATGACAGACCACTAGATCAAATGAGATCGGGATGCAGCGAACACAATAGCTCCTCTAAAATTGTTGTCATACATGTTATTTATCAATGATTGATCTGTAATCAAGGTAAGATTAGTTATATATGTTTTTATTCCCTTATAATTACATTTATTCAGTATATTTTTCTTCTTTCTTCGATCAGTACCTTTTTGTGGCCTTTTCAGGAGTCTATATACCATAATTCAATTTTGTTTAATCAATTTTCTAACCCCAATATGTTTGTTCTTTATCATTGAACACGAATTCTTATCCAACGATGTTTAAAACATGTTTTTTGGTTCTTTTCTCCCCTGTTTCTTCTCATTCTTCACTACTTGGACCCCTTGGTCCCGATTCGATAATTGATGGAGGTTCCAAGCCTGATCAGACTCTCAGATTCATAGTGGATTGATGAAACAACAATGGTTAGATGTGAAAAGAATAGATCTAGGATCAATTCAAGGAAATTATGTTCATTTTTTTGGTTTAAGATAATGAAATCAGATGTTTCATCCATGGCAGTGTGAAAAATGAGGGGCGGAACCCTCAACGTCGACCAGAGTTTGTTTTTCAGTGAATGACGGCTGAGATCTATGATCTATGGATAGATCTTCCATTTTCAACTAAAGATAATCTGAAATATGAGGCACCATTGACAATTTCAAGTTGGATTTTTGGATCTAGGATTTATGGAAGAAACTCAACTACACACGGTGTTCGATGAAGAAGACACAACATGTAGACCCCCATGTGGTGGTGGCTAGGGTATGGGGGAAAATAAAGGATTACATGGAATGTATTCCTCCCTTATATTCCATGTACCTTATCCCGATTGGACAACCCATGTGATGGGTCACACAGATGGGAACCCATGTAAAGGTACACAAAGTCTATTACACGTTTGTGTACTCCAGTATAAAAGCATAGCGAGCAACACACGGACACGATCCCGGCTAGCTAGGACACACCATGTGGTCAACCTACATGGTGTGTACTAATACATGGGATGGATCCATGTTCCATCTAGGGAAATTTCTAGGTGGTGGAGCGGGACCACACTTTGTGTGGTTCCCCTCACACTTTTGTACTCCTTGAGCTCTTCTGAGTGAACTTAGAACGTCCATATCTCCTTTGTTTGAACTCATGTTTTGGCCTGTGAGTAGCCTATCCTGAGTGTTTTTTCGCATAAAATTCTATGGTGTCCTTAGTTGTTAATTTTGAGTTATGGTTTGGAAATATTTCGGGCATGGAACTTTTTTAGGTGATGCTCGATGACATTCATGATCAAGTGAGATCATCATAGGTTAATTTCCAAGTGGATCCCTCCTGTAGGGAAGGGCATGGGTCCTTGATAACCTAGTGTAGAACCCTCCAATTGGTCTAGTTATGGATCCTCAGCTTTCAAAGTTGAACCCTCCTTCTGTTTAGGGTATGGGTCCTCAATGACTTAGAGTGGAACCCTCCAAGTAGGCTGGTCATGGGTCCTCAAATTTTCAAGTGGAACCCTTTAGTGGGATAAGGCATGGTTCCCAAATGACCTAGAGTGGAAACCTCCAGCTGGGTTGGGCATGGGTCCTTAACCTTTAGAGTGGAACCCTCTGGTCGTACCATGTCCTGGGTCCTATTCCTAGAAATTGTGGGGCCTTCACTATGTGTAACATTTATGAGATGTGGTTTGATGTAACTTTGGACTCATGAGGAAGAGAGATTCTATCCCCATTGAGATGTTTTTTTTAGAAATGACCAAAAACCGTGCGAGCTATTTAGTTCCTCCTAAAGAAGATAGTGTCAAGATACTGTGAAATATTTCCTTAAACTTTTGTGTTCAGGGTAGGCGTGTGAGATGTTGGGCATCGTTTATGGAATTTTGGAAATTTTTGGGTATTCCTCTTCCTGAGCTGATCTGTGAGATGGAGATCCCCTTACTCTCTAGTTTGATCTTCTTTTGATTGAGTATATATATATATATATATACCTTTCTTCTATATCCACACCTTATATTTGGATATTCTTCTTCCAAGATAGGAGAAGACGTACGGGGTATGCCAAGTGCTTTCCATGTTTAGCTTATCAAGGTTGGATGAGTCTAATATCCTTCTATAGGTGGAAAAGACTTGATATGTAGTTCATCAAGTCACGATGTTTAGATCCTTATGTTTGGATGAGGTTACTTTCACTCTTGTTTTGGGTTGAGGTATACTCTTTCACTGTACCTTGAGTTATCTATTGTCTTTCTCTTATATTGTATCTCTTACTTATCCCCCTTCAACTTTCAGGGCATCCTTCTAGGTATGTTTATACTAACCCCTGCATGGAATTTTTCCACACATATCATGTATTATGTAGATGACGGACAGGTTGACTATGACTATAGAGGATCTTTGAGATACTTGGTGCTTGGACTGCATATGATGATCGTAGCTTAGGATTCCAGACCTGGGATCTCTTTTATCTATTTAATTTTCTAGTTTTCTATCAAGTTGGGACACATTTCTAGTTGTGCGTGTATTTTTTCACTTTACTTTTCAGCTTACACTACCATAGTTTTTCACTCTCTATAGGTTCATGCATACTTGGGTTACTTTATAGCAGTGTTCCATATTTTACTCTTTACCTATGCACTTTTTCATTGATATGGATGTGGGTGTGTTTAGAGGTACTTAGGAAAAGGCCTCCTTGAGTGAGTTATTTCTTAATCACTTGTTGCCACCCCCTGAACTATGGAGGTGGGATTGGGGTAGTTGTGGATTGAGCCCTAGCTTGGGTCATTTTGTGATAGAAGTACCCTGGTAGAATCACCTTGAATCATACATCTTCTACAAAAATGAAGGATTTCATCACATTATATATGTAAAACCACTCATGATAGGCTGTTTTTGGGCCCAAATATAAGTCTTGTAGAAGGAGATATGAAAGGTATAAGTCTACGAGGTGGGTATATGGTGTTTCCTTATAGGGTACATATAATGTCTCACAAAGATGAACCCATCCATGTCCCCTCATTGTATGTTCCATGTAATAGTAAAGTACATGATGTGTACAAAGGGTCACATAGCGTGTGACCTATCCTAGACACCTGGGCCTGTCCTTGTTAGCACATGGCTTGGCTGGAAATGCAAATCTACATGGCATGTACACTCAGTAAACAACATGTCTTGGTATCCCAAGGTATTCTTGTGTCCTCTAACCCATTCTTGTATACATAAACTTGTTTCTGTGTATATCAGCTCGTTTACATGAACGTGGCCACATTCCCACATACACATGAGGTGTTTCTATATACTACCACATGTCCAAGTCCCCCTTACATGGGGTGTCTTCCCATGTACTTATCCACATGTTCAAGTCCCACTACATGATGTGTACATTGAGTACATAGCATGTAGTCTCCATATCTCTTTCTTACCCCAACAGGAAGAACTCGGGACATGTTTTCCTACACTACATGTCATGTGATCAGGATTTCTAAATGTGAAATCCCTATGAACCTCCTAAAACCCTAATTTTTCCATAATTAGGCACATATCAACACTCTATGTTTTGCTTAGAAATCATAAAAGAGATTCAAAACCTTTAAACAACATATATTCAAGGATAGGTATATAAAACCCCTAAATTTTTCTACCTCATGGTGAAAACGTTGAAGCTTAGGGTCCAAAGAGGCAATCAATATTCTTTGCACCTCAATCTAGTCTCGGTTATTATCATGGACTAATTTTGATGACACCTTCTCCTCTCAGTTCGGCCGTTACATGAGGGAGAAACCCTCTCCATTCCTCTCATGTGTGGGAAGGAAAATGGTAGGGGCGAGTTATTTAATTAATTATTTTAATTAATTAAATCCCCTAACTTATTTATCACCCCCGCCAATGGTGACCTTCTATCAAACTCCTAACGTCGACCATGTTTTCATCACTCTTAGGGTAATCCTTACATCTTGGAAACAACTATGATCTCAGATTTCCCATCTAGGGTTCCAAAATCGGGAAAACCATTTATACCAAAAAAATGCACACACATGCTTTAATATATATTAATATTATTAATATATAAATTTTGGGGCCCTAAAAAAACACAGCACCAGATCCAAGGAAAAATATGAATATATATATAGAAATATCCAAAGGACTTAGCTGATAAAACAAGATTTGTTGCACATGTTGTCCCTTTTGTTTTTTTGTTTCTATTATTTATTGTATTATGTTTATATTATATTTTTTATAATATTACTAAATTAAGAATTTTTTTTTTATTAAAATTTCAATTTTATTTTGAGCTGGAGGTTATGTGTTCGCAACTAGTAGCATAATCGAGATCTATTGGAATGGTCTCTAACATGTTTTATTTCTTTTTAGTTTTCAAATTATAAATTTTTGTAATAAATTATAAATATCAATGTAATTATAATGTATTGAAATGTTTATATTATAAATATATTTTTACTTTTAAATTATCATAATGTAAATTTATTTTTAATGTATTTTATTTTATTAATTTGGGTGGTGTAGTGTGATGTTATTCTTTAATGGGGCTTACGATTCAAAAGTTTCCAATGTGGTAAGGTATTTTCATCTCACTTTTATTTCTATAGTAAAAATTTCATATTCACATCTTATTTATCTTATGTGGTTTATATAATACCCATTAATATCTTTTATGATTCTTTATATTAAAATAATATGGATTTACATGTCTATATATGTTCTTTTTTTCATGGGGCATGCGATTCAAAAGTTACCAAAGTTGTAATAATTTTATGTTACAATTTTATTTTTTATCAAGATTGATTTTTATTAATTTTAAAATGATTAAATATTATTATCTAACTACCATGAAACTATATACTTTTCTTCCCCTATGGTTATTTTTAGATAACACATGTTTCCTTTCAATTTTCTCTCTTTAAGTACTCAAGAGACCGAAAAAAAAAATTTTAGAAAAATCGACTTTGTTTATCTCTTTGATCAAAAATATTTTTTATTCCATGTCCATGTTCTCTAAATATGTCTTAAAGAAACTTTTTAATATTCCCTAATTATTTTTTAAAGGTAATTTTACATATTTTTGAATTTTTGAAGAACGGTTTGAAAGAAATCTTCTTATCATTTTTCCAACAAGGCCCTTTTGTCTTTTACTAAAAATGTGAAAGGTATGTTCATTTTAACGTGAATGGAATGAATGGTATTTCCCACCATCATGGCCTATTAATTAATTAAATATTATTTTACATTCTTCCATGGTTATTTTTAAAGAAATTTTTTGTTTAATATTTGAGAATTTTTTGATTTTAAATAAGTGATTTCAAAATGAAAAAGATATTTTCCTCAAGAAATGTTCCAGGTGATCTTTCAAAATCATTCACCATCAATGATGAAAAATTATGATGTTACTTAAGATTTACTAGGGTTATGATCCAATGATACCATCTTTATTATTTGTCTATATAGTTTGTTTTTATGATGACAAGATGTTTATGAAACCCGTTTCTTTTCCACAGGTTATGCTATGATGAAATTTTTATGAAATCTATTTCTTTTAATGGGTTCTGATTTGATGAATGTTTTATAATCTTATGGAATGCATATTTATGGTTTTCATTATGTGATGGTGGTTAGGTTATAACTAAGTACGATGGTTATATTATAACCAATGATGGAGGTTACGTCATAACTAAGGATGGTTTTCACGCTATAACCAAGGATGGGTGGGACCTATATCTCCCTCCAATACATTGGGTAAAGATTTATATCACATTAGGTAAATAGGAATGGAATGGGTAGTGAACCTAGTTTATTAAGGGACTTTGTCCACTATTATAATCTTTGGACTGAACATTGACTACTATGATGGTTTGGGGACTGCACCCATTATACTATGATAGTCTTGTAAATGAGCCTTGATTGCTAAGTAAATGTTTTTCTATGCTTATGTGTATGCCATAAAGTTATGTATTATGCCAATGTTATGATCTCATGCCTCATGTTCTTTGATTACTTTATTATTCATGCCTTATGAATTGTTAATATTTATGTCATGACACACGGTTATGATCTATGATATGAAATGTATGATTTTTAAATGTTATGCTCATGTGATCATACCCTTATGTTCATATTATGTTCAAGTGATCATTAATATCTCCTTTGTTTACCCTTACTGAGAATCTGAGCTCTCCCTTTTTATGTTTACTTTACCTAGGTTATGAAAAAAGGTATTAAGTATGATATGTTTAAGAATGGTGCTAGTTATAAAGAACTTAGTTAGAGATGGTGTAGATCTTTTATGAACTAGTAGTTTATGTGTCTAAGTTTCCAAAGGCACTAGACATATACAATTATGGTTGGATTGATACATTATGTAGTGAATATTCATCTATTAGGATGTTATATATATGTATGATATGTATGGGTTTCTATATGGGGTCCCAACCTGTAAACAATTGGGAAAGAGGAAAACTGGAAAGATCCTGACTCACAATCTCTAAGGATGACCACCGAACATGATGAATGTCAAGAGAATCTATACTCCCCTAAAACTAGGTCCACCAATATCCCTACAGATCTGTATGTCATCATCATATGATGAAACGTGTGTAGAAAATCTCATATAGGGGTGAGTATATACATACCTCATAGGTTCCTTGAAATCACCAAACAAAAAGTGTCTAGGAGAGTGTAGTTAGCTCAACACCCGAAGGCATGTCAATCAGTACTTGAGACAAAACCATATTAACCCGGATATTCTCAAAAAGAAACTCAAGTGATAGAGAAGGAGAATCATCATCACCACAGCCCAACTAAGAATGATGATTTGCTCTGCATCTTCAAAGGTCCATGTCTAATGCCCTGTACCATGTGTAACCTCACCAAATTCTATGTGAAAGGATTGTACCTCGCCACAACTCTCAACAGCCAAGGGGGTGCTATCTCTAGTGGTAGATCTGCGTAACTATATAAGATATAGAGTGGATGGACTGCTCTTTTCCACTACATGTTCCAACTAAGGGAGAACCATCTTCAGTTCATGCATCTCATGTAAACTTTCAATAATCAGAGTAGAGGTGTCTGCTCCTTGCTACTGCACTCCACATCTTAGGGAGTACCAACTACCATAGAGGATCCCCTCCTCACCTGAGATTGATAACATCAGAGTACTGCTTTGTAGTTCAATTTGGGTGATTTTCATCTCTACTTGTATGAAAGATATGGGGGACCCATTCCCTAGGGAGAGATAGTGGAGTACCGACCTTGGTAACACTCTAATGCTCACACCCGATCATTGTCAAAGGATAAGAATCGCTAAAATAAAATCCCCACTAGCATCATATTGTTTCATATATATACTTATAAAACAAAGGCCACCATTTCATTCTATGTGAAAAAACCACTCTAGATATGCTTCTTGAGGGCCCAATTCTGAGTCTCAATTAGGGAGAGACGCAAGGTAGAAGTCTCTGAGGGGAGTACACAGTGTGTCCTCTTAGGGTACATGGCATGTCTCACAAAGTCAGACTCTGGCCATGTACCCTCATTGTACTTGGTGTGTAATAGTAAAGTACACAGTGTGTACATAGGGTCACATGGCATATGAGCTCTCCTGAAAATATGGGCATATCCTCATAACACACGGCTTGGTTGGTCATGCACATATACACGGCGTGTACATTCAGTATGTGGCATGCCTGGGAAGCCCAGGGCATTCTTGCGTCCTCCGAACCATGCCTGTATACATTGGATCATGTCTGTGTACATCGTCATGCGCCTGTTTACTTGGTCATATGCCCATATACTTGTCCCCATTCTCATGTACACCTAGGGTCTGACTGTGTACTACCACATAGTCAGGTCCCCCTTACATGGGGTGTCTTCCCATGTACTCATCCACATGTTAAGTCCCACTACATGATGTGAACTCTGAGTATATAGCTTATAGTATCCACATCTCTTTATTTCCCCAATGGGAAGAACACACGGCATGTGCACCTGCACTTCATGTAGTGTGATCAAGATTTCTGAATGGAAAACCCCTATGTACCTCTTGAAACCCTCATTTTCCCCCGATTATGCACATATTGACCCCCTATGAGTCCTTAGAACTCATAAAAGGGATTCAAGCCCTTCAAAAAACACATATGCAGGATCGATACATAAAACTCATAAATATGCATACCTCATAAAGAAAACACTATCATAGATTTGGGTAAGGGATGCTCTGAATTTTATTATCACTAATTAGAATGCACTGATAAATGGGGGACATTTATCAGTGCTAGCTAAAAGCACTAATAAATTTACCCTTTACCAGATCTAAAAAAATCACTGATAAAGGTGTACCCGTTATCAGTGATTTTTTTATCACTGATAAAGGGTAGATTTATCCGTGCTAATTTTAGTGCTGATAATAGTTTTTAATAAAAAATATTATTAATTTATATAAAATTGTTATATTTTTTTTGAACCAAAAAAAATAAATTACTAATCAGTCACACCAGATCTATAGATCCACTTGGGGAAAGAGTCCTCCCAACAATGGTTACCCTAATATTTCCTAAAATAAGCTAAATGATGAGCCTCCCAATTTCCCCCTTTCTTTATGAAAGAAAATGTGCATTTAGCAAAGAAATCGTTCAAGGACTAGATATTTCTCAAAATGAGGCCAAATTTCTAGGAATCTCCCTCTTTCTTTGATAAAGAGTTAGTCGCTTCCAAGCAGTGAGATTACACCACCACATTGATCCGACCTTTTGAGTGAGCTAGAAGAATCCCATGGAGAATGAAAGATGCCTCCACTAAAACAGGGCTCTAGGAGCCATCAACAACCCTGCAGTGAGCTTCCATGACCTACCCATCACTGTCATGGGAAATAAATCCAATTCCAACCCTAGGGAGAGCAGAGACATCCATATCCATATTAATTTTGAAAAAACCCTCTGGAGGTGGGAATCAGTAGGGAGGTGACTACCGATTACTACCCATAGAGGGAACAACATCATTCGTCATCCAACAATTCATCCAATCCAAATCCCTCTCAACCCAAATACGATCTCGGGTCACCTTATTGTGAAAAATGATTTCATTTCTTTGAGTCCACACCAGCCAAGAAATTGTGAAAATCACCCCCATCACCCTTGGTTCCAATGAAGCCACCAATTTAATGATGTTTTGAATCAACCCAATAGATGGATCAAATAACTTTTTAAAATCTCGCCCCCATTCCTTCCACGCCCATGCCACACCATGACAGAGAAGAATTGCATGCAAAGGAGATTCCACCTCTTGGATACACATAGGACAGCAGTCATCATCTACCATATGACGTCTCACCAAAAGGTCACAGGTAGGCAAAACATCAGATTAGATGTTCCACCAAAATAATTTCACCTTGGGAGGGGAGTGGATTGACCAGATACTCTTCCAACGATTGTCAGGGGCGACCAGGACCAAGTCATGAACCCACATTTTGTAGCCCGATCAGACAGAGAACTTCCTTGATGCTTCCCCAGTCCAAAAAATTTATTCTTTCCCTATACCTAGTGTTAGAGGAATGCTCATAATAAGAGTAAGGTCAACATTATTAAACCAGTTGGAAATTTTCCCCATATCCCAATCATCAAGCAATTCATTGATCAAGTCTCACACCCTAGAATTTTCAAAACCTAGGGCAGAAATTGAAGACACTTTATGGTTGACTACACTTTTCAACCATAGATCATTCCAAAAACTCACATAATTACCTATGGAATCCCACCTTTTTATTACATAAATTTTAATTACATTTTACAAACAGATGATCTTTAAAGTCTAGTGTCTTGCAAATCAGGAACATAAAACAAGAAAAACAACATAAAACATTCTTCTAATCCACTTGTAAGGCTTCATAATAAGTTCATCCTAAGTACAATTACTTCATCTCATTACCTAGATACATACATTCAAAGGAAAGGGTGAGCAAAATCCCCAGTATGGGTAAACAAGGGAATCAGTTTACTTGTGACATCAATAAGAACTTGAATAAAAACATAAGGACATGAGAAATGGAAGTATAGGCATATCATAATAAAAAGAACTTGAATATTAACTTGAATATGTGGCTACAACATTTCATTTATAAATTCATGAACATATCACCAAGTTTTATCCCTGAGGTGTCATAAAAATTTCCAAGGTTATTCACCAAGGTATCGTGAAACTTGTCATCTCTAGAGATTAATTCCTTACCCAATTCATTGGAGTGCTATCAGGGCGCACTCTTAATATGTATTTAATTACATGTGATACACATAGATCATAATCAAACATTTCATAAATAACATGTAGAGAATAAAATAAGCGGGTTTCATTTCATAATTGTAACGTTTTAAGAGTGCTTAAAAATAAGATCAGTATATCATTTATAACCCATGGAAGGGAGTGAGGGTTATATGTATGTAAATTCCAGATTAAAAAATATCATATCTATATATTTATTAATACCCATATAAACGAAATAGGTCTGGGTATTCACATAAATAAAACAAGAAAATTTCTTGTGAGAAAGAGATAGAAATCTTGAGACGAAATTTCTGCAGCATAACGGCTATATAATATGGTTTTAGAAAACATTGAAAAGAGAGGGGACAAGGGTAAAACACTCATAAATAATTCATAATACAGTTTAAATTCATAATAACATGGAGATAAGAACATGGTATGAAAATTTGAATGACATACCACATGAAAAGGAAACATGAAAGAAAAAAGAAGATGCGATTCCTTTTACGAAATATTCGGCAGCCTAACGTCGTCACTTAAAAATTCAGAAAACAAATTTATGAGAGAATAAAGGGTCTCTCATCATTTTTACATGAAATGGAAAGTAAATAGAACATATAAGAACATACCCTCAACATAAAGAGATGGAAAATATAAGACACAACATAAAGGAAGTCACGATTTAAAAGAGAAGAGTGAAAGGATCCCTTACCTTGAAGAGTAACTTCGAAAACATGAAGGTCGGGACCTTGGGAGTCTTGAGAGAACCTTGGGAGAACTCATTGGTAGGTAAGGAGACCATAAATTTGTTGAGGATGATTTTTGGAATGAAATGAATGAGGGAAATGGCTTGGTTTTTATAGGAAAAGTGAGTGAATAAATTATTAATTTCCAAGGGACACCTCATCGGTGGTATTTAAAAAACCATGGGCTTGCCCACGGTATTTGACCATGGTATTGGCCAATTGGGACACCTCATAGTATATCTCACTATTCATAAGTCTACCAGAAATCTTAGATCATTATTACATCATTAATGATGTCATTAAACACCCGAAACTCAAAACTGCATTTTTACTATTCACCGAAAAAACAATTATTCCAAAAAAATACCTAAAATTCACCCTAACCAAATATCAATGCTATGAATTCAAAAATGAATTCCATTTTATGAAAATAATTTTCTAAATAGTTTTAATTTAATTTTTAAATAAAATCATTATTTACCCCAAAAATACAACTTTAAAACTATAACTCATTTTGTAACACCTTAAAAGAGTAATCAAGGTCCCATAAAATTATCGACTAACTATAAGACAATAACGTAACAATTTATAATTAAATTTTATGAAAATACATTTCCATTTTAAATTATTAAATTAATTATAAAATTGCAAATAAAATATTTATGACATACAAAAATACCAAAACTTAAACTATGATTGTTTTTTTACTTTTAAGACGTCTAAAATGTATTTATACATTCATGGGTGAATTTTATATTTTTTGTCAAATTACTATTCATTACTATTCATATGGGTATGTTACTATTCTTAATTTACTATTCACTAAAAACCAACTTGATCTTATTAGACTCTAAATTTCTTACTGAACACAACAGTGGAAGACCATTTCTTGGAAATCATTTCCCATTATTAATTATTTAATGAATACAAAAACATTTTAAAATACCCCTTTTTCCTAAATTCATCAATAATACACATCCTATATTTATCCAGATATTTGAAATTCACAATGTTTCCATAAGAATAAAAAACAATTTTATTTATATAAAGAAATTACACAAAGAAGCTAAGGTCTCGTTACATAGCCCCTTATAAAACCAGCATAGGACCTAAGTGTAAGGTGTGATATGGTGATAGAATCTTGGGGTGGCTCAGACAACATTACCCAAGTGGTGATTTCTATCAGCTTGAACTTCTCCCTTAGGTGATTCTATTCAAGCTTCATACATTGAAGTTCGGCTTGGGTTTGGTCCAGAGAAAAGCCCAGTGATGTTACCTCCTTCCCAAGCTTCGACAGATGGGATTCATATGGCTCGAGTCTACTGGATCAGGGAATTCAAACTTCTTTCTGTATTAATTAACCAAGATAACCGTATTTATAAAAACACAACGTTAAGATTATAGTTTCCAATGGTCATATTGACCAACGGTCATATAGCAGTCAAAACCCAACGGTCTCATTTTAATTATAACCACTTCATTAATTAAAGGATATAGTTTTTTTGAGTATAAAATAAAATAACACACAAAATTACGAAACAAATATAATTAAAAAGTTTGGGTCGTTACATTCTTCCCCCCTTAAGAAATTTCGTCCCGGAAATTTTTAACTTGTACCCTCCGAAGATAAAAGGTGTGGGTACTTTTGCCTCATAGACTCCTCTAGTTCCCACATGGCTTCTTCATATTTGTGGTTCCTCCACAACATTTTAACAAGGTGGGTAGTCTCATTGCGTAGAACCTTGTCTCTACGATCCAATATCTCCATCGGCTACTCCTCATAAGAGAGGTCATGTTCCAGTTGTACCACCTCTAGATTTAGTACATGTGAATGGTCAGGTATGTACTTATTCAAGAGGGATACATGGAAGACATCATGAACTTGTGCTAGATTTGGAGAAAGTGCAAGACGATTGGCCACTGCTCCCACACGATCAAGGATTTCATAGGGGCCAATGTACCTAGGGATGAGCTTCCCATTCTTTCCAAACCTCATGACTCTATTCCAAGGTGAAATCCAAATAAATACTTTGTCACCAACATCAAACTCCAAGTCCCTTCAACGGTTGTCGGCATAGATTTTTTTCTGACTCTGAGCAGCCTTAATGTGTTGTTGGATGGCATGGACCTTTTCTGTCATCTCTTGCACAAGATTAGGCAAAACAAGCTTTCTCTCACTAGCTTCATCCCAACAAGTATGAGTTCTACATTGCTTCCCATAAAGAGATTCATAGGGTTCCATTTGAATGCTAAAGTGGAAGATTTTGTTGTAAGAGAACTCAACTAAAGAGAGATGTTGATCCCATCCACCTTTAAATTCCATTGAGAAAGTTCTCAGAATGTCCTCGAGTGTTTGAATAGTCCTTTTAGACTGGCCATTAGTTTGGGGGTGATAGGCCGTACTAAAATTCAATTTAGTGCTCAGAGATTGTTGAAGACTTCTCAAAAAATTTGATGTAAAACTTGGATCACAATCAGATACGATAGAAAGTGGAACTCTATGTTGCCTTACCACTTCCTTCATGTAAATCCTAGCAAGTTGATTAAGAGAGAAATCTTCCCAAATAGAGATAAAATGGACAGTCTTGGTGAGACGGTTTACAATAACCCATATCGCATTATTTCCTTTGGAAGTTCTCGGGAGACTAGTGGCAAAGTCCATAGTGATATTGTCTCACTTCCATGCTGGTATGGGTAGTGGTTGCAATACCCCTTTAGGAATTTGTCACTCTGCCTTTACTTGCTGACATACCAGGAACCTTGAAGTGTAGTCAGCAATCTCCCTTTTCATATTATCCCACCAATAATGATCACGAAGTTCCCTATACATTTTCGTGCTACCAGGCTGTATAGAGAAAGTAGATCTATGAGCTTCATCCATCAACTCCTTATTTATTTCTGGAATAGATGGAACACATAGTCTTGTACAAAATTTCAGTACACATTCTTGATCAGTATTGAACTAAAGAAACTTCACATCCTTCATAGCCTCAAACTTCTTCTGTAACAAAGGATCTTCTTTATGAGATTTTTTTATCTTCTCTAGTAGTGACGGTTGATAAATCATTTGGGTTAGGGTTGATGATGTATCTTCCCTTATAATTCCCATGTCCAGCTTTACTAGGTCATTGATCAAAGGATCTCTTTGAATCCTCATCATGGACAGAACAACTTGGTCTTTCCTGCTTAATGCATCAGCGACTTTGTTTGCTCTTCTGGGATGATAATTAATTGAACAATAATAGTCTTTAAGAAGTTTCAACCATCTCCTTTCTTTCATGTTCAATTCCTTTTGTGTGAAAATTGTAATGCTCCGACCCCAGTTACCCAAATTCGATTCATTATTTTAATACATTGGCATGATTACAAGGAATCACATCCCAAAAGACCGATCAGTTTACCAGTCTTGGAAAATAGATTACATAAATGGATGTTACATTACACTTTAGAAAATAATACACAATATAAATGATCCTTTGAGAATTCCATTAATCCCTTATCTTAACCCTGCTTATCAATCATAATACACTTCTTGGAATCCTGAGAAAATTAAAACATATAAAGGGGGATCTCAGATGCTCAGTAAGGATAACAATATAGCGGAAACTTTCATAAATAAGCATAAACATTTAAGGCAATGTATAAGACTAAAAAAATCCTTTTTAAACTTAAATTTCAGCATAATATGGAAAATATACAATAAAATAATTCCATTTACTTATTCACATGGATATTCTACTAGTTGAATAATCACATGCAATATTAATAGCCACTTTCATAACGAGGGAATGCATAATAGAAGACTATCATAACCACATAGTCAAGGCATTGTTCCAAGACTACAAATAAGATTTTTTTCAAGGCCTTGTGACAAGACACTAGTTTGTCTCATGAGACCTAACGATGCATCGAGGAGCTATATCATGCTCCACCCATCACTTACTAAGTCCAATGCATTTCTTATATGAAAAGGTTTAAACATAACATAAACATTCGTATTAAAACTGGCATACAAAATGTCAATACTTTACCCATAAACCATGAATGGTATAAAAATAACACATCCACAGCCAAACATATCACAAAACCTTCAATACAATACGAAAGATTTGTATCACAATAAATCAACTTCAAACAATTTTAAAATCCATTAAAGGATTTTGACATAGATGAAAATGATTTGTAAATATATTTAAGAGAAATGTCCCTTTTTCATGAAAACATTTAAAAGTCACACAATTTAGAAAAAAATACATTTAAATACATTTTTGAATAAAAGTGTCCCATACCACTTTGAAACTTTTTAAAGTAATTAACATTTTAAAACATTCATGTCCATTTAAATAAATCCTTAAAACCATTTTGAAAACATGGACATTAATGAGAATGGTTTAGAAGAATAAATCTTTCAAACTTTTAAAATAAAGTTTTAGTAAAAATTACCTTAATAGAATCCCTTTGAAAAATATTTTATGAAACATGGGCATGGATAATAAATATTTCCCAATATATACTTACATTAAAACAACCTCATATAATAAAGAGATTGTGAAATTAACCCTTACCAATTTGGTGACTTACGAAACATACACCCTATGAAAGAATTATCATAAAATGAATATGTAAATACACATAAATTAAACTGTATTACACAAATAATACAATTATGGGCAGTACATACACCACACAAAAGGTAATAGTAGCAATATGGCATTAATCTCATGGGAATAAGGAGTGAGATGAAAACTTTTTACCTTGCACATTCCTTTAGTCGAGGGTACGTTTAACCTTCTGTATGAAGATCGTAGTATGTTATTAAAGTATACTAGAACTATATTAGTATTTATGATATCATACATGATTAATTAATGACTTTATAATACCCATTTAAGAATAATTTCCATGTTAAATTAACATTTCGGGTAATAATCGCTTTCTTTATCGTACGTGTTTTAACTTGTTACTCTTGATTGTATCACTTAGAACAAGATTTAAAGACTTCCAGAATATAAAACATGATTAATATATCATATATATTTAGAATATAAATATTTATAATAGACATATATATGAAATGAAAAAAAACACCGTTTATGGAGACGGTAGTCCGTACATACGCATAAACATTGTTTCCGTTTTCATATCGTATTGAACGGAACTAAGTGAATAAGATATATGTAAGTACATATATATATATAAATATATATATATATATATATATATATCTAGTATCATTATTATGTCATATATTACATACTTATTAGTAATATATATTTTTATAATCGTTGATGAATGGTGATCGTGGAAATGAATCTCATCGCGTCGTGGAGACGGTAATCCGTGCATACGCACGATCGACAATATCATTTCCATAAAGGTGTGGAATTGGATGGTATATTAATTTTATAGAGACATTATAATTTTATTTTCATTATTTATATATACATATTACTCATCATTATATCCATCCCAATAACATAGTGTTGAATAAAAAATTACACCACGGCATGGAGACGGTAAGTCATACGTACGCACGCATGGTGACATTATCATTCATAAGATGGGTAGAACAATGAATATAGATATGCCATATTTATAATAACATCAAATTATATAGAATATATTGGAGTAATTATTTTATAATGGAAACAACAAAGAAAGAGTAAGTGGAAGAATAAGAGAACTTGAAAGAGGGTGGTGAAATCATTGCCTCTTCTTCGGGTTCTTCCTTTTGATTTGATCAAAAGGGATCCTAAAGTTGGATTTATGACCAAATTAAGGCCTCTAGGATGAAGGTAGGATAGTTGGGAGGATATTTGGGCAGGGTTTGGCCGAGCCAAATGGCTTTGGAGGTGTGATTTTGAGAGAAGGGGAAGTACCCTTTTATAAGAGGGGTGAGGGTCACTTTAGGAAAAGATTAAAGTATTAATTTATTATACAATAATATTCCATTTATAATGGTTCAAAATGAATTTATTTCTAGACTTAGGTGGTTATGGGTCTAAATAATGTCAACCAATATGTTTTAGACAAGTTTAGGTTACCATTTTAACCTTGTCTTTTAGATTTAACTCTTAGTTAAATAGATTAACTTTTACCGTGTCTTCTTGTATTCTTAGTCTATATGGTTAATAAACTTACACTAAACTTCAAAGAGAACCTAAAGTGGCTCATTAATGACATATATAATATTATTTAATCCCTTTTTCTGAACCTTAAATTTTTAGGAATATTATATCAACCAATAATATAGTATTTTTTTTAAATATTAATTTATGTCAATTTTGACACTATTTGGTATTTTGTTTTTGTGAAAGTCATCACAACTTGATTACTTCGATCAAGATACATTGAATAAGCCCTAACATATCATATTCACCTATAAAATTCGTGGATGTCAAAGAAACTTTGAAATTTTATTTATTTTCATATTTATAATACCATTTAATTGATTCTTTCATTAATAATGTAATTACTTTATCATCATTGTGTCATAAATAAATTTAATTATTTAATGTCCAAAAATTATAAAAAAATACCGTGATGTAGTAAATATCTTTATATTTCCAAAGAATACTTATATTAAAAAATATTAATTATATAACGACATATAAAAATTAATTACTAAAAGCTTTTTGTTTATGTCAATTTTATCTTTACTTTAAATTAATTAATCTAAAGTGTCATTATCATTCATAAGTGGATTTATGGGGTCCAAAAATCAACCCAAGGATAGCCATGGTCGGACATTACTCATACAATAATGTTAGTACATGTGTTAAGGTAATTTTGAATTATTACAATATTCTTTTTACCTTAAATTACCCTATTTACCTTTAATCGCGGTAAATAAAAGTCAAAAGTTACTATTCACCAAAAATTATTTTCATCTTATTGAACCACATTTTACTTAATAAGGATAACTGTGTCTCTTGGATTTTTGAAATTCCACTCACAGAAGCGGTAAAATTAAGTTTTATGTAAATTTTTAAATTCTCCTATGAGGTGGGTAAAAGACGGTGAAAAGTTACATAAAATTTTTCTATGTCTAAAATTATTATAAACTGAATCCAGTGAATTACATTGTATTTATATAGGTATTATGTATCTATTTTGACCTAAAATAAATTTAAATAAAATAAATATTTATTTAAAATAAAAATCCGGTTTTAAACAATAACTCAATATTTTTCACTATTCATCAAAAACTGAAAGTTTTCTGAGAAATACCAAAACTTCACCCTAGGATAATTTCGATATTCCGGATCAAAAAATGATTTCTATTTTACGAAATTAAAAACATATAAGTTTCATTTATTAATTTAAAAATAATTCCCATTGTCAAAACCAAAAGGCGTATTTTTAAGAAATAATAACTATCAAAAGTTTGACACTTGTTTATGTCCAATTTCAATGTAAAATTACTTAAAATGACCATAATTGGATTAAATGGTAAAAATATAATTTATTTATACTTCCAAACCATTAAAATGTGTAATTTAACACTATAAATTATTTTGATTAAAAAATTTGTTTTCAGTTAAAATATAGTATTTTTCACTATTCCCCCAAATATGAAAGTTATCAGAAAAACACCAAAAATTTATTGAAACAAAATTATTATGTCCCGATTCTAAAGAATAAGTTTATTTGTCAAATTTAATATATAAAAGTTTCAAATATTGGATTTAAAAAGGGTTTTCCATTAAAAGGCGGTAAAATTGCATTTTTTGAAAAATACTTCTCTTATCTGAAAAAAAATGTATTTGTTCTTACATTATGTCTAAGAAACTCATAATATGGATTCTAAAATTATAAGGATTATATAAAGTTTAAAATTGAGTTAATACTATTCATAACCGCTTTTGAACGGCTAGTTTGGTATGTCGTGGTGCGCTTGAACTCAGTGTTGCGTGCAGTGCATGTTATTGAATTACTTTGAAGAAATAACATACTATGAAATCTTGTGGTGTTACATTCTTCCCTCCTTCAATAAATTGCGTCCTCTTAATTTGAAATTGTTCTTCAAAAATAAAATGTTGAAAATATAAAATACCTTTGTGGAAAAACCCACATCGGAAATTGGGTTAATAAAATTTAGTCTTAATAATAGGAAAAGGGGAATGAAAAAGTCACCTACAAATTATGATCTCAATTAGGAGAACATCGGTGGAAATTTGAGACACATAATTGGAGGAAAAACATAAATATTTATAGGGAGTGATTGAGGTCATCAGTCACAAACAATTTTAGAATTTAGGGCCTCAAATCCATCAATCTATGATGATTTAAAATATCATCGGTTCAACAAAACATAAGGTATTAGGATAACACATCTTTAGTTTTAAGATTCCTTACCTAAAGTTATTTATTTCTTCATATAATAAGAGAAGAAAATATATATATACACATATATACTTGACAAGTAGATTTTCATCCTTCAACTAATTCCTAACACAAACTCATCTTTCACTCCAAATGATTTCAAAAAAATTATACTTACCTAAATCGTATAAGGTTCCAAAAATAATGAATTTATAATTCATTTTTCAGACTATTTAAAAAAAACTAAATTATACAAACTAGAACATCACATAGTCCAGTCATAGGTGATGCACCTTTGTCGCTCTTCGGTTGCAGGTTCAAGTCTCACGGCCCTGCCGGACGCGACTAGTTGTCACCCGACCTCTGGGTTATCATTTTTATAACAATCCAAAAATAACCTTAACAATAGTATCCAATTTCAAACTTAATACATTCCAACATTTAGACTTATCTGAAATACTTATATCCAAACTCTCAGTCCAAAATTTCTAAGGAAGTTAAACACAATGAGGATCCTTTTTCCCATGTAATGACATGTGAACACCTTCATCGTGTGTTATTTTAAAACATGGTAACATCATGAATTACCATAAAACCTTATTGATTATATTCATGATCCATTATTCATTATATAATAGTGGATATACTCCTTCTATCCAAAAAATTTTGTAAACTCCAACAATGATGGAATATACAAATCATTAATTAATTTCAAGGAAGTCAAGAATATCCAATATAATTTATCCAAATCGACCATCTCTTATTCCAAAATCACTACCTCATTATCAGGACCATATTAAGGATTACCTTTCCTTCGACCATGTATTTTACAAAAAACACAGCTTACTATTAATTTACTTTTCTTAGAACCATATAATCTCAAACCCTTAAAAATAGTACTGCAGTACAATCCTTATTTATCTCCATAATTCATGTAACCATTATAGTGTTGATACAACACTCAAATGAAATAATTCTATAATAACAACATAAGAACACTAGTCATTCCTCTTCATCTAAGGTAGTATCATAACTTGATTATTATCCAATAACATCATTTGTGGTATACTCTTATGAATGGGACATTGATTTGCGTAGTGTCTCAATGCCTTGCAGATGAAGCATTTTACATTTGAAAACTTTTTCTTATCCTTGAAATCACATACTTGGTGTCCTTTTTCTCCACACTTATAACAAACTCCCATTCCCTTCAAGAATTTACCAAGGTGATTCATTCCACATTTATCACATATTGAAAAATCCTTCTTTTCCCTCTTCCCTTTATCCATCTTTCTCTCTTCTATCCTTTTCTTATCTTGCTTCCCTTCAAAGCCATAGGACTTAGAGAATTCTTTACTTATCTTATTAACACATGATATTATTTATTCATATATTGAGAATACATGGTAGGCTATTTCCTTTCTAAATGTTGGTTTAATACTATAAAATATATGATCCTTCTTACTCTTTGGATCATATGTTTTGATGGAGTTCACATTCCTTCTATTGGGCGCCATTTCTATACAATGGCATACACTTGGTTAGTTTATGAATTGTAATGAATAATTCCAAACTTTTAAGATACCTAACATAAATTGAACAGTTTATGGATATAATCCATAAAAATATTATCTTTGAGGAGATATATACTCATAAATCCTTCATAATGATTTGTAATGAAAATGATAATTATCCAAAGCATATCCCCTGGGAGTGTCGTAACCAAGAGTTAAGCAAGGCCCATTGTCGTGCACCAGTTCCCATTCGAGTCTAGATCAAAGCGGTGTTTTCAGGTTTTACTCCTAGGTACATATGTTCCAAAGCCGCCTCTACCTACTCGTATCCAGATAGGGAAGTATTTGCTTGGAAAACACACAAAATATCTACATTACCAAAATTATAGGAAGTTCTTCTATACTAATCCTCAAAGTCTATCTTAGGGTAATGTTCCCTAATCAGAGTTTATCTAAATCTAGTTTCCAAGGTTATTTCTAAACTTCCACTGATACCAACTGTAATGCCCCGATCCTAGATACCCAGATTCAGTGAATTATTTTAATACATTGGCATGATTACAAAGAATCAAGTCCTGAAAGGCCGATCACTTTAGCAGTCTTGGAAAATAGATTACATACATGGACGTTACATTACACTTTAGAAAATAAAATATAACTTAAATTATCCTTTGAGAACTCCATTAATCCCCTAGCTTAACCCTACTTATCAATCATAATAAAATTCTTTGAATCCAGAGAAAATTAAAACATAGAAAGGTTTGAGCTCAAATTCTCGGTAAGGATACCAATATAGTGGAAACTTTCATAAATAAGAATAAACATTTGAGGCAATGTATAAGACTAAAACAAAAGCCTTTTTAAACTTAAACTTCAGAATAATATGGAAAACATACATTAAAATAATGTCATTTACTTATTCACATGGATATTCTACTAGTCGAATAATTACATGCAATATCAATAGCCACTTTCATAATGATGGAATGCATAATGCCAGACTATCAGAACCACATAGTCAAGGCCTTGTTCCAAGACTACAAATAAGATTTTGTCAAAGCCTTGTTCCAAGACACTAGTTTGTCTCATGAGACCTACCGATGCATCGAGGAGCAATATCGGGCTCCACCCGTCACTTATTAAGTCCAATGCATTCCTTATATGAAAAGGTTTAAACATAACATAAACATTCTTATTAAAAATGGCATACAAAATGTCAATACTTTACCCATAAACCATGAATGGTATAAAAATAACACATCCACAGTCAAACATATCACAAAACCTTCAATACAATATGTAAGATTTGTATCATAATAAATCAACTTCAAACAAGTTGAAAATCCATTAAAGTATTTTGACATAGATGAAAATGATTTGTAAAACCCTTTGAGATAAATATCCCTTTTTCATGAAAACATTTAAAATTAAAAAAATTTAGAATGGAAGACATTTAAATACATCTTTTAATCAAAGTGTCCCATACCACTTTGAAACTTTTGAAAGTAATTAACATTTTAAAACATTCATGTCCATTTAAATAAATCCTTAAAACCATTTTGAAAACATGGACATTAATGAAAATGGTTTAGAAAAATAAATCTTTAAAAAATTTAAAATGATGTTTTAGTAAAAATTAACTTAAAATAATCCCTTTGAAAACTATTTTATGAAACATGGACATGGATAATAAATATGTCCCAATAGATTCTTACATAAAAACAATCTCAAATAATAAAGAGATTGTGAAATTAACCCTTACGAATTTTGTAACTTACGAAACATACACCCTATGAAAGATGTATCATAAAATGAATATGTAAATACAAATAAATTAAAGTGTATTACACAAATAATAAAATTATGGGCAGTACATACACCACACAAGAGGTAATAGTGGCAATATGGCATGAATCTCACGGGAATAAGGAGTGAGATGAAAACCCATTACCTTGCACTTTCCTTTAGTCGAGGGTAAGTTTAACCTCCGGTATGAAGATCGTAGTATGTTATTAAAGAATACCTGAACCATATTAGTATTTATGATATCATACATGATTCATTAATGACTTTATAATACCCATTTAATAATAATTTCCATGTTAAATTAACATTTCGGGTAATAATCGCTTTCTTTATCGTACGTGTTTTAACTTGTTACTCTTGATTGTATCACTTAGACCAAGATTTAAATACTTCTAGAATATAAAACATGATTTATATATCATATATATTTAGAATATAATTATGTATAATAGACATATATATGAAATGAAAAACACCGTTTATGGAGATGGTAGCCCGTACATACGCATAAACATTGTTTCCTTTTTCATATCGTATTGAATGGAACTAAGTGAATAAGATATATGTAAGTACATATATATATATATATATATATATATATATATATCTCCAGTATCATTATTATTTCATATATTAAATACTTATTAGTAATATATATTTTTATAATCGTCGATGAATGGTGATCGTGGAAATTAATCTCATCACGTCGTAGAGACAGTAATCCGTACGTACACACGAGTGACAATATAATTTCCTTAGAGGTGTGGGATTGGATGGTATATTAATTTTACAGATACATTAGAATGTTATTTTAATTATTTATATACATATTACCCATAATTATATCCATCCAAATAACATAGTGTTGAATAACAAATTACACCACGGTGTTGAGACGGTAAGTCGTACGTACGCACGTATGGTGACATTATCATTCATAAGATGGGTAGAATAATGAATATAGTTGTTCCATATTTTTAAAAACATCACAGTATATATAATATAATGTATTTATTATTTTATAATGGAAACAACAAAGAAAGAGTAAGTGGAAGAATAAGAGAACTTAAAAAGGGTGGTGAAATCATTACCTCTTCTTCGGGTTATTTCTTTTGATTTGATCAAAGGGGATCCTTAAGTTGGGTTTATGACCAAATAAAGGCATCTAGGATAAAGGTAGGATAGTTGGGAGGATATTTGGTCAGGTTTTGGCCAAGCCAAATGGCTCTGGAGATGTGATTTTGAGAGAAGGGGAAGTGCCCTTTTATAAGAGGGGTGAGGGTCACTTTAGGAAAAGATTAAAGTATTAATTTATTATACAATCATATTCAGTTTATAATGGTTCAAAATGAATTTATTTAGAGTCTTAGGTGGTTATGAGTTGAAGAAAAATTTAGGTTACCATTTTAACCTTATCTTTTAGATTTAGCTCTTAGTTAAATAGTTTAACTTTTACCTTGTCTTCTTGTATTCATACTCTATATGGTTAATAAACATACTCTAAACTTCCAAGAGAACCTCAACTGGCTCATTAATGACATATATAATATTATTTAAGACCTTTGTCCGAACCTTACATTTTGAGGAATATTATATCAACCAATAATATAGTATTTGTTTTAAATATTAATTTAGGTCAATTTTGACACTATTTGGTATTTTGTTTTTGTGAAAGTCATCACAACTTGATTACTTCAAACAAGATACATTGAATCCGCCCTAACATGTCTTATTCGTCTAGAAAATTCGTGGATGTCCTAAAAACTTTGAAAATGTATTTATTTTAATATTTATAATACCATTTAATTGATTCTTTCATTAATAAGGTAATTACTGCATCATCATTGTGGCATAAATAAATTTAATTATTTAATGTCTAAAAATTATAAAAAAAATACCATGATGTACTAAATCGGCTTAGATTTCCAAATAATATTTATAGTCAAAAATATTACTTATATAGCAGCATATAAAAATTAATTTCTAAAGGATTTTTTTTTGTCAATTTTGTCTTTAATTTAAATTAATTAATCTAAAGTGTCATTATCATTCATAAGTGGCACCATGGGGTCCCAAAATTGACCCAATGATGCCCATGGTTGGCCATTACTCATCCAATAAAGTTAGGACATGTGTTAAGGTAAATTTGAATTATTACAATATTATTTTTATGTAAGAACTCGGTTTTTTTTTAGAAAGACTTTGGAATATTCTTGATAATATTCCAGAGCAGTTCCTTCAGACGGCGTGCGATTCCGAGCCCCAAAGTGGCCGGAATTAAATTTTCAGTGCGTTCACACTGGAAACGCTAAATAAATGGTATAACTCCTAAATAGAGTTCCGGATCAGAGATCCGAGTCTACGGATGGGTCCGGAATGGGGTGTTTACCCTAGGAATGACATAAAACTTGTCGGTGCGGGACGTTTGGACCCCTCGCTCGCTTCTGGAACGTTAAACGGATTAAATAAATTAATTAATTTGTTTAATGTTGAAACGCATGTATCTCTTAAACGGTGGCTCGAATTGGAAAACTGAGGGCACCGTTGAGTTCGGAGCGTGCTGTTTACCCTAGGAGGGGTGTAAGTTTTGCGGGCGTGGGCCGTTTGTGAAAAATGGCTTCAGGGGCGTTTTCATAATTTGGCGGCCTCGGGCGCTAAGTTTAATAACTTTTGAATGAGTTCTTGGAATAAAATTCCGAGACCGCCGTTGTGATCAGAGCGTGGTTCTTAGCCTAGGGGAGGCTAAATCCCGACCCCGTCGGGAGTTCGGGTACGGGGCCCACGGGCGGGAGTTTAAGTGTTTTGTTTTTAAACACTTCTCCCCCCCCCCCTCTTGGTTGTTCTCCCTGGCGCGGCAGCCTCTCCCCTCTCCTCCTCCATCTCCGTCGAGGCAACTCCGGCGAAGCGGTCCGGTGAGGCGTGGCCACCCCGTCGGGTTGACGGCGAAGCGACGGGCTTAGTCCCAAGAGGTAGGATGTTGCGTTTTGTATTTTCATTCCCGCACTTAACTACAAACACGAAATTGTACATATAATTGCTTCCTGATCTTCGATCTATGCCCATGAATGTGTAGTAGAGGTTTTTCTCTTTCCATCGCATTTTCCGGAATTTAATTCTGACTTCGGAGGAGCTCGCAATCGACCGCCCAATTTTGCGGGTTTTTGATTTCTTCCGACCGGGTTGGGGGCTTCCGGACGGCAGCTGGGCGAGCGGAGGCCGAACGGAGGTCGGCGGGGCGCTGGGCGTTCGGCTGCGGGCTTCAGGTGCGGTAGCGGAGGAGGAGGCCGGCCATCTGGCCGGCCGGGCGGCGCCTCGGCGGCGCGGGTGAGGAGGGGTCGCGGTGTGCGACCCCGACGGCAGACCGAGACCCGCCACAGGCAGGTCTCCGCGTGACAAAAAAAAAAGAAAAAAGAAAGAAAGATCGGTCTTGATGGACGATCGGTGGAGCAAGCGCCCGCGCGGCGCACGGGCGAGGGGGCTCGCACGGGGCAGTGGCCCGCGGTCTCAGCGGGCCGGCCCGAGCGGGGCGGACCGGCCGGACCGGGCCGGTCCGGCCCACGGGGGGTCCCCCCCTTTTAAAAAAAATGTTTGGACGCCCGTATTTTGGGCTACGGGCGTCCGTCTTGAGCATCATCTGCGGCGGCGCGGACCTGACATCGATGCGGACTTTTTGAGATGGTTTCGGGAATTTTTAATTCCCAAAACGAGGGGTCGCGGAGGCGCGACATGTCTTTAAGTGGACAAGCGTTTTTCCAGAGAATCCTGTTTTGAGCGGCGCAGACACATCTGACGTCCGTTTTGAGCGCTGTCAGCGGCGTTGCGACCCTAGCAACAAAGTGGAGGTTTCCAGGGCGGTTTCGGGTTTTGAAGCCGGAGTTGAGGTGTGGGCCCCACGGCCCGTCTTTTGAGCTGCGTGCAGCGTTTCTTGACTTTTTCCTCGAACGTCCGTTCGGGGCGTGCGAGCAGTCGATGTTGGGTGTTTTTCCAAGGGCATCGCGTTGGCGCAGTCTGCCCACTGTAATTCTGCACGATGGTGCTGGCCCCACGAGGGTTGTTTCGGGAGTTGATGGTGATTTCCAGCTTTATCACCAGGCGACCGTTTTGGACAAGTGAATAGTCCATCTTGTGTGATTTTTTGAGAGGATCGCAACAGTGCGATCCGTTCATCGAGTTTCGGGACCGGGTTGCGGGTCCCACGAAGCACCGCTCGTGTGCAGTGCGCCGGAATGCATCTTTTTCTCCTGATATCTGTTTCACTCATGTGAGTAGTGCTTTTGATGTGTTTTCCCGAGGGGATCGCAATGGTGCGATGCGCCCGACTGTTTTCGGGGCCGAGGCTCAGGATCACGGGACGCCGTTCAGGCGTGAGGCGGTATTGGTGACCTTTTCCGTCGGATATCCGTTGGAGGCGAGTAAGTAGTCGATCTCGCATGTTTTTCCACGAGGATTACAATGGTGCAATCCGTTTGGTTGTGCGGAGCCTTATACGTGATCTTATTAAATGTGGAAGCATGAAAGGTGCTCCGATGGTGGTTCTCCCTACCTTGTTTGTAGCGGGCCCTTGGCGTGTGATCGCGCACTCTTGGGAGAGTGATGTAAGTGGTTCACGAGATGTGGTTGGCCGTGCCTAGGCCTTTGAGTTGGAGATGTTACGTCACGCCTTCATGTTGACATTGGGTGCTGTGTGCACGATGGCCCTTGGGCTGAGACTGTGGTATACTCTGGGAATATACGGAAATGCTTGGAGGTACATGTGGTTGTTCGTACTTGAGAACGTTGGTGCGTTCTGTTGGGGTTGAGATGGGGCCACGCGTTGTGTGGGCCCCACGTGCGTGCCGGGTTCTGCTTTGCGTACTTTGACCTCTCGCGACGTAGAGGGTCCCTCTGTGTGTTTGTTTGACCAGCAGGGTGGAGTTTTTCCCCTGACTCGGTGCTCGTTTGTTGACCAGCAGGGTTGAGTGGTCTCCCCCTAGTTTCATTCTCGATGGATTGGCCGGTAGAGGTGCTAGTGACACCCAGTGATAGAGCAGGTGCTGAACTTCTTTTGGGTGCGTTGTTCTGGAGTTGGGTGGTTGCGCGATACCCACCCCGTGTTTGGTTGGCCAGTGTTGTACCCTCCAGTGGATATGGCCAGAGCAGTTATGAGTTTTACCCTCCAGCAGGGCTGGGCAGTGGGTTACTCATCGGCTTTTAGGGTCTACCCTCCAGCAGAGACTGGGCAGTGGGTCACCCGACGCACTTAGGGTCTACCCTCCAGCAGAGACTGGGCAGTGGGTTGCCCGACGCACTTAGGGTCTACCCTCCAGCAGAGACTGGGCAGTGGGTCACCCGACGACCTCTTAGGGCCTACCATCCAGCAGGGCTGGGCAGTGGGTCGTCCGTCGTCTAGTTCCAGGTCTACCCTCCTGCAAGGCTGGGCAGTGGGTCACCTATCAAATTATTCCAGGTCTACCCTCAAGCGGGGCTGGGCAGTGGGTCACTTGATGATGTATTAGGGTTTACCCTCCAGCGGGGCTGGGCAGTGGGTCACCTGATGATGTATTAAGGTCTACCCTCCAGCGGGGCTGGGCAGTGGGTCACCGGATGATGTGTTATGGTTTACCCTCCAGCAGGGCTGGGAAGTGGGTCACCCAGTATCTTAATATGGTTTACCCTCCATCGGGGCTGGGCAGTGGATCACCCGATATCTGGTTATGAATTACCCTCCAGTGAGGTTGGGCAGTGGGTCATTCATTGGCATTCCAGGCTCAGTCCTTTCTACTAGGCTAGCCTGTGGCTTTCCTCCGTGATTACCGGAGCGAGACCCTTGGTTATACGGGTCAGTGTTGTGAAGGCTTTAACTTTGAGGAGACCTCTCGACTGCGGGGCACGGACGAGTTGTGGTTGACATTCCCCCAAAACTCTCAAGTATGAGGAGCGCTTTCCCCTACTGAGACGCGTCCTTGTGACGCATCCTAAAACCGTGCGGGCGAGCCAGTGCCGCCCAAAGCGGATAATGTCAAGGTGCGGTGGTTGGAGCCCCTTGGCTTGCGGTTCAGGGCAGACGTGCGGGATGCTGGGCATCGATGATGGTGTTAGCTTCTGGGACTGTTGGATACTTTTTTTTGGGATGAGCTATGGGATGGAGATCCCCTTACGACGTTGTTCGGGATTCTTGCTGAGCATATGTATATGTATATACCTTTTTTCAGGATCCATTTCTAGGGTTTGGTTACTCTCCTTCCAGGAGAGGCGAAGACGCGCGGGGTATTCCACGTGCTTTCCGTGTCTAGCTTCTCGTGGTTGGACGAGTCTACTCTCCTGCTGTAGGTAGCGAAGACTCGACGAGAAGTTCATCTTCTCACCGTTTCTAGCTCCTCGTGCCTGGATGAGTCTACTTCCTTTCTCTTGTTGGGTTGAGCTGGACTCTTACTGTTCTCTTTACTGCACCCTCGGTTGGACTCCTTTACTTTTCATGTTCTCTCTACTGCTCACCCTTCGGTACCTCCTTTGTTGCTCCCTCGAGCCTTCAGGGTATCCTACTGAGTATTTTTATACTCACCCCTACTTAGGCTTTGCCCGCACTTGGTGTGCCCTTGCAGACGACGAACAGGTGGAGCGTGACTTCAATGGAGCGTAGGAGCTTGGGAGCTTGGACCGCATGCGGTGGTCGTGGCCGGGTTCCAGGTCAGGTGGGAGACCCGTCAGTTGTTTCTTTTTGTTTACCTATTGTCGGGTTGTGGCACTTTTAGGTTGGGCGCATGTTTTTCCCCTTTTCTTTTCAGCTTGTACCCTGTACTGATTAGAGGTCGATGCACTCTTGTGGTTTATTTATAGCAGTTTCCCTTTTACTTTTCTTTTTACTCTACACTTTTTCATTGAGTGTGCTGCGTGTGTACGTGTACAGGTACTTAGGCAAAGGACTCCCCGAGTTATTGTGCCTTCGGCGCTGGTCGCCAGCCCCTAGACTATGGATGCGGGCTTGGGGTAGTTGCGGCTCGAGCCTGGGTAGGGTCGGGTCGTGACATTTTACCTTAAATTATCCTATTTACCTTTAACCGCGGTAAATATAAGTCAAAAGTTATTATTCACCAAAAATTATTTTCATCTTATTGAACAAAATTTTACTTACTGAGGTTAACCGTGTCTCTCGAATTTTTTGAAATTCCAATCACAGAGGTGGTAAAATTAAGTTTTATGTGAATTTCCAAATTCTCCTAGGAGGTGGGTAAAAGACGGTGAAAAGTTCAATAAAATTATTATATATCTATAATTATTATAAACTGGCTCTAATGAATTACATTGAATTTATATAGGTATTATGTATATATTTTGACCTAAAATAAATTTAAGTAAAATAAATAATTATTTAAATAAAAAGTCGGTTTTAAACAACAACTCAATGTATTTCACTATTCATCAAAAATTGAAAGTTTTCAGAAAAATACAAAAAATTCACCCTAGGATAATTTCTATATTATGAATCAAAAAATGATGTCTATTTTACCAAATACAAAACATATTAGTTTCATTTATTAATTTAAAACTAATTCTCGTTGTCAAAACCAAAAGGCGTATTTTTAAGAAATAATAACTATGAAAAGATTGACACTTGTTTATGTCCAATTTCAATGTAAAATTACTTACAATTACCATCATTAGATTAAATGGTAAAAATATAATCTATTTATACTTCCAAACCATTAAAATTTATAATTTAACACTATAAATTATTTTTATTAAAAAAGTTGTTTTCAGTTAAAATATAGTATTTTTCACTATTCACCCAAATATAAAAGTTATGAGAAAAACACCAAAAATTTATTAAAACTAAATTATTTTGTCCCGATTCTAAATAAGAAGTTTATTTTTTCAAATTTAATATATAAAAGTTTCAAATATTGGATTTAAAAAGGGTTCTCCATTAAAAGGCGGTAAAATTGCATTTTTTGAAAAATATTTATTTTATACGAAAAAAAATGTATTTGTTCCTACATTATGTCTAAGAAACTCATAATATGGATTATAAAATTTTAAGGATTATATAAATTTCAAAATTTAGTTAATACTATTCATAACCACTTTTGAACAGCTTGTTTGGTAAGTCATGGTGCGCTTGAACTCAGTGTTGCGTGTAGTGAAAGTTTTTGAATTACTTTGAAGAAATAACGTACTATGAAATCTTGGGGTGTTACATTCTTCCCTCATTAAATAAATTTCATCCTCGCAATTTTAAATTGTTCTTCGAAAATAAAAGGTTGAAAATAGAAAATACCTTTGTGAGAAAACCCACATCGAAAATTGGGTTAATAAAATTTAGTCTTATTAATAGGAAAAGGGGAATGAAAAAGTCACCACCAAGTTATGATCTCGATTAGGAGAACATTGGTGTAAATTATAGACACATAATTGGACGAAAAACTTAAATATTTATAGGGAGTGATTGAGGTCATTAGTCACAAAAAAATTGTAGAATTGAGGGCCTCAAAGACATCAATCTATGATGATTTAAAATATCATTGGTTCAAAAAAACATAAGGTATTAGGATAACACATATTTAGTTTTAAGATGCCTTACATAAAGATTAAGAATTTATTTCTTCATATAATAAGAGAAGAATATATATATATATATATATATATATATATATATATATACTTGACAAGTAGAGTTTCATCCTTCAACTAATTCCTACCACAAACTCATCTTTCACTCCAAATGATTTTAAAAAAATTATATTTACCTAAATATTATAAGGTTACAAAAATAATGAATTTATAATTCATTTTTCAAACTATTTTAAAAAAACTAAATTATAAAAACCAGTACATCACGTAGTCCAGTCGTAGGAGATGCACCTTTGTCGCTCTTCGGTTACGGGTTCCAGTCCCGCGACCTTACCGGGTGCAAATAGTTGTTGCCCGACCTCTGTGTTGTCCTTTTTATAACAATCCAAAAATAACCTTAACAATAGTATCCAATTTCAAACTTAATCCATTCCAACCTTTAGACTTATCCGAAATACTTATATCCAAACTCTCAGTCCAAAATTTATAAGGAAGTTAAACACAATGAGGATCCTTTTTTCCATGTAATAACATGTGAAAACCTTCATCATGTATTATTTTAAAACATTGTAACATACTAAATTATCATAAAACCTTATTGATTATATTCATTCTCCCTTATTCCTTATAGAATACTAGATTTACTCCTTCTATCCAAAAAATTTTGTAAACTCCAACAATTATGGAATATACAAATCATTAATTAGTTTCAAGGAAGTCAAGAATATCCAATATAATTTATCCAAATCAACCATGTCTTATTCCAAAATCACTACCTCGTTATCAAGACCATATTAAGGATTACCTTTCCTTAGACCATGTATTTTCCAAAAATCATAGCTTACTATTAAGTCACTTTTCCTAGAACCATATAATCTCAAATCCTCAATAAAATAGTACTGCAGTACAATCCTTATTTATCTCCATAATTCATTTAACCAATATGCAGTTGAGAAAACACTCAAATGAAATAATTCTGTAATAACAACATAAGAATAGTAGTCAATTATCTTCATCTGAGGTAGTATCATAACTTGATTATTATCCAATAACATCATTTGCGGTATACTCTTATGAATGAGACATTGATTCGCGTAGTGTCTCAACGCCATGCAGATGAAGCATTTTACATTTGAAAACTTTTTCTTACCCTTGTAATCATGTACTTGGTGTCCTTTTTCTCCACACTTATAAAAAACTCCCATTCCCTTCAAGAATTTACCAAGTTGATTCATTCCACATTTATCACATATTGGAAAATCTATCTTTTCCCTCTTCCCTTTATCAATCTTTCTCTCTTCCATCATTTTCTTCTCTTGCTTCCCTTCAAAGCCATAGGACTCAGAGAATTATTTACTTATCTTATTAACACATGATATTATTTCTTAATATGTTGATAATTCATGGTAGACTATTTACCTTATAAATTTTGGCCTAATACTATGAAAGATATTATCCTTCTTTATCATTGGATCATATGTTTTGTTGGAGGTCGCATTCCTTCTAGCAGACGTCATTTCTATACAATGGCATACACTAGGTCAGTTTATGAATTTCAATGAATAATTCCAAACTTGTAAAATACCTAACATAAATTTAAGAGTTTATGGATATAATCCATAAAAATATTTTCTTTGAGGAGATATATACTCTCAAATCCTTCATAATGATTTGTAAAGAAAATGAGAATTATCCAAAGCATATCCCCCGGGAGTGTCGTAACCAAGAGTGAAGCAAGGCCTGTTGTCGTGCACCAGTTCTGGTTCGAGTCTAGCTCAAAGTGGTGTTTTTGGGTTTTACCCTTAGGTACATTTGTGCCAGAGCCGCCTCTACCTGCTCGTATCCAAACAGGGATGTATTTGCTTGGAAAACTCAAAAAATCTCTACATTACCAAAATTCTAAGAAGTTCTTCTATTTTAATTCTAAAAGTCTATCTTAGCATAATGTGCTCTAATCATAGTTTATCTAAATCTAGTTTCCAAGGTAATTTCTAAACTTCCTCTGATACCAACTGTAGAACCTCGACCCCAGTTACACATAGTCGATGCATTATTTTAATACATTGGCATGATTACAAGGAGTCAGGTCCCAAAAGACCGATCAGTTTAGTAGTCTTGGAAAATAGATTACATACATGGATGTTACATTACACTTTAGAAAAAAACACAACATAAATGATCCTTTGAGAATGCCATTAATCCCCTAGATTAACCCTGCTAATCAATCATAATGCACTTCCTTGAATCTTGAGAAAATTAAAACATAGAAAGGGGTGAGCTCAGATGCTCAGTAAGGATAAAAATATAGCGTAAACTTTCATAAATAAGCATAAACATTTAAGGAAGTGTATAAGACTAAAACAAAAGCCTTTTTTAAAAAAAACATCAGCATAATATGGAAAATATACAATAAAATAATTCCATTTGCTTATTCACATGGATATTCTACTAGCTGAATAATCACATGAAAAATCAATAGCCACTTTCATAATGATGGAATGCATAATGTCAGACTATCATAACCACATAGTCAAGGTCTTGTGCCAAGACTACAAATAAGATTTGGTCAATGCTTTGTTCCAAGACACTAGTTTGTCTCATGAGACCTATCGATGCATTGAGGAGCTATAGAAAGCTCCACCCGTCACTTACTAAGTCAAATGCATTCCTTATATGAAATGGTTTAAACATAACATAAACATTCGTATTAAAACTGGCATAAGAAATGTCAATACTTTACCCATAAACCATGAATGGTATAAAAATAACACATCCACAGCCAAACATATCACAAAACCTTCAATACAATACAAAAAATTTGTATCATAATAAATCAATTTCAAAAAAGTTTAAAATCCATTAAAGTATTTTTGACATAGATGAAAATGAATTGTAAAACTCTTTGACAGAAATATCCCTTTTTCATGAAAACATTTAAAAGTCACACAATTTAAAAAGGAAGACATTTAAATACATTTTTGAATCAAAGTGTACCATACCACTTTGAAACTTTTGAAAGTAATTAACATTTTAAAACATTCATGTCCATTTAAATAAATCCTTAAAACCATTTTGAAAACATTGACATTAATGAGTATGGTTTAGAAGAATAAATATTTAAAATATTTAAAATGAAGTTTTAGTAAAAAGTGACATAAAATAATCCCTTTGAAAACTATTTTATGATACATGGACACGGATAATAAATATTTCCCAAGAGATACTTACGTAAAAACAACCTTGGATAATAAAGAGATTGTGAAATTAACCCTTACCAATTTGGTAACTTACGAAACATACACCCTATGAAAGAAGTATCATACGATGAATATGTAAATGCACATAAATTAAAGTGTATTACACAAATAATACAATTATGAGCAGTACATAAACCCCACAAAAGGTAATAGTGGCAATATGGCATGAATCTCACGGGAATAAGAAGTGAGATGAAAACCCTTTACCTTGCACTTTACTTTAGTCGAGGGTATGTTTAACCCCCTGTATGAAGATCGTAGTATGTTATTAAGGTATACCAAAACCATATCAGTATTTATGATATCATAAATGATTCATTAATAACTTTATAATACCCATTTAATAATAATTTCCATGTTAAATTAACATTTCGGGTTATAATCGCTTTCTTTATCGTATGTGTTTTAACATGTTACTCTTGATTGTATCACTTAGACCAAGATTTAAATACTTTCAGAATATAAAACATGATTTATATATCATATATATTTAGAATATAAATATGTATAATAGACATATATATGAAATGAAAATCACTGTTTATGGAGACGGTAGTCCGTACATACACATAAACATTGTTTCCATTTTCATATCATATTTGTAAGGACCCGACCCCAGTTGCCCGGATTCAGTGCCATATTTGATTACGTTGGAATACATACAAGGAATACGAATCCCGAAGGACCAAGTAGTTTAGTATTATTGGAAACAAGATACATACATAAGTTCAACTTTACATAAGGAAAGTAAAAACAACACTAATTTATTCCACTAGAAAAATCACGTCTCCTAGATTATGCTTGCAAGTCATTCATAAATTACTTATTCATGCCCTGAGAAAATGAAACATAAGAAATGGGTGAGCTCAAACTCTCAGTAAGAGTAAGAAATATATCGGAAGATAATATAAACATTAGACATGGTGAATAATTGAAAACGCATGCCTTTAATAATAAACTTGAAACACATTATGGAAGGAATATGAGTTGGGTAAATAATGTCATAATACAAAAAATCATGGGTATTCTACTAGTCGAATAACCACATGAAATTTCAATTACTAGCTTCATAATGAGGGAAGTGCATATGCCGGACATCATAACCATATTGTCAAAGCCACGTGCTAGAACCATAAATTAATCATTTTGCCAAGGCCTCGTGCCAAGACCATAGTTTGTCTCATGAGACCTACCGATGAATCTAGGGACTATATAGGGACCCACCCGTCACATAATAAGTCCAATGCATTCCTCATATGAGCAGGGATAAACATAAACAACATATACATTCATATTGAAACTATCATATGAAATGTTACTAACTTTCCCCAATCATTAAACATCAAACACTAACCATTCAGAATAATATGGTGAATAGTTTTAGGATAGATCATCCATAATAGAGTTATTAATAACCATTAAATCAAATATTTTAGATTAATTCATAAATTATTAAACCCAATAATATCATGGAATCAACAGGAGTGTTGAATTAAATGAAAACACTCTTATAAAATCATTAAGCAATTCTGGAAATAAATACTATTTTATTTTGAAAAGAAGAGTTCTTTTGGAAAAATCTTTGTATAAAACCATAAGTGAAGTAAGATAGTATTTTCATAATAAAATGAGTGATTTTATAAAGATAATGGTTTCCAAAAAAAGATTATAGAGTGCCCTTGAAAATAGGTAAGAATTTGAGAAATTCCCTTGAATCGGGCTTTTATTTTTGAAACAATTTTGAAAGTTCCTTTTAAAACATGTAAATATCCATAAAATAAGGAAGGATTATGGTATTTAAACATATATATGATACTCAAATAGAACATATTATGAGTACATAACAATACATAAGAATTACATCGAGGTAATTAGACAATGAAAGTATCCTGAATGAAAGTGGAAGTTCGGGTGGAAAAACCCTTACCTTAACTACGAACATGTTCCTCTCTTGAACATAAGCTCCTGGAATATGAAATTATACTTGTTAATAAATTATTTAAGAACCTATTACACAAGTATTTAGTTTACCATAATTCTTTTTAGTTCATTTATGTCTTTATTGATAAGTTATTGTATTGAATTTCGTCGTTCTGGAGTGTTCGTTTTATTTATTTTCATATTCAGTTCACTTGTTTTTAAGTAATGAAGTTCATGTGTAATGGTTATTAATCTCTAGGAATGGTATTTATATATTATTAATGAATATAAATAATTGATAATGGTCATTTATATCATTTGGTTACATGGAATGAGGATGAATCATTAGATGACAACCACTTTGATTATTCGGTGGTATTTGGAATATTATGAACTAGTTTTGTCATATAACTTAATTATATGTACATATTCTGGTTATTGAATATTAAATAGGTTATAAAACATATATTATAGTCTGTTTCAAACATGAATATGGTTTCATGACTAGTAATTAAGAAGAAATTGAAGAACGAAACTTCATTTCCGCGAAGGTTATAAATCAGAACCTCATGGATGTTGATTTTGTTTATAAAAATAAAAGGGAGGGAGTAAGAATATTTATAATGGTTCTTCCATTAACACGATATAAATCCATTATATAAATTTTACTGGAGTTATCATGTTCATTTGGACAGATGAGGTGAGGATAGGATAACAAAAGTATATAAATTGAAATAAAACCAAATGAGAAAGAAGGGTGCTTTACCACTTGAAATAACCTCCTTGAGATACTCCTTAAGGGAAGGGGTTTTGGTCTTTTGGAAAGACTAAGAGCTTCCTGGTCGTGGGTAGTGACTAGGGAAGGGTAATTGGGCAGAAATTTGGGGAGATTCAAGGCTTAGAGAAGTGAATAGAAGAGGTAGTGATGGTGGGTTTTTATAGTGGAGGAGAGGGGTAAATTTTGAATATTTAATTTCATTATTTTATTATTTCCATCAAGACAACCAATAGTATTGTTTCATGTGACCCATAATAGTAATAAGATCATGTGAGTTCGAATAAAGTGTCCTTAAATCACCTATGATGTCATAAATAGTGTATTTAACATATAAATTGAATATACGGTATTTTACCGTATTTCACTATTCATCAAAAATTCAAGAATTCCAGAAAAATCCCAAAAATTCACCCCTACCATTTTTCGACGTGTAGAATTAAAAAGTGAAATACATTTTCTAAAAATAATTTTCTAAATATTATTAATTTAATTTTTAAATAAGGTCATAGTTAATTCGAAAAATAACAATCTTGAAGTGCAGTTAATTTTATGTGACATTCAAAAATTAATTAAGATCCCATTATTATATTGCCTTAAGAAAATAAAATAATATCATTATTTACTATTCAAGGGTCATATTACAATTCATATTACTATTCATATTACTATTCATAAGGGTATGTTACTATTCACTAAAAATCAAATTTGTTCTATCAGTCTTCAAATGACTCACTGAACACAACTCTAGATGACCATTTCTTGAAATTCAAAACATAGAAGAGGCAAAGTTGTGTTTAATGGTTAGATTATAAAATTATATTATATATTTATTTTCAAAACCTTGGGGTGTTACATTCTCCACTCCTTACAAAAATTTCATCCTCGAAATTCACAGCATATTACCTAAAAAGATCCGGGTATGTCTTTAACATAAGCTCCTTAGGCTCCCATGTTGCTTCCTCCATCTTATGGTTCCTCCATAGAGCCTTCACCAGACGAGTCATCTGATTTCTCAATACTTGTTCTCTAGTATCAAGAATATTGATAGGCTCTTCACAGTAAGATAGATCGGGCTCAAGTTCCACTTCTTAATTAGTGAGTACATCTGTTGGGTATGGCATGTACTTTCTTAACATTGACACATGGAACACGTTGTGAACCTTGGAGAGACTTGGAAGCATTGCCAAATGGTAAGCTACGGCTCCAATTCGATCTAGAATTTCAAAAGGTCCAATGTACCTGGGACTTAATTTTCCCTTCTTACTGAGTCGTATAATACCCTTCCATGGAGATACCTTTAAGAAAACGTGATCACCTTCTTGAAATTCCAAATCCTTCCTTCGGTTATCAGCATAGCTCTTTTGCCTACTTTGAGATATTTTGATATGGTTGTAGATAATATTTACCTTTTCCATTGTTTCTTCAACAAGTTCTGGGCCCACGAGCTTTCTTTCACCAACATCATCCCAGCAAGTTGGTGTACGACATCGCCTCCCATATAATGCTTCATAGGGTGTCATCTATATTCTTGAATGGAAGCTATTGTTGTAGGAAAATTTTACAAGAGGTAAATACTTATCCCACATGCCTTGAAAATCAAGTTAACAATACCTCAACATGTATTCCAATGTTTGAATAGTCCGTTCTGATTGTCCATCAGTTTGTGGGTGGTAGGCAGTGCTCAAATGAAGATCAGTATCTAGGGCCTTCTGAAGACTTTTCCAGAATCTTGATGTAAATTGTGGATCATGATCAGAAAAAATCAATATGGGTAATACATGAAGTCTCACAACTTCATTAATATATAGTCTAGCTAGAATTTCAAGTGGTAGATCTTCTCTTATAGCAAGAAAATGCGCCGACTTGGTAAGACGATCAACAATGAGCCATATTACATCATTCCTTCTAGGAGTCCTTGGTAGTCCCATGACAAAGTCCATCGTGATATTATCCCATTTCCACTCAGGTATGGGAAGAGGTTGCAATACTCCTCCAGGCTATTTTCTTCTAGCTTTCACTTGTTGATAAACAATACATCTTGACACAAAATCAGCAATCTCCCTCTTCATGTTGTCCCACCAAAAAATGTTCCTTCAAATCTCTATACATATTAGTGCTACCAGGGTGTATAAAAAAATTGGAACTATGAGAATCATCCAACAATTCCCTTTTTAGATCAGGTATATCAGTAACACAAAGTATCTTCCCAAATTTCAAAATTCCATCTTCATATACGAAGTCACTCAATCTCCCATCATTCACAGCTTTAATCTTCTTTTGAAACTCCTCATCATCAGCCTGATAACTTTTTATCCTTTCTAGTGAAGATGGTTTGGAAACCATTTGAAAAATCCTTGATGTTTCACATTCCATGGTTATTCTCATATCCATCTTTACTAGATCCATGAAAATAGGATCCCTTTCCACTCTCATATTTTTCAAAACTCCATGATCCTTTATGCTCAAGGAATATGCCACCTTATTTCCCTTCCCTGGGTGGTAGTTTATCATGCAATCATAATCCTTGAGTAGTTAAATTCATCTCCTTTGCCTCATGTTGAGTTCTTTATGTGATAAAATATACTTCAAACTCTTATGATTAGTATAAATCTCATATTTTTCACCATAGAGATAATATCTTCATATCTTTAAAGAAAAGATTACAGCATCTAACTCAAGATCATGAGTAGGATAGTTTTTCTCATGAATTTTTAGCTGTCGTGATGCATAAGCAATAACCCTATCATTTTTCATCAGGACACAACCAAGTCCTTTCTTTGAAGCATCACTATAAATAAAAAACCCGGCATTCCCTGTTGGTAGAGTAAATATAGAAGCATTGACTAATCTTCTCTTTTGTTCTTCAAAACATTCTTCACAATCTTTTGTCCAAACAAATTTAACCCCTTTACGTGTGAGCTTCATTAGCGGGTTAGCCAGTCTGGAAAAATTCGGCACGAAACACCGATAATAACCTGCTAAGCCAATAAAACTATGTACCTCAGTTATGTTTTTTGGCGTGGGACAATCTTGAATTGCCTTTTTCTTCGCAGGATTAACTAGGATTCCATCCTTAGAGACAATATGGCCAAGAAAAGAAATATCCTAAAGCCAGAATTCACACTTGCTAAACTTCCCATATAATTCATGTCTTCTTAGAGTCTTTAGGGTAATGTGTAAGTGATTTTCATGATCTTCATGGCTTTTGGAGTATACCAAGATATCATCAATAAATACCACTAAAAAGTCATCGATATATTCCTTGAAAACTCTGTTCATTATATCCATGAAGATAGAGGGTGCATTATTCAATCCAAAAGGCATCACTGTAAACTCGTAATGCCCGTACATGGTTCGAAATGCTATTTTCAAAATGTCTTCCTTCTTCACACATGACTGATGATATCCAGATCGAGGTCAATATTTGAAAAGTGATGATCTCCATGAAGTTGGTCAAATAAATCATCAATTCGAGGTAGGGGATACTTGTTCTTTATATTTATAGCATTGATCTCCCTGTAGTCGACACATAACCTCATAGATCCATCTTTCTTCTTAACAAAAAGGACAAGGGCTCCCCATGGAGAAACACTAGGGAGAGTAAATCCCTTATTATTCAATTCCTTTAGTTTTTTATTTAGTTCCACTAATTCCACAGTGTCCGTCTTATAAGGGGTATTCGATATGGTCCTTGAAACAGGCATTAAATCAATGGAAAACTCAATTTCTCATTCTGGAGGATGTCCAGGTAAATATTCTAGAAACACATCAACATATTCTCTCACAATAGGTACATCCTCTATTTGAACATTCCTTTCCTTACCCACAGTTATTTCATTCTCTTCCTCCCCAATAATTGAATTTAGTTGAGCTACTGGGGGTGGATCTAGATAAGAATTAGGTGATGACGATTCTTCTCTAAAGATAAGGTGTTCTTTATCATCGTCATCAAAAATCGTAACCTCTTTCTTCTTACAATAAATTTTTTCATCATGGTCTGAGAGCCAATCCATTCTGAGGATTATATCAAATTCAATCATGGGTATGATGATGATATCAGCAGATAAAGAACATTTATATGCCCTAATGAGAACTAATTTATAGAAATTTGTAGCAATGATACTTCCCTTAGGAGTTTTGACTGACAACTCCCTTGTTAAATCAAATTGGAAATATCTAATTTTCTTAGCAAACTGGGAAGATATGAAACAATTACATGATCCATAATAAAATAAAGCATTGGCTAAACTTGAGGAAACAATTAAAGTACCTGCCACCATGTCATTAGGAACTTCAAACTCTGCAGTTTTGATTGCATAAGCTTGTCCCTGATCCCTTGGCCTTCTCTATTGCATATTTCCTTAACGTTTTGGACAATCATTAGCATAGTGTCCCATCTCCCGACAACTATAGCAATGAACATCATTGGCTTCCTTCTTCCCTTTGTAGTCACCAAAAATATGGCCTTTCTGACCACATTTATAGCATACACCTTTTATTTTTAATCATGCACCAGGGTGTTTCTTTTCACAATTGTCACATGGTGGAAATTCAACTCTTCCCTTCTTCCCCGTTTCCTTATTTCCTTTCCCAGGGTTTTCAGCAGCCCTCTTCTTTTCTTGCTTTCCCTTAAAGTCATAAGACTTAGAGAATTATTTTTCTATCATGATGGCACATGAAACTATATCCTCATATGATGAAAAACTTTGGGATACCAGTGCCCGTCGGAGGAATGGCTTTATGCCATCAAATAATCGAACAATTTTTCTCCTTGGATTTTGTATGTAGTCCACAGCATGTCTTTCTAATCTTGTGAAGTTAGCTTCGTACCTTGGAACATTATCATCTTCCTTCTGCCTCATATTCAAGAATTGTCTCTCCATCTCTGCTCGCTTCTCATAAGGTAAATATTTTTCTAAGAATATTTCTTTAAAATCCCTCCATTCCATCTCTTCTATCTCTTCTTCCTCCTTTGTGTTTTGGATTAAGGACCACCACTGATCTGCATCTCCCGATAGATGATAGACTTCCATGACAACCTTCTATCTTTCATTACATCCCAAGGAGATAAATATCTTCTCAAGGGAACATATCCACTGCTCTTCTACAAACGAGTTTGTAGTCCTGTTGAATGATGGAGGTTGTTTTCTCATAAAGAGATCTAGCTTGGGTCCTCAAAGTGGTGGATCCGGATTCTCCATACGGGTAAGCTTATTATTCATAACCTGAGTAAGTTTTCCCAGTATAGTTATGAGTTGCTCAGCACCAGTCACAGCACCAGAGCCAACATCATTATCTTGTGTCGGAGGAAAATCCCTACAGGGGACACGTGCATTACTGTGATTTCCATTCCGTCCACTAGGTGACATATATATATAATGCCATACACTAGATTAGGTTATAAATCATAATGTATAATCTTAACTTAACAAAATACTTAGAAAAAATTGAGATCCTACGAATGGCTAATCCCATATTCACAAATATGGTTTCTTTGAGAAATATTTTACATTTAAGTCCTTCATAATGGCTTGTAAAGAAAATGTGAACTATCCTAAGAATATCCCCTAGGAGTGTCATAACCAAGAGTGTAGCAAGGCCCGTTGTCGTGCACCAATTCCCGTTCGAGTTTACCTCGAAGTGGTGTTTTCGGGTTTTACCCCTAGATACATATGTGCCAGAACCGCCTCTATCTGCTTGTATCCAGACAGGGATGTATTGCTTGAAAGATCCACATAATCTATTCCATACCAAAATACCATGAAATTATTGTATGTATATCCAAAAAGACTAACTTAGGGACTCTTCCCTAATTCTATGTTTTCTAAATCTAGTTTCCAAGTATTCTACTAAACTTCCTCTGATACCAACTGTAAGGACCTGACCCCAGTTGCCCGGAGCTAGTGCCTTATTTGATTACATTATCATACATACAAGGAATATAAATCCCAAAGGACCAAGTAGTTTAGTATTATTGGAAACAAGATACATACATAAGTTCAACTTTACATAAGGAAAGGAAAAACAACACTAATTTATTCCACTAGAAACATCACGTCTCCTAGATTATGCTTGCAAGTCATTCATAAATTACTTATTCATGCCCTGAGAAAATGAAACATAAGAAAGGGGTGAGCTCAAATTCTCAGTAAGAGTAAGCAATATAATGGAAGAAAATATAAACATTATACATGGTGAATAATTGAAAACACATGCCTTTAATAATAAACTTGAAAAACATTATGGCAGGAATATGAGCTAAGTAAATAATTCCATAATAAAAAAAATAATCATGGGTATTATGCTAGTCGAATAACCACATGAAATTTAAATTACTAGCTTCATAATGAGGGAATTTCATATTCCATACATCATAACCATACCGTCCAAGCCTCGTTCTAGGACCATAAAATAATCATTTTGTCAAGGCATCGTGTCAATACCATAGTTTGTCTCATGAGACCTACCGATGCATCGAGGGGATATAGCAGGCCCCACCCATCACATAATAAGTCCAATTAATTTCTCATATGATCAAGGATAAACATAAATAACATATACATTCATATTGAAACTATCATATGAAATGTAACTAACTTTCCCCAATCATTAAACATCAAACACTAACCATTCAGAATAATATGGTGAATGGTTTTAGGATAGATCATCCACAACAGAGTTAGTCATAACCATTAAATAAAATATGGTAGATGAATTAATAAATGATTAAACCCAATAATATCATGGAATCAACAAGAGTGTTGAATTACATGAAAACACTCTTATAAAACCATTAAGCAATTCTGGAGATAAATACTATTTTATTTTGAAAAGAAGAGTTATTTTGGAAAAATCTTTGTATAAAACCAGAAGTGAAATAAGATATTATTTTCATAATATAATTAGTGATTTTATAAATATAATGGTTTCCAAAAACAAATTATAGAGTTCCCTTGAAAATGGGTAAGAATTTTAGAAATTCCCTTGAATTAGGCTTGTACTTTTGAAAAAAATTTGAAAGTTCCATTTAAAATGTGTAACTATCCATAAAATAAGGAATTATTATGGTTTCTAAACATATATATGATACTCACACAGAACATATGATGAGTACATAACAATACATAAGAATTACATCGAGGTAATTAGACAATGAAATTATCCCGAATGAAAGTGGAAGTTCTGGTGGAAAACCCCTTACCTTAACTCCGAACGTGCTCCTCTCTTGAACTTATGCTCCTAGAATTTGAAATTATACTTGTTAATAACTTATCTAATAACCTATTAGACATGTATTTAGTTTACCATAATTCTGGTTAGTTCATTTATGTCTTTATTGATAAGTTATTGTTTTGAATTTTGTCGTTTTGGAGTGTTCGTTTTCTTTATTTTCATATTCGGTTCACTTGTTTTTAAGTAATGAAGTTCTTGTGGAATGGTTATAAATCTACAGGATTGGAATTTATATATTATTAATGAATATAAATAAATGATAATGGTCATTTCTATAATTTGGTTACATGGAATGAGGATGAATCATTAGATGACAACTACTTCAATTATTTTGCGGTATTTGGAATATTATGAACTAGTTTTGTCATATAAATTAATTATATGTACATATTCTGGTTACTGAATATTAATTAGGTTATAACACATATATTATAGTCTGGTTCAACCATGAATATGGTTTAATGACTAGTAATGAAGAATAAATTGAATAATGAAACTTCGTCCTCCACGAAGGTTATAAATCGGAACCTCATGGACGTCGATTTCGTTTATAAAAATAAAATGGAGGGAGTAAGAATATTTATGATGGTTCTTCCATTCACAATATATAAATACAGTATATACATGTTAATGGATTTATAATGGTCATTCGGACAGATGAGGTGAGGAGAGGATAACAAAAGTAGATAAATTGAAATAAAACCAAATGAGAAAGAAGGGTGCTTTACCTCTAGAAATAACCTCCTTGAGAAACTTCTTAAGGGAAGGGGTTTTGGTATTTTGGAAAGACTAAGAGCTTCCTTTTCGTGGGGAGTGACTAGGGAAGGGTAATTGGGCAGAACTTTGAGGATATTCAAGGCTTAGAGAAGTGAAGGGAACAGGTAGTGGTGGGGGGTTTTTATAGTGGAGGAGAGGGGTAAATTTTGAATATTTAATTTCATTATTTTATTATTTCCATCAAGACAACCAATAGTATTGTTTCATGTGACCCCTAATAGTAATAAGATCATGTGGGTTCTAATCAAGCGGCCTTAAATATTCTATGATGTCATAAATAGTGTATTTAACTGATAGATTGAATATATTGTATTTTACCATATTTCACTATTCATCAAAAATTCAAGAATTTCAGAAAAATCCCAAAAATTCACCCCTACCATTTTTTGACGTGTAGAATTCAAAAGTGAATTCTATTTTTCAAAAATAATTTTATAAATATTATTAATTTAATTTTTAAATAAGGTCATATTAATTCTAAAAATAACAATCTTGAAGTGCAGTTAGTTTTATGTGACATTGAAAAATTAATTAAGATCCCATTATCATATTGCCTTAAAAAAATAAAATAATATCATTATTTACTATTCAAGGGTCATATTACTATTCATAAGGGTATGTTACTATTCACCAAAAATCAAGTTTGTTCTATCAGACTCCAAATGACTTATTGAACACAACTCTAGATGACTATTTCTTGAAATTCAAAACATAGAAGAGGAAAAGTTGTGTTTAATGGTTAGATTATAAAATTACATTCTATATTTCTTTTCAAAACCTTGGGGTGTTACAGTATTGAACAGAACTAAGTGAATAATATATATGTAAGTACATATATATATATAAATATATATATCTCCAGTAGAATTATTATGTCATATATTACATACTTATTAATAATATATATTTTTATAATCGTCGATGAATGGTGATCATGGAAATGAATCTCATCACGTCGTGGAGACAGTAATCCATACGTACGCACGAGCGACAATATCATTTAGTAAAAGGTGTAGAATTGGATAGTATATTAATTTCACAGTGACATTATCATGTTATTTTCATTATTTATATACATTTTACTCATCATTATATCCATCCAAATAACATAGTGTTGAATAAAAAATTACACCACGGCGTGGAGATGGTAAGCCGTACATACGCACGCATGGTGACATTATCATTCATAAGATGGGTAGAATAATGAATATAGTAGTGCCATATTTATAATAACATCACAGTATATAGAAGATACTGGAGTTTTTATTTTAGAATGGAAACAACAAAGAAAGATTAAGTGGAAGAATAAGAGAACTTGAAAGAGGGTGGTGAAATCATAACCTCTTCTTCGGGTTCTTACTTTTGATTTGATCAAAAGGGGCCCTTAAGTTGGATTTATGACCAAAGTAAGGCCTCTAAGATGAAGGTAGGATAGTTTAGAGGATATTTGGGAAGGTTTCTTCTGAGTAAAAGGGCTTTGGAGGTGTGATTTTGAGAGAACGGGAAGTGACCTTTTATAAGAGGGGTGAGGGTCACTTTAGGAAAATATTAAAGTATTAATTTATTATACAATCATATTCAGTTTATAATGGTTACAAATGAATTTATTTAGAGATTTAGGTGGTTATGGGTCGAAATATTCTCAACCAATAGGTTTTAGACAAGTTTAGGTTACCATTTTAACCTTATCTTTTAGATTTAACTATTAGTTAAATAGTTTAACTATTACCATGTCTTCTTGTATACTTACTCTATATGGTTAATAAACTTACTCTAAACTTCTAAGAGAACCTCAAGTGGCTCATTAATGACATATATAATATTATTTAAGCCTTTTGGCTGAACCTTACATTTTTAGGAATATTATATCAACCAATAATATAGTATTTGTTTTAAATATTAATTTATGTCAATTTTGAAACTATTTGGTATTTTGTTTTTGTGAAAGTCATCACAACTTGATTACTTCGAAAAAGATACATTGAATCATCCCTAACATGTAATATTCACCAGGAAAATTCATGTATGTTATAAAAAATTTGAAATTATATTTATTTTAATATTTATAATACCATTTAATTGATTCTTTCATTAATAAGGTAATTACTGCATCATCATTGTGTCATAAATAAATTTAATTACTTAATGTCTAAAAATTATAAAAAAATACAATGATTTTTTAAATATTTTTAGATTTCCAAATAATATTTATAGTAAAAAATATTACTTATATAACACCATATAAAAATTAATAACTAAAAGATTTTTGTTTATGTAAATTTTGTCTTTACTTGAAATTAATTAATCTAAAGTGTCATTATCATTAATAAGTGGCTCCATGGGGTCCCAAATCGACCCAAAGATGCCCATGGTCATCCATTACTCATCCAATAAGGTTAGGACATGTTTTAAGGTAATTTTTAATTATTACAATATTCTTTTTACCTTGAATTACACTATTTACCTTTAACCACAGTAAATAAAAGTCAAAAGTTACTATTCACCAAAAATTATTTTCATCTTATTGAACCACATTTTACTTAATGAGGTTAACTGTGTCTCTTGGATTTTTGAAAATCCACTCACAGAGGCGGTAAAACTAAGTTTTATGTGAATTTGCAAATTCTCCTAGGAGGTGGGTAAAAGACGGTGAAAAGTTCAATAAATTTTTTTATATCTAAAATTATTATAAACTGACTATAATGAATTAAATTAAATTTATATAAGTATTATGTATCTATTTTTACCTAAAATAAATTTAAATAAAATAAATAATTATTTAAATAAAAATCCGGTTTTAAACAATAACTCAGTTTTTTTCACTATTCATCAAAAATTGAAATTTTTCAGAAAAATACCAAAAAATTCACCCTAGGATAATTTAGATATTCCAAATCCAAAAATTATGTAAATTTTACCAAATTAAAAACATAGAACTTTCATTTATTAATTTAAAATTAATTCCTCTTTTCAAAACCATGAGGCGTATTTTTAAGAAATAATAACTATCAAAATATTGACACTTGTTTATGTCCAATTTCAATGTAAATTTACTTACAATGACCAGAATTAGATTAAATGTTAAAAATATAATCTATTTATACTTCCTAGTCATTAAAATGTATAATTTAACACTATAAATTATTTTGATTAAAAAAGTTGTTTTTAGTTAAAATATAGTATTTTTTAATATTCACCCAAATATCAAATTTATTAGAAAAACACCAAAAATTTATTGAAACTAAATTATTATGTTACTATTATAAAGAAAAAGTTTATTTTGTCAAATTGAATATATAAAAGTTTCAAATATTGGATTTAAAAAGGGTTCTCCATTAAAAGGCGGTAAAATTGCATTTTTTGAAAAATACTTCTTTTATCTGAAAAAAAAATGTATTTGTTCTTACATTATGTCTAAGAAACTCATAATATGGATTCTAAAATTATAAGGATTATATAAAGTTCAAAATTGAGTTAATACTATTCATAACCGCTTTTGAATGGCTAGTTTGGTAAGTCGTGGTGCGCTTGAACTCAATGTTTTGTGTAGAGCAAGTTATTGCCTTACTTTGAAAAAATAATGTACTATGAAATCTTGGGGTGTTACATTCTTCCCTCCTTAAATAAATTTCATCCTTGCAATTTGAAATTGTTCTTCGAAAATAAAATGTTGAAAATAGAAAATACCTTTGTGGGAAAACCCACATTAGAAATTGGTTTAATAAAATTTAGTCTTAATAATAGGAAAAGGGGAATGAAAAATTAGCCACCAAATTATGATCTCGATTAGAAGAAAATCGGTGGTAATTAGAGACACATAATTGGGGAAAAATGTAAATATTTATAGAGAGTGATTGAGTTCATCAATCACAAACAATTTTAGAATTGAGGGCCTCAAAGCTATCAATCTATGATGATTTAAAATATCATTGGTTCAATAAAACATAAGGTATTAGGATAACACATATTTTGTTTTAAGATGCCTTACCTAGAGTTTAAGAATTTATTTCTTCATAGAATAAGAGAAGAAATATATATATATATACTTGACAAGTATAATTTCATCATTCAACTAATTCCTACCACAAACTCATCTTTCACTCCAAATGATTTCAAAAAAAATTATATTTACCTAAATCATATAAGGTTCCAAAAACAATGAATTTATAATTCATTTGTCAGACTATTTTAAAAAAACTAAATTATAAAAAATAGTACATCACGTAGTCCAGTCTTAGGTGATGTACCTTTGTCTCTCTTCAGTTGTGGGTTCAAGTCTTATGGCCTTGTCGGACGTGACTAGTTGTCACCCGACCTCTGGGTTGTCCTTTTTATAAAAATCCAAAAATAACCTTAACAATAGTATCCAATTTCAAACTTAATCCATTACAACCTTTAGAATTATCTGAAATACTAATATCCAAACTCTCAGTCCAAAATTTATAAGGAAGTTAAACACACTGAGGATCATTTTTTCCATGTAATAACATTTAAACACCTTCATCATGTATTATTTAAAAACATGGTAACATCCTGAATTACCATAAAACCTTATTGATTATATTCATACTCCCTTGTTCCTTATAGAATACTAGATATACTCCTTCTATCCAAAAAATGTTGTAAACTCCAACAATGATGGAAAATACAAATCATTAATTAGTTTCAAGGAAGTCAAGAATATCCAATATAATTTATCCAAATCAACCATATCTTATTCCAAAATCACTACCTCATTATCAGGACCATATTAAGGATTACCTTTCCTTTGAACATGTATTTTCCAAAAATAATATCTTACTATTAATTCACTTTTCTTAGAACCATATAATCTAAAATCCTCAATAAAATAGTACTGCAGTATAATCCTTGTTTATCTCCATAATTCATGTAACCAGTATATTATTGATACAACACTCAAATGAAATAATTATATAAAAACAACATAAGAACACTAGTCATTCCTCTTATTTTGAGGTAGTATCATAACTTAATTATTATCTGATAACATCATTTGCGGTATACACTTATGAATGGGACATTGATTCACGCAGTGTCTCAACGCCTTGCAGATGAAGCATTTTACATTTGAAAACTTTTTCTTACCCTTGAAATCACGTACTTGGTGTCCTTTTTCTCCACACTTATAACAAACTCCCATTACCTTTAAGAATTTAACAAGGTGATTCATTCCACACTTATCACATATTAGAAATTCCTTTTTTCCCTCTTCTCTTTATCCATATTTCTCTCTTCCATTATTTTCTTCTATTGCTTCCCTTCAAAGTCATAGGACTCAGAAAAATCTTTACTTATCTTATTAACACATGATAATATTTCTTCATATTTTGGGAATACATGGTAGACTGTTTTCCTTCTAAATTTTAGCTTAATAGATATGATCATTCTTACTCTTTGGATCATACGTTTTGTTGGTGTTCACATTACTTCTACTGGGCACCATTTCTATACAATGGAATACACTGATTCAGTTAATGAATTGCAATGAAAAATTCCAAACTTGTAAAATACCTAACATAAATTGAACAGTTTATAGATATAATCCATAAAAATATTTTCTTTGAGAAGATATATACTCGTAAATCCTTCATAATGATTTTTAAAAAAATGAGAATTATCTAAAGCATATCCCTCGAGAGTGTCGTAACCAAGAGTGCAGCTAGGCCCATTTTCGTGCACCAGTTCTCGTTCGAGTCTAGCTCAAAGCGGTGTTTTCTGGTTTTACCCCAAGGTACATCTGTGCCAAAGCCACCTCTACCTGCTCGTATCCAGACAGGGATGTATTTTCTTTGAAAACTCACAAAATCTCTACATTACCAAAATTCTAGAAATTTATTCTATACTAATCCTCAAATTCTATCTTAGGGTAATGTGCTCTAATCAGAGTTTATCTAAATCTACTTTCCAAGGTTGTTGCTAAACTTCCTCTGATACCAACTATAACGCCCCAACCCCAATTACCCAGAGTCAGTACATTATTGTAATACATTGGCATGATTACAAGGAATCAAGTCCTGAAAGACCGATCAGTTTAACAGTCTTGTAAAATAGATTACATGCATGGACGTTACATTACACTTTAGAAAATAAAACACAACATAAATGATCTGTTGAGAAAACCATTAATCCCCTATCTTAACCCTTCTTATCAATCATAATACACTTCTTAGAATCCTGAGAAGATTAAAACATAGAAAGTGGTGAGCTCAGATGCTCAATAAAGATAACAATATAGCGGAAACTTTCATAAATAAGCATAAACATTTAAGGCAATGTATAAGAATAAAACAAAATCCTTTTTAAACGTAAACTTCAGAAAAAATATGTCAAAGATACAATAAAATAATGACATTTACTTATTCACATGGATATTCTACTAGTCAAATAATATCATGCAATATCAATATCCACTTTCATAATGATGGAATGCATAATTCTAGACTATCATAACCACATAGTCAAGGCCTTGTGCCAAGACTACAAATAAGATTTTTTCAAGGCCTTGTGCCAAGACACTAGTTTGTCTCATGAGACCTACTGATGCATCGAGGATCTATAGTGGTCTTCACCTATCACTTACTAAGTCCAATGCATTCCTTATATGAAAAGGTTTAAACATAACATAAACATTCATATTAAAACTGGCATACGAAATGTCAATACTTTACCCATAAACCATGAATGGTATAAAAATAACACATCCACAGTCAAACATATCACAAAACCTTCAATACAATATGGAATATTTGTATCATAATAAATCAACTTCTAACAATTTTAAAATCCATTAAAGGATTTTGACATAGATGAAAATGATTTGTAAAACTCTTTGAGAGAAATATCCATTTTCTCGAAAAAATTTAAAAGTCACACAATTTATAAAAGAAGACATTTAAATACATTTTTGAATAAAAGTGTCCCATACCACTTTTAAACTTTTGAAATTAATTAACATTTTAAAACATTCATGTCCATTTAAATAAATCCTTAAAACCATTTTGAAAACATGGACATTAATGATAATGGTTTAGAAGAATAAATATTTAAAAAATTTAAAATGATGTTTTAGTAAAAATTACCTTAAAATTATCCCTTTAAAAACTATTTTATGAAACATGGACATGGATAATAAATATGTCCCAATAGATACTTACGTAAAAACAACATCGGATAATAAAGAGGTTGTGAAATTAACCCTTACCAATTTGTTAACTTACGAAACATACACCCTATGAAAGAAGTATCAAACAATGAATATGTAAATACACATAAATTAAATTTAATTACACAAATAATACAATTATGTGAAGTACATACACCACACAAAAGGTAGTAGTGTCAATATGGCATGAATCTCATGGGAATAAGGAGTGAGATGAAAACCCCTTACCTTGCACTTTCCTTTAGTCGAGGGTACATTTAACCTCCTGTATGAATCTATTAGTATGTTATTAAAGTATACCATAACCATATTAGTATTTATGATATCATACATGATTCGTTAATGACTTTATAATACCCATTTAATAATAATTTTCATGTTAAATTAACATTTCAAGTAATAATCGCATTCTTTATCGTACGTGTTTTAACTTGTTACTCATGATTGTACTACTTAGAACAAGATTTAAATACTTCCAGAATATAAAAAATTATTTATATATCATATATATTTAGAATATAAATATTTATAATAGACATATATATGAAATGAAAAACACCGTTTTTGGAGACGGTAGTCCGTACATATGCATAAATGTTGTTTCTGTTTTCATATCGTATTGAACGGAACTAAGTGAATAATATATATGTAAGTACATATATATATAAATATATATATTTCAGGTAGAATTATTTCATATATTATGTACTTATTAGTAATATATATTTTTATAGTCGTCGATGAATGGTGATCCTGGAAATGAATCTCATCACGTCGTGGAGACGGTAATCCGTACGTACGCACGAGCGGCAATATCATTTCCTTAAAGGTGTGGAATTGGATGGTATGTTAATTTTGCAGAGACATTAGAATGTTATTTTTATTATTTATATACATATTACTCATCATTATATCCATCCAAATAACATAGTGTTGAATAAAAAATTACACCACGGTGTTGAGATGGTAAGCCGTACGTACGCACGCATGGTGACATTATCATTCATAAGATGGGTAGAATAATGAATATTGTTGTTCCATATTTATAATTATATCACAGTATATATAAGATACTGGATTTATTATTTTATAATGGAAACAACAAAGAAAGAGTAAGTGGAAGAATAAGAGAACTTGAAAGAGGGTGGTGAAATCATTACCTCTTCTTCGGGTTCTTCCTTTTGATTTGATCAAAAGAGATCCTTAAGTTGGCTCTCTGACCAAAGTAAGGCCTCTAGGATGAAGGTAGTATAGTTGGGAGGATATTTTTGTAGGGTTTGGGTGATCCAAACGGCTTTGGAGGTGTGATTTTGAGATAAGGGGAAGTTCCCTTTTATAAGAGAGGTGAGGGTCACTTTAGGAAAAGATTAAAGTATTAATTTATTATACAATAATATTCAGTTTATAATGGTTCAAAATAAATTTATTTCTAGCCTTAGGGGGTTATGGGTCGAAATCATCTCAACTAATAGGTTTTATACAAGTTTATGTTACCATTTTAACCTTATCTGTTAGATTTAACTCTTAGTTAAATAGTTTAACTTTTACCGTGTCTTCTTGTATTCTTACTCTATATGGTTAATAAACTTACTCTAAAATTCCAATAGAACCTCAAGTGGCTCATTAAGAACATATATAATATTATTTAATCCCTTTTTCCAAACCTTACATTTTTAGGAATATTATATCAACCAGTGATATAGTATTTGTTTTAAATATTAATTTATGTTATTTTTGACACTATTTGGTATTTTGTTTTTGTGAAAGTCATCATAACTTGATTACTTTGGAAAAGATACATTGAATCTGCCCTAACATGTCATATTCACCTATAAAATTCTTGGATGTCATAAAAACTTTGAAATTGTATTTTTTTTAATATTTAATATACCATTTAATTGATTCTTTCATTGATAAGGTAATTAATGCATCATCATTGTTTCATAAATAAAATAAACTATATAATGTATAAAAATTATAAAAAAATACCATTATGTAGTAAATCTTTTTATATTTCCAAAAAAAATTATATTCAAAAATATTACTCGTATAATACCATATAAAAATAAATTACTAAAAGATTTTTGTTTATGTCAATTTTGTCATTAAATTAATTAATCTAAAGTGTCATTATCATTCATAAGTGGGTCCATGGGGTCCCAAAATCGACCCAAGGATACCCATTTTTGGAAATTACTCATCCAATAAGGTTAGGACATGTGTTAATGTAATTTTGAATTATTAAAATATTCTTTTTACCTTTAACCGTGGTAAATAAAAGTCAAAAGTTACTATTCACCAAAAATTATTTTCATCTTATTGAACCAAATTTTACTTAATAAGGTTAACCGAGTCTCTCAAAGTTTTTAAATTCCACTCACAGAAGCGGTAAAAATATGTTTTATGTGAATTTGCAAATTCTCCTAGGAGGTGGGTAAAAGACGGTGAAAAGTTCAATAAAATTTATATATATCTAAAATTAATATAAACTGACTCCAATGAATTACATTGAATTTATATAGGTATTATGTATCTATTTTGAACTAAAATGAATTTAAATAAAATAAATAATTATTTAAATAAAAAGATGGTTTAAAACAATAACTCAATGTTTTTCACTATTCATCAAAAATTGAAAGTTTTTAGAAAAATTCCAAAAATTCACCCTAGGATAATTTCAATATTATGAATCCAAAAATTATGTCTATTTTACCAAATTAAAAACATATAAGTTTCATTTATTAATTTAAAATTAATTCCCATTGTTAAAACCAAAAGGCGTATTTTTAAGAAATAATAACTATCAAAAGATTGACACTTGTTTATGTCCAATTTCAATGTAAAATTACTTAAAATGACCAAAATTGGATTAAATGGTAAAAATATAATCTATTTATACTTCCAAACCATTAAAATTTATAATTTAACACTATAAATTATTTTCATTAAAAAAGTTGTTTTCAGTTGAAATATTGTATTTTTCACTATACACCCAAATATGAAAGTTATCAGAAAAACTCCAAAAATTTATTAAAACTAAATTATTATGTTTTGATTCTAAAGAATAACTTTATTTTGTCAAATTTAATATATATAAGTTTCAAATATTGTATTTAAAAAGGGTTCGCCATTAAAAGGCGGTAAAATTGCATTTTTTGAAAAATACTTCTTTTATCTAAAAAAAATTTATTTGTTCTTACATTATGTATAAGAAACTAATAATATGTAATCTAAAATTATAAGGATTATATAAAGTTTAAAATTCAGTTAATACTATTCATAACTGCTTTTGAACAGCAAGTTTGGTAAGTCATGGTTCTCTTGAACTCAGTGTTGCGTGTAGTGCAAGTTATTGAATTACTTTGAAGAAATAACATACTATGAAATATTGGGGTGTTACATTCTCCCCTCCTTCAATAAATTGTGTCCTCGCAATTTGAAATTGTTCTTTGAAAATAAAAGGTTGAAAATAGAAAATACCTTTGTGGGAAAACCCACATCGGAAATTGGGTTAATAAAATTTATTCTTAATAATAGGAAAAGGGGAATGAAGAAGTCACCACCAAATTATTATCCTGATTAGGAGAACATCGGTGGAAATTATAGACACATAATTGGACAAAAAACGTAAATATTTATAGGGAGTGATTGAGGTCATCAGTCACAAACAATTGTAGAATTGAGGGCCTCAAACCCATCAATCTATGATGATTTAAAATATCATCGGTTCAACAAAACATAAGGTATTAGGATAACACATCTTTAGTTTTTAGATGACTTACCTATAAGGACCCAGCCTTAAAACATTACATAATCTTGAATTAAATGAATAATTCACATTGAGGATCTTTTCAGGTTTAGAGTTGTAGAGAATTAGGACATAACTATTACATCTCAAAAGATTACAAAGTAAACACATCTACTGAGTTTCCATTTTTTTCAAAAATAAAAACTATTAAAAATGAAACATGACTAGTTCCATGTTTTAGACAGCATGTCTTTCCTTGATCCCATCCTTGACCCTATTTATCTTTAAGTCATGTGAGAAACATTTCAAAAACTTGGGATGAGCATAAAAAGCTCAGTAAGGGATATAAAAATATGGAAAGAAAACATTAGTCCATGTATACATAAGAATCAATGAAAACATACTTTACTCATAAAACATAAGAACTTAACATACCTCATGAAATCATAATATTTATGAATAACTCATAGAAAACATAATACATAAAGGTAACTTGAGGCATTCATAACATCCTTACGTAGGGAGTAACCCTCATGGTTACATTTGGAATACCCATCACAGTATATTCCCAAAATCTCTTCAGAGAAACCTTAGTGTTTAACTCCTTCGTGTTACCCAATGAATTGTAGAGCTCTCTCAGGATCACCCGCCCTTATTTTATCACAGAACCACCCAACTTCATAAATAATTCCCAAGAACCATAACATAATCGTATCCCATAAAACATGCATAAAAGAAATATAACATTTTCATATTTCAATCACAAGGTATCAATACAACACATTGATATAATCAAAATGTTATCAAAATCATTTTCAATACCAAAGTAAAAGAAAAGTAAAACATGGTATTTATTTTTCATTTAAAAAAATTATGGCTTCTAGAGGAATCTGAAACTCAAATAATGGTCACGGCGGAAGAGAAGTCATTGTCACCACATACGTAAGACAAAAACATTAATTTTATCATTTAGTAAAACAATTTGTGTAAAAATATTCCTTTTGAATGAAATTAAAATTCAAAAGGGTTTATTATACAACTAATAAAAGAAGGTCATATATAAATTGAATTATGCCTCAATGAAAGGAGATTGAGACGAAGTCCCTTACAAAGATGGTATCCTTAGATTAAGGATAAATCAATTTCATAATTATGTGTGACAAATACACCCTATATAAGTGGATTTTAAGTGTAAAACAATCAGAGGTCATCCACACATATTCATAGCACGACATAATCAAGAAGTAGAGGTTTGACCTAAAGAATTTAAATTGGGTTAAGAATTTCCCTTACAGAAATTCGACAGCCTAACGGCGTCACTTTAAAATTCAGAAAATGAGTTGATGAGAGATAAAAGAGGTATCTCATCACTTGGACATAAAATTTACAGCAATAAGGATATATAAGAACATATCCCAACATAAGAATATTTAAATTAAAAGACCTAACAAAAGTAGCCTTTTTAAAAAGAGGAGGTTGAAAGGTTCCCTTACCGATTTGGTAACCAACGAAACATACACCCCATGAAAGAAGGACCATACAATGTTGATGTAAATACCCATAAATGGATGTATATTACTCAAAGAGTAGAACAATGGGCATTACATACACCACTTAAAGGAGATAGTGGTACATATAGCATAAATCTCACGGGAATAAAAAGTGAGATAAAAACCTCTTACCTCATTGTAATAAATCGATTCGTATGACCAAAAGATATTATGAACCAAATAAATCACAGAATACCATGAATATATATAGAATCATGATAATATATATAAAATTTCAGTACACAATACACCACATGCAATAAATAAGTGGCGAACAATGGAAATCTCATGGAATTAAAAGTGAGATAAGAAATCCCTTACCTCAAGTCTGACTTGTCTTGTTCGTTTCTTTATATTACTGAATAATAAATGTAAGATCCAGGTTTTTGGAAAGGTTTTTTTTCATCATGTTTTGGTTGAATCCATTGTTTCGGGCTTCAAGGTATGTCTTCTAAAAATATGAGAGGCCTTGGGAGTGTTTTAGGGGCTCAGGGCACAGAAGAAAGGAAAGATGGGCAAGACAGGCCAGGGCGCACGGCCTGCGCACGGCCAGGAAAACCGTGAGGCATGCCCATGAAAAACCATGCAACCCTTCTCCTCCAGGCAGTAGCATGCTCATGGTTTTCACATGGTTTTTCAAACCGTGCGGCTAAACCGTGCGGCCACTTAAAGTTGGTAAAAATTACAAGTTTGCTGCTTCGGGATTTTAAACCCCAACTCGGGTTTTCCTCTAATATCCTCCCTATTCACCCTAGGAAGGAGACAAAACTCCCAAGAGCTCCAAGAGATCGATCTCCTTCATTTATAAGGCGTTTTTGGTGCTGTTGGTTGCAGATTGAAGCTCCGGGTAAGGCTAATCCCATCCTTGCTTCTCTTTTTGGTTTAGGGTTTGTATCTTCTCTCCTCATTGTTCTGAAGCTCTAAAACCCTATATTTTAGGTGAGTTTTAGGTTGAACCTCAAAATGTTGGTTGGATCAAGGTCTAAGGACTCTATTGAGAGTGCATTCAACCACGGTTTCGAGGTAGGTGGTCTACAAGTGATATCCCATAGTTATTTGGGGATTTTTGCATGTTTAGTTGTGTTCTTGTTTCCACTTGGTTATGTTTTGAATAACCATGGAATTTTTGGTAATAATGGTGTTTAAAATGGAAAATGGGAACCCTCGCGATATCCATGGGATGTGTTGGGATCATCTTGACCTAATTGGGGCCATCCATGGGATGTGTCAGCTTTTCTCGGGTTTAGGGATTGTTATTAAGCAACTGATCTTGATGTAATAAATTGTAGAGCCCTTGATAAACATGTGGGAATGATTGGTTGAATTTGGAATAGAAGTTAGGTGATTCACCTAGACTTATAAATAACCACATGATTATTTGGAATATGATGAATGGTTGATTCATGGAATGATGAACGGGTTAAATGGGTTAATGAGTAAACTAATTTAAGACCATAACAAGATAGGTTATGGGTTTAATGTTGAATACTTAGTGAGATACGCATAACACATGGGATTTGGGTGAATGGTTAAATGATGTGAAATGGTAATGTGTTAATGGGTTAAGGCATAATGTGAATTCCCAAGTGGATTGTTGTGAATAGTGTTATTGAAGGGTGATGGTTGGATGGTTGATGGTTACTTATATATAAGCATGTGAACATGGCTTTATATAGTGGGGTATGACATGAGGATCTACGCCCACGGGTCGAGCTAAGACTGAGGTTATAAACTCCACCATAAATGCACGGGTTAGGAAAGGGGACTGAGGGTCTATTCTCCTAACAGTTGCATCTACCTGGACTGAGGCTTCGAGGTGAGGTTATGTTTGCTATGAGGGGGTTAGTCGTAGTGATATAGGATAATGATGTTTTTACCCTCTTGCATGTGATTGTTGGCCTTATACCCATGTAACATAATGTATGTGATTAACCCATGGTAATGTGATGAAATGGTAAGTGATGATAAATGGTGTGAAATGAGTGGTAATGAAAATGGAAATGGTTTTGGCTCTGAACTTGTTAATGGAACCTTAATTAATTACTTGGAAATTATCATTCATTTTCCTTTGCATGCACTACCTGTTTACACTGGATATTTTGTAGACACTGTTGGTGGTGGCCTACTGAGTTGTACTCACACCCTGCTCGGGCCACTGTTGGGTACCCAAGAAGACTTCATGTTTATAGGTCAGGAGAAGGTCAAAGGTCCTTTCTAGATAGTGAGTAGACATGGGTAGCACTTGGTGGATGATTCGGACTTGGAGTCGAGACCATTTTGGGGATTTTGGTCGTTGTCCTTGTTTTGGGTTTTTGTTCACTCTAGCACTTGTAGTATGACATGGAATATTTATTATTGTAAATGGTTGTTATACATGTTCCTTGTTCATTGGTTATTATTTCCACTATTTGGTATTTTTTTTGTGCTTACTCTGATAAAAAGGGGGTATAGTCTCCCCACTCGATCCCATAGACCCCCGCTGCTAGTCGATAGCCTTTGGTGTATGGGGAGGCGCTCTTAAGGTCATGTAACCACCCGGCTCGGAGCAACGGTTTAGAGGCTTCCGGGTCGAGGACGTTACAAAGTGGTATCAGAGGAGGTCTTTTTTCTCCTTCTCTGAGGACTTGTTATTTGGGATTGGTAGCCAAGGGTTAAGATGTGTCAGGCCTTGGTAATGAGCTTGTACTTAGGAGTAGCTAACCCATGTACGGGGGAAAACCCAAGTCACCCTAGGTGGGAAATGTTGTTCTTGGTTGTGTGATGTTACAATTGATGATATTTAATCGTTGGGTGATGCACATGTGGTTTGATGTGACTGTTTTATGATATTTGTATCATGACCTTAACGGCATGAGGATTCACATTCATGCATCATTGTAGGCACCTAGGGAGATGGGTGACATGCATTGTGTTATGCACACGCACATGATGGGTGTGTGAGGTAGGAAAGTAGGGTGCATCTTGCATTTCATGAAACCAAGGAATAATGAGAAGAATGAAATAAAACAAGTAGGTCGTTGTAGCTAGTAAAGATCTTTTAATGAGGCCGTGAAAGTTTTATGGTATTCATGCTAAATCTTGTGCTTGGAAATCTAGAGAAATTCCACCACGACGTTGGTTACCAGTTGGGAAACAAAAGGTTGTTTCTAAGAACACTCCTCCAGTAGAAGAGCAAGAAAATGTGGTGATCAATGAAGGTAGAAAAGACCAATTCTTAGAGAACTTGGCTCACCTTATGCAGATGATGGATCGGGACCCAGGGTGGGTTGCACCAAGTATGTTTGAGCTGACCAGGGAGTTCCATCTGCAACACCCTCCGAACTTCACCAGAGAGGGTGGTCCACAAGCAGCGGAGTTCTGGTTAGAGTCTATCCAGATGATATTGGATCATCTAGAGACCCCTGTCGACAAGTGAGTGAAGCCGGCTGCTTACATGTTGCGGGGCCAGTCTAGGTGTTGGTAGGAAATTCGGGCTTAGATCGAGCAGGCTAAGGGAATTTCATGGAAGGTTTTTTAGGAAAAGTTTCTGGAGCACTTCTACCCAAAGACATTAAGGCAGGAGCGGGCTGTAAAGTTTATGAGCCTAACTCAGGGATCGCTATCGGTGATGGACTATGCTAGTCGCTTCACTGATTTTAGACGCTTTGTACCAGTGTTAGTAGGGGATGAGGCAGCAGTAGCAAAGTGTTTCTAGGATGGGCTGAGACATGAGATCAGGTCTCAATTAAACATCTTCTGCTTGAAGAGGTTCGTAGAGGTAGTAGATCAGGCATTGATCTCAGAAGGAAACCTGAAGGGAGATTCGGTTAGTGGGATTGTGGTGCCAGTGGGGTAGACGAGTAGTGCATCTACCAAGGGTCGGAAGCGACTCCATGAGAGCTCACAGCATGGAAGAAGTGTGCAAAGTGGCTGGAAGAGAGGGTCAGCCTCTCAGATTGGAAATCAGGTGTTCTGCTATCAGTGCGGTAGGTTGGGGAATATGCGTGGTCAGTGTCCTCGACCTCCAGTTGAGTGCCGTTCGTGTGGAAGAATGGGGCATGTGCTGAAGTTCTATAGGAAACCTCAGTAGGTGGGTGAGTATGATGGTGGAAGGCAGGTACCGGATACGGGGAGGGGATCAGTTTCCCTGTATCAGGTAGGAAGTTAGAGCTCCACGGGCCGTACTGGCAGGGGTGGTGGATGTGGAACTCCAGGGCAAGATCACTCATTCCAGCAGGGCAGTACAGCGCAAGGTGTTCAGGCTGGAGCCCAGGGTAAAGTGGCAAGTCAGCTTCATGCCATTCAGTTTGCACCTAGTGATGGCGAGGTCGGACCGTCAACTGTTTGAGGTACAATCCTTGTAGCTTCTACTTTTTCTAGTGCATTGTTTGACATAGGTGACACACACTCTTTTATCTCTGCTCAACTTGTGGTATTTTTGGGTTTACCTATGGAGAGATTGTGTGGATTTATGTCAATTGACACTCCATTGGGGGTGCGGGTTGAGGATATCAAGCAGTTCAAGGGATGTTCCTTGGAAGTTGGTGGTTATCGTTTTCTATGGGACTTGTTCGTTATCAAAATGTCAGGTTTTGACCTAATCTTGGGAATGGATTGGTTGGTGTTTTATCGGGTGCATATAGACTGTTATTGTCACAGAGTATCATTTGGGTCACTTGAGGGTGACTTTTATGTCCACCGTGGCGAATGGGATATTCGAGTAGGGCGTGTGGGGTCGTTTTTTCAAACGATGAGCGGACTCATGGATCAATTGGCATGTCTCATTCTTGATTATGATGAGGGAGGGGAACAATCTAATTTTCCTCCTATGGTGGATCGGTTTCAAGACGTGTTTCCTGAGGAATTCTTGGGGTTACCCCCCAAGAGGGATGTTGAGTTCACAATCGAGTTGCTGCCGGGAGCGGAGCCAGTTTCCATTCCACCATACCAAATGGCCCTGGAAGAACTCCAGTAACTGAAGGTTCAGCTTGAGGAGTTGGAGCGTAAAGGGTTTATCCGTCCTCGTATGTCTCCTTGGGGATCTCCCGTGCTTTTTTCAAAGAAGTCTGATGGGTAGTTGAGGCTGTGTGTTGACTATCGAAAGTTTAATCAGATGGCAGTGAAGAATCGGTACCCTCTTCCTAGAATTGATGACCTTTTTGATCAATTGAGGGGTTCGTCAGTGTTTTCAAAAATTGATCTGAGGTCAGGTTATCACCAGATGAGGGTGAGGTCTTCTGACGTACTGCGGACAGTTTTCTGGAGTCAGTACGGGTTGTTTGAGTTTGTGGTAATGCCTTTCAGCTTGACCAATGCACCAGCAGTGTTTATGGATTTGATGAAATGGATCTTCCATCCCTATCTATATCAGTTTGTGGTTGTATTTTTTGATGATATCTTAGTGTACTCGAAAACTAACGACGATCATGCCCAACATCTTGACATCTTCTTGGGTATGCTAAGAGAGAATTGGCTATATGCCAAGCTATCAAAGTGTCAATTCTGGATAGGTGAGGTGCATTTTTTAGGCCACATCATCTCGGAGGCAGGTGTGTCAGTGGATCTAGAGAAAGTGCAGGCAGTTGTAGCCTGGGAGCAGCCCAAGAGTGTTTTTGATGTTTGGAGTTTTCTGGGTTTGGCCGGGTATTACCGAAGGTTCATTCAGGATTTATCTCACTTGGCAGCACCACTCTCGGGCTTTACCAAGAAAGGAATCAGGTTCGAGTGGTCTGGGGCTTGTGAGAATGCCTTTCAAGAGTTGAAGAAGCGGCTGACGACCGAACCTATCTTGATCTTACCTGAGCCGGGTAAGAAGTACATCATGTTTTGTGATGCGTCCGGAGTCGGACATGGGGCTGTGTTGATGCAGGATGAGCGGTTTGTGGCTTATGGGTTGAGACAGTTGAGACCCCATGAGAAAAACTATCCCACTCATGATCTTGAGTTGGCTGCAGTAGTGTACACCTTGAAGTGATGGAGGCACTATCTGTTGGGAGAACGGTTTACTGTGTTTAACAACCATAAGAGTTTAAAGTACATCTTCTCACAGTGGGATCTGAATCTTCAGCAGTGAATATGGGTTGAATATCTTCAGTATTTTGACTTTGAGTTGTTGTACATGCTAAGAAAGGGAAACAGTTTTGTTGATGCTCTGAGCAGAAACGTTCAAAATCAGGTGGTTCAGGAGTCTAGCACCGAGTGCAAGGTGATGGCTTTGTTTGCAGAGATGCACCTGGAGGTGTAGGAAGAGAATGGTCAGGTCACTCTTGCTTCCTTAACGATGGAGTCAACACTTTTGAGTCGAGTTAAGGAAAATCATCTTGATGATCCTGAGTGTTTGATCATGAAATAAAAGATTAAAGGTGGGGAGCTACCTTCTGGCGGGGCCGTCGGCGTGGACAGTATTGTTTGTGTTCATGATCGTGTGTTTGTGCCAAAGTGTGTGCGGGAATAGTTGATGCGTGAGTTCCATGCATCAAAGTGGGAAGTGCATCCTGGTTTGACCAAGATGTACTGTGATCTCCGAAGGAAGTTTTGGTGGCCTGGAATGAAGAAGGAAGTTGTGGGCTTTGTGGCGCGGTGCCTTACCTTTCCGCAGGCGAAGGCCAAGCATCAACGCCCAGGTGGTTTGTTGCAACCATTTCCCATTCCGAAATGTAAGTGGGATGATGTAATGATGGATTTTTTCATGGGTATTCCGAGGACACTGTGGAAGAATGATGAAATTTGGGTGTTCGTGGATCAGTTAATGAAAGAGACTCATTTCTTGCCGATTCTGGAGACCTATACAGTCGACCAGTTGGGTGATCTGTATGTTTGGGAAATAGTGCGGTTTCATGGTGTTCCACGAACCATGGTTTCGGACCGAGATCCGTGTTTCACATCGTGTTTCTGGAAAGGTTTGCAGAAGGCGCTTGGTACGTAGGTGTTTTTAAGTACGGATTTCCACCCGCAGATGGACGGGCAGTCGGAACGTATGATCCAACTGTTGGAAGACATGTTAAGAGCTTGTGTCTTGGACTTTGGTGGTTCTTGGGAGAGGCACCTATCGTTAGTTGAGTTTTCCTACAACAACAGTTCTCAGGATAAAATTCAGATGGCACCGTTTCAGGCACTCTATTGGAGGCCATGTAGATCTCTGTTGTGTTGGTTAGAGGCCGGTGAATCTGAGTTGTTGGGGCCAAGTCTTGTGCAGGAGACTTCAGATAAAGTTAAATTGATCAAGAAGCAGATGGATACAGCTTAGATTAGGCAGAAGTCATATGCAGATCAGGGGAGTATACTTATCGAGTTTGGGGTGGGTGATAAAGTGTTCCTTCGGGTGTCGCCAAGGTTGGGTCACCGTCAGATTCAAAAATAGGTTAAGTTGGGGCCCAGGTATGTGGGACCTTTTGAGATTGTGGAGAGGATCGGACTAGTGGCTTACCGATTGGCTCTTCCACAGTGGTATGGTGGGATGCATGATGTGTTTCATGTGTCGTAGCTTAGACGGTATCACCCTAAACCATCTCATGTGGTTGATGTTGAGGATGTGGAGCTTGAGGCTGATGCATCCTTTGAGGAGCATCTGGTTCGTGTGGTGGATCGTAGTGAAAAGGTCTTGTGAGGCAAGGTTGTGCCATCAGTGTGAGTACTATGGCACCATGGGAAAGTTTAGGAAGAAACGTGGGAGCGGGAATCGGATATGTGGGCTCAGTGGCCCGAACTCTTCTCGCTGGTGGATCAATGAGGCTTGGAAACTCATCTCGATGATAGGTCGTTATAAGGTGGGGAGAATATTGTAAGATCATGGTTTTTGGACAGGTATGTTTTTCATCATGTTTTGGTTGAATACCTTGTTTTGGGCTTCAAGGGATGTCCTCTGAAAATATGAGAGGCCTTGGGAGTGTTTCATGGGCCCGGTGCATGGAAGAAAGGAAACCTGGGCAAGACAGGCCAGGGCGCACGGCCTGCGCACGACCAGGAAAATCGTGCGGTATGCCCAAGAAAAACTGTGTGACCCTTCTCCTCTGGGCAATAGCATGTGCACGGTTTGCACACGGTTTTTCAAACTGTGAGGCCACTTAAAGTTGTAAAAAATTACAAGTTTTCCACTCTGGGCATTTAAACCCCAACTCGGGTTTTCCTCTCATCTCCTCCCTCTTCACCCTAGGAACGAACCAAAACTCCCAAGATCTCCAAAAGATCGATCTCCTTCGTTTCTAAGGAATTTTTGGTGTCGTTTGTTGTGGATCGAAGCTCCGGGTAAGTCTAATCTCATCCTTGCTTCTATTTTTGGTTTAGGGTTTGTATCTTCTCTCCCTCTTGTTCTGAATCTCTAAAACACTATCTTTTGGGTGAGTTTTAGGTTGAATCTCCAAAGGTTGGTTGGATCAAGGTCTAAGGACTCGATTGAGAGTGCGTTCAACCACGGTTTTGAGGTAGGTGGTCTACAAGTAATATCCCATAGTTATTTGGGGATTTGTGGATGTTTAGTTGTGTTCTTGTTTCCACTTAGTTATGTTTTGAATAACCTTGGTATGTTTGGTAATAATGGTGTTTAAAATGGAAAATGGGAACCCTCATGATCCTCATGGGATGTGTTGGGATCGTCTTGACCTAATTGGGACCATACATGGGATGTGTCGGCTTTTCCCGGGTTTAGGGATTGTTATTAAGCAAGTGACCTTGATGTAGTAAATTGTAGAGCCCTTGATAAATATGTTGGCATGATTTGTTGAATTTGGAATATAAGTTAGGTGATGTACCTAGACTTAGCAATAACCAAAGGGTTATTTGGAATGGGATGAATGGTTGATTCATGGAATCATGAATGGGTTAAATGGGTTAATGAGTAAACTGATTTAAGACCATAACAGGATAAGTTATGGGTTTAATGTTCAATGCTTAGTGAGATAGTCATAACACATGGTAATTGGGTGAATGGTTAAATGATGTGAAATGGTAATGTGTTAATGGGTTAAGGCATAATGTAAATTCCCAAGTGGATTGTTGTGAATAGTGTTGTCGAAAGGCGATGGTTGGATGGTTGATGGTTACTTATATATAAGCATGTGCACATGGCTTCATAGATTGGGGTATGACATGAGGATCTATGCCCATGGGTCGAGCTAAGACTAAGGTTCTAAACTCCACCCTAAATGCACGGGTTAGGAAAGGGGAATGAGTGTCTATTCTCCTAACGGTTGCATCCACCCGGACTGAGGCTTAGAGGTGAGTTTATGGTTGTTATGAGGGGGTTAGTCCTAGTGATATAGGATAAAAATGTGTTTACCCTCTTGCATGTGACTGTTGTCCTTAGACCCATGTAACATAATGTATGTGATTAACCCATGGTAATGTGATGAAATGGTAAGTGATGATAAATGGTTTGAAATGAATGGTAATGGAAATGGAAATGGATTTGGCTCTAAACTTGTTAATGGCACCTTAATTAATTACTTGGAAATTATCATTCATTTTCCTTTGCAGGCACTACCTGTTTACACTGGATATTTTGTAGACACCGTTGGTGGTGGCCTACTGAGTTGTACTCACACCCTGCTCGGGCCGCCGTTGGGTACCCGAGCAGACTTCATGTTTGCAGGTCAGGATAAGGGAAAAGGTCCTTGCTAGATTGTGAGTGGACTTGGGTATCACTTGGTGGAGGATCCGGACTTGGAGTCGGGACTATTTTGGGGATTTTGTCCATTGTCTTTATTTTGGGTTTTTGTTCACTCTAGCACTTGTAGTATGACACGACATATTTATTATTGGAAATGGTTGTTATACATGTTCCTTGTTTATTGGTTATTATTTCCACTATTTGGTATTTTTTTTGTTCTTACTCTGATAAAAATGGGGTATAGTCTCCCCACTTGACCCCATAGACCCCCACTTCTAGTTGGCAGCCTTTGGAATATGGGGAGGCGCGCTTAAGGTCATGTAACCACCCGGCTCGGAGCACCGGTTTAGTGGCTTCCAGGTCGAGGACATTACAATAAACCTTGTTCAATTTATAATTTCTTAAGGACTTACTTTAAAGTTTATTATTCAATTCATACCACATATTATCATGTAATAATAATTAGCTAATTATGTGAGTGCATATCATACGTTTTGTCGATGTTCGGTACATGAGTCAAAAATGAACTTGTTTGAAGAGATTTGTCCATGTAGTTATAAGTACATCATCTCCGGAATGGTGTTAATAATTTAAATATCATATATATCCAGTATATATTTATTTAATAATATTCCATAATGTTTGTAGATAAGAAATTAAATGTACCGTTCATGGAGACGGTAGGCCGTACGTACGCATGAACGCTACATTCATTTTTTTATCATATTAATATAAATTAAAACTAAATGAGACACAGATATATTATAATTCTAGTATAATTTATATTTTATATAGGTAACATAAGTTAATTAATTACATTATTTATAAATTCCATGTTTGGCATGAAGGAGTCACATCACTTGAGGGGTCGGTAGTCCACACTTCCTCAGATTAAATTATCGTAGTTCCACAACATGAAAAGCATAATGATGTGATTTAAAAATAAAATTCAGAAGAAAATATAAAACATAAATACCATATATATCATATATAAATACAGTCATATCATAATTTCCACCATGAAAGGTGTTAAAAGAATATTGAATAATCATCGTTTCATGAGGCAGTAATTCGCCACCCACAGAAATAGTATGTTCTTTAACCATTAGACAGAGGTGTGTGTAAGTTTAAATCAAATAATTCTCATAAGAACATCCTAGTATATTGAGGATACAGTTTTTTTTATGTAATAAAATAATAATAATGTTAGGGGGAGTGAATAAGTAAAATACAAGAAAGGAACTCGAGAGAATACATTACCTCTAAATCGGGGAACTCTTTTTTGATTTGAGCCAAAGGCTTCCTTGGAAAGACTTCTACCCACAGTGAGGCTTCTAGGAGTAAGAGAGAGATTTTGAGAGATAATATGAGCATAGTTTGGACGATACAAGGTATTTAGAGGTGTGGGTAAGGGGGTAGAGTTGGGGGCCTTTTATAAGAGGGAGTAGGGTCACTTTTGGAAAGTCTTGAAATGTTACTTTATTATAAAATTATTTTCGGATTTTAAAGGTCCCAAAATGATATATTTTGAGGATAAGGTGATAAGGGTTCTAAATCCACCCATTAAATAAGTTTTCAATAAGTGTAAGTCTTATATTTTACCTTATCATTTCATTTTATTTAAATCGTTCATTAATGAGGAAATCACTGCATCATCATGGTGTCATAAATAAATTTATTTATTTAATGTCTAAAAATTAAAAAAAAATACCATGATGTATGAAATCTTTTTATATTTCCAATTACTATTTATATTCTAAAATATAATTTATGTAAACAAAATTAAAATTATTTTACTTAGGATATACAAACCTTTGTTATATTTCTCTTCTTTTTTAAAAATAATGTCATAAATGTCACTATCACACCCATGTGACTTCCTAGGCCCTCAAGTTTGGTATAAAGATTACCATGGTCAGACATGAATCAAAAAAGAGTATTTGGACACATGTTGGGGTCATTTTATATTATTATGATATTATTTTATTACCCTTAACTACCCGATTACTAATTAATCACGATAATTAAAGATAATTGTCGTCGTTACTATTCATAATGTCCAAAAATAAAAGAGTCTTAATTACATAATTTGAACATTATGATTCCAAATATGGAATCCAGTTTACCAAAATCCAAATAGAGAAATTGCAGTAATTAATTTAAAAACAATTCCCGTTGTCAAAACCAAAGACGGGTTTTTAAGAAGTAAAATTTATCAAAAGATTGACTTGTTTTTACATCCAATTGAAAAGTGAAATTACTTACAATTAAAAAAATTGTATTAAGTGATAAAAAAATAATTCAATTACTCTTTAAAAACAATTAAAAGGACAATCTAACTATATAACTAAATTAGAAGAAAAAAGCAGTTTTGAAGTAAACTACAATATTTTTCACTATTCATTAAAAATGAACATTTCTTAGAAAAATACCAAAAATTTATCCAAAGTAAATTTGATATTCCAATTTCAAAAATGATTTCCATTTTAACAAATTCAAAACATAGAATTTTCATTAATTAATTTTATAATTAATTCCCACTATCAAAACAAATAGTGTGTTTTTAAGAAATAATATCTATCAAAAGATTGACACTTGTTTATGTCCAATTTCAAAGTAAAATTAATTATAACTACCGCCATTGGATTAAATGGTAAAAATATATTCTAATTAAACTTTAAAACCAATTAAAAATATAATCTAACCATATAAATAAATTAGATTAAAAAGGGGTTTTGAATTAAAATACAGCATTTTTCACTATTCATTAAAAAATGAACTTTATCGGAAAAATACCAAAACTTTACACAAAGTAAATTTTTAAGTATTGATTCTAAAGAAGGATTTTATTTTGTCAAATATAACATATAAAAGTGACAAAAATTATATTTAAAAAGGGTTTTCCATCAAAAGGCGGTTAATCGATCTTTTAAAAAATATTAGAATATTTATGCTTAAAATTGGATTCATTCATATTTTAAGCCTCTATCGTTTATTGGTTAATTATTAAAATATTTAACAAACATATATAATCATTTTTTAGTTAGTTCTATTCATTCCCACCATTACAACGGTTAGGCGTTTACTACCATTTAAAATAATATTATTATATTATTAGTGTGCAACGTAAGATTTCAAAGAAACTCGTTGTTGCGTATTGGGTGTGTCATCGAACATAGAATCCCCTTTAAAGTGATATTAATATTTTATTCACAAATATTAATAAATATGAAAATTTCATATTCTTTATTTACCTGGGATGTTACATCCTTCCCCCCTTTTGGGAATTGCGTCCTCACAATTTTAAAATTGGGCTCGGAAACATCATTGAAAGTCCCACATTAGAAAAAGAGTCAGTAAAAATATCAATTTAAAAGAAAGAAAGAAAAGTACAAAGGTAACCTGAGTTAACCCATACTAGGATTCCATGTAGGAAAACATGGATATATAAGAGAAAACAAAGGTTCATGTTCTGATGGAGAGTGATAGAAAATATTTCTAGGAGAAAGTTAACCACCAAAAAATCACAAACTTGGGATGGGGTAAACAGTATTTGATTCCCCAATAGGAAAAGTTAACAGAAAACGTTTTTGTTTTAAGTTACTTTTCATTGAGGAATTTATTTATGAGCTTAACTAAACATAAGGAAACTTACTTACTTATCATGTAGACTTTCATCTCTTACTATATTTCTTACACAGACTCGTATTTTTTCAAAAAGATGAGTATTTAAGATGAGTTGTTCACATTAAGAGCGCTATAATCAACTTCTTGAGAATCACCTAACCCAAAAAAGATGAACTATATATTTCCCATGTCTTTAGACCTTAACCAAAACCAAAATTGTTAGTACAAGATCAGATAATCCTGAAAAGGATAATCCTTTATAAAAATAAATAATACTCTTAATCACCAAAATTCAACAAAAATAATCCAAGGTTCAAGAAAGACCATTAAATAAATAGTTATCCATAAAATTCTTCAATTTAATCCAAACTAAGATTGAAACCCAAATCTCTGAAGGATTTAATCACATAGTCTTCCAAGATAAATCTTAACATTTATCTCCAAATAACATCAGTTACTCTTAAAGTCTCATATTGAAAAGTAATTAACCTAATCACATATCCTCCATGCTAGGTCAATAATTTCCATAGATAACCCAAAATCAACTTATTATTGATTCATAAAATCATTTACTAAAAAGAATTTGTCATACTAACCATGGACTTCACGTAATCCAGTGGTAGGTGATAAATATTAGTTGCACTTTGGTTGTGGGTTCGATTCCCACAGCATCTTCTGACGCGATGGGTTGTCACACGGTCTATGTTTTGTCCTTTTTCAAAAACTATATAATTTTATAACGTTCCCAAAACGAGATAAATTCATCAAAAATAACCATAACATATTTTAACCACAAAGGTTATCTAATAAATTTCATTTTTAATCCCAAAAAGTATTAACTGGTAATTGCCTCAAATTCGAGGATCATATAAACCCAAATAGTTCTTTATAACTATATCCACAAAAGAAAAGATAATTATTCCTGGAATAAAACTTTCATATATCAAACATCAGGGTTACACATACTATAAAAAGTCTTCTAATGTAATCTCATCATCAAAATAGCCTTAATACTTTAAGAATTTTACCATCCTAAAATCTACCATAACTCTTTAATCCCTTATATGTTGACTTCTTACTCATTTAACATTATTCATGATCCATTAACCATTCCTTTCCAACTTATTCTGAAATACTTCTTTCCTACAAACAAAATCATGAATCATATCCTAAGATTCAATAATAGGAAAACATATGTTAAGAAATAATCCATACCTTTCATTGGTCATTGTCAGTTTCTTCATCCTCAATCGGAATGGCATTAGGTATTGGTAAATTAATATTTGTACGATCCTGGTGATCCCATTCCTGAAACTTCTTTGTAGGACATGTGTTTTCATAATGACCATGCAGACCAGATTTAAAACATTCAATTGATCCTTCAGAAAGAACTTATTTCCCTTTCCTAGAGTCAACTAAATGCTTCCTTTTTCTATGGAAGGTTCTTGATTTATGAACTTCATTTCCACATCTATAGCATCTTTCTGTCCCTTTGAAACATTTTCCTATTTGTTTATTTCCACATCTTTGACACATAGGTTTTGGAACATACTTACCTTTATGATTATTACCTGAACTTCTCTAGGTATTTGTTTCTCGCATATATGATGTCTTATAAAAATCACTAAGGTTCATGTGGTCAATCGTGAGTCTAGATAGTTGGTTAATAATAACCAAAAGAGTTCTCATTGCAGCTACCATATCATTCAGTTGCTCGTTCAGAGAATCATCACAGTTTTCTTCACATCTACTGTTACTTTGGTGCCTGCTAGATCCATCCATTTACTAAAACCAAAAAGGTCAGTGTGAGTATATCAGTAAAATCATCATATAATACTAATATATAATATTCATGTTATCTTAAACTCAAAACTATGACACTTTCTGAAATCCTAACCATTATGGTAATGTCACTTAATCTTAAAGAATACCCTAACCTCTAAAGTTATCTAAACCTCCCTCTGATGCCAACTATAAAGACCCAGCCTTAAAACATTACATAATCATGAATTAAATGAATAATTCACATTGAGGATCTTTTCAGGTTTATAGTTTTATAGAATTAGGACATAACTATTACATCTCAAAATATTACAAAGTAGACACTTCTACTCAGTTTCCATTTTTTTCAAAAATAAAAACTCTTAAAAATGAAACATGACTAGCTCCATGTTTTAGAAAAAATTTCTTTCCTTGATCCCATCCTTGACCCTATTCATCTTTAAGTCCAGTGGGAAACATTTCAAAAACTTAGGATGATCATAAAAAGCTTATTAATGGATATAAAAATACGGAAAGAAAACATTAGTCCATGTATACATAAGAATAAATGAAACATAATTTACTCATAAAACATAAGCACTTAACATACCTCATGAAATCATAAGATTTATGAATAACTCATAGAAAACATAATAAATAAATATAACTTGAGTCATTCATAACATACTTACATAGGGAGTAACCCTCATGGTTACATTTGGAATACCCATCACAGTATATTCCCTAAATCTCTTCAGAGAAACCTTAGAGTTTGACTCCTTTGTGTTACCCAATGCATTGGAGAGCTACCTCGGTCTCACCCTCCCTTAGTTTATCATGAAACCATCTGACTTCATAAACAATTCCCATTAACCATAACATAATCATATCACATAAAACATGCATAAAGGAAACATAACATTTCCATATTTCAATCACAAGATATCAATACAACACGTTGATATAATCAAAACATTATAAAAACAATTTTCAATACCAAAGTAAAAGAAAAGTAAAACATGGTATTCATTTTTCATTTAAAAAAATTTATGTCTTGTAGAGGAAGTCGAAACTTAAATAATGGTCACGGCGGCGGAGAAGTCATTGTCGCCGCATACGTAAGACAAAAACATTCCTTTTTTGTTTAGTAAAACGCTTCGTGTAAAAATATTCCTTTTGAATGAAATTAAAAGTCAAAAGGATTTATTATACAACTAATAAAATAAGGTCATATATAAATTGAAGTATTCCTCAATGAAAGGATATTGAGATGAAGTCCCTTACAAAGATGGTATCCTTATATTAAGGATAAATAAATTTCATAAATATATGTGACAAATACACCCAATATAAGTGGGTATTAAGTGTAAAAAAATCAGAGGTCATCCAAACATATTCATATCATGACATAATCAAGAAGTATAGGTTTAACCCAAAGAATTGAAATTGGGTTAATAATTTCCCTTACAGAAATTCGACAGCCTAACGGTGTCACTTTAAAATTCATAAAATGAGTTTATGAGAGATAAAAGGGGTATCTCATCACTTGGACATAAAATTTACAGCAGTAAGGATATATAATAACGTATCCCAACATAAGAATATGTAAATTAAAAGACCTAACAAAATAAGTCTTTTTAAAAAGAGGAGGGTGAAAGGTTCCCTTACCGATTTGGTAACCTACGAAACATACACCCCATGAAAGAAGGACCATACAATGTTGATGTAAATACCCATAAATGGATGTATATTACTCAAAGATTATAATAATGGGCAGTAAATACACCACTCAAAGGAGATAGTGGTAAATATAGCATAAATCTCACAGGAATAAAAAGTGACATAAAAACCCCTTACCTCGTTGTAATAAATCAAGTCGTGTGACCAAAAGATAATAAGAACCAAATAAATCACAAAATACCATGAATATAGATAGAATCATGATAATATATATCAAATTTCAGTACACAATACACCACATTCAATAAATAAGTGGCGAACAATGGAAATATCACGGAATTATAAGCGAGATAAGAAATCCATTACCTCAAGTCTGACTTGTCTTGTTCGTTTCTTTATATTCCTAAATAATAAACCTTGGTCAATTTATAATTGCTTAAGGACTTCCTTTAAAGTTTATTATTCAATTCATATCACATATTATCATGTTATAATAATTAGTTAATTATGTGAGTTCATATCATACGTTTTGTCGATGTTCGGTACATGAGTCAAAAATGAACTTGTTTGAAGAGATTTGTCCATGTAGTTATAATTACATCATCTACAGAATGGTGTTAATGATTTAAATATCATATATATCTAGTATATATTTATTTAATAATATTCCATAATGTTTTCAGATAATAAATGAAATGTACCGTTCATGGAGACGGTAGGTCGTACGTACGCATGAGCGCTACTTTCATTTTTTTGTTATATTAAAGGACTTTAAAACTAAATGAAACATAGATATATTATAATTAAAGTATAATATATATTTTATATAGGTAAAATAATTTCATTAATTATATTCTTTATAAATTCCATGTTTGGCATGAATGAGTCACATCACTTGAGGGGCGGTAGTCCACACTTCCTCAGATGAAATTATCGCAGTTCCACAACATAAAAAGCATAAAAATGTGATTTAAAAAAAAATAAGAAGAAAATAGAAAACATAAATACCATATATATCACATACAAATAAAGTGAAATCATAATGGCCACCATGAAAGGTGTTAAAATAATATTGAACAATCATCGTTTCGTGAGACAGTAATTCACCACCCACAGAAACAGTATGTTCTTTAACCATTAGACGGAGGTGTGTGTAAGTGTAAATAAAATAATTATCATAAAAACATACTAGTATATTTAGCATACAGGTTTTGTTATTGAATAAAATAATAAGAATGTTATGGGTGGTGAAGAAGGAAAATACAAGAAAGTAACTCGAGAGAAGACATTACCTCTAAATCGGGTAACTCTTTTTTGATTTGAGCCAAAGGCTTCCTTGGAAAGACTTCTGCACAAAGTGAGGCTTATAGGATTAAGAGAGGGATTTGTAGAGATAATATGAGTATATTTTGGATAAGAAAAGGGCTTGAGAGGTGTGGGTAAGGGGGTATAGGTGGGGGCCTTTTATAAGAGGGAGGAGGGTCACTTTTGGAAAGTCTTGAAATGTTACTTTATTAAAAAATGATTTTTGGATTTTAAAGGTCCCACAATGATATATTTTGAGGCTAAGGTAAAAATGGTTCTAAATCCACCTGTAAAATAGTTTTTAAACAAGTTTAAGTCTTATATTTTACCTTATCTTTTCATTTTATTCAAATCGTTCATTAATGAGGTAATCAATGCATCATCATGGTGTCATAAATAAATAAATTTATTTAAGGTCTAAAAATTATAAAACAAATAACATGATGTAGTAAATATTTTTATATTTCCAATTACTATTTATAGTATAAGATATAATTTATTTAAAAAAAAATTAAAATTGTTTTACTTAGGATACACAAACCTTTGTTATATTTCTGTTCTTTTTTAAAAATAATGTCATAAATGTCACTATCACACCCATGTGACTCCATGGGCCCTCAAGTTTGGTATAAATCTTACCATAGTAGTACATGACTAAAAAAAGAGGATTTGGACACATGTTGGGGTCGTTTTATATTATTATGATATTATTTTATTACCCTTAACTACCCGATTACTAATTAATCACGATAATTAAAGATAATTGTCGTCGTTACTATTCATAATGTCCAAAAACAAGAGTCTTAATTACATAATTTGGACCTTATAATTCAAAATATTAAATCCATTTTACCAAATTACAAACACAAAAATTGAAGTAATTAATTTAAAAATAATTCTAGTTGTCAAAACCAAAGACGGGTTTTTAAGAAGTAAAATTTATCAAAAGATTGACTTGTTTTTAAATCCAATTGAAAAGTGAAATTACTTCCAATGAGAAACATTGTATTAAGTGATAAAAACATAATTCAATTACACTTTAAAACCAATAAAAAGGAAAATCTAACTATATAATTAAATTATATGAAAACGCAGTTTTGAAGTAAACTGTAGTATTTTTCACTATTCATTAAAAATGAACATTTGTCAGAAAAATACCATAAATTTATCCAAAGTAAATTTGATATTCCAAATTCAAAAATTATGTCCATTTTACCAAATTCATAACATATAAGTTTCATTAATTAATTTTATAATTAATTCCCTCTGTCAAAACAAATAGCGTGTTTTTAAGAAACAATATCTACCAAAAGATTGACACTTGTTTATGTCCAATTTCAAAGTGAAATTAATTCTAATGACCAACATTGGATTAAATGGTAAAAATATATTATAATTACACTTTAAAACCAATTAAAAATATAATCTAACCATATAAATAAATTAGGTTAAAAAGGCGGTTTTGAATTAAAATACAGCATTTTTCACTATTCATTAAAAAATGAACTTTATCGGAAAAATGCCAATAATTTACACAATGTTAATTTTGATGTATTTATTCTAAATAAGGATTTTATTTTGTCAAATATAACATATAAAAGTGACAAAAATTATATTTAAAAAGGTTTTTCCATCAAAAGGCGGTTAATCGACCTTTTAAAGAATATTAGAATATTTATGCTTAAAATTGGATTCATTCGCATTTTAAGCCTCTATAATTTATTAGGTAATTATTAAAATATTTATTAAACATATATAATCAATTTTTAGTTAGTTATATTCATTCCCGCCATTACAACGGCTAGGCATTTACTACCATTTAAAATAATATTATTATATTATTAGTGTGAAACGTAAGATTTCAAAGAAACTCGTTGTTGCGTATTGGGTATGCCATTGAACATAGCATCCTCTTTAAAGTTATATTAATATTTTATTCACAAATATTAATAAATATGAAAATTTTATATTCTTTATTTACCTAGGATGTTACATTACCTAAAGATTAAGAAATTAATTCTTCATAGAATAAGTGAAGAAATATATATATATATATACTTGACAAGTATAGTTTCATCCTTCAAATAATTACTACCACAAACTCATATTTCACTCCAAATGATTTTAAAAAAATTATATTTACCTAAATCGTATAAGGTTCCAAAAATAATGAATTTATAATTTATTTCTCAGACTATTTAAAAAAACTAAATTATACAAAACAGTACAACATGTAGTCCAGTTGTAGGTGATGCACCTTTGTCTCTCTTCAGTTGCAGGTTCATGTCTCACGGCCTTGCTGGACGCAACTAGTTGTCGCCTGACCTCTGGGTTGTCCTTTTTATAACAATCCAAAAATAACCTTAATAATAGTATCCAATTTTAAACTTAATCCATTTCAACCTTTAGACTTATTTGAAATACTTATATCCAAACTCTCAGTCCAAAATTTATAAGGAAGTTAAAAACAATGAGGATCATTTTTTCCTTGTAATAACATTTGAACACCTTCATCATGTATTATTTTAAAACATGGTAACATCCTGAATTTCCATAAAACCTTATTGATTATATTCATGCTCCCTTATTCCTTATAGAATACTGGATATACTCCTTCTATCCAAAAAAATTTGTAAACTCCAACAATGATGGAATATACAAATCATTAATTAGTTTCAATGAATTCAAGAATATCCAATATAATTTATCCAAATCAACAATCTCTTATTCCAAAATCACTACCTCATTATCAGGACAATATTAAGGATTACCTTTCCTTCGACCATGTATTTTCCAAAAAGCATAGCTTACTATTAAGTCACTTTTCTTAGAACCATATAATCTCAAATTCTCAATAAAATAGTACTGCAGTACAATCCTTATTTATATCCATAATTCATGTAACCAGTATATTGTTGATACAACACTCAAATGAAATAATTCTATAATAACAACATAAGAACACTAGTCATTCCTCTTCATCTGAGGTAGTATCATAACTTGATTATTATCCAATAACATCATTTGTGGTATACTCTTATGAATGGGACATTGATTTGTGTAATGTATCAACGCCTTGAAGTTGAAGCATTTTACATTTGAAAACTTTTTCTTACCCTTGCAATCACGTACTTGGTGTCCTTTTTCTATACACTTATAACAAACTCTCATTCCCTTCAAGAATTTACCAAGGTGATTCATTCCACATTTATCACATATTGGAAAATCCTTATTTTCCCTCTTCCCTTTATCCATGTTTCTCTCTTCCATCCTTTTCTTCTCTTGCTTCCCTTCAAAGCCATAGGACTCAGAGAATTCTTTACTTATATTTTTAACACATGATATTATTTATTTGTATGTTGAGAATACATGGTAGACTATTTACTGTTTAAATGTTAGCTTAATACTATGAAATATATGATCCTTTTTACTCTTTGGATCATACGTTTTTTTGGAGCTCACATTCCTTATACTGGGTGCCATTTCTATACAATTACATACACGAGGTCAGTTTATGAATTGCAATGAATAATTCCAAACTTGTAAAATACCTAACATAAATTGAACAGTTTATGGATATAATCTATAAAAATATTTTCTTTGAGGAGATATATACTCATAAATCCTTCATAATGATTTGTAAAGAAAATTAGAATTATCCAAATCATATCCCCTGGGAGTGTCCTAACCAAGAGTGCAGCAAGACCCATTGTCGTGCACCAGTTCCCATTCGAGTATAGCTCAAAGCGGTGTTTTCGGGTTTTACCCCTAGGTACATCTATTCCAGAGCCGCCTCTACCTACTCGTATCTAGACAGGGATATATTTTCTTGTAAAACTCACAAAATCTCTACATTACCAAAATTCTAGGAAGTTCTTCTATACTAATCCTCAAAGTTTATCTTAGGGTAATGTGCTCTAATCAGAGTTTATCTAAATCTAGTTTCCAAGGTTATTGCTAAACTTTATCTGATACAAACTGTAACGCCCCGACCCCCGTTACCCAGAGTCAGTGAATTATTTTAATACATTGGCATGATTACAAGGAATCAAGTCCTGAAAGACAGATCAGTTTAGCAGTCTTAGAAAATAGATTACATACATGGACGTTACATTAAACTTTGGGAAATAAAACACAACATAAATTATCCTTTGAGAACACCATTAATCCTCTATATTAACCCTGCTTATCAATCATAATACACTTCTTGGAATCCTGAGAAAATTAAAACATAGAAAGGGGTGATCTCAGATGCTCAGTAAGGATAACAATATAGCAGAAACTTTCATAAATAAGCATAAACATTTAAGGCAATGTATAAGAAAAAAAACTTTTTAAACTTAAACTTCAACATAATATGGAAAAGATACAATAAAATAATGTCATTTACTTATTCACATGGATATTCTACTAGTCGAATAATCACATGAAATATCAATAGCCACTTTCATAATGATGGAATACATAATGTCAGGCTATCATAACCACATAGTCAAGGCCTTGTGCCAAGACTACAAATAAGATTTTTTCAAGGCCTTGTTCCAAGACACTAGTTTGTCTCATGAGACCTATCGATGCATCGAGGAGCTATAGCGGGCTCCACCCGTCACTTACTAAGTCCAATGCATT